>OY998181.1:88599169-89329319 GCA_963921935.1 Galeruca laticollis
ACTGCTAAGAATTAGCATCAAATCATTGCCATTTCTGACACATCAGTATAAGCTGTCATCAACTGTCAATCAGATTGACAACATATATTTTTAAGCGACAAATTGTCAACTTAAATAATTATAAAAATAATAAATAAATGTGTTGGAGGTTGTGTCCAACATTATACAAAATTCTAGGGAGTAGAGAAAAATTTCGAATTAGCCACGTTCCACTGTACTTTAGTAATAGTAGCACTGCAAGTGTCGTTTTATATTTTTTTTTACTACCACACTGTTTAGATCCTCTTCAACCTTTGGTAACCGTTTATTTCTAGGTCGGCCTCTTGTTTCCCCCCTTTTCCTACCATTTTGAAAATTATATCGACGCTATGTGTGCTAAAATGAACCTAACCTACAAAAGGCGTGCTATAATGTGCTTCTTTTCCATTTACCCTGGTATACATAATTTTGTTTGACAGTGAGAGAATATTTCAAGAAGCGAATGAAAGAATTTTAGCGCTACCCCTTGTAATTGATGAAATAAAATTATATTCTTTTTTCAGGTTAAAGATGGTCACTCATGTCATCTCTTTTGTACAGTAGCACTGCTACTACCATCATTATTCTAGTAATATCCGTCTGTATGTATAGTTATTTTAAAATTTTTGATTTCGATTTAAATTAAAGTTTGTTTTTTTTTGGAAAAAATTAGAAGACACCAATATTTCTTAGCCTAATCTTAACTTTCCCACCCTAGTTAAATCTGTAATATTTATTAAGAATTTTTTTGTAAACAAACTTATTATTAGAAACGAGAAATATACATTTAGATATTTTTATGTTTTTCGTTTTTTAAGTGTAAGTTTGGCTAGATTATCGTTAATGTCCAAAAAACTCCAATATTGACCAATCAAAAGATTCATTCTTAGTATCATTCCATCTGTTATTAATTATTTATTTAATTCAATATATTGGACATTAATTTATAAATCTAGCAACATCTATTAGGTTGCCCAAAAAATGTTTTTTAGAATATATTATCGTATATATTAGCTAAATTTATAATTTTTTTAATTATTAAATATCTCATTTCCACCATTTTAACTAAACGTAAATTTAAAAATAGAAACAAACAACGTATGTAAAGTGTATGCGATTGTAAGTTTCGATCAATAGGTTTTTTTTAAATTAAAATTATTCCGAACTGAGTTTTGAATCTTTTATTTGAATAAAAAAATGCCCTTCCCCCAAAGAATATTTACCACGTACCTCACTAGTTCTGCACCATTTTATAATATTTGATTTTTTGAAAATATATTGGAAAAAATGCAAATATAATTTTTTTTAATATGGCAAGCAAAGAACTTTAAATTATATTTTAAACCATAAACATAAATTAGTCACATGTGGTAATATTTTTGAAATCCTCCCCCCCCCTATTGTGACATCAGATATTTTTAAATTTTATTTTTAGATATGATTAAAATAAAGTAGCAGTTTTAATAAAGTCAAAATTTTTATATAATAGACAAAACAAAGAACTAATTAAGGCGATTTAAACCTACATAAACTTATATAAATCGAATTAGAAGTTTTGTGTTTGAATATTTTAAATTTTGACATGTGGCGTCACGAAGTTTTTGAAACCCCTTGTCTCACGCTGTCAAATTTCGTTCACTCTTTCCCCCCTTGATGTAATTTATGGATGTACCCTGTTAAATATGCAATTTTCTTTATATTTGACTCAAATTTCGTGTAACGCCCTCGTAAAATGTCCGATTAAAGAAAATTAATTTTTTTCTAAAATTAAAATTATTTCGAACTAAATTTAGTATCGTTTATTTGAATTTATTGGATATGGAAGAGGAATCGGATTCGTGAGTGGTCAAAATTAATTAATATCAGTTTTAAGAATGTTTATTATGTCTAAAATTGATCACTCTCTTACTAAATTTCAGCTTAGACTAAAAACAAACTAGAACTAAATTATATTCTCTCTAAGTTCTCACATTTTGTAGCAACATCTGGTTTCTTTGTATATTTTTATGCTGACACTTCAATATAATAAAATGTGGGGAGTTTTATTACTGGATCTTCAAGTACTCTTTGTAAATGGTCATCATAAAACCTAACCCCGCCTCAAAGGACAGCCATGTATAAACCAGATGTTGTTATATCCATATTTTCTCTTACACAAGATAAATTGTAAAAGTAATGTTAACCTGTAATGGCTACAGGGTGGAAAAATGTCATACTATGACTAGGAGCCAGTATAAGATACTGCTAAAAGGAAATGGGACAATTTGGACATTTAAAATAAAGAAAATTACTGGAAATGAATATTATTTAATTGTTTGACATCTTAACAATATAATTAAACAAAAACAAATTATGGAATAAAACAAAAATAAATGGAACATTCTGAACACATGTATTTTTTTGGATATTATTTAAAAAAACACAACCCTTGAAAATAGAAAACAACTAGAATAAAGTTGAACATTAAAGAAAATTATTTAACATACATGTAGTTAACGTTATTTTATACAAAACTAGCTTTCGCCCGCGTGATTATCAACATCAGATATCTTAGAGGGTACAATCAAATGATTCTTAGAATATACATTTTCAATCGATTTGAAATTTTGCATACGTAGTTTCTCCAAAAAATACATACACATATCATCAACCTTTATTAGTTTTTGTACCTTCTAACAGTAATTTTTTCCTGAAGAGGGAATTGCTTGACGCCATTTTTAGTCCATCCACTCGGTAGGGTAAATTCAACATTAATTAAAAAAGTAACCAAAGTCTCATTCGTAACAAATTTTACCCCCTTAGGAGTTGAATTTCCAAAAATCCTCTCTTAGTGCTCACTTGAGAACTTTTCTGCCAAATGTTATGCTTCTAGGCCTAGCAGTTCTGGAGAGGTGGAATTTCAACCCCTTTGTTAGCTCCTTATGGGTGGAATTTCCTAAAATATTTTCTTAGTGCTCGCTTACGTCAGCTGAGGAATATTTCTGCCAAATTTCTTGCTTCTAGGACCGCTAGGCCTAAAAATTTAATTTTAACCCCATTTCATCGCCTTGGGGATGGAATTTCAAAAAATATTTTCTTAGTGCTCACTTACGCCACTTGAGGAATATTTCTTGCTTCTAGGACCACTAAGCCTAAAAATATGAATTTTAACCCCGTTTGAGATGGAATTTCAAAAAATCCTTTCTTAGTGCTCACTTACGCCACTTGAGGAACCCCTCTGCCAAATTTCATTCTTCTAGGTCTATCAGTTCTGGAGAGGTGGAATGTCGAACCCTTTCACCGCGTTAGGGGTAGAATTTCCAAAAATCCTTTCTTAATGCTCACTTACGTCAGTTGAGGAATATTGCTGCCAAATTTCTTGTTTCTAGGACTGCTAGACTTAAAAAAAATATTAATTATAACCCCCTTTCACCCCCTTAGTGGTGCAACTTCTAAGAATCCTTTCTTAGTGCTCATATACATTACTTGAGGAACCCCTCTACCAAATTTCATTCTTCTAGGCCTAGCAGTTCTGGAGAGGTGGAATTTCAATCCCTTTCTTACCCCCTTTAGGAGTGAAAATTCCAAAAATCGTTTCTTAGTGCTCACTCACGTCAGTTGAGGAACATTTCTGCCAAATTTCTTGCTTCTAGTTCCTCTAGGCCTAAAAATATGAATTTTCACCCCCGGAAAGGTGGAATTTCCAAAAATCCTTTCTTATTGCTCACTTACGTCAGTTGAGGAATATTTCTGCCACATTTTCTGCTTCTAGGACTGCTAGGCTTAAAAATATAAATTATAACCCCCTTAGTGGTGCAACTTCCAAAAATCCTTTCTTCCTTACGTCAATTGAGGAACCCCTCTACCAAATTTCATTCTTCTAGGCTTAGAAGTTCTGGAGAGGTGGAATTTCAACCCCTTTCTTACCCCCTTAGGAGTGGAATTTCCAAAAATCGTTTCTTGGTGCTCACTTACGTCAGTTGAGGAATATTTCTGCCAAATTTCTTGCTTCTAGGAACGCTAGGCCTAAAAATATGAATTTTAACCACCTTTCACCCCATTAGGGATGGAATTTCAAAAAATCGTTTCTTAGTGCTCACTTGCGTTACTTGAGGAACCCCTCTGCCAAATTTCATTCTTCTAGGCCTAGCAGTTCTGGAGAGGTGGAATTTCAACCCATTTCTTACCCCCTTAGGAGTGGAATTTCCAAAAATCGTTTCTTAGCGCTCACTTACGTCAGTTGAGGAATATTTCTGCCAAATTTCTGGCTTCTAGGCTCGCTAGGCCTAAAAATAAGAATTTTATTCCCCTTTCACCCCTCGTGGAGGTGGAATTTCCAAAAATCCTTTCTTAGTGCTCCCTTATGTCAATTGAGGAACCCCTCTACCAGATTTCATTCTTCTAGGCTTAGCAGTTCTGGAGAGGTGGAATTTCGACCCCTTTCTTACCCCCTTAAGGGCGAAATTTCCAAAAATCCTTTCTTAGTGCTCACTTACGTCACTTGAGGAACCCATCTGCCAAATTTCATTTTTTAGGCCTTGCGGTTTTGGTTGTGCCTTGATCGATCAGTCAGTTTCTTCTTTTATATATATAGATAATTCACCTAATCATTCCCACCCTTTACACAGTGGCACAAGTTTTTTTGCGTGTTCATGGGTCTTTGACATTTTCTACAAATGTTAAACGTTTCTCTTTTAATTAGTCAGGGACACAAATAACATGTTTCCTTTTCTTCTAGCCTTTTGTCGATTAATTCTGGTTGTTCAAGAGCGTCTTCTATTCCTAACTTTTTTGTTATACACTGCCTACGTGCCTTAGGAATGCGCGCATTCATGTACCATTGACGCAAATACGGATGTGATTAAGATTAATAGTGGGATTACTATGCACTGCAACCTTAAGGTTTATTGTGCCCTTCCCCTCCATCAGAGCTGTTCTCGCTACTTCTACAACTCGCCTTCCAGTTTGATTAAACTCCAGTTAGATACTCGTTCCTAAAGTTTCTTGTTCAAAACATTTTTTCCGTTGGCTTACAATGACGAGATATTCTTGTTTCCAGTATTCATCTGACTGTGCCTACCAGCATAGTAGTTGGGGCTCCGTATTAGGGAAGTGGGTTTAAGGTGTTAATGACTCCTCTGTAGATGACGTCCAGGACCCGTCTGCTTTCTTGAGCGTTACAATAGGAGCATCATTCTTTCGACTTAGTATTTTAGCTAGCCTGGATGCCTCGGGAAGTGAGTTCACTTCGCTGCAAACGCTTCTGCAGCTTGATCTCTTGTTTCTCCGGATTTCTTTTTTGATATCTCTTCTAGTCTTTATATAATCGTCCCCAAGCTTAATTGCCTTATTGAGAGTCTTCCTGGTGTCCCTCCTCAAGGATTCGAGTCTAGCACTCCACCATTGGACTCTCTTAAACTGAGTAGCCTAGAAGGCAAGCTTTTTCGTAATTTTGTCGATTTTTATGCCTCCAACTCTTTTCTTAAGTCTTGTCTTATTCGTATTGAGGTGTTCGGGGTATGCAGACTATCCAGAAGCTCTTTAATGTAGGTTACCCAATTAGTGGCCCTTGGATTGCGCCTTAATGGGAGCGGTTCGACCCCCGCATTTAATTTGAATTATATTATCGTGTGATCCGAAGTCGATATGTCTCCCGTGACCCCCCAGTTCTCAATATGATCAAGGAGGTCTCTAGAGGTCTATCGCCTCATTCCGGTTGTATCGACAAATGTGTGCATATGTTTAATATTTCAAGCCTAGTGGTTGCCAATAACGTAATTTTTTGAACAGACAACTGTACAGCACAAAATAAAAACTGGATCCCCTTTATACCTAGTGTGATATTTGTTAACGAAGTGTGGGGACCAGAAACTATTAATTCTAAGTATTTTGAAAAATGGAAACATCATAGAAGTATTAGATTACGAAGACATAGTTCATTTAATAGAATCATCAAATAAGTTAAACAAAGTCGTTAATTTACACGTTGAGAATTTCTCCTGTTCCCACAAAATCAACACTCGTCAATTTCTGCTAGACCTATTCTCTTCTCTCTTCTGTAAGGAAACCCGTGAGGAGATGTAGCTTATTTTTACTGAGATCCAAATAATTTTTGGATACAGCAGTATCTAAGTTCTGCAGGAGCTTTTTGAAGTGATCCAGTTCGGGAAGGCACCACCAGAGTGCTTCTCTTTCTTATAGAACCACAGGAAGTCTTTGGACCAATAAATGGTGTTTGTATTTTCCTGGTGTTTTGGCCTGTTCATTTTCTGTGATTCCGGACTGGAACTCAGACTAAAGAGGCCGTGTTATACTTGCCTAGTTCATCAAGTTTTCTTCAGCACTTCCATACCACAGTTTATTGCTTTCGGAAGCAGTTAGATCACTACTGATTTTACTGTTCCAATCTTTTCTATCACTCACATCCATTCCTAGGAAATAAATTCAAGGTGTACAGAACATTTGTCACTTACTACGCACAGTGGTTGGCTGTTTAATAAGCTCTCAAATCATCATTGTATCAGTTGGATCCACTTCCATCCTCGTAGGAAATAATTTCAGGTTGTGCAGTGGGAAAATTCGAACATATAGATCAAAGATACCGACAACGAGTGAAATAACTGCGTCTGTAAGCTTTAAACGGTGCTCATGCCAACTTTGAGTTAATGACATGGGAGCTCAATGCTTTGATAGCTGCTTGACTATCAGAATTAATCGATATGTCACATTTCTAAGTTTATTTCCACGCATCTTTATATCGCAAGTATTTCTGCATGAAATACGCTCGGGAAGGAGCCTAACGATAATGGTGGTTTTTTAACCATCTGTGTACCATCTAATGATGTTTTCTTTTAAAGTTTGGGTGATGTATTCCCTTTTCCAGTTTCTCTTATTTAGCATTGTAGTGAATTCTTTTCAATACTTACTTTCTTGATGATTTTGTCACTGGGAAGATTCGCTGCTGAGATGTATTTTATTAGAGAAGACCAGGCTTTCCGATTTTTAATACTCTCATTCCTAAAACCTTCCCTAGATATTCTAATTATATTATTGTTGGATAGTACAGTGTAAGGCAGCAAGTCCGATGTAATTGTGAAGTTCAGTAATATGCTGTTCGATGTGATCTGCATTCACTGATTCGGCTAATGACAGAAATAATAATCAAGTAATTATAAAATTGTTTAAGTAAAGAGCTTTTGGCCAATAAAGGATTAAATATAAAAATTGCTTCTTGGGCTGATCTTTCTATCACCAGATGTAGATGTGTGAGATCTGTAATGATCTCAAGTGTCATAGTTGGATATGTACTCATAGCTCCAGTGAGGCACACAAGGCAAGCTTTTGAACTTTGTCGAGGGTCTTCCTCGTGTTGTTCTGACTTGCTTTGGTATACTAGACTATTGCCCCCATACGTATCTGCTGGTCTCACAATCATGGTGTACATCAGGGATGTTGCAGATGCCGATATTTTCACATCCGCGGATGCGGAGTTTAGCAGGCTCACATCCGCAGATGCAGATGCGGATGTATAAGATATTTTGTAAATAAAGTCTATTAATGAAGAATTAAAACAATGACAACGTAATTATTAACATTTTTATTGTAATCAAACATAATTAAGTACTTATTTTTATGTTAAATATAAGTAATGTATAATCATTATACATGTAACAAATTTTTTAAACTTCACCTACTGTTTTTTATATCAGTAATTGAATTTAAAAATAGGAGCATTATACTTGATGAAGAGTAGTATTGCCGCCTTTTCTGATTCAAGTCTGTTACGCAGAGGTTCGTAAATTAATCCCGCGCTACTGAATAGTTGTTCGCTAGGAACACTGCCCGGTGGAGCAGATAAAAATCTTCGTACTATCGGCGATAATACCTTAAATTCCCCTCGATGTACACTCCACCAGTTTAAAGGATTTTCATTCACATTTATTCTTTTTTTAGTACGGTAAGCAAGTAACTCTTTTGAGTACAGCTTCAATGCTACCATTTTCTGGCTCATCTTGACTCTCGTCTTCACTTGACGAATCTAACATCATAGCCAGGTCGTTTTGTAAGCATGGCTTTTTGTTGAAACCTGAAGTCCCTGGTCCTAGTTGTTCCGTATCATTTTCCGTGCAATCAGTTATTTTAATTATTTTAGCCCTTTTGGCATTGGTATTAAGAGATTCAAAATTGTCATTCTCAGTATTTATTATTTTTAAAATGTCATCTTTAATCTTTTCTTCAGTCACCGGTGTGAAAAATTTGTGCTTATAGCGAGGATCTAAGTAGGTAGCGATGGTATATAAATTGTTTTCTCCCAAGCTAGAAAACTTTGTTGAAAGTTCGTTTTTCAAAGTCGTAACAGCCTGACGAATCGGATCAAACTCTTGCGATCTTGTTAAATAGTCATCAACTTTTTTTTCAAGCATTTGTATTATCGGTATCACAGATGAAATAAGAGCATAAGAGCTGCTCAGTTCCCGTGTTGCTTCCTCAAAAGGTCCCAGTAATTGAATGAAACTTTCAATCATTTTCCATTCTTCTGGTAGAATAGGGTCATTTTCATTATCATTATTGTAAAGACTCGGAGCATCCTTTACCTTTGAAAAACGCTCGAACATGTAGAATGTACTGTTCCATCGCGTTACACAATCTTGAAACACTTTCAGGTGCGGTTGATTCAGCCTGTCCTGAATTGATTGCAGTTGTTTCTGGGCAATGGTAGAGTGATTGAAATGGGTCGAAATTCTCTTACATTTTTGTTTTAGTATTTTTATGTTTTCTTGAGAACCTAAACAACTACGGATAGCTAGTTGTATCTTGTGAACAGTACAGTCTATATCATTTAATGCTGCTAATCGCCCGGCTCGTTTCATATTAGACCCTTCATCTCTGATTAGGCAATGCAGTTGTTCTTTTTTAATATTCCATTCAGAAAGCATGTTACTGAATTTTTCAGCAATTATGTCACCAGTGTGACGGCCGTCAAATGTCACATTTCAATATTATCGATGATCTATCAAAGTTTTCTGCAATTCCATGGCAAGTCAGGCTAAGCAAAGAAGCGTTTGAGCTAGGATCCGACCAAATGTCAGACGTAAACGACATGTTATCAAAATTTTCGATTAATTCTTTAACTTTTTGAGCCACTTTGCTATATAATTCCTTGCATACAAAATCTGTAAAAAAATTGCGTCCCCTAAAGTTATATCTTGGTGCTAATTCTTGCATCAGTCTACGAAAACCTAGCCCTTCAATAAAATTAAACGGTAAATTTTGAAGTGCAATCATTTCTCCAATGAGTTTATCAATTTTTTTAGAATTTAAATTATTGACGTCCCACTTCTTTTCTTTTAGAACCACTTCCTCTAATGAAAGTTGTTTCTTTGCTTCTTGCAGAGGAGTGGTAACTTTATCTAAAAAATACACAAACGAATAAAAATTTTCGTTATAAAAAACTATTTACTTAAATTAAAAGTAATTAACAAGTGAGGACATTTTAAAACACCAGAAAACCTTTCTATACATTTTTGTAAATAACTTTCAAAATCAAATGTCCAACTTATATTGCAAAAAATAAAAATAAAAGGAGTTTATTCCTTATAAATATTTATAATAAGGAAGGATCCCTAATGTTTTCTGGCATTAACATTAAATATAGCGTGAAGCTAAGCTACACTAAGAAGAAAAGCGACACTTTTCAATGGTGATAGAATTTTTGCAATCGTCCAAGTAGTTTTTGAGTTAAGTAATTCACTATTCATATTTTAATATCATATTAAAAAATATATATTTATGTTCAGGTTATTTTATATTGAAACGATTTCAATAAAAAAAGTATTTTAAATAGATAAATGAATTACATTACATATATCAGTCTTTTTACAACTGACGTTTTATATGACAGCAAATAACTATAATATTGAGTGGAAACTTAGCCAATAAACCACAACTAAAACTATGTTTTTATTATACTAACCAAACAATGCCTCAAGTAAATATTAATTAATTAAAACTATAAATGATGAAACTTACTTGCGTCAGATTTCATCTGTTGTAATTTGTTTTCTTTACTAATGTTCTCAAATGTAGAAAATTCTTCTGTGGTGCGGCCCTTGCGAGAGTAGCTTTTTTTGCATATTTTACAAGCAGCTTTATCCTGGTCTTCTTTATTTGGTTCAAAATAATCCCATACATTACTTTTGGTCGGTGGTGACATTGTTGACTAAATAGTTAGATAAACTATCAATAACGGGAATCACACTGGAAAAATAACGAATTTCGTCATAAAACGATAATTTTTCCTACAATAAAACGTATTACCGGCGTAATATAATAGAATTTACCTTGTGATCTTATGGATATTAGTCTTAAATAATATAAAGTTTTCTTGTAAACTCTTCTTATTTACACAATGTATCACAACAACATTAAAAATACCTATCTATCTTTATGATACGATAAGTAGTTCACTTTCACTTCACAGCGCAAACAAACACGTAATATTTATTCACTCGCAAGAAACAAATGATGCACTAGCTAGAACAAACAAACGTGTCGAATCTTGTCACCAATTTCTTCGCTCCCATTGGTTATTGTCACGTGCGACCGGCACGCGTCAATCACCGGCCCCGCCCAATTTCTTTCTTGTCGCTACTTGTATAATATTCGCATCCGCATGAACATTCGCATTGATTAATGCGGATGCGGAAGCAGATGCAGATGTCCAAATCAATGCGGATGTTTCGCATTTGCGGATGCAGATGCGAATGTTCGCAACATCCCTGGTGTACATGCATCGCAGTATTTTTGGGTTACAACCTGAAGAGTTACCAGCTACATTTCTGCATGCCATCAAAGCTTTTATTGCTTCACTAGCAGTTATTTCACCATAAGTTTACAGTCTAGGGTTTTCCCTAGGTATTTAAATTTTCATTCTATGATTTTCCCATTTCATAGCTGGAAGTGTTCTTTTCCGAGTAAATGGAGTTACTGTGGTCTTGTTTGCGTTAATATTTAGCACCATTGCTAAATAATTGTGAGGCCATTTTGTAATAAATCAAACATGATGCTCTCGAACTTGGCTCTGACTAAGAACTACGTCGTCAGCATACCTCATACATTGAAAGCCAAGCTTTGTTAGCCTGTAATGGCGCACTGGCACATTTCACAAGAGAAGTCAGAACATATTTAGATACCACCTACCTTTTGCGTGAATAACAAGTATAACTTTTTTAACTGAATGGTGTGTCTTTGATATTTTTTCATGAAAATAGCGCTGACTTGAAGCACCATGAAGTAGCGCGCATTTATGCCACAGATGTGGCCCCCTCTGGAAAATTCATTGAAGTAGATGCCAAATTACGATTTTTCATACCCATGAACCCCTAGTTTCAAATCTTTTATGTAACATGTTCACAAACGTTGAAGTTATTGCATCATATTTATATCCAGATGAATACCTAAGTATTTCACAATACTTTTCTGCCCGCTACCAGAAGTACCGCTTCTGTTTTCTGTGGTGCCAACTTTAGTTTTTTCTCGCACATTCACTAATTTATTTGTCATAGAGTCCGATTGGCTGTTACCATCAAAGATTCAGGATTTTTTGCCGTTATGACTATTCCTATGTCATCCTATAAACTGTACACAAGAACCAGGTATTTTCAGTACTCCTTTGTAGTAAACATTCTACAACGTAGGATCTATTACTGAGCCTTGCGGTACTCCGCATGTAACATTTATCTTGCCCTTCGTCCCTATTAATAGGAACCTTTCAAGTAGATAGGTCTATCATATTGTAGATATATGGTTGTATCCCTTTTCTGGTCATTTCATTGAGAATTCCTTGCCCCGATGCCGAGTTAAAAGCGTTTTGTACATCGATTATTATAAATACACAAAGTATTCTACTTTGTATGCAATGTTCTGTACCCATTTTTAGTGCATCGATTGTTGATCTTTGCTCTCTAAATCAATTTTTTGGGTAGCTCCTTACTATGGCCTTTATCACTTCAGCAGGGCTTTACATTTCTGGATAGAAAACGCGGAATTCTGGACGGGGAAACATCAGAGACGAACAAAATAAATCCCTCAAAATTGACATAAAAACGGGTGTTTCTATATTACAAGGAGGTTAATTATGACATCCCGAAATCCGTACTTGCTGCTGTATTGAAAAAAATCATAATCATAACTAATTTATTTTATTAATACAAACACAAAATAAGTCGAAAACAGAAACGAAGGTAAGTGCAAATGAAAACTAACCGACACTTATATTTATCGTTATATTTGACAAGTTTTAAAGCTGCTCGCCTTCGGGGACATTTATAGATAAAAATTCCGAAGAGGATTCATTGAAATTCGTTTGAATTTTCAGCCCAGCCTTCTTAAGATCGATTTCTTCCTTTTGTTCCGGGTTACGGTACAACCTACCTAATTCCGGGATCTTCCCGGACATCTGACAACCCTAGCTCTAACTGAGTTGGTTTGATTCCCCACCTGTGTCTCAGCTATTCTCGTCGTCAACAACGCATACATCCATTTTACGATGGTTTCATTTACTCCTCGCCTATTTACTGCTTCTTTGATAGACACATGAGTTGTGTTGTCAAAGACCCCAAATATATTGAGGAATGCGTCCATTGCGATTTCTTTGTTCAGAGTTTTCTGGATGATTTCGGTCAGCTGATCGACCCGCTCTGTAGGGATGCTGACATTTATGAAGAATAAAAATTATAAACTAATTCTAACAACAAAATGGACTTGTTCGTTTTATACCCCCGTTTGGATAAGGGGATGAATGAGGATTCGTCTTTAATTTGACAGCGGTTAATATGCCATTAATCTAACAATATAAAATTAACAGTAATACTAAAAATCCCAATGGCACAGGACCAATTGGACAGGCTTATTTCAGTAACATGTTTGCATAAAACCCAAAATAAAAAATTAGATACAAAAGTAATAGAATGTTTTGAGATGTACAAAAAACCAAAGTAACATTCTGGCATCAAATCAAAAACAAAAAAAATTTCTGGTAAATTTGTGAATTTTCTTAAATAAATGTTTTAATGTAGAACGTGTTAAGGTCTATAAAAAAGCTTAGTAACTTTTTTGCGTCAAATAAAAAACAAAGGAAATACGATTTTTTTTCAAATTTGACAGGCCGCCATTTTGTTTTTACTGGGCCGATCTGGCTCATTAACGAACTCGTTCAATATTTTGGCCTAACCGATTTTTGTAGCTAGTTTGGTTTCGATCCGTCAAAAAATACGCCCTCTATCGTGCTTACAAATTCCGTTATAATTTGTGAATTTTCTTAAATAAATGTTTTAATGTACGATTTAGAGAAAAATGTTGAATACAAAAGTTGTAGAACGTGTTAAGGTCTATGAAAAAGCTCAGTAACTTTTTTGCGTCAAATGAAAAACAAAGGAAATACGATTTTTTTTAAACTTTGACAGGCCGCCATTTTGTTTTTAATGGGCCAATTTGGATCATTAACGAACTCGTCCAAGATTTTGGCCTAAACGATTTTTGTAGCGAGTTTGGTTTCGATCCGTCTAAAAATACGCCCTCTATCAGGGCCAAGTGATACCTGCAAACGGAGCCTAGGGATACCGGGCAACCTCCCTAGTATAAGTGCCTTATTCCGGCATGCGGGGCTCTGCCGGAACGGACTCTTAATGTCCCTAGCTACGCGTGGGAACAAAATGGATAGTCACGAATCAAATTTTATGGGGAAGGATGGGGATAAAAGCAAGCATGGAAATATGAGTCAGGGTATCAAGAAGTTTATGGTGCAGAACAATACTGAACCGTTGTTGAGAGACAAGACAGATGCAACATTCGTTTCGATTAAAGAGCAAAAGGATCCATTCGCAAAAACGGACTCTATAAACAGGACTCCGCCTAGGGAAAGGGCTAATTCGTTACCAGACCTAGATGCGGGAAATCTGGACTCGTCTGTTATTGACGCAGCGGATGACATATCTGAACAGCCAAATAAACGAAAACGAATGGAACCGTCTACCAAAACCAGCAATTCTAAAAAAGAAATAGAGGGGCCTAGAGACATTATTCAGAAACTGTATAACCAGATTAAGACGCTAGATAGAGTCATTAGGGACTCGTATAACCCTAAGAAGGACATAAAAGAGGCTGTATATAAACTAACATTCCAAGCTGAAAAAATGAAAGGCAAATTATTCCAAGAGTGGATGAGATCTAGTGAAAGAGACACAAATGAAGATGAGTTGAAAAAATTACATGAAGAAAATAAATCACTTCGAGAGGCGATAAGGAACATTCATGAAAAACAAGAAGGGGGAAATTCTGGAAACAGCACGCAGTGTGAGCTATGCAGGGAAGCACAAATAACATTTGAAAAACGAAAATCACTTCTTGGCGATGGGACGTACGATGACTTCCAATCTGTACCAGAGAACGTCTGGGCAGATAAAACCTTTTCAAGGATACCTGTGAGGCCTGGCAATATATGGGAATCTCTACCTCAGTATGAATTGGTGTTGCCCTGCTCCAAAGATATTGTTGGAGTTAATAACCATGTAAAGACCGCTGTCAGTAAATATGGAGGTATAGATGGACTCAAAGGTCAAAAAGAACCTATAGGGGGTGTAGCCTATATGAGGCATTCTCTGGAATTTTCCGACGATAAGGGAAATTTCTCCACCGTCACTAGAACAATATTTTATCCTATCATAAGTGATAATGAAACCCGACGTGAACCTCAAGATAGGGATATATTTGAATCCCTCAAAATAATAAAGATGCTCGCTCTAAAGAACAGCATGACCAAGTTGGCCTTACCGTTTATTGATGGAATTATGGGAATAATATTTCACAGAATGACAGAATTTGTCTTTTCGGATACACCCATTGAGGTCGTAGTTTATAATCCTGTAATAAATAAAACTACATTAAGCGGTAAATTGGCACACGCAAATAGTGTAATCAATCCAAAAAGACCGAGAGATGATGTTTTGATCATAAAAAGGGATGGTAAAACCTATACCGAACTACTGAAAACAGTTAAAGAGACAATTAACCCTACATCAATAGGAGTAGAAGTGAAGGAAGTACATAAAACCAAAAAAGGTGACCTAATGGTAAAAATTCGCAATGGAACAGCCAAAGCGGAGATATTGAAGAAGGAGATAAATGACAAAATGTCCAATGCAATGGTGTCGGTGTTAGTGTCTAAGAAGGTGATTCATATTAAAGGGATGGACGAGGTCACAACTGTACCGGACATAAGGGAAGCAATCTCGAAAGTAGTGAATATCGATCAAAACCGACTTGATATACGAGCCTTACGGCCCTCCTATAGAAATAAACAAAACGTGACTATAATTACAAGCGAAGAAGATGTCAATAAACTTCTGGAACTGAAATCTCTAAGGATCGGTTGGGTGGACTGTCGGATCCTTGAGAGACAAAAAGATGACAGATGCTACAGATGTTGGGAGTACGGACACAGTAAAGAAGAGTGCAAAGGACCCAACAGGGAGAATTTATGCATGAGATGCGGAGAAGACGGGCACAAAGCAGCTATCTGCGATAGAACACCCTTCTGCTTGAATTGCAAGGGAAATGGCCATCAAACGGCAAGTCGTGGCTGTTCTGAGTTCAAAGAAGGCGTTTCTAAAAAGAAGCCTAACTTTCAAGAAAACTAAAGATAAATATAAAATAAGCCAAAATGAAAACCAAAATAATGCAAATAAACACAAATAGAAGTCTTAGAGCACAAGACATGGCAATTGCTACCGCAAGAGAAGAAAATGTGTGCATACTCTTGATTAGTGAACCAAACAAAAATGCCATAAAGGACAGGAAGGACTGGATGTTTGATAAAGAAATGGATACAGCAATAAAAGTACTGGATAGAAATGTAGCAGTTAAACGTCAGGGGCATGGCCATGGATTTACATACTTTGTAACAAATTCCTTCACAGTATACAGTTGTTACGCCTCCCCAAATAAAGAAATAGACGACCTTGAGAGAACCTTAACAGAAATAGGAATTCATCTCAGAAGGCATAAAGAAAAAAGTATTATAGTAGGAGACTTCAATGGAAAATCTGCACAATGGGGAATGAGGAATACAGATAAAAGGGGAGAAGCCCTAGTGGAATGGATGGCAGAAAACGACCTTGTCTGTCAAAACCATGGAGATAGACCTATATTCCAGAGAAACCAAAGTTCGTCAATCATCGACATAACGCTATCAACCAATGATATTGTAATAAAAAATTGGTATGTGAGTGACAGAGAGACCCTTAGCGATCATAACTACATTTTGTTTGAGGTACATGAGAACAGAAAATCGGACAAACTAAGTGAGAAAGTAGTCGACAGTGGGTGGAATATGAGGAAGCTAGATACTGCAAGCCTAAGCCAAATAGTTTCTAATATTTCAGTAAATGCACCTACACCAGATTCAAAAAGTTTTTATGAAATACTCGCGAACATATGCAATGCCTCGATGCCAAAAAGAAAGAGCCACCCAAGAGGTAATCCGGTATATTGGTGGTCGCAGGAAATCGCAGACCTCAGAAAGGAATGCACAAGAAAAAGAAGAATCTGCACAAGAAACAACAGAAGATATGAACCAGAAGTGAAACAACTGTTACAAGATAAGTACAAAGAATCCAAAAAACAGTTGAGAAATGCTATAAAAAAAGCCAAGCAGGTCTGCTGGAACAATATCTGTGCAGGTATAAACTCCGATATATGGGGCAATGGCTATAAAATAGCTATGAAGAGGATCATTGGCTACCCTCCGAAACCCCAACTAGCGGCAGATACTATACATAAAGTGGTAAGGCACCTCTTTCCGATACATGAGGAGGTACATTTCGAATGTAGAAAAACCCCTTACTCCCTAGATTTTACGGAGGAAGAACTGAAAATGGCAAATCAGAAGCTAAAAACAAACAAGGCACCAGGTCCAGGAAATATCCCTGCAGAAATTCTGAAATACCTCATTGACAGCAAGACGGACTTTGTTCTAAGATTCTACAACTCACTTGGCGATACAAAATACTTTCCGAAAGAATGGAAGCAGGCCAGACTGGTACTGCTTGACAAAGGTAAAAAAGCACCAGAGGACCCTTCTTCATATCGACCCGTATGTCTCTTAGATGTGGAAGGGAAAGTTTTTGAACACATAATTTTGGCTAGACTTAAGAAGGAACTGGAACGTACAGGCGGCCTTGCTGAAAGACAGTACGGCTTCAGGGAAAAAAGGCAAACCGTAGATGCTATCATAGACGTCATAAAAATTGCAAAACAGGCTTGGGATTTCTCTCCACAAAATAGAAAAATATGCGCTGTGATAACTTTAGACGTAAGGAAGGCCTTTAATAGTGCTGCCTGGCAGATAATCTTAAATAAGCTAAGAAATAGAGGAATTAATGAAGACCTACTTGCGTTGATAGCATCATACCTCTCCGAACGAGAAATCATAATCGGATATGAGGGTATTGAGGAAAATATAGAAATAAGTAGCGGTGTTCCGCAGGGTTCGGTTCCTACACTTTGGAATATACTATACGATGATCTGCTTACGATGGACTTGCCAAAAGACGTCACCCTTATAGGCTTCGCTGATGACATAGCAATGGTGATTGTGGATAAACAAGAGAAAGGCCTTATGGAAAAAGCAAATCTGGGAATTCTGATGGTGTCAAATTGGATGGAGAATAACTCTCTCAGTCTAGCACCGGAGAAAACAGAAGCTGTGCTGCTTACTGGAAGAACTCGAGTGCGTCCTGTATCTTTCAACATTCATGGAAATAAAATCACTCCAAAGGGGTCGGTGAAATATCTAGGTGTATGGTTGGATCCAAAGCTTTCATTCTCAGAACATATACATCGTACGATTGAGAAAGTGGAGAAAACAGTATCTGCCTTGTCCAGTCTTATGCCCAATGTGGGAGGCCCAAAAGCTTCAAAAAGGCGAATCTTAGCTCTTGTGGCTCAATCTCAGATCCTCTATGCCGCCCCAGCGTGGTGCGCGGTTACGTATAATAAAAGACTTAAAAAAGAAAACTAGTTAGCATACAGAGGCTGATGTAGATCAGAGTGGCTAGTGCGTATAGGACAATATCTGCTGAAGCATTGGGAGTGATAGCTGGTATCCCCCCCATTGACCTCTTGATTGAAGAAAGAAAGGCGATTTACGAGGGAGTGGACCGAAACGTTGCACGTACATACTTAAAGACATGTTGGCAAGAGCGCTGGAAAACTAGTACGAAGGGACGATGGACTTACAAAATAATTCCAGATATCGAAGAGTGGATAAATGGATTCTGTGGCGAAGTCGATTACTTTCTGACGCAAGCAATCTCAGGGCACGGTTGCTTCAAGTCATTCCTTTACAAGAGGAAGAAATCGGACACTGATCGCTGTCAGTACTGTAAGAACGTGGACGACGTAGAGCACACGTTGCTCCTTTGTCCCAGATGGGAAGAGATCAGATCAGGGTACCAAGAAGAGAGAAATAACTTGTTTACCATTGAAAATTTTTCAAGAGACTTAGTTGACGGTGAAAATGCATGGAAAAGTTCATATAAAGTAGTAAGAACAATTATCGAGATCAAGGAAAAAGAGATGTACTCAGTGAGCTGAACAGAATACCTGCCACCACATCGAAGTAATGCGAGAGCGGTTCCAATGTGGTGTGTCAGAGAAAACGAGGAGAGGTTTTTAGTCGGTAAGAATCCGACACTACCAGCAACAACATCACTGGTGTCTTATGTAAGATTTTCCTCCACTGAAAAAAAAAATATATATATATATATATATATATATATATATATATATATATATATATATATATATATATATATATATTATATAACCTTTGGAACGGAGGGTGATTTTGGCATCTAGGAACGCCAAAACGAAAAACTGCATTGACATTTTTCCGAAGTCGCGTCATGCTACTCTCTACAATAGCCCTATTTCATTCTGAAATAAGCCTAAAACGTAACAGGCTATTTAGCATGTTACAGTATAAACCAGATGTTGTTATATCAATATTTTCTTTTGGCTAAATTTCATTATAAAAGTAATGTGCAAGAGGAATTTTTGTTGAAACTAAATTACAATTTCAACAGAATTTAAAAAAATGCTCTTCCCCCGAAAAATATTTACTTCCCACCTCACTAGTTTTCCACCTCTATAACATTTTATTTCATGAGAAAAATATCGGAACGAATATATTGTTTTGAAAAATATGACAAACAAAGAATTATTTTCAAACTCCTTACTATAAAGTATAAAGTAAAGTGATCGATTAAAGGAAATCTTTTTTTTTGTAAATTAAAATTATTTCCAACTAAATTTTGAATATTTATTTAAATAAATGCCCTTTTCCCAAAGAATATTCACGTCGCCTACTATTTCTGCACCCTTTTAAAATATTTAATTTCAAGAAAAAAATAGCGGAACATGAATGCAATTAGAATTTTTAGAAAAATCTAACAACTGAATTATTTTCAAATTTCATTGAGATGTACTTCAAATTCTTTATCATAAATTATTTAAGCAATACGAGATATAAAGTTTTTTGCGAAATATTTATTTCATGAATAAGAAAAACTAAAAATATGAAATATTTAATTGCTTTTTAGTAAAGAATTATTGCCATGCAAATTTCTGGGCTATACACATAAGGTAATTTTGAAGGTCATATTTGTAAAAACAACAGATATTTATTTGTATAGGACCAGTTGCATCCCAATCGCATTTATCGAAAAATTTGATGACATCGCCTATATAAAATTAAAAAACTGTGTAACTATGCGCTTAAGTCAACTGTCATACAGTCTATCTGTATTCTCATCAATTTAATATGAAAATTTGATAAGGTTCTGTGTCTGCTGTAATATAACATTTCTTACCATGAAAAAAAAATATCCATATCTGTATATGACATAAAAGTATTGTTTTTAGATATATATCGTTTTATCATTATGGTACAAATTTTCTTTTTAGAGTTTACCGTATTTGAAATTCTTTACTGCGATGAAGTTTTTTATAATGAAATTAGCTAATCGCGAAAAAAAAGCAATTCTTGTATTTAATATTTGTGTGAGAACTATTGTAAACTATGAATAAAATTGTAAAAAAAAATATAACGCTCTTATTATTTCCACCTTACAAGAGCGTAGCTTGGCGGCAGCTTATTGTTTTTGTTCAATCTCTGAAGATGATAACACGGTTATCGAAACCCGCATCAGCTACTGAAATAAATTTGGCTAATACTCCTACTGCATAAAATATTTTACACACTATAGTTCAGGTACATATTTGTCGGAAAATATTTTACCTCTCAAAAAATACTGAAATAATGAGAAATAGGGTTCTTTGGTACGATAAATCGACTGGTGTTGTCCATTTTTCAATGAGATAAATGTTTCAAATATTAGCAGAGCATTTAAGTTAAAACAAAACATGCCTTCATATAAAAATTCGTACAGACCAAAATAATGGAAATATTCATTCAATTTTCTAAGAAAGTATTGTCAAAGGTCCAATCTATGAAAGAAAAAATCAGGAGTGCACTACAATAATGCGATTCAAAATTAAAGTGCGTAAAACTTGGAGTATCCAATGAAGAGGGTAAAATCAAATATCCATATTTACTCAAAAATTAATAGTTTTAGGGCGTTAACAAAGTCACCCATTAATTTTAGACGAAATTTCATGTGATCGAACATGTTTCGAGAGGATGTTAGGGCAAAAATATATTTTTGGAGAATTGCGAAAAATGCAATAGTTTCCATATTTGTCGGAAAACATTTTTCCTCTAAAAAAAAAACTGAGAATTGGGTTCTTTGGTACGACAAATCGACTGGTGTTGTCCATTTTTCGATGAGATAAATGTTTTAAACATTAGCAGAGCATTTAAGTTAAAATATTTCCATTATTTTGGTCTGTACGATTTTTGGGGGTCACTCTGAGGAGTATTACATATATTATTACAGGCTTGTAGCAAACAAATAGGTATGTATAGTCGCTTTCTCTTTTTCTAGAGAGTGGTTACTTTTGTGAGGATAATGCTGAGTACATTCTCTGTACTGAGCCTGTATAGGTCTATTTTTCCCTTTTTTTGTGATTTATCTATGAAACCTTATAACAAAGATTTCAAATCTAAATTTCCTAAAATCAAGGCATTCTAAGGTGAGGTTTATGAAATAAAAGCAAATTTTTTCAAAAAGAAAAACTGTATTTGTGTCTTCTAAATTGATTGACATTTACAATGTTAGACTATATTATTATTCTTGTTGCTGCACTACTTATAAGAAAATTATTAATGTGGCATCCTCTTTGACTAGATTCAGAAAAATTAAAATATAAATTGAAAATTCAAAAGCGTCATAAATACTTTTCATACGAATTTATCGCAAACGACACTTACTTCGTCAACCTAAAATTAGATAAAAGGAAATTAATGAGTAATGAGAGTTACGTAGTACTTTTTCAACCAAAAAGCTTTTAATTTTAAATGTAAAAAGTAACATTTTTATAGAAAAACATTCATTACATCGTTTTATCCAATTCTATGAGAAATATTTATAGTAAACTCAACTCACTAAGACGGCCAGTCAAAACAATGATAAACGCCATTCTCTCCTTCCATAGAACGAATTTTAGCCGCCATTTGTGTACCTACCTATTACAGCAATGTACAGTTGCGGCCAATATAAAATTGAACAACTCATAGCAGATTTTTGACTAATTCTAGCTGCTTGAATTTGTTTTATGAATATGCCATATGTCAATATTGAATATTTGACATCTGTCAGACAATTCCAAATTCGAAAGTAATGATGGCGCATATAAATTCAGTGACGAAAGGGGGAATAATCGTAAAAATAGACGATGGATGGTCAGTGAGTCAAACTGCGGCATTCGGTAAAAGTCTAGTTTAGTGGTACAACGCGGATTTTGATGAAAAATTTTTTTCTGGCTAATTCGAGGTTGCTGAACACGAAAACGTAAGAAAAAAATGGGGCTCTCTTACCAAAATCGAGTTATGAATTTTTGAAGATGTGTTCAGATGAGTACTGCACTGGATATTTGTCACATTATAACTGCTATAATGATCCGTAATAACTGCTCCACAATGTTAGTGATACACTATAGTTGCCATTTACGATATTACTCTCTCACGCACATTAAAAAAAAACACTGATGTTGATATAAATCTCTTGTATATTATTTTTTTAATTCCACAATTAATAGGTTTGTTCGTAGAACATAATTTGCTAACGGTTACCAACCAATTTCTGATTATTATGTACGCATGCGCGGTTTATGATTGGTTTCAAATCGGTCGGAAATTTTTCACTCTAAGAACGCAAATATGAGGTTTGTTCCAACTGAAGTAAATACCGTTTTATTACCGTACAATCTCAGTAACGCAGCAAATTTGATGTAAATTGCACAGACTTATTATATTCACTAATCAGTAGGTCAACTGGGTTTGTATCGTAATTGAACGGTTTTTGTGTTGGTTGGAACAGACCTATGATATTTTTCCTACCTGACAGCGACTTTTTGTAAACACACCAGCAACTGTGTCGAAATCCGAATACTATCTTCAATATCTGATTGTTGAGGAAAATAATTTGTGATAAAATATACATTTCTTAAGTTGTGATATTAATATTTAAAATTATAAAGCTGGTATTTACAGAAAAAGGATGGAAAGTATGTTTTTGGTATTTTACCTGTTGTCGACATTTTCTTTATATTATGTTTTTTAGCAAGTAATAACCTGATTCTGGAAGAATTCTTAGTTTTTAATACAACAAATAATTCCTCAGAACTAGAGAACCCCTTAAAGAGCACTGAGAATACAACTTTTTGTCATTTATTCTTAGATTGTAGCACATCATTTACATGGACAAGAACAAATACTCTTATGCTACTGGATATACACCAGAAATATAGGTCAAAAGTTGGCACTTTAGAAATCCGTAATTTTTATTTATTTGTTATCAAATTCAAACACCAAAGAAAAAACGAATAAACAGCTCATTTTTAGTTCCTATTGAATAATTATCAATGTCCTTGCGAACTGCGCATGTCTGACATCTCCCCAACTTAAAATTTCTTATTAGTCAGAGAATTATTCTGACGGTTGCCAATCAGTTTCAAACGGTCCATTTTCTTTGTACAAACGTTGGATTTTTTATCACTGATTTTTGGTTTGGCTTGTGCGAACGCTCTTTAACGAAATGCGCCTGTGCTGTACAGTTGCTAACGGTTTCTGACTGCTCTACGAACGAACCTATTATATCTTTTGACGTTTCCGTTTAATATGACTGATATATAAGTTTCGTCTGTTTCCTCTTAGCAGTCAGACTTTTACCTACTAGCATATACAGCCATCATTAGTTACTTGAAAAAAAGATGGTGAATATTTTCGATATGCACAGAAGATATAAACAAGATGTACATCATGAACATACACCGGCTCTTGTGCACTTTACGACCCATAAAACTAAACAATTTTCTATAGTAGAATCGAAAGTTTACTTCAATTGGAGACATTAAAACAAAAAAAATTGCGCACATCAGGTTATTCTAGAAGGGAAAGGGTGAATCCAATGATTATATTCCCTTCCCCTTCTTGAATAACTTGATATCTAATACTTTGTAACGCACATCAGGTTATTCAAGAAGGGAAAGGGTGCACAAAAGCCGGTGTTTTTTTTAATGTGCATGAGAGAGTAATATCGTAAAATGCAACTATAGTGTATCACTAACGTTGTGGAGCAGTTATTACGGATCATTATAGCAGTTATAATGTGACAATAAATCCAGTGCAGTACTCATCTGTACACATCTTCAAAAATTCATAACTCGATTTTGGTATGAGAGTCCCATTTTTTTCTTTCATTTTCGTGTTCAGCGACCTCGAATTAGCCAGAAAAAAAATATTCATCAAAATCCGCGTTGTACCACTAAAGTAGATTTTTTCCTTTTACAATGTAAGCAAGAACTCTGTTTCAAGTATTGTAAGAAGATAGCGATATGAGAAGAATTGATAGAGCTCCAGGCTCAGGACGTCTGAGAAAGTCAACTGCTGAACAGGATGCTGCTTTGATTAACCATTTAAGAGCAAATCTAATTGAAACAGTAGTTCAAAATGTTCCAGCATCCTGTCGTACGGACCGTCGCAGAGTAGCACAGTCTGAATTGAAATGCCACGCAGCATCAAGGAAACTATTATTAAACAATAGTCACCAAGAAACAAGAACGGAGTTTGCTTGGGAGGAAATAACTGAAGAATATTGTTCCACATTATATAAATGGATGACCAGTAGATTAACCCTTAATTTCTGCGGCGTAAAAAGTACGCCAAACGAGTTTAAACGCTTGACATTTTTAAACCAGCAATTGGCCGACGGTTATCGCCTATGTAACCTCCCACCATAGTGTCTTCTAAGCACAAGAGAAGTGGCGATCCCGTCAGTTTTGATTTAGCTCTTTAGCAGGGAGTTACTGTGAGTAATGTACTAATTGGCGTACCAAATACGCCACGCGGACGTTTATGTTTTTTATTAATATTTTTTTCCAAATTGTGACATTTAGGCTAAGACACTCTGGGATTTTTGTTTTGCAGTGGCGACCTGTTTACTGAACTGGAAAAGAGTTGATTTTTGTTGCTAATTGGCCCAAGAAATAGTGACAAACAACCATGTAAGAGTTAATTCAAATAATTTTTTTCATTTTACAGTAATTTGTAATATTGTTATAGGTGGTCGGCTAGAGTAGGTAAAGGTTTGACGGAAGCTGAATTGGAAGGAGAAATGAAAAAAAATCATGAAGAATGGGATGAAGAAATAGTGGGAGGCAGCGATGACGATGCATCTGACGAACTTATTGAGGATAGCGATCACAATTCAGAATCAGAACAAGAAGGAGACGACGAGGACCAATTATTTCTGCTTGAGGAACAAACTGAAGGTGGGAAACAAAGTGTAGGAAGGGAGCCAACCCTGACAGCCAGTAAGAAGCAAATTTGCTAAAAATATTATAAAAATTGTCCCTCGAAGCCTAATAAGAAAGGAGGAAGTATCCGATAAACCCAGTATATTTTTCCATTTTTTTACTCAAGAAATGATAGAGAACATTTTAACTTATACAAATGCTTTCATTCGAAGTACCCAAGATAATTATTCCAGGGTAAGGAATGCAAAAGAAACAAGTAAAGAAGAGTTATTAGCTTTTTCTGAAATGCTGTATCTTGCAGGGCTTAAAAAACTAAGTCATACCTCTTTTGAAGAAATATGAGCGACTGACGGTACCGGAATGACCATTTTTCCGGCATGCATGAGTTATAAAAGATTTTTGTTTATCCTTAGATCATTGAGATTTGACAACAAAGATGACCGTCTGCAAATAAAGCTAGAGGACAAACTGGCCCCTATTAGAGAAATCTTGGACGAATTTATAGAAAACTGTTTGAAAAATTATTCACCAGGGGAGTACATGACAATTGACGAGACGCTGGTTCCTTTCCGCGGCCGTTGCAGTTTTATACAGTACATCCCGAACAAACCGGCAAAGTACGGTTTAAAAATATTTACCCTCTGCGAGTGCAAAATGTTTTACGTGTCCAATTTTGAAGTTTACTGTGGCAAGCAACCTGCAGGAAGATATGAATTATCTAATTCTCCATTAGATATTGTCCTTCGATTGGTAGAGCCGTTCAAAAATAAAAATAGAAATTTGACCACAGATAATTGGTACACCAGCTATCCACTAGCTCAGACACTACTTGAAAAAAATAATACGTTTGTAGGCACACTAAAAAATAATAAGAGGGAGATCCCCCCGATTTATTACCAAATAAAAAAAGACCGACAAATTCGTCTATATTTGCATTTACCAAAAATACAACATTGGTATCTTATTCTGCAAAAAAAACAAGGCTGTCATTTTACTTTCCACTATGCATTCTAACGATAAAGTGGATTCACAAACCCAGAAACCGGAAATCGTGCTATTCTATAGCTCCATCAAGGGAGGAGTGGATACTGTCGACCAGATGTGTGGAAATTACAAGGTGCAAAAACGTACCAAACGCTGGCCTTTGGTAATTTTTTATCAATTTCTAAATATTGCTGGTATAAATTCAAATGTTATTTATAATGCAATCCATGCAGATGGTGAAAATCGAAGAATATTTCTTAAAAATTAATCTTTGAGTCTAATGAAGCGACATCTTTCTATGAGAGCCAAAATCCCAAATTTATCCTTGGACATAAAACAGTTTCTTCGTTCAGTTATGCCCGATGAAGAGCCAACACAAATAAATACTAATAAAATGAGAGGAAGATGTATTCAGTGTGGAAGAAAGAAAAATAGGACAACTACAATCATCTGTCAAAGTTGCAAAGAACCAGCATGTAAGGAACATGTAGTGACAACACACATTTGCCTACGGTGCAATCGGCCCAATGAGGAAGACAGTTCGTAAACTGGTTAAACTAAACTAAGAGTTTCGTTGTGAATGAAATATATATATTTTTTTTATACATAGTGTAATTTATTTCTGTGAAACTTCTGAGTTAATAAATCAATAATTTAACTTACTAAGGATTCTACATTTCTTTTAAAAGTAGGAAAACCCACTTTGAGCAGTTTTGTTTGAGTGGCGTACAAAGTACGCCATGCAACCAGTTGTGTGAAATAAAATGGTGCAACCAATTAAGGGTTAAGAGAAGTCATAGAGCAAAATGGCGGGATTACTAAATATTAATTGTTGTTTTTTATTGAAAATAAAAAAATAGTAAGTAGCATTTGATATTTAATAATGAAAAACAATATTATTTACACTTTAGTGTTAATATCATTTAAATATACGACAAAACTCTCCCATTTTTCCCGTAAACGGAAAAGTCACAGTCACATTAGCCAACAACTGTCCCATTTCTTTTTGGTCGCAACTGTACATGTTTGATAATCATAGTCGAATAAATAAAATAAGTTTTGTTTTAACCTATTGTATTTATGTGTAATTTAATGTCCAATTCTGGATTTTTTTCAAAACCGCAATGTCTCCCTCAACCCCCGATCCCACTATTCCTAATAAAATTCAGAAGAAAGACATCACCTTTATCAATTATTTCAAGTGATCCGAATGCGAACCTGCATAGAGTTGAATTACTACCTTGTGCCACATTAGTGTGACGTAGGGATGGGCACGGAATGAAAAATATCGATATTTTTCAACAGTATCGATATATGTATGATAAATAATATCGATTAATCGATATATTCTTCAAAGAGTGGTTGCTAATGAGCTTTATCAAAATAGTCGGAATTTGACAAATGATAGTTTTTTGTTATCTTTATTATAAAACACACAAAAGTAATTATTTAAATTTTAATCACTCCAGTAGTCATCAGATATGGACATTAGGAGCACTCTTTGTTTAATATGTTCACTTGTCAATCTGCTTCTATTTCACAAATAAAAATATCGAATTCGATACCTTAAAAAAATATCGATAAACGATCGTATTGGAATTAAAAATATCGATATTTCCTACCCATCCCTAGTGTGACGTAGAATTTAGTGCAGATCAGTGTCTGGGTTCCAAGCAAAATAAATCATTTCTGTTGAGATTGATATTTTATTCAATTCATAAAATTAAGAGATTTAAGGTAAGTAAGCGACTAATTGTTATGGATCCCTATAGAAAGATACCAACATTATTTAATATACATTCATAATAAACCGAAATCATTCAAGTTTAAAATAACTTAAACCTCAAAATAACTATTTTCATTCGATTTTGAAAGATAATCTGTTTCGCACAAAAAAAATGCCTGTAAAACGATGTAATCGCAAGACATCAATTCAGGAATTCAATTGTAAATAGTTTGTTTGGAACCCAATACATTTAAAAATGGCGACGTGACGTCACTGCTAATGCGGCGTATTTGCATTTGTCTAAGTTTGCCTTAGTAAGTTGAGCAAAAAAGTGTATAAGAAAACTCTTGTGTCTGACTAGCTTAAGAAATATATTAAACAAAATAAATTAATGTTTGGTATGGTAATTCAGACTATTCTTCTGGTTGTTATAACCTATAAGGAGTAATAATAGGGACCAAAAGCAGTTTTAAAAATTACCACTTATCCGTATCGCAATGCACATGTGCTGAACCGATACGTGGCTTTCGTTATGTTACGTGAAACGTATCAATCCGTCACACGTACCGTATTGCGTTCTTATGTTCTATGTTCGCGTTTTTCAATAGCCAAACGACAAAGGTGATGTTGTATGCTAAAAAATCATAACCTTATTTTTAATGAACATAACAAACTACTTATTTGATATAGAATAATTGATTTAAGACGGAAAAGACTTTTTTACAGTGGCAATGATGACATTATTTTACCGAGGTAGATATCGGGGCACAATCCCTACAAAGATCCAAGCAGATGGAATACTTTTTAGGTTAAAAATTAAAACCCAAGAAATGGTTACGTTTTACAATCGCATTTGCTTTATACCTTTTTTGATTAGTCACGTATCTCAGTTATGTATACGGATAAGAATAAGTGATGTATTTTAAAAATTGCTTTATGTCTCTATTATTGCATTGTCCATGAGTAACAGTTGTCTTGAATAGTGCTGCCATCTTTTTACGCGTTCGTAGGTCCAAGGAAGAATTTGACAGAGGTCTCTGTCACCGTTGACGTAATTTGATGCAACAGAACAATGAGACTTACTTTAAACGTATGAAAGAATTGAGATACTCCATAAATCTGAAAAAATAGTGTTAGTTAAGCAAAAGTGAAAATTAGCTGTTTAAAATAATAAGCAGAATGTATAGTATAAAGAATTTTATCAATAGGTATATTAGTAAATACCAGGGAATTACCATTAGTATACTAGAAATGCAATAGCATTGTCAGTAATTCATTTAAAAATTATTGAAATATATAGATTATGTTAAAAAAAAGGGGGTTCGCCGGTCGTGGGTATTTATGGTAGGTACAGTGTTGCCAACTGGGTTCGCCGAAAATTCCCAATTTTTATGAGGAAAAATCCATAGAATTCCCTAGGTCAAAATCACATTGAATATTTATATTTCGAAGTACAAAATACAATAGTTTAGGAATTATATTTTAAACAGATACGAAAAACGGTGTAGCAATAACTATCTAATTATAAGATTGTGACACGAGGTAGTTAATTAAAATAATAATAGTTTTTCCTTTTTGATTAGACTAAAATTATTTTCATTTAGTGAAAAATGTGTGCAGCAACTTCCATTATAAAGTCGAATTGAACACACAGCATTTAATGTCTTGCTAAGCCTGGACTACATTAGATGCAAGTCACGAGAGCGCATTAGGAACTAATTTTCTAATTTTTGGTGAGGTACGAACATTAACCCAGGGTACAAGTTTAATAGGATTTTATCGTCAGGACTATTTAATTTTAAATTTTGTTTAAATTGGATTATTTGAACTAAAAACTTCGAAGCAGTTGAATATAGCCTTTTCCCCTATTGCACCAAAAAACCCAGAACTAAGGAAGACTTTTCTAGGTTGGCATCACTGGGTAGATATGGCATGCGCGGGCGAGTGGGTGACTTGGTTTGTTCTGGAACAAATTATTTGGGTTGCCTGCCTATTAGGTATGCTATTATTGGCTGCATACCTATCAGGTATGCTCTCAGGTAGGTTGTAAAATGAGAGGGAAGTACAGTTCAATGGTGGCGTGTAAATTTTATACTAATGGAAATCATTTTAAGAACTCATATTCGTAATTAAATTATGTTTTTACGAATTAAAACATGAACCACTGACAATGTTATTTAAATTTTATTATATATAGGTATATTTATATTTTGATGCATTTGTTATTTCTGTAAATTTTTGTAGAAGTTATATTTTTGTACAATATAATTTCCCTCTCAAGATAATATACTCTATGGAAATACTATGTACATTATCGTCACCTTACTAAAAGCTGGAACTTAGTCGCTGGTTAGTAAATATTTCTAAATATATGATTAATAAAGTAGTCGCAAGCTAATGGTGTTAAAAGTAATGCAGAAAAATATAACCAAAATATACAGGTGTTTTAGTTGTTATTCAAAGCACTACTAAATAAAATAGTACCTTCTTACTGCTTTGGATGTTGACTATTTCTATTTTGTTAACATCGGTATATACGGGCTACTCTCTTCTTATTTCATTCAGCCTTCAGTTATAGAAACATCATTTCTAAGTCGGTAAAGCTTTTATTAAAGGCTCTGTGATTAACGGTTCGAGCGATATGAGCAAAGTTAGGTTAGAGTTAAATTCAAGTTTATGTATCTCGACAACTAGCGGTAATTAAAATGTTAAGGCTCATTTAGATAAGTCAGTGTACTCGGCCGAGTACTCTACTAGCATGAAAATAATTAGGGCTATTCACTAAGCAAAGTTGTTATGGATAACAACTGGAAATCGTCGTTATGTTCAAGGTCAGTGGCAAGGCACGAAATTGGTATTCACTATTTGAGCAAAGTCTGCAAAGTCGTTATAAAAGTCTCTATTTATAATGTAGCTATGAAAAGTCGTTCATAGGCGACTGCTTCAGAGGTGTTGTTAACGAAAACTACTTGCACGCATCACTGATTGGAATGTTTTTTTTATTTATGTGAACAATTAAATATTCTAAATGAATAAGAATGACGTTTTTAGTGCAAATGTACTTTTTAATCATTCAAGAATTAATAATACATAGATGCTGCTAGATATTTTTTAATTGGCGTTGTGACATTTTATGTGGCATAGTTGCCTTGTTTATGAGTTTGGTGTATTCGCTCCTGGTGTCGAATTTTTTTTTCTAAAATTAATAATCTGAATGGATAGAGGAACCATAAACTTTTCTAATGAGAAAATTGAATCTCTTTCATCAATATTCATAGAATCTTCTTCATCGTCGGTTAAATGTTACTCAAAAATATCTTGGATATCATTTGCTAACATTGCTGAATTCAAAGAAAACAAGGTGAAAACACAATCAAAATATTCACAATATAAATATAAATTCCAAATTGTTGACAGAACCGACAGAACAACTCGAAAACTAGAAAACCAGGTTTTTTAACAATGTTAACTCCGCCATTTTGATATTAGCTATAACATGTGACTTCATTCTATAAGTTAACTTTTAGTTATTTGTCAAAATAGTTTTATAATACCCGCCCTTACTAGCATGTGTAAATACGAAATCTTCTGCTAGTGATGTGTGCGCATTTTACTCGGCCGACTCATAGTTTTAGCTTTGTTGTTATTATTGGTCTATGGCTTCCGAAAGTAATAAACTGTAGCCGAGTACACTGGCATGTCTTAAATCAGTAAAATGAGCCTTTAAATTCATCAGCTTCGATAAGAATTTCTTTTGAATCGATTGAGACGCCGTTAGACCATGACATTTTGCACTAATATAAGAAAAGTAAATTTTAAATTTTGCTGCGGTGTATTTTGGAAAGTAGTGGCATTCAAAACGCGACAACTTTATTTTGGAGGATTTTTTTGTGGTTCTATTTTGATATAAATTTTTTTGAAAGAAACGGTTGTGCCTAGTATAAATTAAATTTTATGGGTTCTCAGTATTATTTGAGTGTTTAGCCTTGTCTTTAATATTAAACTGATATAACAATTTTTAAAGTAATTATATATAAATTGGAAAATAATGATTGGAATTTTTTTCTGGCCGATAAAAAAAAGGAATTTGGGGTTTTTGGACCTTTTAAAATTAATAAGTTAATAAAAAACGGTGTACGTTAGCAAGAATAGAAAATATTCTAAAAGATTATTTGTATTATCAGATATTAATTAATATTTCTATATGTATATTCAAATATTTTAATAAAAATAACGAGTTTTTATCTAGAAAGTAGCGTCATCTCGTCATTTTTGATCATTGAAAGGTAAAAATTTAATTTTCTCGTCTTCAAAACTCGCTCGTTTGAGGATATATCGAGCCTTTTGAAAACGAATAATTTGGGAAGCAAGTTTGGTAGACGTTTTTTCAATGTAAATGCGATGGAATTATTAAGTTTAATATTTAGAGTAAAAATTCCTGAGCACTACCATGAGATTTTGTTATCAACAAAAAAATGATAAAGGGGACATTTTGTGTTACGGGGGAAACTAAGAAAGTTCTAATGGCAAAAGAGGGTGAAAAAGATGATACTTGGCATCCAGTTGAAGCAGAAGCAATATCAGAACCATGAATATATCCAATCCTGTTACTCCGTGAAGAAGGGTAGGCTTTTCTATATTTCTAGTCATGACTGCTATTTCTCCCCAGGTTTTCTTCATACTTTTGTAGTCATCCTCAATCATGTTTTTGTCGGTCGTCCTCTACTACTTAATTCTTGTTTAGTTTTCCACCATAGTCATTTATTTGTAATAGTATTGGGCCAGTATATCTTCAAAATTATCCGTAGTACTTTTGTTCATAAAAACTTGGATTTTTTTGCATTTTCGTCTGTTATTGTGCATGTCTCGCTCCCATATAATAGTAATAATAATAAATAATGGCTTGACACCTCATGTGGGATTACGCCGCGTATGCTTTGTAGATCCACTTAATTGGGGTAGATCAGTCCCCGTTGTATGTTTAAATTCTTTCGCTTATGTCCCTCCATAATTTCCTATTTTTTGTTTTCTCTTTCCAGTTTGCTACTCCTGTTCCATTGAGGTCCACCTCTACCTCATTTTAACCTAGGCCTACCGCGTCTCCTCCTTCTTCTTGGGTTCAACTGCAAGATATTTTAACTGATTTAGCTCCTTCTCTCCATATATGACCTAGTCATTTGACTCTTTGTACTTTTATTCTTTTTATAATGTTTTCATCTATCATCTGATCTGCCCTTTGTGAAGCCGCATTGGTATTGCCCTATCACCTTCTTTGTCCTTCTTACAATTTATGTTAATTAATGTAGATAGTATTTTATACGCACCGTCTAATAATGTGATTCCTCTGTAGTTTTTACATTCATGTTGATCTCATTTTTTATGTAGGGCGACAATTTGGTCAATTTCCCATTATTCCGGCATCGTTTCCTCGTTCCATATTTTTTTAATTGTATAGTATATTCTTTTAAGTAGAGTATTCTCTCCATATTTAATTAGCTCTATGTTTACGCCATCCTTTCCAGGGGTTGAAATATGGTAGAGAAAAATCCTTGGAAAAATATTTGGAGGCAAAAAACTAGAAGATGGGTCATGGAGAAGACTAACTAAAAAAGAAGTTGGGGAAGATTATGGATATTCTGACAGAATTCATCATATAAAGGCACAAATAATAAGATGGCTGGGGCATGTAAGCAGAATGGCAGTAGAAAGATCTTTTCGAAGAGTGGGGAGCGAAAGAGCAGACCGAAGAAGAAGTGGTTAGAGGCAGACACAATAGATTTGAATAAGAAAGGAGCGAATGAATGGAGAGAGATAGCTGATGATAGACGAACATGGAGCCTACTAGTAGAAAGTAAAGAGGAATATTAATGCTTTTAAGGCATGTAGTACTGTAATATATTTGCATCTCCATACTTTTGAGATATTGTAATTGTATCTGCTATTCATTGAAATCTATTTAGTCCTTTCTCTTTCTTATCGTTTGCCCTATTTTTTTCTTCTTTGTAGCCCAAGACTTCTTGCTGGTGTACAGCCTATTTGATCATGTCCCATTTGTTTGTATTTTTTTTATACTTTCTGTGATCAATTTTATTTTGTTATTCCATTTTTTTTGGATTTCACTGTCCTTAAGTCGTTGTAAATTATATTTTCTTTGTTTGTTATGATGTTCACACCCGTCTTTTGCGTTTTTTTTATTTAATTCTATAATGTTGGTAATAAAGAAGAATTGTCATAAAAAATATATTTTTTTATTATTTGCTTATCCTGTAAAGACCTTAAAAATCGATATATAAAAATAAAAAACGAACAAATATCCTTATTAATAACAATAAATTGGCATTTTGTTTAAAGATAGTTCACACCTTAATCATGTATGTATATTTAAACCTTCCTTTGAGGTCTTGTGGCTTCCCTAAAAACACTAGCTATCCTATTTCCCGTTTGTATAACACTGTTTCCTATATTCTCAGCGATTTTAGCTCCTGTCAAAACTACAGTATTACCAATCGTCTCTATATCTTTGATAACCTTTCTAACAATGTTATTTCCTAAACTTACCGTAGCTTTAATGCCTTGTCCGATGCTATTGGCTATGGGGATAGTTCCCGGATCTAACGCTGGAGGATAATATATCCCCAGAGTAGTGGAAGAGGTTGTCGGTGATTGCTTCGGAGTAGTTGAAGAGGGTTTTGATGATGCATTGGGTGTGGTAGAAGTATAATTAGAAGATGATTCTGTCGAAGTACTAACGGAAGTTTGTGTTGGGTCGGAAGGTTCATTGGCATCGAATCTGTTCGAAATCATGTTTGAATTGGGAAAGTTGCCGTGAGTTGCTAGGAATTGTTTCACGTATATATCATCAGGATCCCATTCGGCTTTGAGTTGGTCCCATACTTTTGGATACTCCTTCATCAAACCTTTTATTGCCCGGACAGTTCCAACCTTCTGTTTTTCGGTACATCTTTTGCAGTTAGTCTGTATCGCATCCGGTATAAGCCCTGAAATGAATATAATTTAAATTTTTATTTTATACACTTATAAGATTGTTAATTATGCCCAATTTCACCAAACATTTCCTGAAGTTACGAAATACCTCAATCGGATTTTGGAATTGCTAAATACAATTTACGTTTCACCACGCGATAAGAACTACCTAAGAATGATAGGAATACCTAACATTATCAGTCTTAGGTGTTACTTAGAGCGTAACTTTAGGAAATGGTTGGTGAAATCGGGCATTAGCCCAATTTTTATATCGTAGGTGAAATAAATCTTTCGTAAATCGATACGCACAGCGACAAAACTCTTGGACCCCCCTCGTAAAACATAATACAAATATCAGCATAATTAACGATGAAATAAAACAATATAGTTTGTTTAAATCTTCATTTATTTGAACTAACGTTCAATTTAAACTTGTTGACGCGTTTCACTAACACAGTAGCTTTGTCAAAACGAATGAAGGTAAAATATAAAAATGTCTCAATATATACAGTGCTAAATCTATTTACTAAGGTTAACAATGGTATTGAAAGAAATTACCTGGAAATTCATTCACTACAAACATTCCTAAGCTATCTTCTAGGTAAAGAGGTTCAATAAAGGAGACTGATTGATATCTATTTGGTCGTTAAGGAGATTACCTGAATATTTATTTTTGTTAATCTCTAGGGCCTCTAATAAATTTAAACTAAAGGATTTACCGACTACATGGAGAATTTCAAAATTTGGGTCGAAAATGTGTTGGTTTTCTAATAAATGATTTGAATAGTTAGAATCTAATTTTTTGCTGTCATAGCTACGTTTGTATTCCGAAATTCTAATTTTAAAATTTCTAAAAGTTCTACCGATATAAATTTTATCACAATTGTCATTACCACATTTTAATTTATAAACTCCTGATTTGTTTAATTTTGAAGATTTAGATTTATTATTTTTAATGAATTTGGATAAATTGTGATCAGTTTTAAAGGAAATATTCATGTCTAAAGTTTCTAAAAATGATTTAATTTTTAAGGATGGTGTTGCAAAGTATGTTAAGCTTTTAAATTGTTTATTATTTTTATCTGAAGGGAATACTTGTTCTAAAGTCTGTTTTTTTATCTTTTTATTTATGATATTGTCAATTAAATTTGGATCGTAATTATTATCAACTGCTATTTGTTTTATGATATTTAATTCTTTGGTATAATTATTAATATTTAATGGGACTGTTAAGAGTCTGTGTATCATACTATTGAAAGCTGCTAGTTTATGACTGAATGGGTGGACCGAACTATTATGAATTGTAATATCTGTATGTGATGGTTTATGAAATATAGAAAAATCATGTTTATTATTTATATTTGAAATTGTAAGGTCTAGAAAGTTTATAGACTTATTTTGTTCAAGTTCTACGGTAAATTTGATATTATTGTGAATCGAGTTTATGTAAGTAATGAAGCTCTCTAATTGTCTATTTGTACCGATGAAGCTAGCTAAAATGTCGTCCACATATCGGTGCCAGTACTCGCTATCTTAGGCATAGCCAGTTTCTTCACACTGGATTCTAACACATCATGGTCTCGGAGGTTTCGAAGTGCTTCCTACACATCGCTGTAGGTAGTTAGATCTTGAAATTCATTTTTAGTTAATACGTAGAAGTGTCTTGCCAGGAGCTGGGATCTGGTCTTCAAGTTTTTCTAATTGCCCGAACTTCTTTCGAAAGACGGATGGCAACCCTCGTGCGTTCTTGAGACGGGTGGGGATGTTGTATGCCAGTAAATAATCTTCCGGGAGAGTGAACAAATCTTGTCGTTGTTCTGAAGTGACTCCATATCTAGCTTTCCCGGTACCTCCATACGCGCCCATAAATTCATCGAAGGTAGGGTCAGACACATCTCGAATATGGTTTACTCCTCTCGTGGTCGTGGTCTCCTTCGAATGGCGCTAGTCGGTTTTGGTGAACTACTTTTGGTTTTCCGTTGGGGATCTTGCCTATGCGATATACATCATTGATCCTTTTCTTGAATAAATATGGACCTTCCCAGGATTTTTGTAATTTTGGAGAAAATCCTTTTTTCCTCGTCGGGTTGTGTAACCATACTTTGTCCCCTTCTTTAAAACCGCCTTCTGTGGCCTGCGTGTTGTACCGACTTTTCATTCTGTCGCTGGCAACTTGAAGATTTCTTCGAAGTAATTCATGAATATCGTCCAGCCTTCTTCTCAATTGGATCACGTAGTTTTCTCCTGCTAGATTTTCACCAGGCCGAGAGCCAAATTCCAGGTCACAAGGAAACTACTTTGGACAGGTATTTTCCAATAGTCCTGTTCATTCTCTCGACCATTCCATCTGACTGTGGATGTAATGCTGTTGTCCTGGTCTTCTTCATTCCCAGCTTGTCGCCAATCTCCTGGAATAGCTGGATTTCAAAATTTCTTCCCTGGTCACTGTGGACTTCCAAGGGCACTCCATATCGGCTGATAAATTCTTTCACCAATACATCCGCGACAGCTGTGGCCTCTTGGTTCGGGATAGCTTAAATTTCCACCCACTTTGTGAAATAATCCATTACAACCAGGATGTATTTACCACCATTTTATGTCGTCGGAAATGGTCCAGCGATGTCTAAAGCAAACCTTTCGAAAGGGCTTCCAACATTATGATGTTTCATAGGTGCCTTTCTCTTGCAATATGGTCCATTACTCGTAGCACAAGTCGTACATTTCTTACACCAGTCCTTCACATCGTCGGAGTTGTTCATCCAATAAAACCTTTCACGGACTCGCTGAATGGTTTTCTTCACTCCCCGATGACCTCCCGATGGACTGTCGTGTAACTTCTTCAGTACCTCAGCTACTCTCGTTCTAGGGAGAACTAGCTGTCTCCTCAACTCGGAACCATCATCGTTTTCAAGGACTCTTTTCAACAACCCTTCTTCCAAGACAAGAGAGTCCCACTGAGCCCAATATGCCTTGAGTTTCGGTTACAATCTTGAGACTTCTTGCCAGGTAGGTCGCCGATTTTCTTCCTTCCATTGTCGGATCACCTTCAGGTGAGGATTATTCTCCTGATTTTCTCTGATCTTGGTTCTTCATTGACTACTGTAATTCTTGAAACTGTAACTTCCTTAGATTTCGACTTGTTGCATTGTGAATAGTCTACAGAGCATTACCGTCTAGGCAAAGAGTTGGCTTTTCGGTGGTTTACTTCAGCTAGATGTGCACTCCTGTCTGATTTCCCCAGTGACTGAAGTTCTTGGGTTACATGAGTCTTGTGGCGCTTAGACGGACTGAGTACGTGCTCTAGCTCTAGCTCGGCATTTGATCTTCTTCGACTTCTTGTCTACCATACCTTTCAACAAGTTGACGATCTGGTCAAGTCTGTCATCGTCACCTTCTTCTTGTATGGTCCTACCTTTATTGTATCCGGAAGCCATCGTGGCTGCTTTATATTCAAGAGCAGCAGTCAATGCGTCGACTAATGTTTTCGGATGGGCTAAACGAAGCGTCCTCTGCATATCGGGGCCACGTAAGCCATCAAAAAAGGCCTGTCTGTAGTACATCTAAGGCATCTCCCCGAAGCGCGATAGTCAAGTTCACTGCCTTCTCTCCATCGGACCAATTATTCACTCTAGCGGCTGCTTCAAATTATTTCACATAATTGGTTCACTACATTTTTCCATCGAACGTTGGGGCCTTGACTCTGGTAAAACTGCCAATGTCTTCTAACTTAGGGCGTGTTTCTGTCTTACAAGGTTTCGTTTGCTCGGTCTTCTTTTTTTCCGCTGGAGTGTCTTGAGTTCTTATATCTGTCATCTTTTTTTTTTAACTCCTTGATTTTCTCGTCCATCGTTGTCATCTTATTATCAATCTTCTCGTCCGTCGTTGTAATCCTCTCGTCCATCGTTGTTATCTTATTCTCGATTTTCTCGTCCATCGTTGACATTTTATTCTCGATTTTCTCGTCCATCGTTGACATCTTATTCTCGATTTCAAATTTTAGAGACGAAATTTCATTTTCAACTGTCAGCGGCAATGTCTTTTTTCATTAATAAGATATCGGCAGATATATCGTTCTTCAAAGCAGAAATCTTGTTAATATTAGCAGAAATGTCGTTCTTCATAGCAGAAATCTTCTCGTCCATGTTCTCCTTCATGGCAGAAATATTAGCAGAAATTGACGAGATTAAGGTGGAAGCCACGTCATTGAATAAAACTGTTTCTGGATCAAAGCCGTCATTTTCCAGTGCCACTTTAAGTCTTTCTACTAATTCACATTTCTTACCGGACGTTACTAACTCACGATTTTCCAATTCTGCTCTTAACTCAGTCATTTTCAGGTCACATAGTCTCTTGGCCATTTTTACGTAGCAATTTATTTATATTACCCCACACCTGAAACCAATGTAATGTTTTTCTTACTTATTTAAACAGTAAATGGGCGGGATAAACTTTAAACACACGGTATGGCTACTTACGAATTTATTTAAACACTAAACTACTCACTAACACTTAATTTATATACACTTAACTATTCACTTAATTTTAATTTATATACACACAACTTTAATTATTAATTTATATCAACACTTACTGTTCGCTATTTCGGTGTATTCTTGCTTATTTGTCGGGATCACTTTATCAACTAACTAACTCTCTATGGTCGGTCCTTTATATATGAGTGCCTTTTTTACTAGATAATTCTAGATTGCGGCTTACACAAAAACAATTGGTTCTGGCATTTTCTAGATAAGACTGGTCACAGAAACAATGTCTAGATAAGATAGTCACAATCGTAAACAATGCTAAGAAATCCCTGTGCATCCGCCATAATTTTAACTTTCATACATGGCTTAAACAGAGTCGGATTCAGGGACTTCACCAGTGTAATGTTTCGTAACAATATGATATGAATCCGATTGAGTACGTGTGGGGTATGATTGGCAAAGCAATATTTGGAATACATAACTCCTCAGGAGCTAATTATAGCGGTTGACGAAGAGTGGAACGCAATTCCACAAGAACAAATCAATATTTTAATTATTTCAATGCCGCGGCGGATCAATTCACTACTCCACAATATAAGAAGCCGTACTGGCTATTAAGGTTGCCATAGTTTTCTTTTATGTGCGTAAATTTGAAAATTTGCATTTTTAATTACATTTCATTTTTGTATACAATATCGCCATATTTTGGAATTTTTTAGTTATTTTTTCGTTTTTCAGCAAGAACAACACGAAACATAGGTTTTTAGAAAAAAAGGACTCACCTCAAAATGTTCTATGATACGAAAATCTGTTCTTACAAAGGAGCAAGAAGAAGTTTTGTTCATTAGAATAGTTCAATTGGCTGAAGTAGAATATTCACTAACAGCCAAAGTTTTGCGGTATTGCGTTTTCAATTTTTGTGACACTAACAATATTGAAAGTCCTTTTAACAAAGATGCTAAAATAGCTGGACAATTTTGGCTTAGATGATTTCTAATTGGATATCCAGAAATAAGGAATAGACGCGCTCAAAGCATGAACCCAGCGAGAGCACAAAAGCTTATCCAATTCATTGTAAATGACCATATCAAAAGTTAGAAAATATGAATAGCTTGGATATTATGGACAAACCACAGTGCATTTATAATATGGGCGAGAAAGGCTGCACAATGTATCTGCATCACCAGCAATCTGTTTTGGTGAAAAAAGAGGCCAAGAGGGTGCATCTGGTAGCTAACGAGCACGGGCAAAATGTTTTCAATAGTCTAATGAGGTAATGCTTTGGATGCAGCCATTCCTCCTGTGGTGTTATTCAAAGTTGTAGTATGACTCTAATGACAGAGAAGCGAAGTATGACAATAGAAACCTTTAAGATATGGTTACAACATTTTTCCAAATATCGAACACCTGGATGTTGCCTTTTGATATTCGATAGTGCAAAGTGTCATTTGGACTATTCCATTGCAGCTGTCGTTAATGAACTCGGAGTCACGCTCTATTGTTAACCAATCAATAGAAAGCAAGAATTGCATCCGATTGATAAGTCAGTATTTCGTAGCTTTGAACATTACTGGGACGAGGAAGTTTTAAAGTATTGGGCAAGGTACAAAGAACGCTCTATCACGAAACAACGTTTCGGGATAATCTTTTCTACAGTTTGGGACAAATACATGACTCCATCTAACATTAAGTTAGGTTTTTCGACTCTGATATTCTACCTCCAGAAGCATTTGTCCCAAGTATCATGACAGGAAATAAGAATGTTGAAGATCTAGGACTATATAAAACTTCCCCAAATAATCAATTGTAACAAACTTGAGTCATCAATCCACCTCCAGGACCATCAAATGTTACTAAAAAACGTCGGGAAACTAAGCTAATTGACAGTTATTCAGAGGATAAAGAAGGTGTGAATAATGAATCAGAAGAGTATGAAGATGAGCCAACTAAAGAAGAATTCTTCATGACATTCTTGAAACACCTGGAATGTCACACAAGTATAGCACAAGACAGAAGAATGTAGCACTAAACAGTTACACACAGGGTGTCACAAAATACCTCTAATAAGAAATCTGATTTCGTGCCAGAAAAAACTTCGATACCAAAAATGTCTGTGAAATCTTATAAACCTACTAAAGTCAGTATTCAAAAGAAAAGCAGAGGCGAAGATGGTATTGTAAGATCGAATTGCCGACATGTGTCATGTGCAAATGCTACTCCATGATTAATGCTTGGTTTTTACACCGATTTCCCGAAGAGGATCACCTTTTTTATAAAAACTATATCGGAGATCCGAATATTGTAGAGGACATAACATTGACTTAGACTTTGAACCAGCGGAATATTAATTAAAATCTAAAGAAGATATTTTGTTTTGTTTTTTTAACAATGTTGATTTTTTGCATAAAATTATAATTACATAATCATTTTAATGTAGTTTTTTTTAAAATTTAAAGCTGTGTCCTTCAAAGCAATTATGAGATAATGAAATCAGTTATATTTTTCACTAAGCAAAAGGGAACCACGTGTTTTTTGTCATACTTAGAATATATTAAAGACTATTTTTTTAAAATCCTTGGTTTATGTCAGTATTTAAAGCGTAGTGCATTTATTCGATTAAAATGTGATTTAATATTCAAATTAATTACAAGAAACAGTCTGAAACGTTTTTCTTGATTTTATCAAAATACCTTTTTGCATAACGGGTCCAAATCATCTTGCCTTCAGACAAAATTGCATCGGGTTTGTGGCAATGTAGTTTGTGCGATATACTGTGGAATTATTTAGAAACAGTTAGATTCATTGAAAACAGTAATATTGGTAGATTCTACAGAGTAAGGGTTGAAACAATCAATTTCATTATATTCTATTATGTGAAAGTATAATAGGATTGCCTTGCAAAATTATTTTACATCGTATATTATTAACAATACGTATACTAGGAAAACTTCAAGGACCGTGGCTCGATATTTCTAATTTGAAAGGTCAGGTGTAAGATGGGGGCTGAAACATGCCAGGCCATTTTCAAGGTGTTCAAGAAAGAATTAAACAGTTGAATCCTCTTGCTTTATACATACACTGTGCATCACAACAAAACATGCGTGCTTGAAACCAAGCATCATAAATGCATGTTACACTATTTTTGATCGCTTCATTACACGAAAGTCCTCTCACAAAATTTTCCCTCGTTTTGTCATCCTGGATCCGCCACTGCGCTTCTCCCCCACCTGATATTTAGTGAGATTAGGTTTGACCCCCCCCCCTGAACTCCTAACGTAATTAATGGACGCCCCCTAATATGTTAGAATGCAAAAAATCGATACGATCAAGATTTTCAGAAAATGGTTGAACTGTTTCGTAAATATTGACTTTTCAAAATAAATATATACCTAAATAGTTTAAAGTATTTCCAATAATTGTTATGATCGGTTTGTGTGTTTCTCAAAAACAATGTAATTTACGACAATAATTTGGAATTATTTTAAGAATCAAGTTAATAGGTATTTCCCAACCAATCTAATAACTGTCGAGTCAAATGATAATCATTATATCATTGTTAGCGTCATCAAAAGTTCAAAATAAATGTGTTTTTTTATATATAAAAATTATATTTTATTAAGATGGAATTTCTACTTACATCTCTGATAGCTGGAATCTACAGTGTTTTATATCAGATTTTTGACAGTTTACGAGGAAAAACAACTACTTTCCTGACGTTATACGCCTAATATTGAATTGTTTTTCATGAATCGACTTAGTCCAATAAGAGATTGGAATCATTGGAATGCCTAAGCTACCAACTGCAGCTTAGGCATCATTCTTTAGCCTTGTCAATACAGCACATATTTTGTCTCGTTTAAAGTCCCTAATCTGAATAGTAGATGTTTCTAGTTATTTATATTGCAATATAATAAAAAGCATGAGTTTTTATGCAGCGACGAATTAACCACAGGGCACAAAATGGGCAACCGCCCAGGGGCGAAAACATTTCATGATTATTAAAATCACACTCGTTCTTCTTCTTCTTCTCGTTCCTTTTTTGGGCTATATCCTGAAGGATAATTTACCCAAATCACACTCGTTAAAGGTTAAAGTGGTAAAAGTCTTAAATCTGAATATGGAAATGATGTTTCATGTTTATATACTGTAATATTTTTCTTATTTGTTTAAACGTTTTTATACGACGGGTGAGATAAATTCATACACACGGTATGTCTACTCACTTAATTTATTTAATCACCAAACTATTCACTTACACTAATTTATATAAACACATCACTACTGTTTATTTACTTAAACTTAATTTATATATTTACTTGTAGACTGTTTATCTCACGAGATCACATTATAAACTGACTTCTCCCGCTGGTCGAAAGTCTTTATATATTAAGTGCCCTTTTTTCTAGATCTTTCTAGATTGCGGCTGACAAAACAATTGCCTCCCTGGAATTGTCTAGATAAGACTGGTCCCAAAAATATTGTACCACACCTCAAAATTTTTACTTGCATACATGGTTTAGACAGAGTCGGATTTAGGGACTACACCAGTGTGCTGTTTCGTAACAATACCAAGAAGTGTTGAATACGGCGCGGCGTTCTTTGTCTTTTTTTGGACTTTTTGTCGGAAGCCGCATCAGAAAAATCTCGTACTGGACCACTTGGTGACTTTTACTGGCTTCAAAGGCAAAACCGACTATTTTTGGACTCATTGAACGTTCTCAGCATTATCGACGGCATCATTAAAAAAATCGGTAGGACTCAAAGAGAATTATTGCACTTACAATTTGCTATATGAAAGGACGGAATTCTAGAATCAGTTTTCCCAATCCACTCCTCTGAGCTGTTGCGATTTGTGATAAAAGTTGGAATAAACGCTTGTAAAATTTAAATTAAACTCAAAATGAGTTATATAAAACCTAGTGGAGAACTGAGGCGTAAAATTCAGAAACAAAAGGAAGAAAAGTCTGAAAAACTGCTAGAGAAAATTCCCAAATTGGATTTCTTCATCGACAGAAATAGAGATATGAGATAGCAGCCTATTATGAGATACCGTATTGTCTCCCCTAGTAAGAGTCTCCATCTAGCGACAACCGCTAAAACTAACTCATCGGAACATCAAATGTCAGAACAGGTAGATTTATTTTCAGTTGCTCTTACGACCAGCCACGTGTACGTGTTTTTACGCATTAGTGCAGTACCGAAATTTTATTGTGTTCAGTTTGACGTGATTTTTTGGTTGAAAAAGTGAGGAAACAATTAAGTTTTTTATATTTGCTTTGTTTTTTTGAAGTTGCTTTATTGTTTAAACATATAAAACGCGTGGCAACTGAATTAATTTTTGAGAAAATAATATGTAAAGAATTTTCACAAGAAATTCCTAATATGAGATACCTTGGTGCTCCTAATATGAGATATCTCATATTAGGCGAACTTTTTTTTAAAATAATTTCAACGAAAGCTATTTGCAGACGCCTAGAGACAATAAAAAAAGGAGGCAGTGGGATAAAAATGCCATGATAAGGGCTGTTAAAGCGGTAAGAAACAAGAAGATGGGGTGCCTGATGGCCTCTAAAACGTTCAATGTTCCGAAAGATAAGCCTAGCTTTTTTAGTTATTGTTCAATTTTTTTATCAAAATTTTTAATTTTCAGGAACCATTGAACGATATGTAAAAGACAACAGAAATGCAGAGGACCTCGTAAATATATTTTGGGTAGGAAACAAGCTTTACCTGAGATTTTGGAGAAGCAGTTAGCAGACTACTGCATGGAAATAGAAAAAAAGTATTACGGTCTTCGGAGTAGAAATGTCAAATATATGGCGTTTTAGTTAGCAATCAGAAATGGCTTAAAGCATCCTTTTAGCACAAAAAATGGCTCAGGGGGTTTTTAACCAAGTACCCGCAGTTGTCTGTACGTACACCACAGGCAATATCTGCTGTGAGAGTTAAAGGAATTAACGCCCAAAACCGTTGCGCAGTTTTTTGACATATTTAGAAGGAGCTGGAAAAAATTAATTTTTCTCCACATGCATTATATCATACAACGAAACAGGCATTACGGTTGTACAGCATAAACAAAGCAAAATCAGAGGCTTGAAAGGAAAAACCAGGTTCGTGCGATAATATTACAAGAGAGGGGAAAACTAGTCACCGTTGTGACAGCCGTGAACGCTTTTGGTACTTTTGTTCCACCCTTGATAGTGTTTCCTCGTAAAAAGATGTCGGAATATCTAATGCAGGGCGCACTTCCTGGATCAATATGGGCCTGCCATCCATCTGGATGGATTCGGATAAGTATTTTTACGCAGCGGTTTCAGATTTTGTTAAGTTTACTAAACCAACAAAAGATTATCCGATCTTGTTAGTTTTAGACGGTCACTATTCACACACAAGAAACATAAACATCATAGACATGGCTAGAGAGAATTATGTTTCAATTGTGTGCTTACCAACACTCATAAAATGCAGTTTTATGGCAAATAGAGACATTTCTCAAAAAGAACCCAGGAAAAGTTGTGACACACAACAACATCTGCTCACTATTTGGGAAAGCTTATAATCGGGCTGCAACGATGGAGGCCTCGATTAATTCATTTAGAAAAACAGGTCTATTTCCTTGTAACAGAATTGTTTTTAGAGAAACTGTCTTTTTGGAAGAAGAGCAAAATCTACCTACACAAGAAAGAACTGGTATTGAAAATGAAGGTGCAGATATTTCATTCAATGACAACAATATTTCAAATGTGATTAGATTTAGTTGTGTATGTTCCTGCAGGATCCAGAAAAACTATAGCAAATCCATCAATATCATCAGGCTCTGTCCACAACAATTGCTCTGACAAAAGTGATACACTTTTGCTAGTTTCTCCAGTTCCACCAACATCTACTACATATAAAAAAAACTTGGAAGAATTCATTACCAAGAAACTAAAAAAAGAAAGATGTGAAACCAAACAGATAAAAAATCCAAGACTAAGAGTACCAAAAATGCTGAAATTACATAGAGCAGCTTAGATTCAGAAGCTTCTGTGTATTATGATGACTCGACTGATGAAGAGGATTACAATGATGCAGAGTGTCGTTTTTGTCATGGCAGATTTTTCCCAAGACACCCGTGGAGAAAAGTGGGCTAGATATATCGTTTGTTTTCAGTGGTGCCACGCGCGGCGAAGTCGATGGCACAACATTTGCTTGCCCTATGTGCGAAAAAAAATAGGAAAAAAATCTTTGTTCGATTAAATTTTAGTGTTGTTACTTTTGATTCTCATTTTGATTACTTCTGAAATAAAACAATATATTATATTCTTTCAGTCCTTGTTTTTATTTTCTGGTATCCTATTATGAAACAGTCTTTTATTGGGAACCCTAACTATCTCATATTAGGAGACCAATCTTGAAAATGACAAATTGATTTTTTTTATTTATTACCACTTTACAAAAATAGTGAACATTTTTAATAAATTTGATGTGTTAGGGTGTGAAGTATACACAACGATCTATCCTTTAGAAATAAAGCTACTTCTAAAAGTTAAATGTTTGCAAAATTATTCAAAAAAATAAAAAGGTGTCTCATATTAGGTCCCTTTCCTCTGAACCTAGCTGCTGGAATTCTCAAGATGAGGTTTCGGTCAACACATCGATACGCAATACTGGAAATTTTCGTTGTAATGGTATTTTTTTGTTTTGTTTAAATGACTCAAAATGGTCTGGAACGTCGAGAAAAATAGTATTCAGCAAAAAATCATTTTGTGACTATGAACGGAGTGGAAGTACAGATTCCATGGGCAGCGGTATTTATTATCATTATTTATAGATTATTATCCCTGATTTCAGTTGATAATCGTATAATGGTTATGACTGATTTGAAAATTGCTGAGAGCTAATTATTAATGACACAAAAAAGGAAGCAGCTACTAAAGTTCATGCCAGTAGTTTACTTAAAATTATGGAGAAATTAGACTGGTGTATTATTGGCAGTGTGGAACGACATTCTATCTAAATTTGATAAAACAAATAAACGTATTCAAAAAGTAACGACTGTCGTACTTCTCGTGGTGAAATTATACGAATCTTTGGTAGGTTATTTGAACTTCATTAGAAATAATTTCCAGAATTATGAAACAATTGGTAGGAACTTGACAAAATGCTTAGTTTATAAAGTCGAAACTAAAAGAAGAAAAATAGTGGGACCTGTCAGTGGAGAATCTAGGGAAAATTCCGTCGAATTTATTGAAGGTTAAAATACTATGTATCAATGTATTTTACGTTATTATTGATACAATGCTGGCGGAGTTGAGCAGAGGAAAATGTTCGTATGAAAAAATATCAGAAAAATTTGGACTCATAAACTTCTTGAACTTTATAGCGACGATTTGAGTCCCGATTTTTCAGAAGAGTGCGTTCAGTTCAAATATTTCATTACGATGGTTAAAACGTGATAACTTGTATGTACATTTCGGCCAATTTAACAGGAGAGATAAAAAACCGTCCAAAATTTGAAAACGGTAAGATGTATTTGCAGGATTCAGATATTATTACAAGATCTTCATCTCTATCAATCAGAATTCGAATTCCACTCGATAATAGTGTCAAACAAATTTTAACTGTACATACAGGGAATCTCATTCACTTGAATGAGCAAAAATGGTACTTAGGTGTTCTCACATAAAAACTCGATATTAATTCAAAAATATATATTCAAAAACAAAACATTTTCCATAATGACATGAGCTTAGTCTCAAATTACAAAGAAACATAAAAAATAATTCATTACTGCAAAAATAGACTATTTTTGATATTCAGTTTTCGACATGCGACAAGTTGTCTTAAAATCCATGGCAATCCTTTGGTATCACAGCCTTCAGTTGCTGAAGATGTTCCCATTTCTGCTTCTTTATTCTTATTGATTGGTGTCTCAATTGTGGAAACGTTAACAAGTCAGATACCGGTTTGTTTTTATTTCTTCTCTGTGGAAGAGTTTGAAATTCTTCTTTAAAGCTTAATTTTACTTCTATAATACCATTTGGAGTGTACTTAATTACTTTAATATCATTCACTGTTCGGTCGTTCGTTTTTTTGCCAGGTCTTATGGAGTCATATTTCTGATTAAGGGAGTAATCTTTGACGAAATCGTAAGTGACGTTTATCACCTTATAGGGTTCTTTTCGTCTAGCTTTTTCTGTTACTTTGATATAGTCGCTAGGAAGATAAATAGATCTATTCTTAAGTTTACGCTCGATGAGCGCATGAACGGAATCAGCTATTATTTGGGTATGGCCTTTTCCAGGAATTTTTGATAAATAGTTATATTCTTATGAACACTCAAACTTAGTAAAGCATTTGACAGTACTCAATTCTTATTTTGGTAACAGCATTCATCACTCCAAATTATGAAAGGCTTTGAAGAATTTAGTAATTTCGAAATATAGTCCACTAAGCAGGAGGCAAATGTGTTTGCAGTTAAATCTGCTTCAGTCTTGGTAAACCAGTATCAACAACACTGATGCGTGTTTATATCAAAAATGGTAAAATTATGACAAACCAGCTTTGTTTTATAATATAGTGCGGACGCATTCAAATAGGGACAAACTTTAACAGTTTGCACATCTAAGTCAATACAATAGCCAAACCCTTTCCCCCCCTTAATTTATCTTCAGATTTGACTTCTCTTGCTAAATTTTTGTTTTCTATGTGCCGGTAATAGGATGATTCATCTATATTTTTGGTTTCAAAAGCGCAGCAAATAGCGCATCTATTTTTTTTAGGTTGTTGAAATGATATATTTTCTTCTTTAATGATGTAGTCAAATGTATACCTACAGACTGGTTTTCGGTCAGGATATTTTTCATTACACATTCTTGCGTATTTTCTATAGACTGATGACATAGACTCTCCATAGATTGGCTGAATATACATTTTACTCGTAGATTGTCTACAATAGTGGGAAGGAAGCTTTGGCAAGGAATCTTAGAACTCTATGAGATATTGCTTTGTGAGATCGACACCTTTTGGTTTCTTATTCCTTGTTTCACGTCTAGATGTATTAAGAACATCTTGAGATGTGTGCATTACCGCAGAGGAATTAGAGGCCTAGATATTGACGGTCCATTCTTTCAAACCAAATGTTGATAGAAAAAACTTCTTACAAACAGATAGAATTTGTCCATCAGGAGTTTTTATACTGTACTTCAAACTTCCAGTTCGCTTTGATGTTTCTCCAGATTTTGTAGACCTTGCTATAGGTGATTTCGTTTCGAGAGATGAAATATATACCTCTTTCTACGCCCTATCTTTAAAGTACCTTGTATTTCATCGGTTTGCAGCGCTTAAAGTGGTTGTTTATGGTTAGAGTGAAAAAAAGTAAAAAAGCGTTAAAAAAAGTGCCATAACGTTAACTTTATTTCACGCTTCCCATAAGCAAACACAATGAATCTTGGCTGGGCATCGAGGATGGACTTTCATGAAACTTGGAATACGTATAATTGTAATTTACCGAAGCAGCTTTAAAATATCCCAAATTTCTATTTGAATTTTATTTTTTTGTATAGGACATTAGAAAAAAATAATGTATGCAACATGTGCATAAAGTGTCTTTTTTCACTCATGGAATTCCCGCACTCGTCTGACGGCTCGTGCGGTCAACTTTTTCCATTCGTGAAAAAAAGTACCACTTTATGCACTTGTTGCATAAATTACTATTTTTTGTCCCAGTTCATATCAGACCAACATTTTTGAAACAGTTCTTGTCGAACTGACTCTGATATAGTGAAGAACTTTCTAGTTTTTGATTTGGAACATAGTTTAGAAACACACCTCGGTCCCAAGTTTCTGGCTTCTCTTTCGGTTCCACGTTTGGCACCTTCATTTTTTGGTCAACTCCATCCTCTATAGGCTTTATCTTCTTGTCTCAATTTCTTATTTTTGTTATCACTCCATTTTTCTTGCATCGGTAAACGATTTCTTTTTTTTTCTTTATTTTTGTCTGAACCAATTGAATTTTCACAATCGCTATCAGAAGGGAGATATTCAATATTTTCCTTAGATATAATGTTATCTTGATTGGAATCTGATTCTTCATTGGAGCGTAAATCAGGAAATAGATCTCCACTCTGATTAACTAGTGGCAGCTCTGTGGGTAACTCGTCTAGAAAGAAGTTATCATTCCGGATACGTGTCAATAAAAGTCCATCGGTTGTTTCTTCATATTTTCATCAAAGCTTTCGACCTCCTCTGGGCTAGGCACTTGAACTGAAAAAATATTGTTCTCCAACAGAGTGCCGTTACAGATAACTCCCTCTATTTTTTGGCCCGCTTCATCATATAAAATTCACATTCCTCGATATCAATAGATACACTTTGGGGTTCTCCCGGATTCTCTGTTGATGATTTTTAAATTTTCAAATATCTTCGAAGTTCTTGCTGAGTAGATTTGTTCTTTCGAATCCATATTTCAATTGTGATTCATCTGTTAACAAAATTGTGATTGAAATATAAATTGCAAGCAAAATAATTAAGTATCAATAACACCAAGTGATAACATCTAAGTAGATAGTGGGACACTAGACGCACGTTTTAGGAGGGGGTAGTGACGTCACCGGAAGCTCGATTGGCGGTAACCTAACATAGCAAACCCCACGTACCGGAAGGCGGCCATCTTGGATTTCTGCGCACGCGCCGTCGTATGGCCCCCACCAGCCGTGACGTCATCAACGGAAGCTCAAAAGGCGGTAACCTAACATAGCAAACCCCCCCCCGTACCGGAAGGAGGCCATCTTTCTGCGCACGCGCCTGCGTATGTGCCGTAAGGATCATCTGTCGACCCGCCACGTACGTCAAACCGTCAAACGTACCGTATGAGCCATCTGTCGTATGAGTCATCTGTCGAACCCGTCAAATGTGTCATCTGTCAGCCCCGGCACGCGCGTCAACCGTCAAATGTGTCGTATGTGTCATCTGTCAGCCCCGTCACGCGCGTCAACCGTCAAATGTGTCATCTGTCAGCCCCGTCACGCGCGTCAACCGTCAAATGTGCCGTATGGGGAATCTGTCGTATGTGTCATCATTCAAACAATATACATACAAAGATGTCATAAGGGCACTAGCATCTCCGATTGGTCGTATTGTAGTCGAACAAACGCCATTGTGATAGGTGGAAAATAGCCAACCCCACGAAATCTTGCATGTATCGGAAACCCTACGATAACTAGCGGAAGTCAGCGGCCATCTTGGATTTCACACACCGTAGTATGTGCCTTATGTGCCGTCGGGGGTGGGGTGCGGCCGTCCGTCGTATGTTTCATCTGTCAAATGTCTCATCTGTCATATGTGTCGTCCGTGAAATGTGCCATCACGTGCCGTATGGGTCGTTTGTATCTTCCGTAGTATGTACCGTATGGGCCTTCTGTCGTATATGTCATCAATCAACCCCGTCGAATGTGCCGTATGGGCCATCTGTCGTATGAGTCATCTATCGCACCGCCGCGTGTCATTAGGGCACTAACGCATATCTCTGCTATTATCGATCAGATTTTTATGTAACAAACGACCATATGATTGTTAGATTATTATCGTATATAGGATGTACAAAGATGCCATAAGGGCACTCTGCTATTTTTGTCTGGATTGATGCCGAATAAACGCCATTGTGAAGAAAAGAGGTAAACCACTACGTTAGATATACAGGGTGTTGTCATAAATATGTTACTACGATGATCGTTATACAAGACGTCAACAATGCCATAAGGGCACGAGCATCTCTGATTGGTCAGATTGGAGCCAAATAAACATCATTGTGATGAAGACAATGACCAGGGGGGTGTAAAAGAATTGAGAAAGAAGAAGAGACAAGCGATAAGTTTTGTAAATATACAGGGAGTATCAAAAGAGTCATCTGAAGAAGTGAACAACAATGACCAGAGGGTGTCGTTGATTGATGGGAAAGAAGAAGAGATAAGCGATAAGTTTTACAATAATATACCGATATACAGGGTGTTGGCATAAATATGTTACTATGATGATCGGTATACAAGACGTCAACAATGCCATAAGGACACAAGCATCTCGGATAGGTCAGATTGGAGTCAAATAAACATCATTGTGATGAAGACAATGACCACAGAGGGTTTACAAGAATCATGCCTGAAGACGATGGCCAGAGGGTGCCGTTGATCAATGGGAAAGAAGAAGAGATAAGCGATAAGTTTTTCAATAATATACCGATATACGAGGTGTTGTCATAAATATGTTACTACAATGATCAGTATACAAGATGTCTACGATGTCAAAAGGACACTCTGCTATTATTGTCTGGATTAAAGTCGATCTTTCGTCAATACTGCCAACCTTCATTGTCTATGTATATAGTGTGACGCAATCAGTGTTTTCGTATAACATCGATTGAATAAGGACGATACGTGAAGATAAGAGAAATCCATGTATTGATTCAAATCAAAATAAATCGAATCAATAGAGACCCATCTTTTTGTTGACCACACCCCGCATAATGAATTTATGATGCACACTGAAAACCTACATCTCAGATTCAAATCAAAATAAATGGAATCATTAGAGACATGTCTTTTGTTGAGTACAGACGTCGAATTCAGGAATTTATAATGAAAATAGATCGATTGAATAAGGATATTACTTTTTATGAAGATAAGAAAAAGGTTATGATGCAAATTGAAAACCTACATCTTAGTGCCGATTCAAATCCAAATAAATGGGAGAAGCCCACGATAAATTGGATGCCTCCTGAAGAATTACAGAAAGCAGGGAAACAACAGGAGATTTCGAATCCCATAGATTACATCTTTAAACGTCAAACACCGCAAACAGTAGCATATCCATTAAATCGAATTCGCCCCACAAAACTCGAAACTTGAACGGTGATGAGCTAAACATTATTTTTAAATGATGTGTATAATATTATTAACCATATTTGTTTTAGTAAACATTGTTAAACTAACATTTTCATTATGTAAAAATATTAAAATTTATCAAAATTGTAAACATGTTTTTCAATAATCCATTATCATTTTCACCACAAGGTTTAAAATTAAACTTTGCAGTATTGCTGACGAATAAAACATATTATTTTTATAATCAGAATTCGATGTTCCCTATATATACGGTGGAGTAAAAAATAATGTAGAGAATAAATTCATTATATTAGCTACATTCATAATCGATGAAAAAACAGCAATGTGAAATATCAAAAAACCACAATAATTGATAACGGGAAAGAAATAACGAATATGTTCTAATTTTATCATATCAATAAGAAAAAAAAAATATAAAATAACGTTTTTGTATTCTCTAATGATTAGTATCATTCAAGATGTTGAAGAGTATATATGTATTGATCCTAGTTTCTGCAGCCTCATGCACCGAAAATGATAATGTGTCGTACGCTAAATCATTTTTCGAGAAATATGGTTATATGAATTCAAGTCAAAATTCATTAACTGACTTTGAAGCCGTTCTTATTAATTTTCAAGAAAAATATAATCTTCCTGTAGATGGAACGCCTAATAAAGAAACTATTGATTTGATGAAGAGACCTCGATGTATAAAGGGTGATAATAATTATGTTATACATTCAAAATGGAACAAAACAGAATTACTTTGGTATTTTCCACAAGCTACCGACGCGCATTTAAAAACAGCGAAGCTTGCTTTTGATACATGGCAATCAGCATCCAATTTGAAGTTCAAAAATGTGAATATGGCCAAAATAAAACCAGACATTACTATAACCATCACCAATAGAAAGCACTATTTTCGAAGCGACTGTCATGGAACTGATCAATGTCCATTCGATCTTGGTAATGGTGTGTTGGGTCACTCTTATTATCCCAACCCATATAGTAAATGTATTGAAATTCATCTAGATATGAACCTAAACTGGTATTTTGGAGATGATTTCAAGGTTCCAGAAGGGATGGTTAGTTTTTTAATGGTTTTAACTCATGAAATTGGACATGCTATCGGCTTAGCGCATAGCGAAGTTAAATCGGCCATCATGTACCCTTGGTATCAAACAGATAGAGTAGAACTGGATGAAGACGACAAAAACGCGACGATAGCTTTGTATGGGGCGCAAAGAAAATACATCGAAAATTCTACATTCACTTCAACGACGACAACTACAGTAAAATCAACGCCACGATCTGAACCCAGAAGAAGAATTATGCCTATAGAAAGAGGAGGAGGAGGAAATAAAAAGAACCTGTGTGAAATTCGTACTCCGGACTTTATGTTTCTCGCGACGGCCCCACTTTTTCCAAACTATAGAATGTATGTGGGCCACGAAAAATATTTATGAAGACTAGATTTAAACGATATGCATATACCAAAAACCCCAGAATTAATTATCGATTACCTACCAAAAGAACTGACATCCTCAAACGTCTCTCATGTGTTTCAAAACTCTGTGGGGGATTTAGTTACGTTCAGCAACAATCAATATTATGCAGCTGCATTTCCAAATTTGAATATATATGACTCTTTTCCGCTTCCCATACCCCGATATGCCGTAATTAATGCTGTATTTCAAACCAATAGCGGACAGATGTATCTGCTGTACAATAACAATTCCTACATTGAATTTAATGCAGAAGGGCATACTATTAGTAGAGGATATTTGCATGACGTCTTTCCAGGAGTTCCCGAAGGCGTAACATCTGCATTTCGATATACAGATGGATACATTTACTTTTTCTACAAAGACATATATTACAAATACAGTGAATATATCCGTAAAGTTGTTGATGCGAAACCATTTACTTGGAGTCTATTTGGAGTACCCTGCCCTGAAGATACGCTATTGAATCAATTAAAAACTCTGTTACACAAAATTATAAATATTTATCAATAAAAATGTAATACTTAGTTATGAATTTTTTTTTCATCAACATCTTGTATATTGATAGTGCTTGTGACCAATAGTAACTTTGTTTAGTAAATTCTTCAAACGACTCACGTGATGTGGGAAGGACGTGAGGAAATAAAAACAAACAATAATGTTAATTAATCAATTTATTACATCATCTAAATCATTTACAACTTTAGCTTTATAGAAATATATAAATTCTCTAAGTGCTACAGACAATACGCTATCACTACAATCACATATAGTATACAATAACTCAAATTTACTTAAATGTCCATTATTTTGAGCAAAATTCCTAATAAGTTCAATCACATTTCTGTAGTATTCACCAAAATTTAGAGATTCCAAATGGGTGAGACGAGGGGAAATGAGATGATAATGGAGTTGTAGAATTTGATGAACATCTTGTTGAGTTAAAGGGAAGCTGACGCCGTGTTTGATTACTTCCAACCATTTTACACAATCGAATATTACTTGATGAATGGTACAGTAGTCGCCACATTGTATCGTCTCCGGCTCATAATCATCGTAAAACGCTGGAAGTGGTTCATCTATGAATGAATTATTATTTAAAATATCGATAAACGTAGCCCATTCGAAAGTGCTGAAGGAGATTTTCGTAGGTTTATTCGTTGCTGATAGAGTGATTGCGCTACTGAACGTTCTTGCGGGACTTAAACCACAACCAATTTGGAAATTCGTATGTGTAGGATACTCGATATACAACAGGTACTGATCTTCTTTTTTAGCAGCTATTTCATACATTTCCAAAATACGATCTAATTCAGCACTATAATTATAATTTTCTGTAGCACAGCTACTAAAACCGCTATCTTGAGAACTCATATTGATGACTAACAATCTAACCTACAGCTCACTCCAATTTATATCAACTCCTATCTATCTTTGCGGTTAATTCTCTTCGCTACAAAACCACAGTTCTCATAACTTGAAATGAAAAGTGGTTACACAACAACAACATCTGTTTTTCCAATCCAACTATTATACTTTCCGTCTAATCCAAGCCATTTAACATACATTTTGTTGCCTTTTCTTCTAAGTACCTTTTCCACCAAGTAAATGTCTGGATTTGACGTTTTCTGCAGCTCTTCCTCATAAAACCCTCCACTGATTGGTACTCCATACATGTCCTCAAGCAAATAGGTGGCGGGATTGGTTATTTTCACTTTAACGATTTTGAATAGTTCTGTCGTCCAATTGGGTGTGTATCCTTTTTCAAAGGCATGCTTCGACTTGCTTATACGAACAATATCACCAACTTTGAATTTTCGTGGTCCCGCAATCTTTAGATGTTTATAGGTTTGGTTTAAAATAGCTTCTTCGTTGGATTTATTGACTTGGGAGGGCTTATACTTGGTAGTTGAATGCTTTGTATTATTGTATTCGTTTGTAATTTCTGGTAGAATATCTATCCATTTGTAGGTGCCATTTAAACTGAAATGTTTATATAGTTTTGATTTCAATGATCGTATTACTCGTTCGGCCATTGCAGCTTTTTTCGTACTAAATACGCTATAGTGATTGATTCCATATTTTTTCATCAATTGTTGAAACTTGTTGTTGTAAAATTCCGTTCCTTGGTCCGATTGAAGATTTTTGGGTGTTCGACCTGTGTGGGCGAGAATGTCCGAGAATGCACGAGTAAGCTCTTCGCCAGTCTTTGTCTTTAATGGTCGTGTCCACAAAAACTTTGAAAAACAATCGATAACGACAAGAATCATTTTATGGTTTTTATTTTGATGAGCGTAAGGTCGCATTTCAGCCAAATCCATTTGCCATAAATCATCTATACCTTTGACAATTGTACGTCTGCGCGGATAATTTTTACGCATCGGTTTGTGGAGTTCGTTAACAAGCTGTATTTTGGACGACATGCTTCGTAAGCGCATACACGTTGTCAACTGATGATATCTTTTCGATACTATTTGATACCTTTCTTCAAGTAATTTGTTCGTAATTCGTTTATGGATACTTCATGCTTATCGATTTTTCCTTGGAATTGTTGTTGTATATCTTTTAAAAATATTTCCCCAAAACCTTGAACAAAAGATTTGAATTCTTGTCTCATATTATCTTTGATCGCAACAATCACATCATCGACGTACTTTTTAGTTGCCATATCTCGAGCTGCGACTGGCGGATTTCTCGAAATAAATGAATTAATGTCGTTGATTTTGTTTTGAAGTACTCTAAGTTCATTATGATACACTTGCATTTGCTCATCGACATAAAGTTTATTGACAGCATCAGTATTTGTGGTTGGTATCTTCAAATTACAGATTCTCACATTTTCAGCATCAATATTACCGTCCGGAGTGTGTGCTACTTTCGGCATATAAGGTGTAATCCGTTCATTAGCATGACGACGTCGGTGTCCGAACTTATCGACAGGCATGATTGAAATGAGTAGACTTTTTTTGGTTATTCAATTATATTGGCTTCTTTTAGCTCATTTATGATGGCAACTATTTCGTTGTCGTTGGACGTATTACCTGCCTCTTTTGAAGCAATCAATAATTTCAAACGTTCCACCAATTCATTTGGATCATCCCAATAAATATATTCCATAGGTTTTTCGTTGTATGACAAAAGCCCCTTTCCCACATTACTATATGATGGACTTTGAATAGCTTGTAGTTTCTTTAATATTCGAGCGGATGGAGGTCGGATTATATTACTACTACTACTACTACTACTATTACTACTACTACTACTACTAATGACTGATGGGGTTGATTTTGGTCTAGTCGCAAAGAGGGGCTTAATAATGTAATGATATTTATCTGTCCTAGAACTTTTCAGACGATTACGTGCATCGAGATGAACTTTGGTAAGAGTTAGTAGACTTTTGTAATTTTTCAAATCTTCCTCTTTATATTGAGGATCGTTGTAAAATAAAAGCTCGTACAATCCTCGAGTTCCAGGTAAGTATCCAGCCTCTTTTTCACCATCCTGTAGCACGTTTATATTACCGTTTCTTTTATCGAACGCAATTCGACGATGACCCAACATCCAACCGATATCATCATTGTATGTAGGACCATAATTCCTATCAATGTTATCATCTCCCCGAAAATAGTCTTCAATGTATTCCCGACTAATTGAAGGATATTGATCCATATATTCTTCAAAAGCTCCATGTGAAACGTTAGGACGCATCTCCTCTGGAGATTCGGGGCGTACGATATTTCCCGATTCATCCGTCTCAGCTACTGGTTTTGATTCGAGAAACGGTGTAAATACATCATCATCATTGTCGCGTGTAGTAGCAGGTTCTTTGTCTTCTTCCTCCTCCTTCTTCGGTTCCTCTTTGAGAGTAAAATTTGAAACTAGAGTTTTTTGTAGTGACTTTGAGGATTTAACGATTTCCTTTAGTGGTGCGGATATCGGTTTAAATAGTTTATTTAGAGTCTCATCTTGCTCCGATTTTCCCAATTTCAAAGCTAAATATTTTTTGCGAATAGATCTCGCCAATTCACTAACTTTCTTCTTGCGCAGAGCAATTGCAACCTTATCGTCGGACATGATGATGTAGACTAGTAGCATGTATGCTTGGCTTACACATTTATATATTTATCGAAGCCTTTACGATACCTGCCGCTATTTAAAGCAAAATCCTTTACAATTACCAATGTTCCATAGTTGTCGGACGACCAACATTCAGAGCAAATCTTTTTAAATTCTTCAAATGACATATCTGGTGACACGTGCTCATCAAATATGTGTTTTAGGTTAATTTCATCCTGCTTGAATAACACAATCATATTGCAATTGTCTCGTATGAGTTGTTTCGGTATTTTTGGGTATGTTTGACATAGGTAGGCGGCGTCAATATTTCTGTGCCTACACATTGAATAATATTCCCGAATTTTCTGTTGACCATCGCAGGCGACATCATCGAATATGAATATCGAGTTGGATCTCGCTTCGTTTGGACTAACAATTTCCTCATTGTCTTTAAATGGAAAGTAACCGACACCTTTAACTTCTCCTAGTACTTCCTGCAGCAATTGATATTTCGGCTGAAACAATGACTTGGAATAGACGTAAACATTTTTGAATTTAGCGCCATTTGGATTGAATAAAAGTGATAACATGACGTTTGTTTTACCACACCCACTAGGACCGCAGATGATGGCCCGAAATGAATTTGGTAGTAGTTTTCCATGTTTACCAACACTTGGTTTAGATGTAAAGTCTAGATTTTCAATGGGTAGCGTCTGTTCTTGTTGAACGATCCTCATTTTGTGGTGAGTGCAATTAAAGTGTTTTCAATATATATGGCTATCATCACATCGTCTCAGATCAGTCTTAATGTTGGTGTTTGAGGGAGAAGGTCTTTTAAATTCTCTAATCAATAAATTACCAATTGAACTTCATTTACCCGCCTACAATTATTGTGGACGTAAGTGATCACATGACTATAACTGTTAAATACTTATACTCTCTCTCCATTTACAGCAGGAACAAAGTTACAAAAACGTCTGGCACGTGGTGACGTTGGTATTAATCCTTTAGACAACGCTTGTAAACAGCACGATATTGCATATTCGCAAAACAAGTCTCTTGAAGAACGTCACAAAGCCGACAAAGTGTTGGAAGATAAAGCTTGGGATCGAGTCAAAGCAAAAGACGCTACTCTGGGAGAAAAGAGTGCTGCATTACTTGTTACGGGCGGCATGAAGGTTAAACGAAAGTTGGGGATGGGTTCAAACAAACGACGTTCCTTCCATCGAAATTTTGTTGCGAAAGTGGGGAAATCCATGAAAAAAGGATCATCTCTAAAACAGACTGCTATGTACGCCCTAAGAGCAGCTAAAGCACTTATTCACGAATTTGGTGGATCGAAGCAAGTTAACGTACCTCGCGTAATACCTGTACCTAAATCTGGAGGTTTCCTTCCTCTTATACCTCTGTTTGCTGGACTTTCAGCTCTTGGAGCGTTATCGGGTGGAGCTGCAGGAGTTGCAAAGACCGTCATTGATGCTAATAATGCTCGAAAGAAATTGGAAGAAGACATACGTCATAATAAGGCTATGGAACATGTTGGAAATGGCCTATATCTGAAAAAGTATGGTGGAGGTCGAGGATTTGGATTGTATTTGAAAAAGCCAAAAAACTCGCGATGAAGCTACCGAATCGTCCACTGTACGACACCGATATTGCACATTATGCAAAATTATATAATATTAAACATTTTCGAGGCGTTTTCATGCGAGACACTCTACCTAAATCCGGTCCTCGACAACAAGAGTGTGCAGTGGTTAACTTGGACTCGTCCAAAAACAGTGGAACACATTGGGTAGCATATATAAAGAAAAATAATGTCATCGAGTATTTCGATTCATTTGGTAATTTGAAGCCACCCAAAGAACTTGTAAAGTATCTGGGAGGAAGGAAAGTTGAAATTTTTTATAACGATAATCAGTTACAAAACTACAATCAGTTCAATTGTGGACATTTGTGTTTGAAATTTCTACTTCGACAATCATCGAACAATGGGGGATGATGAGAAAGGCATTACATTATTATTATCGTTATTAATGCAACACCAAAAACCTCTGAGAAGTTTTACTGCTGAAGAACTGAAACACGTTCCCATTCGATACCTGATAGAGCGTGTTAGTCCGTCTGAATTGCTAGATATATGGCATAAACTTCCCAATGATTACAAAGCAAATTTTGAGCTACAAATTTGTCTACCATGCTTCGTTCACTACAACCGCCCCGATTGGACAACACATTGGGATGGTCCTGCCAGTTCTCAAGCATCTTGTTTTCTATGTCAACGTGCATTAAATAACTCTTGAAATGTATTTTGTATGTCAAATAAATCTTGTAAAGTATTCTGTGTGTGTGTGTGTGTATTATTTAAACAGCATTCATACGTTGACTTACATCAGTCATCATGTCACAGCTGTTGAGAGTGAACAGTACAAATCACGTATTTACCTTCCAACCACCTACACCTATTGTGCTCCATCCGGAGAAAGACTATGAAATAGCGCTGCGTTCATTTCACTCATACCATAGCATACCAAACATTGAAAATTGCAAGTTTTACTGCTATGACGACAACAACGTGCTACAAAGTTTCGATTTACCTACAGGATGTTACGAACTCGCCGATATTGAAGCGTATATACTCGACAAGTTGGGTGGCAACAATTCACTCAGACCGGAAACTATATTTGCACTAAAACCCAACAATAATACGTTACAATGCATGATTTTCAGTAAATATAGAATTTCGTTTGCACAACACAACAGTCTAGGGTAGATATTAGGATTTTCCGCAGATATGCTCGAACCCAAACAGTGGCACTCTTCAGATCTACCCGTTAAAATTATAAAAGTATCCAGCATACGCTTCGAATGTAACATTACCACGGGGGCCTTCGACGCTGACAGACCTGCTCATACTATTTACGAATTTATCATAAAAGTGGATCCTGGGTACGCTATTGACGAAACCCCACATAATTTACTCTATTTACCCGTTATACCTCAACGTGAAATAACCAACATTACAGTATTGGCTGTGGATCAAGACGGTCATCCTATAAACTTTCGTGGTGAAAGGAGTACTTTGGTGTTGGAACTTAGAGCGAGAAGCAACAGATGGGATTGATAATTAATCATAAAAGACGTTCTGCTGCACATTCAACGTCATTAGTTACGCAGCATTCTTCAAAGCAACATCGACAGCGACTTACATTTGTCAACAAATTGTTTTTGCAATCTTTAGACCTTTTGTTGAAAGAAAAACGGCGACAACAACAACAACAATGACGACTAAGTATGTAAAACGTACTCGTATGGAGGATGTGCCTACGATGTTTGATATTTATCGTAAGCCTAGTTTCGATGAATCGATTCGCAAAGCCGAGTACAGAACATATGCCCCATTCATCAAATCATTCAGTTGCAGTGACATTGTGGAATTCAGCATCAATCAAGTTGATTCGTTTTTTGCAATGAATGAAACTTTGTTGTGTATTAAAGGATCACTCAATGTGCAAGGAGGAGGTGATGTGAAGCTGGCAAATAATGTTGGTGCTTTCCTTTTCGATTCATGTACATATAGCGAAAGTGCGAGAGAGATGGAAACTGTTCGAGATCCTGGAATCGTTAGCGCTGTACGTGCCATGACATGCTACAATCAAGAAGATTCCAATCATATGGCTATAGCAGGATGGAATTATCCCAAAGACCCCATCCTAAATTCCCTCGATAAATCATTTAACCTTCAAATTCCTCTTAAGCACATTTTCAACATTTTCAACGACTATCCTATGATTACGTGTGGACGACAAACAATACGTTTGGTTCGAGCTCGAAACGATAACGATTGTGTGCTAATCACGGAGAAAAACGTTTCTGGTACAGTTTCCACTACAACCGTTAACATCAACATTGCCAACATTGAATTAAAAATCAAACACATTTATCCTAATGATGATATTAAGTTGGAACTCATGAAGGCCATTCAAAAGGATCATCCTATAGTTATTCCATTTAGAAAGTGGGAGATACACGAGCTGCCTGCAATTACCAGAAATGCTAGACGTGAAGTTTGGGCTGTAAAAACTACAACTTCAGTCGAAAGACCTCGTTACGTTATTGTTTTCTTTCAAACCAACAAACGTGACAACAACAAAACCGATCCCACCCTATTCGACAACGCCGACATTCAAAGTATCCGACTATCGCTAAATGGGGAATATTGGCCTAATGAAAGAATGCAGTTGGATTTTACTAAAAATGACTACAATGAAGCCTATTTCAACTATACCGAATTTTATCCTAGCTATATGAATTCAACACAGAAGCGCCCTCTGTTGGATTATTCTTCTTTCAAGAAACATACATTATTTGTTATTGATTGCTCGAAACAGGAAGAAAGTATGAAATCGTCCACAGTCGATGTAAAACTCGATATTGAAGCAAACATTGGTTTCCCCGAAAACACCAAAGTATATTGTGTTATAATACATGACTGCGTAATGGAGTATTTTCCCCTCACAGAAATAGTTAAGACTCTAAATTGAGATGTATGTCACAGTTGTACGTCAGTATTCGAGCAGCCTTCATCATGAGAGTTGCGATAGTAGACATTCAGGGTTTCGTTATAGACGGAGTCTTTGTTGTAAAAGAACTCTGCATCGAGGTTGGTTTTAAGCAGAGTCACTACATATTCTTACCTAGCCAATCAATTTCTACGTTAGGCAATCAGGATAAGAAAACTGTATCATACTTGGAGAAGAATGTGCATGGTATTCGATATTCTTCAGGTGACATTGAGTACTCCAAATTGGATGATATATTGGCAACTAAGCTACTGTATGCTGCAGACTTTATATACGTACGGGGGCATCAGAAAGCAGAATTTCTATTGAAGAAATGCCACATTTTTAGTGTATTTCCCCATATTATTGATGTTTGCAAGTTCGATGGTACACCTTGTGCGACAGGAAACTTTGAACGTGATCCAAATCCTTGCCACGCCACTGGGCTATACTCATGTGCCCAAAGAAATTTAGAACGTTTACGTCACTGGTTTTTAAATACTGTATTACCATTGTAAATAATGTATCTAAATAATAATAAATTGTTTATGGAATGACTTGCATTTTTATTAAGACATCCTGTATATACTCAACCAGTAATGATAATTACTGTTTAAAATGCCGTTTACTAACACAAATCGATATTTATTTGCTACTACCCCTTATGGTGTTTACATAGCTATTCGAAATACAATAACAATGTAGATAACGTCTAACAGTTGAATATTTGTTGTTGTTGTGATACAATCTGAATTAAAAATAAATGTAATATTTGGATAAATTCTAAATTCGCTTTCACAATATACTCTGATATGATAATAACTTGGTGGTCTTGCTAGCATGCTAAAAGACTATTAACACATGAGAATGTGTGATCGATGGTTCGAATCCTATCGTCGCTAGCGAAATATTTAATAAATTGTATGAAAACACTGCTTACGTCACACACTATATACAAAATACGTGTAGGATATGATGATATACGAAAACACTGCTTACGTCACACTATATACATGGCAACATAGAAAAATCAGTGGAGTTCATCACAGAACAGATGGGGCATACGTCACACTATATACATGGCGACATAGAAAAATCATAAAGATGATATCACAGAATAGATGGGGCATACGTCACACTATATACATGGCGACATAGAACAGATGGGGCATACGATACATTTGACAGATGACACATACAACAGAACGCACGTACGCCACATAGAACAGATGGGGCATACGATACATTTGACAGATGACACATACAACAGAACGCACGTATGGGGCATACGACACATTTGACAGTTGGCACACGTGACGGGGTTGACAGATGACACATTTGACGGACGGCCCATACGTCACATACGGTGCGTGAAATCCAAGATGGCCGCCTTCCGGTACGTGGGGTTTGCTATGTTAGGTTACCGCCTTTTGAGCTTCCGTTGATGACGTCACGGCTGGTGGGGGCCATACGACGGCGCGTGCGCAGAAATCCAAGATGGCCGCCTTCCGGTACGTGGGGTTTGCTATGTTAGGTTACCGCCAATCGAGCTTCCGGTGACGTCACTACCCCCTCCTAAAACGTGCGTCTAGTGTCCCACTATCTACTCATCTATCTACAGAAAATAAAATGTTATTTCCGAAAGTGAGAACACGTATGCTCCTAAATCGAATTGAAATGGATTAGAATGCTCAAATAACGTGTAAAAGACTCAAAAAGAGCTCTTGATGCAATGTTTCATTATTATAATTCATAATTTCGAATAAAATACCATAAAAATTGTGTACTCACCGACCAACAACATCATCGTGAAACAAACAACGTTGAAATGCTGATGATACAATTTCTCACATAACTTTCAAATTACTAACTCGAAATACTCTTTTTAAAAACGTTTATTTTACAAAATGATAGTTCTACGAACTACGACAAACAACATGAAATCTAGTAACTGACTAACTTTATTTACAACAAGTAATTGTATGTATATAATATGTATGCTGACTGCAGGGTCTGCATCTTACACCGTGGAACAGCAACTCATCAGTTTACATGGAAATCGTTGATATAATTCCTCCCCTCGTAAATTCAACTTACGCAGCTAGCGAGGAAGTTGAACGGTTGAGTGGTCCACCTGGGATGGGTTCTTTGCAGCTTTGCAGTACTTCGATGCCCATTTTTTATATATACAGAATACGAAAATAAAAATTAACAATAAATAAATTAATAAGGTCCATATGCTGGGGGTTTTTGAGACTTGTCCGAATGTTAATTGAAGTTGATTTTCTACAAATTTACTTTTTAGTGGTTGAAGATCGTCTAGTTCTGCTTCCTCCAAATGAAAGTCGAGGTTTGATGAGGTTGGGCGAAAGGTACTCTTGTCTAGATTTAATAGTAGTATCGGCTGGCTGAAGCTACTATAGAGTTGTTGGTTATTTATGACTGTGTGATGAGCTACTACTTGGCATCTCAAAGGAATTTCTAAGAGATAAGTACCCGCTGTAAGATACTTGGTTTCCTCCTGATTTGGACATTTGAAATTTGCTGTATCCTGGAATGGAATGATGTACAACCAGTGGAAGTTGTTTAGTTGTTTCAGAAATGGCTTCGACTATTGAAATTTGGTTTTCTCGCAAGTGGAAGTGCGTTTCATTTCAAGTAAGTTTATTTCACAAGGCCTTTCTTCTTGAATTTCCTGCAGGTCTATTCTCGGGCAGACATACTGCTGAGGGAGAATCTCTTTGCAAGGTTTGCTTGAATAAGCGAAGTTGACACCATTCGTAATTAAAAATTTATTCTGAGGTATTATCACCTTAAACTGACTCCCTTCTAGTACTGGAGCCGAAAATAAATGCTAGTAATCAAAAACTTTGGGATATGTTATAGGAATATTTAAAATATATGTAATTTTATTATTATACGAGTAGCAATCAATTTTAATTAATTTTTCGTAGAGTAAAATTTTATCGAATTCAATTTCTAAGGGCAATTCGTTTTTTGTAAATATTTTCTCCAAATTCTTTAATTGTTTAAATAAATCAGAAGTTTTAATTATGCTTGGATGCATCACTTGAAGTTTAGCAAATGTAATTGAATTTTCAATATCGCTAAAACCGAATTAATCAATTCATACAGATCTATGATTAAGCTAATAGCCATCTTAATATGTGCATAATATTCGAAATTTGCTTGTCTGTTGATTAAATTATGGATAAATTTAATTTTTGTTTCCAAAATTTTTTCGTTATTGGTTATTTGTTCAATAGTTCTGTTAAATTTATCAATGAGTGAGACTGATAATGAATTTTGATTTCTTATACTACTAGCTAAATTATTTTGGTTATTTTGTAATTCTTTGATGAGAGTTTCAAATCTTTCTCCATCGTTAGAATCTAAATTTCCAGTGATAGATTTAAAGATTGATCCTATGCCGTTTATAAGACCTCTTTTAGTTCTTGAAGGATGGGGTAATATTTCTGCTAGCTTATCGTTAATCTTGGTTTCTGTGAAGTCAAGCAATTTACAATAATTTGAGAGATCATTAGCGTATTGGATGTTTTGAACAGCAAAGGCCCTAATTTTTGCGGCTTGAATTTGTAATTTATTTATTTCTAAAATAATTGGGTTCAAATCATAATAGTGTATAAGTCCATAGCTGTACATTTCAATTCTTACGGTTCCTAACTTAAAGGGTAGCAACCCGGGATTGTTAACTATATTTCTAATTGTTATTTTATCCTGGAGTTCCATAGTTCCAGAAAATCTGAAATAAAGCAAAATTCTACATTCTAAATTATTGTCTTATTATTACGTGTGAGAGTTGTGTAAATGTATCGTACATAATTTTCTATTTTTGACGTTTTTTCCGGGGACGTTTCAAGTTGTCCATGTGTACCTTCTCTCTATTTTCAGTTGAAGTTGTTTTATTTGCAAGGTTGACGGTTTTTAATTTGATTGGTAAAGTGTACTTATTAGCGTGTTTTTGTCGTATGTGTTTTCTTACATATACTTTTTGATTAGGTTTGAATATTTCTGGTTTGTCTCGGTTTGTATTTAGTTTAGAAGTAATTTTTTCTTTTCGATTAATTAAGTCGGAATTAATTTTTGAGTACAATAATTTTGTTTTTTCTTTGTGATTGTTGATGTAATCATTTAAAAGTATTTTATTTATGTCAATGTCATAAACATCCTTATTATTAATATGTCCGTTGACTATATCGGTTTCATTTTTGTACTGGAATGAATCGAATGATTGTAAGCAAGTATAGCATATAACATTTTCATTTTAACTGGGGTTTTTGAGAAACCTTTAGTATTTAGAAGTCGTATATGTTCTATTAGAGTTGAATGGAGTCTTTCTATTTGTCCGTTGGATTGAGGATGATTGGGAGAGGTAAAATGAACTTGAATTTTATGAAGGCTCAGTAATTCTGTTAATACGAAATTTTTGAATTCTGTGCCATTGTCAACTATGATTTGTTTCGGTATGCCGTGATGAGAGAAGAATTTGATAAGATTGTCTACCACTTCTGTACCAGAGGCAGAATTTATGTGATATGCTTGAGCGTATTTAGAAAAGCTATCAATAATAGTTAAAAATTTTGTTTGTTCGATCGTGAAAGAATCTAAATGAATAATTTCGAATGGATTCGAGGCGGTTGGCGTGATATTTAATTGCATATGTACTGGATTTCGTTCAGATTTACTTTGATGGCAAATTTGACATTCGTTTATAAATGTTTGTACGGATTCTTTTAGGTTAGGCCAATAATATTTTTCTTTTAATCTTAAATAAGTTTCATCTATTCCTCGGTGATTTGATTTTCCTTCGTGATAGCTTTGTATGATAGTTTTGATCTCTTCTTGATCTGTTACATCTATTAATTTTGTGGTACAACGTTTTAATTGGATTGAATTTGATCTGAAATATTTTTGTAATATTGTCGAAAATGGTTCGTTCAATTCGGGGCTTTCGAAATAAACGTGATATTGAATATTTGGCGAAATAAATTCTTTAATAAAATTGATAATGTCTTGTTCTAGGTTATTTTTTGATATTTGCACAGTTATTTGTTTCTTTTTCTCAAATAATATTCTAGCTTTAGGTTTCGCTGGAGAATGTAAAACGGAACTAATTATAATTTGATTTTGTCCGACGTTAACTGCGCATTTTGCGATAGGGATGCCTGTTACCGGATTTTCTTCAGCATTAGAATGAATCGTAAGAGACTCGTTTTCGTCTACGTTGATTATATCGTCGTTGGGTTCATTTTGACGGTCAGGTGTTATCTGCTGTAATACAGAGTCAGGATTGTTGTCACTTGAGTTTGTTGTCGACAAATTTTCATTGTCTAGTTCAGCGTCGGGATTTACTATCAAGGATATAATATCTAGGTCAGGGTTATCGTCTTGAGTTACTTCTGCTGTTGGAATTTTTAGTTGATTTTCAACTGTAAATGGCGAAGGTGTATTAATACTTCGTTGTGATTGAGACGGAATTGGTTCATTGCTAAAATTTATATCGGGGCTCAAAACATCGTCAACATTTTTCCAAAAATTTTCATCATTAAGAATTTCGTTCGTTTCTTTAGTATTTATTTCTATTCTAGATAATGCATCCGCATTAGTATTAAGGCTTCCACGTTTATATACAATTTTATAATCAAATTCATCTAATTTAATTCGCCATCTAATGAGTTTAGAATTTGGGTCTTTTAGAGAAAAAAGCCATTGAAGTGGTTTGTGGTCACAAACAATGGTAAATTTTTTGCCATATAAATAAGGTCGGAAATATTTGGTGGCCCATACAATGGCCAAAAGTTCTTTTTCTGTGGTATCGTAATTGCGTTCAGAATCGTTAAGGGTTCGGGATGCGTAAGCGATTGGAAGATCTTTTCCGATAGGACCTTGGGAAAGCACTGCACCGAGTGCTACATTACTGGCGTCTGTGGTCAAGTTGAAAGGTTTCGTGAAGTCGGGATACTGGAGAATTGGGTCATTGGTCAAAATATTTTTGCATGTTTCGAAGCATGATAAGAATTCTTCGTTGTGTTCGATTATCGCGCCCTTTTTTAGGCATTTTGTCAGTGGTTTCCTCAAGTGGGCGAAGTTTTTTATAAAACGTCTATAATATCCCATCAGTCCCAAAAATCCTTTGATTTGTTTAGTAGTTTTGGGTATAGGGTAATCTTTGATGGCTTTAATTTTATCTGGGTTGCATTTCACTCCAGAAGGGGTGACTACATGTCCGAGATAAGCTACTTCTTTTCTCAGGAATTCCGATTTATCTAATTGAATCTTGAAATTAGATTCTCTAAGTCGATCAAATACACATTTTAGTCTCTCTATATGCTCCTGTAATGAAGTGGAAAAAACGATTATATCGTCAAGGTATACAAGGCATTTTTCATTTTGTATGCCTCGTAGTATATTGTCCATTGCCCGCTGGAAGGTAGCTGGGGCATTTTTCAAACCGAATGGCATCCGGAGGAACTCCCAGTGTCTGGATTCGGTGCTGAAAGCTGTTTTCTTTATATCTTTTTCGGCCATCTCTAGCTGGTGAAAACCTGAAGCTAGATCCAAGGTTGTAAAGTATTGGCATCTACCTAACTTGTCTAATAAGTCCGTTATATTAGGAAGTGGGTACTTGTCATCAACAGTTTTTTCGTTAAGGCGTCTATAGTCTATGACTACACGAAATTTGGCTTTCCCAGAAGCGTCTTGTTTCTTGGGTATGACCCAGATTGGCGCATTCCTGGCACTTGAGCTTGGTCGGATAATTTTATGTTCAAGAAATTTCTGAATTTGTTTATCTACTTCTTTTTTGTACACAAAAGGATATCGATAGGTTTTAGCGTAAACAGGAATCTCGTCGGTGGTTCGTATTTCATGTTTAATTTTGTTCGTAAAAGTAAGTGGTGTGTTTTCGTTATAAAATATGTCAGAATATTCGGAACAAAGTTTAAGTATTTTGGATTTTTCCTCGTCGTTCAAGTGATGTGTTCTAATATTATTTAAATCTAAAGTTTGTGTAGAAGTGTCTTCTAGGTTATTCAATTCGAAATTTTTAAAAGCATTGTTATCAAATTTTTCTACAGGAAGTGGTTCTGAAAAACTCAATTTAACTGGATTTGTTGTGGTATTTAGAATTGTAGTAATGGCTTCTCCATTTCTTGCAATTGATAGCGACTCTGGTATTTCACAACCGTGAAATTTTTGGTGTGGAATGATGATTTCACCATTCTTTATACTTGTTTTTATTTTGATAACCTTTTCAGTTCTAGGTTCGATAGTAATAGAGTTTATGTCTTTCTGAGTTTTATGAAAATTTAATTTAATTTTACTATGTGGGGTCATTAACCATCCACTAGAAAAGTTTATGTTGGCTTTCAATAATTTCAAGTTATCTAGGCCAATAAGTCCTTGGAATACATAGAATTTGAGATTTAAATGATCAGATAAATTGAAAATTTTTGAAGAGGGGATTAGAGTGCTATATTTATGGGAAGATTCTTGAAAAACTGATTTCACAGTAAATGGGTCATGAGTTAGGTTATCTGAAAAATATTCAAATGCAATTTCGGGATCTATGAAGGATTTTGATGATCCAGAATCTATTAAAAGTTTGATATTATACTCGGGGAATATTATATAAGGCAATTCACTATTATTACTTAAATTTAATGGAATTCATTCGGGGGCTATGTTTCCTCTAAATTCTGAGGCGTTTCGTGAAAATTTGTAGAATCTTGATTTGAGGAATCGAAATAATCATTATTGTTTTGTTCTTCAAATTGATATTGTTCGTTTTCAGAATATGAGTTATCAGAATAATGATATTGTTCGGTTTCCTCGTCCTGAATATCAGCATTAAATAATTCCTCGGCTATAAAATTATTTTGTGGTCGAGAATTTCGGAAATGATTTTGATTTGAAGGACCTGGGTATGAGTTTCTGATATGTGAACTCATTGGGTGATTGTTCACTGTATTTCTTGTGGAAATACTCATGGGTGTAGGTTTTGGTAAACTTAAATTTTGATTTGCTTTGAATGCATTATGGTTCTGTTGAGGTTTGAAGACTTGAGAATTCGTAGGAAAATGTTGGGGTTGTCTTGGAGTTATAGGGCGAACAGGTATAGGTTGAGATGGAAATGATCTCTGTGCTCTAAAGAAATTATTAGGTGTGTGAGTATTAAATTGAGTTGGATTACTGTTAAAATTCTGTCGTTGTACGAAAGGCTTACCAGAGTATGGCGGTTGCTTTATATTTGTTTTATGAGTAAAATTTTGAAAATAATGTACATTGTCTTCTTTTAAAACATATTGTAAAGCTTCGGCTAAATTATTTGGTTTCATGCATCTAATAGTTGTACCTAACGGTTCTTTAAGTCCCGATAAAAATGTTGTTAAAGCTACATTATTATATAAATTTCTTTTTAAAATTTTTTAGTCATTTTCGATTTCATGAACGTCTACATAACTACACTAAAGATTGAGAATGTTTAAAACTCTATCATATAATTGCTGTGCTTTTTCATTTGATTGTTGTCTCAACATTACTAAATTACTAATTTAGCATTACCAGTTAACTTAGATATTAGACAATTTAATAAATACACATTTTGGAAACAATTTGGTGTGTCTATTCTGTAAAATGAATCAATTAATGATTTACAGACACTTAGATATCTGTTCAAATCATTTGGATTGCCATCGAAATCTGGTACACATTTTAGATATTCTGGTCTAAATTCGGCCATGATTAAATTATTATTAATTGAACTTTGATTTAAAATTAGTGAGTCAGTTGAAAGTCCTAATTTTAAACTTTGAAGAATGTTTGATAATTGGTCAACTTCAGACATAAAAATTTATTGTACTTACAGTAATAATAGAAGAAATATTTCAAGCATTCCTATAGAGATATACTCCGGTTCGGCAATTTTTGTCTTCCTCAGATGAATATCTCTGCAAAATTGGACTATTGTCGTTCCAATTCCCGTTGATGGACTTCTTCGTGCTTGGGATCGTTTCGGTGTGTGATACACTGGGTTTCCTGACGTTCTAGGAGCCACTCTAAACTTCCACTTGCACAAAACAACTAAGTCCGTAGATTCCGATACTACGCCACTTTCAAATTACTAACTCGAAATACTCTTTTTAAAAACGTTTATTTTACAAAATGATAGTTCTACGAACTACGACTAACAACATGAAATCTAGTAACTGACTAACTTTATTTACAACAAGTAATTTTATGTATATAATATTTATGCTGACTGCAGGGTCTGCATCTTACACCGTGGAACAGCAACTCATCAGTTTACATGGAAATCGTTGATATAATTCATACTTAATCTTAAAGTTGCAGTTGCTAGAAGTCACAAGAATTACTTTTAGACCAATAATATTACGAAATGAAATTCTGAGGTATCACATAGAAGACGTAGAATTTTTTTCTGCAAATTTTGGTACTAATAACTCAATTTACGTGAAAAGTGTAGAAACAAGGTATCACGTCTTAAATGTCGATTAGTAGTTTCCAAAATGTGTTCACAAGTTGCAAAGATACTGAAACTAATAATGAAACCAACACGGAATCGGAAAGCTAAAATGTAAATTTACACGAAATTTTAAAGATGATAAAAACTGAAAAATAGCTTCAACCTTTTCTAACGTTGAAACAATTTTTTGAGAATATTTTTATGTATGCCCTCAAGTAATGCTTCTCAAACCTAAAAAGAGTGATAAAAGACGTGTGGCACTCGGAGACTGCCGCGGTAAAGCTATTGCATAGAGTTTTACACTTTGACGTTCACACTTTCTTTTTCTTTTTAGCTCTTTTTTTAGCATTAGAAGTTTCACTTTCACAGTCCTCGTATCAGCATAAAATAATCAAAACTTATTGGACAGTCCTCGTATAACCCTACAAGTATCAAAATTTATTGGACAGTCCTGGTATCAGCATAAAATAATCAAAACTTATTGGGCAGCCCTTGTATAAGTATAAAAAATCAAAATTTATTGGACAGTCCTCGTATCAGCATAAAATAATCAAAACTTATTGGACAGTCCTCGTATAATCATAAAAGTATCAACATTTATTGGGCAGTCCTCGTATAAGTATGAAATAATCGAAATTTCTTGGACACTCCCCGTATAAGTATAAAAGAATCAAAATGTATTGGACAGTCCTCGTTTAATCATATCAGTATTAAAATTTATTGAGCAGTTCTCGTATCAGCATAAAATAATCAAAACTTATTGGACAGCACTCGTATTATCATAAAAGTATCAAAATTTATTGTGCAGTCCTCGTATAAGTATAAAACAATCAAAACGTATTCGACAATCCTCGTATAAGCATAAAATAATCAAACCTTATTGGACAGCCCTCGTATAGTCATAAAAGTATCAAAATTTATTGGGCAGTCCTCGTACTAGTATAAAAGAATTAAAATTTATTGACAGTCCTCGTATAAGCATAAAATAATCAAAACTTATTGGACAGTCCTCGTATAGTCATAAAAGTATCAAAATTTATTGGGCAGTCCTCGTATAAGTATAAAAGAATTAAAATTTATTGACAGTCCTCGTATCATCGTAAAATAATCAAGACTTATTGGACATTCTTCGTATAGTCATAAAAGTATCAACATTTATTGGGCAGTCCTCGTGTAAGTATAAAAGAATTAAAATTTATTGGACAGTGCTCGTATAAGTATAAAATAATCAAAACTTATTGGACAGTCCTCGTATAGTCATAAAATAATCAAAATTTATTGGACAGTCCTTGTATAGTCATAAAAGTATCAACATTTATTGGGCAGTCCTCGTATAACTATAAAAAAAATAAAATCTATTGGACAGTCCTCGTATCATCATGAAAAAATCAAAATTTATTGGACAGTCGTCGTATAAGCATATGGGTATTAAAATTTACTGGACAGTCCTCGTATCGTGTCAGGTTATTTTCGTTACGGAATTTCTGGATTCGGTCTCCACGCTCAAGGCCCGCGATAGAAGCTAATGCAATAGCTTAAAAATTATCTGAGAAACTCTATTGGGGATGAGAGATTGAGCGACCTTTCTCTTTTGAACATTGAACTCGAGCTGATAGATACGCTTGATGATCAATTCGTCATTGAGAAATTTATATCTCTGAAAGCTAGAAAAAAAGTTCAATGAAAAGCTTATGAGTTTCATCGATATAAAAATGTCGTATTGAACTATTGATCATCAAGATTATTGAGTGAGTATTCGTTAACATATTGATATTTCTAAATTCTTGTATGTTTTATTGTTCTACAATGTTAGAATGTTTGTCTCCTTGTCCTCACTCATCTTTCTCGTAATCGTTTTTCTATACGTGTTCTTTTTAATTTATTTTTTCTTGATATATTTATTTTCAATAATAAATAAAACGTTATTATAACTATTTTTTCTTGTGTAAATACATATACCTTTTACGTATGTCTTATGTGCTATCTGAAAGACGAGGAAAAAAGGAAAAAAACTTTCTTAAATATTATCTTTGTTCGAGATAAACTTACAGGTTTTTGGAAAATGAGTTGCTTTGATGAAAATCCAAGAATTACATTGTTGAACTGCTTGTCTTACTTGCCGCATCTAGTCAAAAAGGACTAATATTTTTTCTAATAAGCAGTAATCATGTGCAGAGTAATAAACATAAATTTGAACAAAAAAAAATTGTTTATTTGTTAGGCCGGAAATTTTCCAATCACGTACATATATAATAAATTGAGTGAATGAAAACGACGAATACTCAGTGTGTATTAATTTATTACTTTTAGGCTAAGCGCTTTCGGCTGTTAAGCCATTATCAAAGCCGTCGTCATTTAAAAAGTAATTGTCAAAGACATCAAGCCGATCAAATACAAGAATCAATACTCAAGATCTATCCAACCATCGTTATGATTGAGTCATTCTAATAAAAACTTTAAATACCCTATTATAAGGGTGTAAAATTATATTCATAAGATGTAAATACACTCAAAATTTTGAATTTTGAGTGTATTTACATCTTATGAATATAATTTTACACCCTTATAATAGGGTATTTAAAGTTTTTATTAGAATGACTCAATCATAACGATGGTTGGATAGATCTTGAGTATTGATTCTTGTATTTGATCGGCTTGATGTCTTTGACAATTACTTTTTAAATGACGACGGCTTTGATAATGGCTTAACAGCCGAAAGCGCTTAGCCTAAAAGTAATAAATTAATACACACTGAGTATTCGTCGTTTTCATTCACTCAATTTGCATATAGTGTGTACACCATATCCACAGGCATTTCTATATATAATAAAGCCGAAATAAAAAGAATCAAGGTTAACTGCTTCAATAAATTAATATAATTTGGAAATTGATTATGAAGAATTTGTATATTATCCTTTCTAAGAATGATTGAGAAAAAAGGATGAGCGCAGACGGTCTAATAACATATTATAAATAAAAAAGGTAACGTTAGGTCAAGGTTATGAGATTATATTATTAATAATTACCAATAAGTGTTTAAAATTAATTTGAAAGATTCCTTCACATCACCGATTACTAAAAATCATATTAATAATATAAAATAAAGAATAAACAAAAATATCAAGGTAATATAAAAAATGTAATTTTGATTTATACGATTGGTATGCATATGAATATTATATTTTTTTTATATTGCATATACTGTGAACCGTTTTTTTCTTCTTATAAACCATTTCTATTGTTAAATCTTACTATTTATAAAAAGACCTTCAAGAAGAAATACGTGCTCCGCAATTACATATCTGTCTTTGTATTGCCACAGAGACACCTTTGTGAGATGTGATTCGGTTCATAATACAATGAATATTTATTTCCAGTTTTTTATTATCGTTTCCGGAATCTTTAAAATGTAAACTAAGTACAACCTTGTTTGTTTTAATGAAATTCTTCCAGTCAGTTTCGAATGTTTTATTGAATCGAGAAAAATGTTGCTTAATGGTACACAGTTTTAAATTTGCATCCGCAATGCAATTACAGATTTTTTCGGGTAGTCCGAAAATGTACATTTTAAATTATGTGTCTCTAAGCAATTCGAAATTTTTCTCGATCCGATAAAACATTCGAACGGGCTATTAATCCCTAAGATGTGTAAAAGTTCCCATACAAATCAGAAGCTGTTCCGTGATACAAGCAGGGCCGGAGTAGGAAAGTCGGTACATTTTTTTGAAAACAGTAGATTCGCGATTTGAACTACATTTATATCAATTATTATGTATAAAAATAATTTTAGCCGAGAGTTATGTCTATTTGAGGTTACTTAGAAAGTAATTTCGTTTCTTTTATGACTTTCTTCTGAAATATTTGATGTTTGCAATAAAAAAAATGATTCAGGTGGTTTTTGACTTTCTCATTTGAAATAGAATCTAACAAGATTTTTAGAAAATGGGACAATTAATAATCAGGTATTGAGTTCCTCTCTGTTCACGAGGCAATAAACAGCTTTTGAATCGGGTGCGTAAATTTAATCAAATAACCAGTTATTAGGCAAAATAATACAGTGTAAAGTTAGTGATAGCATTAAGACCAATCCACGACACCATAACTGAGTGAGTACAAAACATAACCTACAGTGGTTTGAATGATATCATTTATTCAATACCTTATATACTGACAAATACAACAAATTTTACTTGTCAAGTAAATTCCAAGCAGCAAAAACAACCTGCTAATTAACTGGAATCAACCGCCAGTGTCGTACTCAGAAAATAATGCTCCGAAAACCATTTAAAACAAAAGATGGATAACAACAACATGAATATAACCCCTACATCACCTAATACACCATCAACTACTCCAATACAAACTTACTCTCAAATGCTCAAACAACCAACTCACCCAATATATCCAGCAAAAGACCAGGGAATCATCTTTAGTGCAATCAATGATGCAAAAATTCAAGACTATCTTCTGAGTTTAGGCCCGATAGTTCAACCACGCAACATCATTTTCTGCTCGAGGATATCTAATAATAGAGTGTGTATTTATTTATCGACCAAAGCTGCAGTTGATCAATTTATAGAAAATGGAGGAGAAATCGAAGTTTTGGGACAAAAATTAAAAGCACGACATTTAGTAACCCCTTCAGACAGGCTAGTCATTTCTAACGTTAGTCCGACTATACCACACGACACACTTAAAACTACGCTAGAAGGATTAGGTCTAACAGATCCTGCATATAGCCATATAATGAGTTTCAGACGCCAAGTTTACATTACTCCTCTAGAATCTCTTACTTTAGCCGAATCTCTAGAAATTACACACGACAACCTCTCTTATCGTATTTTTCTCTCCTTAGATAGAAATGTTTTAATTACAAACTATCGGGTCACGTTGTTGCCAATTGTCCTACCTTACAAAACCAAAAGTCTCCTATCCAAACGAACACAATAAACAATGACGCCCCCCAAACATCACATGAGCAAACAAAACCAACAACAACCTTTTCTCAACCAACTCCGATAGATATATTCTCTACCCAATCAAATCTGACAGTGTAAACACCCCCGCAGCTGAAGTAGGCAACATATCTCAAAAAACCACAACAACTTTGCCCAATTCTACAAATAAACGATTCCTATCATCAGAATCCTCTCCGGAAGCATCCACTATGACAAAACCAGCTTTCTCAACCAATAATTTAAAATCAAACACCCCCTTATCCTCTGAACTATGACGAATTTAAAAGGCTGCTGGAGCACACACACGGAGTTCAGAACGCATATACCGTTGCAAAATACTATACATCAGTTATAAAAGGCCTCATTGAAATGTTACTTACACTTTACCCTCAGTTGAAAGATAAGACTCTAAAAACCCGATTTACTAAATTGAGAAAAAAGCTGGAAAAGCAGACAGATGATACCGGCAGCGAATCCTCCATACAATCCCGTTAATAACGTCAAAATATCAATTTGAATAACAAAATTCAATAGTATACTACAATGGAACCTGAATGGATATTATCTCCATTTAGGAATGCTACAAAAGCTCATATCGGAACATCTTCCAGACATTATATGCTTACAGGAAACTCACTTCCATGAACACAAAACACATACCCCAAAACATTACAATGGATTCTTTAAAAATAGAAATCGGACAACGGCCAGTGGAGGTGTAGCCATATTCACGAGATCAACAATAGTAACGGAAGAAATAAACATCACTACCAACATTGAAGCGGTAGCCATTAAAATTAAAGCTCCAACCGAAATAAATATATGCAACTTATACCTCCCGCCTAACATACATGCAGATCCCAAGGAAATGGATGCGTTATTTAAACAAATCCCTTCTCCCAGGCTAATTATAGGCGATTTCAACGGGCACAACCTTGCTTGGGGATCCAGGTCAAACGATTCAAGAGGAAAGCAACTATATGAGACATTCAACTGCGCTAACTTGACTATATTGAATGACGGCAGTGGCACCAGATTCAACATAACAGCGGGCACTTCTTCGGCAATTGATCTCAGTCTATGCACACCTAATCTTCTACCCCAACTCTCTTGGCAAATTAATAAAGACTTATATGACAGCGATCAATTCCCAATAACAATTACCAACACCACTAAACGTTCTCACGATACAATACCCTTACAACGTTGGAGACTAAATAAAGCAAATTGGACTGATTTCTCACAACATATTGACGACAATATTCATCTGGCAAAACTGCAAGATGATATTACGGCTACAGTAGAAGACTTTAACAAAATAATAATAGATGCAGCATACCACGATATTGGTAAGACAGCACATATAAAAAAGTACAATGCAGTACCATAGTGAAACGAAGAATGTGAGTCAGCAATAAAAGCAAGTAAACAATCCTTAAATAAATATAAAAGATATAAGACTCCTGAGAACTGTATAGAATACAAAAAGAAGCGAGCGTTTGCTAGACTAACCATCAAACACAATAAAAGAAAATCTTGGCATCAATACGTTCAGAAAATCAATAGTTCAACACCAATAACAAATGTCTGGAAAAAAATAAAGAGCATAGCAGGTAAAAGCTCACATATGGAAATTGCAGCATTACAAAAAACGATTTAAGTATGATAACAGATAACAATGAGATAGCTGAAGAACTCGCAAACGCTTATTGTCTCCATTCTAAAAATGATAACTACGGCCCAGACTTCCTAGAATTTAAACAGAAGCAGGAAAAGAACACCATTATGATACATGAAAACGCAGACCCTATTAACACGCCTATTAGCCTACACGAATTCAACGATGCACTCCACGAACTTAAGAACACATCTCCTGGACCCGATGATATCCCGCCCATTTTTTTAAAAAACCTGCCTTCATCTGCGAAACATCACCTCTTGCAAATATACAACAGTGTTTGGAGCCAACATCTATATCCTAACACATGGAGAAAGGCAATCACAATCCCCATCTTAAAACCTTCTAAATCACCCCTTCTAGCAGATTCTTATAGACCCATTTCGTTAACTAGCGCCCTATGCAAACTGCTCGAAAAAATAATAAATAAAAGACTTCTTTGGGACCTAGAAAGCAAAGGACATCTGACTCCGGAGCAATCAGGATTTAGACCAAATAGATCAATATTAGACAACATAATTGATTTAGAAACTCATATTAAAGAAGCATTCTCAAATAAAGAACACTGCATGGCCATCTATTTTAATGTAAATAAAGCTTTCGAAACAACTTGGAAACACAACATACTATCAAAGCTAAGCAACCTAGGATATCAATGTAACATTCTAGCTTTCATACAGAACTTTTTATGTGACAGAACATTTCAGGTTAGAGTCAATGGGACAACTTCTTCTATCCAAAAACAAGAAAATGGAACACCCCAAGGATCAATTATTAGTCCTACTTTATTTCCTAGCCATGAACGATATAACTAGAGATATAGAAAAACCAATACTGATCCGAATGTATGCGGATGACGTGATCATTTTTGTAAAAAGCAGGACATTATCTGCATGTGCAACGATACTTCAAAAACAACTCATAACGATGGAAAAATGGTCAAGAGCGACAGGTTTTCATTTCTCGCCCAGCAAGTCACGGTGCATAATATTCTCAAAACAACCAATTAACCACAAACCTCATATGGAAATCTACAATACTACTCTCAAGTACACCAATATGATAAAATACCTAGGACTTATATTCGATGAGAAACTAAATTGGAAAGCCCATATAACACAACTAATTAAAGACTGTCAAAAAGGACTTAATTTATTGAAATGTCTATCAAACAAACATTGGGGAGCCGATGGCAGATTACTCTTAAACATCTATCAAACACTTGACAGATCAAAAATTGATTATGGCTGTATTGATTATGGCTGTATTGCTTATGCATCAGCAAAAGTTACAATACTCAAACAATTAGACGTATTACACAATACAGCACTACGCATTATCCTAGGAGCCTACAGAACCACACCAGTAGACAGCCTATACTGTGAAGCCGGAGAAGCCCCACTAGAACTTAGAAGACAAATCCCAAGTCTCTCATATGCCTCAAAAATAATAGCTAATCCTCTTATTTCAACCCACCATCACACATTTAATAAAAACGTAAATCCAGTCTCACCTAATATTCAAACAGAGCCATTTTACGTAAGAATCCAGCACTATAAAAACAGTCTCAATATATCCAACATCTCTTCTTTAAAAATCGAAACTTATAACTTCACTCCACCCTGGCAAATTAAGCCACCACATATAAACACTCATCTTTCATGTTTTTCCAAACAAAGCACTAGTATACAAACCCTCATCCAACATTTTAACGAGACCATGCAAAAATATCCCAATTATACCGAAATATACACTGACGCATCCACACAAAATGACGGACTAGGCGCAGCCATTGTAACTCCTACAAACAATGTACAATTCAAACTTTCAAAATATGCAACAATTCTAACAGGAGAACTTTATGCAATACTAGAAGCAGTAAAGTACGTAACAACATCGAACTACGAAAAGACAGTTATACTTACAGACTCTTTAAACTCCTTGAAATTATTGAGAAGCACCTACTCGAAAAATTTCCTCGTACTGATGATCAAACAACAAATTCATCATCTTCAATCGATGGGAAAAAACATACATTTCCTGTGGGTTCCTGCACACATAGGCATAAAAGGTAATGAGGTGGCCGATCAACTCGCCAAAAAAGCAGCACTACTTAATACCACACCAATCATTAAGCCCTTATACACCGATCTAAAAACATTTATTCGCAATAAAGCAAAACAAAAATGGAATGACACATGGAGGAGCTCACACGCAAAACTTAGAGAATTCAAACCCTACATAACACCCTGGCTAACTTTTACCGAAAATCGAAGACATCAAATCATCATCACAAGGTTACGTCTAGGTCATACTCGAGTTACTCATGAGTACTTACTTTTCCGAACACCAAGACCACAATGTGTTATTTGTGAGCAGCCGTTAACAGTGAAACATTTTTTGGTTGAGTGTCCGCTATACCATACCAACAGACTAGCAACATAAGTGAATCTCTGGAAAATACTTTAAACAACAGCAGTAATGTGAAAAACCTTATTAAATATCTGCAAATCGCAAACTTGTACCATAAAATTTAAAATGTACTTTAAACAAAACATGTGGCATGTCAATATCTATTCATAATGTTAAACAAACATAATATATAGCTACAGACCGCTAATAGCCCTTGAGGCTGATGCGGATTCGTAAATAAAAAAAATAATCAGGTATCAGATCTGGAGAATATAATAGATGTGGCTTTATATCCCATCCAAACTAGAAAGAGAAATCTCGCATCAATTAAAGCCTTTATTGTGTCATCATCAGATTCAATCGGCTTTCCAGAACGTGGTACATTATCAACTTGAAAATCGACGTATCGAAATTTTCTCGCTTTCCATATTTAAAAGGTACCAACTTTTTCACATAAATTCCGGATATTTTTAAATCTAGAATATTAAAAATATCACCGTCTATGCCTTACAGTTAATATAAAAATAATTCATAAATATATACTTCTTCAAAACCCAGTTTTAAAAAGATGATTTATATGGGTGGCACCTTTTTATAAGCTACGGGTAGCATAGCTTACTTTTGAATATCAACGTCGCTAATACGCATTCATCAAATCATCGGTCGACTATCTAGTCGGCGTGTGTTCACAATAGGTCGTATATCACTTGTCGGTTGCTTCTAAAGATTTTATGGGTTTTTGATGAGATGACATACACAGTATAACCCACTAAGGATCGCAACACCCAGTATAGCTTTTAATTGACATTTGATGAACTTAAAATTGTGGTGGTTTGAAATTAACATTTGATTTATGTCAGTAACGTATATTTTTAGGAGTCTTCAAAACATCGATTTAAAAATATTATTAGCGATTATTTTATTGAATTTTTGGTTACTACACTGTAAAGAATGAAATACATAAAGGTAAATTTTGAGTAATGTAACATCACCGGTGTCTGAGTTGCATGTCGACCTTTTTAAACTACCAAAATTTGAAGTTCATCAAATGTCAGTTAAATGCTATAACTGGGTGTTGCGATATTAGGTGGGTCACATTTCACACTATATATAAATATACAATATGTCCCCTTAAGTTGGAATCATATGGAAAACTTTTTTATTATTAATTTTAGGAAAAAAAGTTATTCTTCATAAAAAGTTCTGCATTATGTAAAACCTAAAATACAGTCATCAAATACTAAATTTTTTAGTCGTATACGAGGTTTTGATAACCCCATATACGACTATAAAATTTAGTATTTGATGACTGTATTTTCAGTTTTAGATAATGCAGAACTTTTTATGAAGAATAAATTTTTTTCCTAAAATTAATAAAAAATTTTTTTTCCATATGATTCCAACTTAGGGGGACATTGTATGTTCGTATAGGTTTCCACGGTAAGAAATATGGAATTAACTAAGTTCATGTGTTGAACTGCGTTTAAAATTTGTAACTCGACGTTTCGGCTTCCATTTTAAAGCCATTTTCAAAAGGTTTTCTGATAACGATACCTCAATCTGCCTACTCCTTGTGTCAGCGTCTTATGAGTTGTAAGGGCCTCAATCTGCCTACTCCCTGTTCTCAAAAGATTAGTTTTAAAAGGTGTCAGAGTTTCAATCTGCCTACTCTTTGATCTTAAAAGATAAGCTATCAAAATAGAAAAGAGACCACACTCATTGAACATCAGAGATGACAGTAGAAAATTGAATTCTATCTGGAAACCATCACACAACATGACCCACCGTCATCAAATGTCGCTCCCAATGAAATCTCACCTAAAACAATTAGTAGCCAATCACCCCGCCACTGAACAGGATATAAATACATAACACCACCATCAGTCAAGCCGTATTTTGATTTCAGGGAGTAGGCAGATTGAAACCTTGACAACTCATAAGACGCTGACACGAGGAGTAGGCAGATTGAGGCTTCGTCGTCAGTTAATTGATTTTGGAAGTATAGTATTCTATCAAAGTCAGTTTAAAAAAGATGATTTTACCATGACACTGCGATATTTTGTTAATAAGCGTATACTTTTGAATATCAACGTCGCTAATAATATTTCTTCAGATCGTCGGTCGACTATGTAGACAGCGCGTATTCTTTCAAACAAGTGTAGGAATATCGGTCGCACAAACTTTATAAAAACGACCGATATTAGACGTCGCCGTTTTCTGAATAATTTCGTAGTATTCACGAAACATTTAATGAATACGGTTTAATTATTTTATATGCAGTTATGTTTCATTTTTTTATTAAATGGCTTTCTGGAAACTTTTTGAGATAATTGCTGAATCTAACGAATTGCTTATTAATAACGATTCACATTAATAATGAAATTCCCGCTAATGTAATGTGAGTTATGATAATAATTAAATTAATGATGAAATATATCTTAATTACGCCATTCTAGTTAATAACAATGAAAATGAGATACAATTTTGGGAAATTAAAAATAGAGATTTGCATTTTCAAGTTCAAAATGTAATTTTAAATATGTATTCATGCTTATAAGCTGAAAATGTAAATTCAACTCAAGATGAAATAATTAAAATATGCAAGTTATTTTCTTCTTTCTGGAAACCTCCCTGCAGGCAGCATATTCCTCTTTCTCTCTGCTCGTAAGTTCCTTTGTGAGAAGTGTTATCGCCTCCCCTTTAAACTTGAGGGTCCTGTAGTCCCCACTCTCTTTTATGTCATACAATATTTGCTCCATTTCATTGAGAGCTGATGTGCTTCCTTCTCTCTGTCTGTCCGTTTTATTTGTTTTAGTTTCATTCTCCGGTGTTGTTTCTTTTTACTTTTCCGCCCAACCTATCTAATACGCGAGATTGGTTTACCCCAAAAAAAGTTAGAATTTTGAAAAAGATTTTTGAGTTTACGATTTCCATCAACAACACGAAAAAACTGTTTTTAGAAAAAAAATCCTGTGTGTATGTCGTCGTCGGCCACTTTTCGTTACATGTCTTGTTAGCACGATACAGCCTCCGCAACAAGTCACCAATTTTATGATTGAATATTGTGAAGGAGATGTCACAAATGAACCCTATTAATTTTCAGTTCACCCGAGCCAGTACAACGGGTGCTATGGTACTTGAAGTACGACATTTTTGAAATTTTTTGAGAAATTTCAGTTTGTTAGCACCATACAGCCTCCTGAGTACGACAAGTCACCAATTTTATAATTGAATATTATTCAGTACCTCTCACAGATGAACCCAATTGATTTTCAGCACACCGGAGTCAGTAAACAGATGCTATAGTACTTTAAGTACGACATTTTTGTAATTTTTTGAGAAATTTCAGTTTGTTAGAACGATACAGCCTCCGAAGTATATAAAACTGACCAATGTTGTGATTGGATATTATTCAGAGCATCTCAAAGATGAACCTCATTGGTATTCAGCTCACTAAAGCAAGTACAACGAGTGCTATAGTACCAATTTTTTGTCATTTTTTTAGAATTTTCAGTTTGTTAGCACGATACAGCCTCTAGAGTGTAAGCAAGTGATCAATTTTATGATTGAATATTGTTCAGGGCATCTTATAGATGAACGTTATTGATTTTCAGCTCACCAGAGCCAGTACAACAGGTGCTATAGTAGTTTATGTACGTCATTTTTGTCATTTTTGGAGAAATTTGAGTTTGTTAACACGATACAGCCTATGGAGCATATACAAGTGATTGGATATTATTCAGAGCGTCTCAAAGATGAACTCTATCAATGATCAGCTTACTAAAGCCAATACAATGGGTGCTGTGGTACTTGAAGTACCAAATGTTTGTCATTTTTGGAGAATTTTCAGTTTGTTAGCACGATATAGCCTCCAGAGTGTATACAAGTGACCAATTTTATGATTGAATATTGCTCAAGGTATCTCACAGATATACTCTATTGATTTTCAGCTGACTAGAGCGAGTACAGCTGGTCTTATAAATCCAGATATACTACATTTTTGGTTATTTTTGGAGAAATTTCGGTTTGTTAACACGATACATCCCCCGAAGTGTAAACAAGTGACCAATTTTATGATAGAATATTGTTCAGGGCATCTCACAGATGCGGAAAAGTTAGTTTTAATCTTTAAAATAGTTTATTTTATATTGGATTTATAGTTTTCTTCTTTCAGAATCCATAAAAAGATATTCTTATCGTCTGAGGAATTCCCCTTTCCTCATTGGCCTCTGTTATTTTACCAGTTTACCGCTGGCTTCTAGTATCTCTGGTGTCCTCATTTTCCCAACTCTCCATCCTCTCTAGTGTATTGCTTCGTTGGCTGTCCATCCTGAGGAGGTTATCAGATGTTGCCTGCTCCTCCTTTGTGTATTCCGTTGTGGTTAACACTAGTTCCTCATTCATACTTTTTGTGTGTGTTCTCGCTAGCAAACTATGTTGACCGAAAATATATTCCTCTTCTTCTGCCTGTTCCGTCTCATTTGTCGTTATTTTCACCTCCTTATCTTCTTTCATCTGCTTTATTTCGTCTCCTTTATTATAGTCTCCCTTTCTTTTTTTTGTTTCTGAACTGTTCATCTACGTTCCAAGAGTAGATAGGGAAGGAAAGTCCGTCATCACAGAGCCCCGCTTGCGATGGTAAGGATATTTACCTCGGGAGGTTACCAGGTATCCCGAGGGCACCATTCACGACTACGTCACATGTATAGTCATACATCCATAATGGCGGTAGCTTACAGCGTAGATTGCGGATTTTTTATCGATGATTACTCCACTAATTTATAATATTTAGTAATTAAACAAGGCGTTGTGATTGAACACGATAAATAAGGAAGACGTATCATCAGCCGTCGATTAGATGATGCACCATCAGCTAGATGTGATTCGGCGAACGGTTTACAATACGTACAAAGACAATTAAGTCCCAAAATTAGAAATTAGATTTAACAAAATGCAAGATTTTAACGATTTTAAATATAAATCATTAGAAACAGCACTTCGACAAATTTTAATAGAATATGGTTTTAAGTATACAAAATTAGATAGTCGAATGTGTTTTATGAAATCTTCCCGTATTCTGGTACTTTGTCAAAATTATTCAAGACAGATTTTAAGTTATATAGAAAGTAATAGAAATATAGTTTATTTAGATGAAACGTGGTTCGACGATGTCATTCAACACGGTTGGAGGGACAGTTCGCAATATTGTGTCTTAAAAGAGGCGTGCTCGAGGGGAACACGAGTAATAATTTTGCACGCTGGAAATGAAAAGGGCTTTTAATCAAATGCATTACTTCTTTCAACAAAGGACTGCTTGATAAATAAATAATTTTTGAATATATTTGATTTAAAAAGAAAGATGATACGCCGCTGGTCGATTCCTTTTAAATATTTTATGGGTTTTTAAACTGACTTTGGAAGAAGTTTAACTTTTCTATATTTCTTCAATTGAATCAGTTACTCTATGCAGGAAAATTTAGTAGTATATAAGCAAGAAATAACAGGTTTATTATTTTATTTTCTGGTTGTTTACTATTTAATCGGCAATATTGAAAGAAGAGAACATATTTTTATTTAATTTATTCGTTTAAATTGTTTAGTAAACTATGAAATATTTATTTTACGAAATTAATAACTTTTATTATTATTCTCAACTCGTAATTTACATGTTTTAAAGCGTGCTATATATTTAATAAAAATTCGTATATTTCAGTACTACAACAAATAATTAAAATGACTTACTTTTAAATTCTAATCCTTCCGGCGAACACGGTCCTTTATTGAGCATACATGCCGTGTAATAATAAACCAATCGGCGATTGCTTAATATCATTTCTACGTCAACATGATCATATTTGGTGGTATAGTATTGTTCTTTTTGTTCGGGAACTGGAGCCGACACTACTAACCCACTTAATGCAACTAGTATGCAGATTAACGGTACCATCTTTTTTACTGGCTAGTGTATCAATATTTGACGAACTCCGAACACTTGAGGTACCGAATGCAACTTATATTCGTTTGTTGCTTATACGATGGATTGTTTGTAACTGTTCTCTTAAGTGATGATTATTGTTGTTATTTGAGTAGATTAAAAAGCAAGGTTATTAAAAGAGGAAAACACAGACGTTGGCGTCATGCTAGGTGCATTATACATATTCTTGTGATTGGTTCTTAATTTGATAATTCAAAAGCATCTTGATGTGTCATTTTTCGAACTACAACGTTCATCAAACAACGGTTAAAAATTAAACTTACTATAATATTCATATTCACATATAGGAAACACTAAGATAGTGATTACGGCAGAATATTAATTTTGTTGCGTTTCTTTAATTTTTAAGTGGTAGCTGTTTTATAAGTCGCTTGATGTGAAAGCTGTCTTCCATTTACCGGTAAAATATAACACTGTATTTAATTATATAATGCGGCATAAAATTATTTTAAAATCTATGAAAAAAAACTTCAACTTTTGACTGAAACATTAATTCAAATGTATAGGGTGATCCATAAAGTCTAGTATAGTCGATACACTTTATTTTCAATAAAATACCACTGTATAATTTTTAAAGATCTGATTTTAATTAACTATACCAGGGGTTCCCAATATTTTTCAGCCCGCGGGGCATTTACAAGTTTAGTATTTAGTCACGACGCCCCACCCTCTATCAGGGCCGTAACGACCACCGGGGCGCCCCCGATGGAGGGTTATAAAAGTGTACACTACTTTCGAGAAACGTATTTTTTCATATGTTGAAAATCACCGAAAAACGTATACTTAATAGATTGGTAAAAAAAATGATACTAAATTGTGTGCTCAATTAATATGCGATAAATGGGAAGATTTAAAATCAATGTACGACAGTGAAAACCAGCTTGGCAATGCAAACGTAACGCTGAATCTTTAAATCCAACGCGATGGGCTGGCAAACACGATGCAGTTTATGCATTAAAAAAAAGGTTTGTGATGTCATAAGAAACCTTACTCGCATTGTCTTTATCTCAAAAAAAAGCGAAAAAGGGAACGAAACGTAACAGTTAAAAAACAAACTTGAAACTTTTGAATTTGTGTTGCTTTCAGTCGTGCAGTGTGACTGAACATCATATTGTGATGTTTTTCTAATTTATTTAAGCAGTAAACGGGTGGGATAAACTTTAAACATACGGTATGGCTACTTACTAATTTATTTGAACACTAAACTACTCACTAACACTTAATTTATATACACTTAACTATTCACTTAAATTTAGTTTATATACACACAACCTTAATTATTAATTTATATTAACACTTTACTGTTCGCTATTTCGGTGTATTCCTTGTTTATTTGTCGAGATCACTTTTTAAACTGAACTAACTCCTCCGCTGGTCGGTCCTTTATATATATCATTGCCTTTTTTACTAGGTAATTCTAGATTGCGGCATACACAAAAACAATTGGCTCTCGCATTTTCTAGATAAGACTGGTCACAAAAACAATGTCTAGATAAGATAGTCACAATCGTAAACAATTCTAATAAATCCTTGCGCCTCCGCCATAATTTTAACTTTCATACATGGCTTAGACAAAGTCGGATTCAGGAACTATACCAGTGTGCTGTTTCGTAACATTACCCCCTCCTTAAATGGCAGTTCCTCCTGGAACTTTTGTGTAGCCGAGACTTGATGTTTGAATCGACAACTGACCCCATTACTACACTTTCCGATCTTATGGAAATAGCAGGGCACCGGATACTGATAACGGCAAATTAATATCTGGACACCGGTATCTCGAAAGATAATCTCTACCATGTTCCTGATATCTCGCCAATCCAACTGGTTACTCGCTATCTTAGGCATAGCCAGTTTCTTCACGCTGGATTCTAATACATCATGGTCTCGGAGGTTTCGAAGTGCTCCCCACACATCGCGTTAGGTAGATCGATCTTGAAATTCATTTTTAGTTACCACGTAGAAGACGTACCGCGAATTATGTTTCAGTTTCAGTGTCTTGCCAGGGGCTGGAATCTGGTCTTCAAGTTTTTCTAATTGCCCGAACTTCTTTCGAAAGACGAATGCCAACCCTCATGCGTTCTTGAGACGGGCGGGGATGTTGTATGCCAGTGAATAATCTTCCGGGAGAGTGAAAAAATCTTGTCGTTGTTCTGAAGCGACTCCATATCTAGCTTTCCCGGTACCTCCATACGCGCTCATAAATTCATCGAAGGTAGGGTCAGACACATCTCGAATATGGTTTACTCCTTTCTCTAGGTCATGGTCTCCTTCGAATGGCGCTAGTCGGTTTTGGTGAACTACTTTTGGTTTTCCGTTGGGGATCTTGCTTATGCGATATATAACATCATTGATCCTTTTCTTGATTAAGTATGGACCTTCCCAGGATTTTTGTAATTTTGGAGAAAATCCTTTTCTCCTCGTCGGGTTGAGTAACCATACTGGTCCCAATCTCTCTGATGGCTGGAAACTACTTTGGACAGGTATTTTCCAATAGTCCTGTTTATTCTCTCGACCATTCCATCTGACTGTGGATGTAATGCTGTTGTCCTGGTCTTCTTCATTCCCAGCTTCTCGCTTTCTTCCCTGGTCGCTGTGGACTTCCAATGGCACTCCATATCGGCTGATAAATTCTTTCACCAATACATCCGCGACAGTTGTGGCCTCTTGGTTCAGGATAGCGTAAATTTCCACCCACTTTGTGAAATAATCCATTACAACCAGTATGTATTTGCCACCATTTTCTGTCCTCAGAAATGGTCCAGCGATATCAAAAGTAATCCTTTCGAAAGGGCTTCCAACATTGTATTATTTTATGGGTGCCTTTCTCTTGCGATGTGGTCCATTACTCGTAGCACCAGTCGTACATTTCTTACACCAGTCCTTCACACCATCGGAGCTGTTCATCCAATAAATCCTCTCGCGGATTCGCTGGAGTGTTTTCTTCACTCCCAGATGTCCTACCGATGAACTGTCGTGTAACTTCTTTAGTACCTCAGCTACTCTTGTTCTCAGGATAACTAGCTCCTCATCTCGGAACCACCATCGTTTTCAAGGACTCTTTTCAACAGCCCTGCTTCCAGGACAAGGGAGACCCACTGAGCCCAATACCCCTTAAGTGTCGGTGAAAATCTTCACACTTCTTGCCATGTAGGTCGCCGATTTTCTTCCTTCCCAATCTTCTGCCGAATCTTCTTTAGGTGAGGATCATTCTCCTGGTCTTCTCTGATCTTGGTGGGTGACCATTCTTCGTTGACTATAGTAGTTCTTGAAACTGCAGCTTTCCTAGATTCCGCCTTGTCGCAGTGGAAGCAGTCTGTTGGGCACGGCCGTCTGGACAGGGAGTCGGCATTTCGGTGACTCACGCCAGCTCGATGTTCGATGTTGAAATCGTACTCTTGAAGCCGTTGAATTCATCTAGCGATCTGGCACTCGGGATTCTTGAACTGCATCAACCACTTGAATTCTGCATGATCAGTCCGGATTAAAAACTTCCTTCCATAGAGATACTGGTAAAAGTGATCCACTACCGCCAAAAGTTCTTTTCTTGTGACGCAATAGTTTCGTTCTGGTTTGGAGAGGACTTTACTGAAATATTCCAGCACTCTTTCTTGCCCTCCTTGGATCTGTAAGAGTACTCCTCCAATTCCTACGTTGCTTGCGTCAGTGTCAAGAATAAAGGGTAATTGGTATCCTAATCGGCGCCGTGGTTAAATGCCTCTTTAAGGTTTCAAAAGCCGTTTGACAGTCTTCGTCCCATTGGAAAGTTCTTGCTTCTTCTGTAAGTCGTCTCCAAACTTCCTGATAAATCTTCTATAATATGTGCAAAGTCCAAGGAAACTCCTAATTTGATGTTTGTCGGTTGGTTGCGACCATTGCTGAATAGAAGCAATTTTCTCTGGATCCACCGCCACTCCTTCATTGCTCACTATATGACCAAAGATAGTTGACTCGATTTTGGAACAGCTGACATTTCTTCGGGTTTAACATAAGCTGGGCAGCTTGGAGTCGTTTGAATACGTCTTCCAAATTCTTCAGGTGTTCGTCAAATGTCTTCCCCAGTACTACGATGTCGTCCAAATAGACCAGACATGTCTTCCAAGACAACCCTCTCAAGACATTTTCCATGAGTCTTTCAAATGTCGCAGGCGCATTACACAGCCGAATGGCATGACGTTGAATTGCTATAATCCAGAGCCGGTGGTAAAAGCAGTCTTCTCTTTGTCTTTTGGGTCCATTTCCACTTTCCAATAACCAGACTTCAGGTCCAAAGTGGAAAATAGTTTGCTGCCATCTCTAGCGTATCATCGATTTGAAGCAGAGGATATCTGTCTTTCTTCGTCACGTTGTTTAGCTGGCGATAACCCACGCAGAATCTCGTAGTTCCATCCTTTTTCTTGACGAGCACTACTTGAGACACCCATGGACTAAAAGATGATTCTATTACTTTTTTTTTGCCATCTCTCGAATTATTCTTTCAGTTTCCTCTCTCTTCGCTCGTGGAAGTCTTCGAGCTGATTGCCTAATTGGCTTAGCAATATCAGTATCGATTTTGTGTTTGACGGCTGATGTTCTACCAGTTTTTCCTCCTTTTAGTACGAATAGGTCTCGATACTGCAAGAGAAATTCTCTCATTCTCTTTTTTTCAGCTCGATTTATGGATTGACCAGCTCTACTTATAACATCTTTTCGAATCTGGCATTAGAATTGCCAGTGGTCGTTGTCTGACGAACTATAGACGTCACTGGTATGCAGGATCCAATCTTGGTTTCCTTCTTGATAGTAACTGGGTAATCATTCACGTTTATCACACGTACTAGGATCTCTTTCGCCGACGTAACCAATCCTTTTCCAATTAGTACTCATTTGCCAACCTCTTCGTCGTGGTTCGTTGGCTCCATCATAATCGGTGTACCTTCTTCCATGATTCTCTATATAGCCTGTACAAGATTTGTTGTAACCTTAGCTACCTTTATGATTATAACTAAAAGTAGCAACATTGCTCAAAATTTCAGTACTCCTTTGCCAACCTCTTCGTCGTGGTTCGTTGGCTCCATCATAATCGGTGTACCTTCTTCCATGATTCTCTATAGCCTGTACAAGATTTGTTGTAACCTTAGATACCTTTATGATTATAACTAAAAGTAGCAACATTGCTCAAAATTTCAGTACCTGTTTTATGTGTCAAGTGTAACCTATTTAGTAGTTTTGACCTTGTTTAATTACCATATAAAGAGAGATGCAAATATCGTCAGAGTGTGATCGACGATACTTTCGAATAGGTTGTATCATCGTAGTAAATAATGTCAAACGCAGTTTATTTATACGAGCGCCATTAAGACTAGAGAGCAAACATTTAGTTCTTTACTTTTGATGTGTTTTTCAAGACTTTTAGTGACAAAGTAAACTTTTAAGTTAATTAATTTAATGTTTTTGGATTAGCATGGTTCGTTGGTGCCAAGTTTGTCAGAAAACCGAAATTACAAAGGCCATGTATCTACAATACCATCCCTACTTTTTGTAATTCATTCATTATTTCACTACTGGCGTTTAGGATTGTTGAACGCAAAAATAAACGTGTTTATGAATGAATAGCCCTCTCTATTGTATATTATCCCAGACAGCACACAACATCCACTAGATATCCAGTGGATAACCCAATATCCACTGAATATCCAGTCCATGTAAGATATCTAATGGATATCCACTGAATGTATTTCATAGATATGGAATTTTACTGATAATATATATTGAATATATATTGAATAATCACATAAAAAATTATTGAGAAGGAAGTTCGAATACATAATACCTTCAATGCATAAATGTCTTAATCTCCTGATATATCCATGGATATCTATTATTATTTTCTGTCGCATTTTTTGTCTGTGTTCAATGTATTTTTAGTTTTATGTAAGTGGAATTGAAAAAAGATATATATATATATATATATATATATATATATATATATATATATATATATATATATATATATATATATATATACCTAAGTTGTATCAGACTATAATGAGTTTAATCAACAATATGAATGCAGCATAATACGTGATGTTCTTAACACACAACAAAAATATTTCATGACTTAACGTTTAATGCTATAATAGAAAATAATGCATACATCAGTGGATTTCCATATTACATACCCGCAAAACTATGCTACCAACTATACACTGTTCGCTCATTCGTCGATGCCGCGTTTGACTGTTTGATCTAACCTCGTCCCCTCTTCATTTTGGTTGTTGGGTTATCATAGTTTTAGAAACGTGCAAAACAGGGGCTGTTCACTTTTTAGTTCTGACTAACAACAACTAAGCGCTGCTGTTCCGCAGTTGGTAATGAATCATGATACTATAGTATCATGGTAATGAATTATATTTTATTGTTGGTTAAATCTGCTGTTTTCGATATCACGGTGGTTCCGTGTCGATCTTAACTCAATGTCAACTTAATAGTTAATTCGTCTTTCATGCACGATACACTCAGTGAGTGTATCGTGCTTTCATGTTTGATTGTTTGAATTTCAAAGCATTGAATATTCGTTATTCCGTGTTTTCTATTTCATCATTCTTATCTTTTTTAATATTATGGGTATTATATTTGATTGTTATTTCACTTTAAATAATGGTATATACAAGTGTTATGTGCCTAATTGTTATTTTAAGAACACTGAAAAGCCAATGCATGCTTTTCCCAAAGATCTTGAGGTAAGTTAAATTGCAAACTTCTAATCTTTTATTTATAAAGACCTAAAAATGTAGGGCTAATGAAGCATTGCATATTTATAACTTTTTGGTCCACGCAACGTTTTGCATTAAAACATATAATATTCTCATGTATATAAAAAATATATTCCCATAGCTTTCACATTATAAATTTGTTTGTCACATTGTTCACAATAGAAATAGTCTTGAATAAGGTGTTTTGCATTATTTTACTTCATATGTGCCGATAGGAATTTCCTTATAATTAACAATTTCTTTTTTGTTAGCTTTTCCGTATGTGGATGAATAACATTAACCATGAATATTTACTTACCCAGGATAAAGATAAAGTCATTCGGAACTATAGAGTTTGTGATGTCCACTTTTCTGAGGATTGGAAATTCCAAGCCAAAAATAACAGAACAAATTTAAAACGAGATGCAGTACCTACTTTATACTTGGACAAACTGGTAAATACTGTAGTTGATTGATTATTAAATAATGTAAAATTCCTAATTACCAGTGGATAGATACTAGAATATTGGATATATACTAGAATTCCTGAAATAATTGAGGTTATTTTAATAATTTAGTGTGTTTTGTGAAGATGAATGGTTTTTGATAAAGAATAAAAATAAATGTACTATTTTTGATAGTCACTTCATTTTATTATTGTTGTTTTAGAAAGTGGCAGCCAACAACCAGATTTCAGTCAAAGTTCTAATGGAAAGTTTAGGTAATATATTAGTATAATTTGTACTTTCATGTATTCTTACAGTTCATTACAAAATAAGTAGATTTAAACATTAAGTTCAAAAAATGATAGTGCAGGATTGTGTCAAAGTAATAATAAATTGTTCTTTTTCTGGCCTAATAAAACTAGCATATATTTTAAAAATTCATTTATGCAGTGACAATACTGATTAAATTGCAATATTTTATAGTATACACAAGAAACACACCTACAGGTTTAAAAGTACAAAAATCAAAGTGATAAGAACATTAAAAATTATTAGCAAACTAAATTACATTATTTTAATGATAATTTAATATTGTGGCATTATGAAGGTACACGTCGTAGGGCTCTGTACCTTAGTTTAATTATATTGTTTTTATTTATTTATAGTTAAAACAAGTGAGGACATTCTGAGAAGATGTAAACGTTACAAAAAAGTAACACTGTAAAAGACAATCCCTAGATGTACTATTGCACGGAAAAATCTCATGCAAGCTGATCAACATATCAAAACATTTTCTGAATATATACACACACAAAATTTGACTAATCAAGAGTATTTAACAAATATTATGGAGTTTAGTAAGTCTGAAACATTTATAGGTACGTCAATATCTATGTCCACTAACTTAGGTGACAAAAACTCCATTTACCGGATGATATATAATAAAATAATAATCTCTAATTTATCCTGAATCCTAATACAATCTGATAGTAACAAAATGGAATAAAACTGGCAAGCTTTAACAGTAGTTACAGATTAGTAGACATTATACTGGTTTGAAATGAGCACCTTGAATCTATTTTTTTGAATGCATTGACGTTGTGACGGAACTAATAAGGCTGCTGATATTCGGATTTACGTTTAGAATAAAATTTATACTGTCCGTAATATTATTTGGCTTATCGATATATATCAGACCAACTTCAATCATAATGTTGGATGGAGAAATGATAAGAAATTTTAGATAAAAAACTATCAAAATTGTATAAAAGAGTCCTGAATGAACAGTAGAAGCGGCAAATAAAAATATAGAAGAAGGAATACTATAAAGAAGCTACTTATAAAAATATATAAAATAACAATTATTGGAGTCCCAGCAGTTCTGTATGGTGTGGTTTTGAAAGACAGCACTTCAAGAAGGAGTATTAGTGGGGTTGTGAGGACCAGGTTAGTTTTTTTTGTCTTTGTTGGTACCAAAATTTATGTTAAAGATATAAAACAGATCTGATAAAAGTAATTACAAAAACATTAGTACTTACGAATTTCTATTTAACGTTTATAATTCATCACTTTGTTTCTTTGTTCCAATTTAGTACTTGCGTTTATAAATTTCGACTTCTCAACTTTTATATTAGCATAAGACATTTCATCACTTTGTTTCTTTGTTCAAATTTATAATACATATTTTCTGACCAATACAAACTAATTCATATTAAATATTATTGAAATCATTGTTTTATTAAATATCATTTCAACGGATACGAACTGACATCTGTTATTACTGTGAGATCTGGAATCGACTATTCTTATGAGAAATTTTAACCATAGGCGCACCAAATGATATAAAAAAAATATTAAAAATTGTTTGAATGAATAAAAGATAAAATATTGGAGATAAAGTGTAAAAATAACTGGAACCCAAAAAGTAGATAGAGTATCTCATTCTCTCCGCATAAATAAATACATAAAATTTTTCTTTTTCTTTTAATGAGCTAGCCACACTAAAATTTAATAAGTCAAAATAGTATTACAATAATATTAAAAATTCCTCTTATACACACAAGTATTACAATATGGCGAGCCAACGTGGGGTGGTATAAATATAGGGTTATTCACAATTATAGGGTGATTATTGTAAGGAGTCTTTTCTGAATATTTTAATCATCAAATCACGACATACATCATGGATTTGAGAAATAGAAAATTGACGGAACATGGCAATAATAATGCAGATGAATCGTTAGAAAAGGTTGAAACACAGCATGAAAGATCACTGGATGTGTACACAAGTAACACTAACGAGGAAGAACAAATTGATTCAGATAGAGGGGATGGAAATCAAGAAGAGTTACATGAAAGACCAGTGGATTGGACAGTAATATTAACACATATTCAAAATATGGGACAACGAATGGAAGAGATGAAGCAAGACCTGAAACAGGATAGTAATAACAAGTTTGAAGATTTGAAACGGGATAATCAAAATATGAAAGAGGAAATGACCAAGAAATTGGAAGAGCAAGGAAAGGAAATTCGTAAGATTAGGAATGATACCATTCAAATCAGAAAAGACATAACAGAACAAGAGAACAAATTGAGGCAAGAGATTGTTGAAAATGGGTTAAAAATTAGGAACGAATTGGAGAAAATAACGATGGAAATCAGACAAGATTTAGAAGGACAAATCAACCATACTCAAGATAAAATAGGGGACATACATAAAGAAGTAGAAACAATAGTATTGAGAGTGAATATTGAGTCCCAGGAAACACATGATAAAATACAAGAAATAAAAAATGGAATAGAAATGGTAGAACTAACATTAATGAATGGAATGAAAGAAAACAAACAAGAACTAGAAAACAAGGTAGAACAGGTAGTTAGAGAAAACAAAGACACGATGGAGAGATTAAGGAAAAATATTGATGACAATGGTAAGAAAATGAATGTATTGGGATTGGGAAGAGAATATATCGGAGAACAACTAAGAGAAGAAATGTTAGCAAGGACAGAAGACAGAATAAAACAGATTGAAGAAAAGCTGAGAAGAGAAATAGGAAATCGTCAAGTTGACAGAATTTTTATGAGTGGATGTGGAAGCCAAAATTTCATGAAATTTGATGGGGAAATTAAGAGAATACATCCAAAAATATTTATTAGAAGTTTACGGAATAAAGTGAATATAAACGATCCTATTGACAATCTTAGAGAAGTGATAAGAGACAGTTTAGGAGGAAATGCATTATTATGGTTCAATAGTAGAGAATTTGGTATAAATAACTTCGAGGAATTTGAAAGTCAATTTATTAATTATTACTGGGGCGAGCATGCACAAACATTGGCACGAGAGCGATTGTATTTTGGAAAATATGATCACAATAGGGGAACTAGTTTGAATAATTATGCATTAGCAATGTTCAATGCAGCACAACACTTAGAACCTCCTATGCGCGAAGAAGATTTAGTATTGTACATATCTAGACATTTCAGAAATGGTATGGCTGAAACCGTAGCTATCCAGGGTATTAATACAATGGATCAGTTCAGTAAATATCTTCAACGAATCGACAGAAATGTTACAAGGCCTTATGATAATAGTAACAGATCGGGTGGTTATAATAATAATTATAATGGAAGGAATCAATTCCAGAATAGAAATGATACAAACAATTTTCAAAGAAACATAGATAATAATCAAAGAAATAATGAAGCTTACAGAAATAATAATGATTATAATAGAAATGGCTACAATAATAATAACCGGAATAGGTCATACAACAATGATTATAGATATAATGGAGATTATAACCAAGGTAATCAGCAAAGGGAAAGATATCCTAGACAAGAAAAAAGAAATTCAGAACAAGACGGACAAAGGAATAACAGACATATTAATTGCAGTCGTACGGAAAGAAGTGAAGAGACACATGCACAAAGAAGAGAGAATATACAAGAAGATACAGCAGTAATGGGTCATAGAGAGGATACTTCGGAACAAAATTTTTAATTGAGCACAGTCCAAAAGCAAAGAATATATTAGTATGTAACTATGAACACCCACGGGAATTTATAAAACTCAATGAACAAGTATCAAATGAAAATCAAGTAGAATTAATAATTTTTAACACGTATATTCAAAATCATAAAATAAAAATCTTAATAGATACAGGTTCAGAAGCATCATTAATTAACCAGAAAACTATAGATTTATTAGAAGATATCGCAGTAAATATTAGTAAAATACCAAAAATCAATCTAATAGGTGCAAATAACAAAAAGTTATGTGAAGTTAATAGAGTTGTTAATCTTGAAATAAATTTAAATAATGAACAAAATATTGATTTACAGTTGTTAATTGTACCAGATATGGAGGTTGACATTGTCTTGGGAGCTGATGAATTGAGTAAAAATAAAACTATAATTGATTATGAACAAAGAAAGTTTAAACTAAATGAGAAATGGATAAGTTTTGATTTATGGGAAAACAACACAAACGTGATAAAAACATATCAAATAAATATGCATAAAAATTATGAAAATTACAGTAGACAGAGTGATAATGATTTATGTAGGGGGAATAAAACTAATATAATTAATGATTATAATGAGATAATAAATGAATATAATGATGGAATTGAAATTAATAATAGGGATGAATATAATAAAATAATAAACTGCCATGAGCAATATAGGGGGAACGTAATGTCATTGTTATTAAAACATAAAAAATTAATCACTCCAGAAACTAGAGTAGCAAGTAACTATGTGCATAAGATTGAAGTTAAAAACATAGAAAGTTTTAAAAGCAAAACTTATCCTATCCCATACAAATACAAAACTGATATACAAAATGAAATTAAAAAATTGTTACATGATGGAATTATAAAAAAAAAGTAATACTCAATTTATCAGTCCAATAGTTATCGTTAAAAAACGAAGTGGAGATCTTCGCATATGTTTAGATGCAAGAATAATAAATTCGTATACGATTCCACAATATGAGGCACCATTAACTGTGGATGCCATACTGGGTAGAATCACTAAAGCTAAAATATTTACTAAAATCGACTTGAAACATAGCTTCTGGTTAATTCCGTTACACAAAGAATCTAGAAAATACACAGGTTTTATGATCGATGGGGTTGTTTATTCTTTTGCTGTAGTGCCATTTGGACTACAAAGTGCTTGTGCGGCACTCGTTAAAGCGTTACATGAAATACTAAACAGATATGGGATGTTTTGTCTTCATTATGTGGACGACATATTAATATTTTCTGAAGATGATGATCAGCATTCAAAACATCTTCAAACAGTAGTGGAAGCTCTTGATAAGGCAGGTCTGAAAATAAATTTAGAGAAATGTCAGTTTTTCCAAAAACAGGTCACTTATTTAGGATTCAAAATTAGTCATACAGGAATCTCAATGGATCCAGAAAGAGTAGAAATAATCAAGAATTATACAAGACCATATAATCTGAAGACATTGAGAGGATTCTTGGGAATGATAAACTATTTCAAAAAATTAATTCCAAATCTATCTGAAAAGGAATTACCGTTAATAGAATTATTGCACAAAGGAGTTAAGTGGAACTGGGATGAAACGAAGGAAACATCATTTCAAGAAATAAAGGCAGCATTTATCAATGAAATAGAATTACATCAACCTCGATATGAATTACCATTTATTTTAAGGACAGACGCCTCTAAAAATAGATATGCTGGTACATTATTACAAGTACACGAAGGAAAAGAAGTACCAATATGTTTTGTTTCCCGGATAACCAAAAAACATGAAAAAAGTTATAGCGTTGGAGAATTAGAGTTAGGTAGTATCATATATTGCATTAGCAAATTAAGATTTTATCTATTAGGGAATAAATTTCGAATAGAAACGGATAATTTATCACTTACCTCGATTTTAAAGAACAAGTTTGATAACAGTAGAATCCATCGATGGGCTCTATTACTTCAAGAGTATGATTTTGAAATCCATCATGTGCCAGGTAATCTAAATGTTGTAGTCGATGCCATTACTAGAATGGAGGGACAGGAATCTAAGTTACATAAAAATATAAAAATAGGTGTAAACTTATTTAAGGAAATAACGGGAATATTTTCAAAAGAAAAATTAATGTCTGATCAATGTAATTTATCTGATAAACAAAAGCAAAGAGCAAATAAAAAGGATGATATATTTTATAAAATTGTAGGAACAGATGAATTATGCTTAACAACAGAATTACTTGCCAAAGAAATTATGACACATATTCATGAAGAATATGCGCATATAGGGTCAAAAAAAGTATGGAAGATATATCGAGAAAATTATATAACTAAGAAAGACAATTCCATAGCTAAAAGTATTACAAGAAATTGTAGACTATGTCAACTGGCAAAAGAAAAGAATTGGCATAAAGAAAATGTGCCTAAGTCTATCATCGCAAAAGAACCTTTAGAATTAGCAGCTATTGATTTTTTATCTAATTTAGTAACATCAGAAAATGGGAATTCTCATATAATGGTTATTGTGGATGTTTTTTCCAAATTTATAACTTTATATGCTTCGAAGAAAACAAATACAAATATTGTAATACAAAATTTACAAAGTTATATAGTGGATCATGGGAAACCAAAAGCGTGTATTTTAGACAACGCAACATATTTTAACAATAATAGGATAAAAAAATTTATGATGAAAAATGATATTAAACCCATTTACACAAGTATAAGACATCCTAATTCAAATTTGGCAGAACGATACATCAAAGATATAATAAAATTCTTAAGAATAATGGTTCATAACAATCATATGGCGTGGGAAGAAAACTTACAAAACATACAAAATATTGTGAATAATAGTCCAAATAATACAACAGAAGAAACACCTATTTATGTATTTAAACAAACGTTGCCGGAAAGACATTGGATTTTAAATGAAAAAAATTATGGAGCAACTATTGAAAAGGTAAATAAAAATTTACAAAGATCTGCAGAAAAGTATTTTAAACGTAAAAGGGCTAAAATGAAAAAACAAATAACGTTTGATAAAGGTGATTTAGTAATAGTAAAAGCCTTAAGGGTAGCTAATAGAAAAGAAAATAAGTGTGCAAAGTTACAGTTACCTTATGAAGGGCCATATGAAATTTATAATAAACAAGGCGTAAACAGTTATATATTAAAAGAAATACATAATGATAAAATAAGGGGAATCTTCAATATAAATCAAATTTACAAATATTATGTAGAGAACTAAAAATATAAAATTTTCTCCTTATTTCACAAGTTTTGAAATAAGTCAAAAATTTTAGGGGAAAATTATACTGGTTTGAAATGAGCACCTTGAATCTATTTTTTTGAATGCATTGACGTTGTGACGGAACTAATAAGGCTGCTGATATTCGGATTTACGTTTAGAATAAAATTTATACTGTCCGTAATATTATTTGGCTTATCGATATATATCAGACCAACTTCAATCATAATGTTGGATGGAGAAATGATAAGAAATTTTAGATAAAAAACTATCAAAATTGTATAAAAGAGTCCTGAATGAACAGTAGAAGCGGCAAATAAAAATATAGAAGAAGGAATACTATAAAGAAGCTACTTATAAAAATATATAAAATAACAATTATTGGAGTCCCAGCAGTTCTGTATGGTGTGGTTTTGAAAGACAGCACTTCAAGAAGGAGTATTAGTGGGGTTGTGAGGACCAGGTTAGTTTTTTTTGTCTTTGTTGGTACCAAAATTTATGTTAAAGATATAAAACAGATCTGATAAAAGTAATTACAAAAACATTAGTACTTACGAATTTCTATTTAACGTTTATAATTCATCACTTTGTTTCTTTGTTCCAATTTAGTACTTGCGTTTATAAATTTCGACTTCTCAACTTTTATATTAGCATAAGACATTTCATCACTTTGTTTCTTTGTTCAAATTTATAATACATATTTTCTGACCAATACAAACTAATTCATATTAAATATTATTGAAATCATTGTTTTATTAAATATCATTTCAACGGATACGAACTGACATCTGTTATTACTGTGAGATCTGGAATCGACTATTCTTATGAGAAATTTTAACCATAGGCGCACCAAATGATATAAAAAAAATATTAAAAATTGTTTGAATGAATAAAAGATAAAATATTGGAGATAAAGTGTAAAAATAACTGGAACCCAAAAAGTAGATAGAGTATCTCATTCTCTCCGCATAAATAAATACATAAAATTTTTCTTTTTCTTTTAATGAGCTAGCCACACTAAAATTTAATAAGTCAAAATAGTATTACAATAATATTAAAAATTCCTCTTATACACACAAGTATTACAACATGTATTCATTAAAATCTTTTGTTTGCTTTATCTTTGGTAATTTATTGTACATTTTAAACATTGAATAGAAACAATTTTTTATGTTGTCAACCTGTGTGGTGGATGTTGATTATTGTTAATTGATTTAGAAATAGTAAGCTCTTTTGAATCCATATTTATTGTATCATAGGTAAGTAAATGTAAGAGTATGTTCTACCCATTGTTGTGTGGCTAGTCAGGGAAATACATAAAAAAGTTGTCATTATTGTTGCTTTAGAGCCTTTAAAGATCTCGTTTTTGATGTAGTGATCTGGCATCACTGGCAAATTAAAGAACCTCTTTGATTTATTTCAAAGGAATTTGTTCGTGAAGCTACATGACGAATTAAAAACTGTTTCAACTAACTTTGAAATAAGTGTTTTTGTGCCGTCACTTAGTGAATTAAAGAACCATTTCAATAAATTTTAGAATAAGTGTTTGTGATACCACAAAATGTAGGCCTGTCTTTGATGGGGAACCTTAATGAGGCCTGGAGTCTTAAACTTTCGTCTCCTGGGTGGGCCATAGAAAAAGATGAATTCTTTTTAAATAATAAATATCTGGAAGTAATATTGGAATTGTTTTGTGTATATTCGTATTTAAATGTAATGGTTATATTCTGAATTATAATTTTAAGTTATAAATTATGTAAAATGTAGAAATAAATTTTTCTGAAAATAGTATGTATCACTTTGTTCCTAGTTTATAATGAAGTTAATTCCCAGTACAAAAATACGGCGGAAACGGTGCATATAATTACTAGTAGTAATGTTCTCAATATGCAATATAGCTAGTTGATTTGTATAGTATTTTTCACGATCTAAGAAAATCTGTTATATTGCCTCTCATATAATAACTGGAGGCTAGTCACTTTCTTAGACGGTGAAAAATACTATACTGGTACAACAAAATTGAAAGATACCTGACAATTTGAAATTTTAAAAGTTCCCGCCATTTAAAAATTTCAAATATTCCCGCCAGAACAAAAAGTTCTGTTATGTCACTGCTATGGCAGCGCCTTTGTGTTAGTCGTAACTAGGGCCTACTTGAAGTGAGCAGCTATCTTCTTTTTTTAATAGTAGTTATATGATCTGTGGTGCAAAAGTGGTCGGTTATTTTTTATCGGTAGTTTGAATTTGGGAAAAAATTAGGTATGCATATGATGTGCATATGTTTCTTACCTTAATTCTGAATATTGTTACGTCTCCTATATGTTATTTATATTTATGATTGGTTACCTACATTAAAAGCGTTTTGTATATTTATACAATGTAAAATAGCATGGTGTAGAAATGTAAAGTGAGTTTTACCTCGGCTTTTACTTCGTTTCATGATAAACTGAGCTGGTGGCTCGGCTGATTTGAGTAAAGATTCTTTTGAGCTCAATAATAATGATGGAGTTCAGGTGATAAGAAATGTTCTTATTACAGGTATGTGCTCGAATACAAGATCTGGGCCAATTTTCAAAATATTATTTTGCAAAAAAAGGTGTATATTTGGGCGTATACGGTATATAGTTGACCTTGAAAATCGACAATCTTTCTTTTCTCGTTCTTACAGAAATAACCGTGCAGAGTAGATGAGCTGGGTGAAGATGAAGAAGAATTATTGATGTATATGCAAATATGTATATTATATAAAATAAAGTATTATCTATCATTCTATTCCATAGTATATAATTTCATTATATGTCAAATAATACTACTATTATGAAGAATTTAATTCCATTTGTACCTTCTTACTCACAGATGAATATCTAACTAGTACCTGCTGGTGGAAATACAAGATGGCCAACAAAAACAATGCTTGTATATATCCACAGATCTGTAATAAAATTAACTGGAAATAATAGTTCTGGTCAATCGGTACAAAATATAACACACATACGCGATGAGTATTTGAAACTTTCTCATTTCTCACTGGACCACAATATTCTACAGTCGTCCACTTAAATACTAGACTATCCACCCTATTATATTTTGTACTGGTTGACTGGATAAACTATTTTCTCTTCATTTTATTCCAGATCTGTAGACATAAAAAACTTTTGATTTACATTTTTTTGTTGGACCACCTTGTACTTCCATCAGTAGATACTAGTCATATATTCTCAGATTTTCAGGTTTGAGGAGGATATACCAAATGTGAATATAAAATATCCATGGGACGTTAATTGGATATACCAAATGAACATAGGATATCCATGGGATAATAACGACATATCCAGTAGAAATCTCCAAAGACATCCATAATATATTACATATATCCTAGTTATAGGCGGACATATGGATATCCATTGTATGTCTATAGGCTATCTATCTATATCCAGTGGATATGCTGGATATCCATAAAGGATATCTTGTAGATGTCTAATGGATATTGTGTGCTGTCTGGGATTACTCTAAGGTTCATGCATTGACCTAAAAATTGACCCCACTTTTTTGCGTTTTAAAGCATCAGGACACCAAATTAAGTGTTACCTCGATCTCAATAATAATATATATAATGTCTGCCTGTCTGTCCCTACGTGCGCCCATTTCCAGTCAAACCGGTTAACGCCCAATTTGGTGAATATATTCTTATATAGGCACAAAAAGAAGAGTTGTAAAGCTTTTGGTGAAAATTGATCAACCCCGTATAGGGGTTGACTGAAACAACATTTAAAATGTTAATATCTCTGTTGTGGGTTGTTTTTTGAATGAAGGATGCGCAAATGAAATTATTCAGTGGGCCAATATTCGTAACTTTTTTTACTTGAAACATTTTTCCATTAAATGATGCGTATACGATTTCACTTTAGGGGTGGATTAACTAGGGCGAATATGCGAAATATTTCGGTTAGTGATCGATTTTTGGAATAAATGTATATAATTAAAAAAAATATTCAGCCGGCCAAATTACACAAGTTTCTATTCAAATATTTTTCTCTAAAATATATATATATATATATATATATATATATATATATATATATATATATATATATTAAATACTTCATCTCTGTTGCTTGTATTCTGCTTTTGAGTGAGTTTGTAAGTACCCAGCTTTCACTACCATGCACAAGGATTGGTCGAAAGACTGACTTGTACACGTTCAATTTGGTTTTAATTGTAATTTCTTTTCTTCCCAGGAAATTTCGATTTAATGAGTAATATACTTTGACTGCTGCACTTATTCTTTCGTTCACTTCTGCTTCCTGTTTTCCATTGTTTTGTATATCTACTCCCAGATATTTGAAATTCTTCACTTGTTTTATCGACATTTCATCAATTTCGATATTAAGGTGCTCTTCTTCTTGTGCCCACCACCATTATTTTTGTCTTTTCCATATTCATGTTTCGTAGTTTCAATATATGATAAAAGGTTATTAAATTATGTTTCAGCTCTTTTTCGTTTCTAGCGAACAATACTAAATCGTCGGAAAAACGCATTCAGATATTCCAGCTACTTCCATATTTCTATAACCTATTTGAATTTGATTAACTTTTGTTTTTACTTCCTTCAAAATATCATCCATTATCATTATGAATAATGCCGGGCTCAGTACTCCTCCCTGTCTTAATCCTTCTTTTGTTATGAAATCATCGGACTGTTCATTATCTTTCCTTACCCGGTTTCTGGTTGTTTTGTAGATGCTTTTAATGTTATTTCTTAGTTTTGATCCAACTCCTCTTTGTTGTAGACTTTTCCATATTTGATTTCTGGGAACGCTGTCAAAGGGTTTTTGAATATCTATAAAACCAAGGTACACTTTTTGATTTGTTCTCAGTTTTTTGTCTATTACTTGTTTCAATGTAAATACGTGGTCTTGGCTACTTCTTCCTTTCCTATAGCCGCTTTGGGATTCTTCCAACTGTTTTTCTATTATTTTCCTAAGTCGAGTCTCTAAGATACTTTCGTAAACTTTCAATGCCGTGCTCAGCAATGTTATACCTCTATAATTGTTACAATTAGTTTTGTCTCCTTTTTTGAAACTTGGCAATAAGATACCTACTTCCCAATCTTTCGGATTTTTTTCTTCGTTCCATATTCTTTGGAACAGTTTAGTTAGCATTTGTACCCCTCTTTCTCCTAGACTTTGTAACATTTCTGCGGTAATACTGTCGTAAACCGCTGCTTTACCTCTTTTTAACTTTTGTATTGCTTGTTTCACTTCTTCTATTTGTATCAGTGGTTCATTTTCCAGTTCCTGATGTCTTTCGTCTTGTAGTTCCATCTGTTCTTCTTTCTCTACATTAAGTAATTCCTCAAAGTATTCTCTCCATCTCTCTATAATTTCCTTATCTTGTCGTATCATAACTCCATTTTTATTTTTTATCTGTTTTACATTGCTCGACTTTCCCTTTCTTAGTGTTTTTAGTACCTTGAAGAAGAGTTTCTGATTTCCTTTAGTGTCTTCTACCATCTTTTTGCCAAATTCTTCCCACGTCTCTTTTTTAGCTGTGATTACCATGTCTAACTCTTTTTCTTTGAATTTTATAATTTTCGTAGTTTTCAGTCGTTTTATTTCGTAGATATTCTTTCCATTTTTGCTTTTTTAGTTTGGTATGTTCTTGTATATCTTTATTCCACCATCTCGTTTGTTTTTTGTTGCTACCGGTTCTAGTAATGTCACACAGTTCTGTTGCTGTCTCTAATATTATAGATTTGAATTTGTCAAATTTCCTCTATTGATATACTTTGTATTTTATCTTGACATATTTCCATTTCTTTTTCAGTATATTCTGTAAATTTTTTGGATACCTCTATTTCTCTTAACTTATATGATTTTATTTGTTTTTTTTAATTTTTCTCCATTTTTCCCATTGTTTGAACTTCCTTTCTGGTTCTCAGTTGCCATCTTCAATTTTGCTCTTAATAGGTAATGATCGCTGTATATTTCTGCACTTTGCATGACCTTTATATCTTTCACATCTTTACTGTTTCCTTTGTTTATGAGAACATAATCAATGATGGACTTTTCATTTCTGCTGCTAACCTCTCTCGTGTATTTATGTGACTCTTTATGTTGATAAAACGTATTAGTTACTATTAGTTGGTTAAATACACAAAAATTTATTAACCTTACTCCATTGTTATTTCTCTCATTCTCTCCATATATGCCAATTACGTCATTGCTTTGTTCGTCTTTCTTTCAAACTCTTCCATTAAAATCTCCCATTATTATTAGTCTGTCTTTAGCATCCTCTATTGTTTCACCTAATGTTTCCCAAAATTCCTCTTTTTCGCTCACTCGTGCATCTTCATTTGGTCCTTACACTATAATTGAAGACACAAGTGGATGAAGGATCTATGTGACAATCAGATAATGTGTGGTAAAATGCGGTTAAAGTTTTTTGTTTGGTAGTTTTTTATTTAGGTACATAAAATAAATATTTTTTTAAGGTACATAAACCTTCCTTTATATTATTTATTTACATATGCAAAAATAAAAATATTTACATATTAAGAACAAAAATTGAACTTAAAGGTACATAAACCCTTTATCAACTAAACAAAAATGCAAAAACAAGAACAACTGAAAATGGATGAAGGGTTTTGTTATAATATGTTAATGAGTTAACTTTACAAACACAAAAAAAATTAAAAAGTGTTTCTCTTTTTTTCTTTTTCAACATCTTTATTTTCTTCCATGTGGCCGTCCATAAGTTTTTCGTAAAAGTGCCTGTATTCTTCATGAACAAACTTGATCTGCTCTTTTAGATTCGCTATTTTTTCTTCTGATAATCTGTTCCTCTTGTTTTTAATCACCTCCAGTGTAAACTTGTCCTTATCAATTTTATTGTGTCTGTTTTTCAGGATATTGACCTCAAGAAATGGTGTATTTTGGTTTAGAGTGTCTTTGTACATGTAGCTTCCATATTCCTGAACCCTTATCCATTTGATATGATCTCTTAAGCAAACTTTCGCATCCAGAATATTTTTCTTTTTATTAAGTAAGTTCATGGACTTTTCTATCACTGATGTGTCTTTGAAATGGTTCTCCATATTGACAACGACTGAATTTTTATTACTTGAGGACTTTATTATCTCCCGATATTGGTCTGCAGTGTAAACTGTTTCAAATTTTCTTAGGTTTTTTTCTATGCGACCAAAATCTCGGTCAGAATCTAAAAAGGAATGCCCAACTTCTGGAAACTTGTGATCAATCATCTGTACATATCCTTTGTAAATCAGATATTGGTAAAGGCATATTACATTAAAATTTTTGTTTTGGCCAGAACAAGAGTCTGACCAAATGATAAGGTGCTTTATCTTAGACTCTCGACTACTAAGGAGCTGTACAAAAGTATGAAGGCAACTGGTCACTTCTAAACTGCCTTTAGTCGCAATATCTTCGGTCCACGTAAAAAAATACGCTCTATCACCTGAAGAAGTAATGGTATGGATGCCAAAATTGTAGAACCACATTTGCCGAAGATAAAATGCCTTGGATGTTGCGAGTCTCGGCAGCGGCATGGTCTGCTGTAGATCCATTGTCAAGTAACATATGTTATCATTATCACGTGAATACTGGCGATCTATTTTTTGGAGTTCAAATGCATATCTGTAATTTTCTCGGTGCTCTTCCGTATTTAGCCCGGCATCACATGTGCTACAAGTGTCGCTTCTCGGAAGGCCAAACGAGAGATTGAAGTGTTTTGAAAATATATTTGAGTAGAAGCTCTTAGTGACAAAAAACTTTTTTTCGAGATTTTCATTTTTGCACAGCTCCAAATACAAATTGTACATTTTTGAAATGTTAAGAAGAGAAGAAAGATATTTTTTATTGCCGTTTTTATTTCTTGAATAGTGTGACTGTTTCGAATGAAATGATAATATATGGACATTGATTTTATCAATCACCACTTTTTCAATTTTGTGTCGTCTCGAATCGTGACGTCCTCTTTTGTCAGGTGTTGGGGCAGAGGTACCAGAATTCAATTTCCTCTGGATGATTTGCACTTTTTTATTTGATACCTGATAAAGTGAGCAAAATGCTGTTTTACATACAGTCCTAACTGTTTTATTATAAGTTAAAGTATAGGTAAATGATGAGATTTTAGCTCGAGTTATATTTTTCCTGTGTCTTCGAACTGGCGTAATACAGATTGATTTAAAAAGAACAGCATTTTTTGCATTAATATCAATATTTTCGAAAAATTTCTTCATCAAAATAATCATCACACTTCAGCTTGCAATTTTGTTTTTTACATAATGATCCCAATTCCGGAACTTTGGCAGACATGTTTCTTTCCCTTCTGTGAAGTGTAGGCTTGACCATGCTCTCTACAAAAAGCTGCTTTATTTCTTTTCCAAGTGTCAGGACGTCGTTCTGCTTTCCTTGTAGTTTTTTCAGGCAATTCGAATACCTTCTTTTTTACTGAAGCAATCTTCACATTTTCAGTATGAGACTGTGGACTGATATTATGAAAAGCTTGATCAGGAAATAAGGTATCGTCTGCAGTTACATGCTTGTGGTTACTCGAATCAGGACAGTCAGTATTTTTCGAAACTATAGGACTTATCAAACCTAAATGGAAAGCTCTAGAAGTTCCAGCGACAGGCGAACCACTTGAATCTACATAAAACTGCCTGGATGTTTGAACCTTGTCAATATAGGATGCATTTGAATCTTCACTGTCTGCAGAAGAATCTGGAAGGTAGTCATCAGAAGAACCATCAACAGATAAATCTGGAAAAAATAAAAATATTGTCTTTAAAAGAGATGATACTTAATACAGGAGTAATTTATTTTTACCAGACACATTTTGTAGCTCGGTGTAGGTTTTTTCTTCCTCTGATTCACGTTCTGCATCTGAAAATATATATTTTTTGAATTAATGATATAAACTTTAATGATTTCTAGACCTAAAAGGATTTTATTATCGAACTTTTGCAAGCTTTACGATTGTTATATTTTTAAAACTTTTAGTATTTTATAATACCAATTATTATTATTATTATTATTGGCTTTGCATCACATTACTTTTCTGCAAGAGTCACATTTTGTAAAAAAGGTATTAAAAAGCAGAATTCACAGCTTAAAGTTCAAAAATCATAACTTACTATCCAAATCTGGAATACTCTCTAGTACTGGTGATAGTGTTCTCCACTGACGTTCAGTGTCCAATTTTGATTGTTTTGGGGATACCGAAAATAGTATAGTATAAATAACTAGCATTTAAAGTACTAAAACACAAAAAACCGTGCGTTTTTTAGTACTTAAATACATACATTCATAATATATTAGCTTCACTAATATAAAATGTGTGATAAAACAGCATGACCCCAAATATTTTTTTTATCAAATAATGGGTTAGAGAATCTTACCTGACTGCGAATTTGCAGTTTTTCGCCCAAGCTGGGCAATGTGTCTGCTTCTGGCCTCACACCAAGTTTGGTTCCATAATAAAACTACACAAAATATCACTAGACCAACACCAAAATCACTTTACCATACAGAGTCTACCTTAAAAATTGTTTTTTTATTGCTAAAACAACCCCTTAAAAATATAAAAAGCCTCGTTGAAAAGCCGTGTTTATTATGCAAATAATGTTATGCATTTAAAATAAAAACAAACGTTAATTTAATATACCTAACCTCACTTTGGAGGTATATGTGAACAGTGATACCTCCAGAATATTGCAGCTCTTTGGAGTGGATAAAGGATCCATGTACACATTTTAACCAACACTACTGTGGATGAAGGGTCTATGTGAACTTTTATGTACATAGATCCTTTATCCACATGCTGGCTTAGACGTTTAATGGTACATATAGACCCTTCATCAAGTTTTATTTTCGTTAATTGATACCAGAATTGTATTAAACATGTTTCATGACATTTTTGGGCAGTTTAAACTTCCATTTATGCAGAAAACCTGAAATATATAAAAATGTCACATAGACCCTTCATCCACTTGTGTCTTCAATTATCGTTGTGCTTTCTCTTAAATTCAATTCAATTTTGAGTACTCTTTCTGTAACTCCTGTCCAGTTTTTGATATATTTCTTATGTTCTTTCTTTATTATACATCCGATTCCTTCTTTTGCTCTACTTTTTGCGTCTACCCCATTATATATTAATAAATGTCCCTTTTCTAATTCAATTTCGCCTTGACCTTTCTTTTAGGTCTCTGTAATTCCTAATATATCCAAATTTTCCTTTTCAAATTCTTGTATTCATTCGTCTTCCTTTCCTAATAGTCCTCTTACATTCCATGTAGCTATATCTTCCACATCCTCTCGTTTTTTTTATTTATATTCGTAATACCTTTTCCTTTGTTTTTTCTTTTGTATCTGTTTTCAGTAGCATTCATCTCTTTTTTATAAGTTTTCATACATTCTAATTCATTTCCATTGTCATATCCGTTTCCATTGTCACATTCGTTTCCATAGCCATTTTTATAGTTTTCCTCTCGATTTACTGTTTGGGTTATTAGTTTTTTGCTGTAATTATTTTGTACAGATGTTGTAAATTGCTGATAATCTCTGTGGTGGCCACAGCAAATTTTTTTAATTTTTAATGATCTGGTTCAGAAGACCTCAGAAACTTCAGGTTTCTCATTATTATGGCGCCGTAAAACTCATTATTTAGTCCGGCTTTCAACCTATTCTTCTACATTTGCATTGGGCGCCACTCACCGGCTGTCACGGTATTTTTTCAAGCAATAGTATAGCTTCAGTCAGTATATTCATGTAATGATCACCCGGAGATATTGATGATAAGCCCGTAGCCTGGATATACACCATGCAAACCCGTGAGTCCAGGTCAAACCTTAAGATATGGCAGCTCGAGTTGTATCCCATAGATGCATATTGGATTAAACATAGTTTTTCCTACGACCATTATGAAACATGGTACATTTCATACAGTTTTCTCTTAGTGAAAATTTAAAATTGCAAACGAAGAGCGTACCCGTGCGAAATGAAAAAATTCAGAAACCTGATTGGTCGACAGATATGTGTAATTATTTTGCACACGGCTCGATGATTATCGATGTCTACCTGACATTTTGAGTTTGACTTTTGAACTGTTAGCAAGTGAAAGAGCGAATTGGAGAGAATTATTGATTTTTATGTAATTGTGAGTCTGATATGCATTAAATTCAAAACTTTGTATCAACTAAAGAACATAAAACGGTCAACAACGGTCTTGAAACACAAGTTTATTTTTAAAATTGTAGTAACCTTACCATAAACTTTATTTAATGAAATAAATACTAACTTCTATATGTTTATTTGAATTATCTTTACAAAAGTAACTTGGTAGTAAATAAACTGTTAATAACAATGAATAGAAAAATTTAATTGAATTAAAATTATTGAATGAATGGATTTTACATAGTCATCAACCTATATTTATTACATCGGTGTTTTGAAATTGCTGATCGCGTTGCTTGGTGTTTTGAGTTCGCTAACCATGGCGCAGGGTGGGGGTCCATTAACATTTCTCCTCCTTCTTTTGGTCCAGACTTCGTTCTCGAAGTCTCTGAGAACAACTCTTGAAGAATCTGGATTTGAGTTGGTTGTAGCTTGGGCCCATATAAGAATTTGTAGATACTCTTCATTTTCTTCACAGTAACTGTTATAAAAAGGCCTAAAACAGTTGAAATTATAATGAAGGAAACGATGTTAACCTATGCAGAAAATTATGGCAGAAGATGTATCAGTTCAATGGGTTGAAGTTGACCATGCATCTTTGGAATCTGGAGTTTTTCTATCTTGATTTCGTGCTTCGGTTACAGTTTGAATTGGACTACTTGCGGCACTGGGAGTTCTTGGACATTTTTCCTGTTGTACTGTATTCCTTCTATGACAATCGGTTCATTTGTCATTAAGATGCTACTTATGCTAATTTCTTGATTTTGAAGTTTTATTGAGTGAACTATTCCCAATAAAATTACTTTTCTTGTTTCTTGAGAAAAATTCTCGGTTGAGATTGATTTGGTACAATTTTCTAAATTTGGAATTTGGCACTGAGATTTTACAGGTTTTGTGCAGATAATTTGTTCGGCTAGATTGGTGCAGGCTTCGTACCATTTAACATTTGCGAAGTAATGCGCAGGTGGCAGAATCATTATGTGATAATTATTAGGGATGGGGTAGATTCTAAATGTGCGATAAAACTCTGGATAAAGAATAGGGATTTTTAATATTATGAGCATTATCTTGGTGATAACACAAACTAAAGATTTTGATGAATCAATGAGTTGGTAAGGATGTTCTTCGCTGATTAAATGGGCGTTTCGAGAATATATTTCTAACAGTGTTTGTTTTAATGTTTCAAGTTCGTCTAAAGTAAAGAGCTCAATATTTGAAAGGTCTAGTTGGGATAAGGTTATGGTTCTAATTAGTTTTAAAAGGAATTCATTTACAATATGGAGATGGAGAATTTCGTTATGAAGAGCAATGTATCCATTGAAATTGGATGATAACTTATTTACTGCAGCAACAATTACTTTACTATTGTTGTTTATTATATATAAAACGTTATTAAATCTCGTATCAATAGAATGACCAAAAGAGTTTTCTTTGGTAAGTTTAGTTATAATTTCATTTTCTTAGAGTTCTATTGCAGTAATATGTGATTTTAATAATTCTAAGTCGTAATCGTCGGGATTTCCAGTTATATACTTAACTGTTGTGTCTAGAAAGTTAAACAATCCTCTTTTATGCTTACGAGTTATTTTATGAAGATTGTCTTTTGCTTCATTTAGGAGGTGATTATATTGAAATTTCAAACAAGCTAAGGGTCTGTTTTCTACAAGGTGAATCGAAAAGGTCATTGGGGTTTATTTCTAAAGTGTTAGCTAATTTCTCTAAATTAATATGTAAAATATGTCTATGATAATGGTTAATTTCATTTGATTTGCCAAGTTCTTCTGCATAATAACAGTTATTGGGGATTTCCTGCATCTTGATAAGATGTCCCAGGGATAGGATCGTCCTGCAAATAAAGTATTTCTAAAATATCCCCTTTTTTCACTTTACGAAGTCTTAACAAATTTTATTTTTCATTTGATCGTTACTGCTTTATAATACCTTGACAACAATTGCTATTAACAGATCCATAACGCCCGGGACGTTATTAATCATAACGCCCGCTAAATGTTTTTTTCTGTAGTTCAATAAATTAATTACTCAGCAAGACAGTTACTTTTTGATTATATACTAGGGGAAGGGATATCTGTTATCAATAAGGGCTGTGGAACCAATCTTTGTAATTAGAAACAGATCAGAGGTGTTAGATTTAACTATCGGCTCAAACTTTCTGAGCAATAAGTAGCGCAGTAGGGCAGTAGCTACTGAGACTTCATGTTCAGATCACAGACATGCTCAATTCAACATTGAAATAGGCCCAGTAGTGGAATATCGCGACTCAGAAGCTACTGACTGGAGTGGATACAAAAGTTCCCTCCAACGGTACATTGAGGACCTTTACTACAATTAACAGTTGTCATGGGATAGATACTGCAGCGGAGGTGCTTCGTAAAGCAGCGATCTCCTCCTATCATAAAAACTGTACACTCAAGACAAAAAGAGATAATCGCAACTCTACTTGATGGAACAAAAGCCTAGAAAAACGCAGAAATGAAGTTCGACGACTATTTAATCGAACTGAAGAGTCACGCAACTGGTAGCCTTATAGAACTGGTCTAACAATCTACAGCAAAGAAATTAGAAAGGCGAAGCGGGAGTCTTGGAAACAGTTCTGTGTATATCTGATATACCTCACAGTACCAAAATACACAAGATTATCTCTAAATAGTCGATTGTCGAGGTAGGGTTCATGATTCGAACAGATGGCACTTTCACGACCTCTAGAAAAACCACTTGTCCCGGAAGTTTACCTCTGGCTAACAATTTACTTCCCCACTTTGAGGGCGCAAGGCGGCCCAAAAAGAACGATTGGGAGGTCGTTAAGGAAGTTATCACAGCACCGGCGATTGAATGGGCAATCAAATCATTTCAGCTCTTTAAATGTCCCGGTGAGATGGCATTTTTTCAGCTCTGCTGAAAAACGGACTGGAATTACTGTTACCCATCCTCATTAAACTGTATAGAGCTAGTCTGGCGTGGAATTATATACCATCCAGTTGGTTGGCGGCTAGAGTAGTATATATACCGAACGTGGGCCGCACAGTCTCACACCCTAAATCAGTCAGACCAATTAACCTAACATATTTCCTGCTTAAAGAACTTGAAAGAGTACTGGATTACTAACATCAGGTAGGTAGCATTATACAATTCCCACCAGAGCATCCACCAGTACGCTTATCGAACTGGCAAATCAACAGAATTTAGCGTTATACAACCTTGTTGGGAAAATCACATAATCCCTTGACATTAAGGAGATCGCGGTGGCCTTTGTTCTTGACATCGAAGGAGCATTTGATAATGCACTATCAGCCTCCATTGGTTCAGCTTTGGCTCAAAAAGGCATTAAACCAACGATTACCGGCTGGATATATGCCACGCTCGCTCACTAATGTACAACTCTACCCTTTGTTACCGAGTTGTTTCTTAACAAAAAAAAATCCGCTGTTACCAGTGCAATAAATGCTAGACTCTATGTCACCAGTGTAATAAATGAAGACCTTGTTATACACTCTTATGGTGACCCTATTGTAATACTTTGGCCCTCAAACGTGATAAATTTGACCCCTTCTATACCGGGTCTGCTGTCACCAGTCTAACAAGTGCTGCTGTCACCTACTCTTTTCTTAAATATGCAGCCGCGCGTGTAAGGCAAATCCAGTCCAATTTAGGCTGGGAACGCCTGGACTTAAAACGGTTTGATTTCCTTGGCCAGGACAGGATTGTTCTCTCAGTTCGTCCTCGTATCCACTATGTATACACACTCTAGGGAAAATTTGGGGTAGGATTATAAATAAAGTAAGGGGGAAACCACAAAGTTGTATAAAAAAAATATAATAAAACTCTGTATATATATATATATATATATATATATATATATATATAAAATAAAATCCCAATATCAGAACAAATTATTAAATTTCCCCACTATAAAAGTAACTATACACTTATCTATAAATTGTACCTACTAAATATTTCGCTGTATAACATTAGGACTAACAACAAACAAATATAATATCCCTCACCATGAAATAGAACAAAATTATTACCCACTTATCATTTAATATGTTTAACGTGTGCTAGGGGCGTATGACTTAACCCTTATTTCGAAGTTCCCCTGCCTCGTTGCGAGAAATACTTATTTTGCTCTTAAAACAATACTATACAAAACGACTGTGGGTTCGAGTCATTGCACCTTGTATCAACAGAAAGTGAAATCAGAGTCGTTAAAAGGAATTCTGCTGATCTATGAGTAATAAATGTTTATCGACAATCCCGTTCAGTGCGTAAGTGCCGAGTTGCAAATTTTCAGGTCTTTGAATAACCTATAATGTTTAGTTATTTTAGTTCCTAACCACGTCTGAAATAATTAGCTTTTATTTATCGTAGCGAAATTTCACTGGAAATGGGACTTCAAGGAGACGAAATCATACGCTCCGGGCCCGTGTTACTAGGTACAAATAAATCTCGGTTTAACCCTTGTTTATTTTCCCTCTACGAGGTGGAAGCGAATTGTGGCGTAAAACGATAATCAAATAAATAGTGCCTAACTCCTGTCGGTTATATGCACCCTAAAGAAAGCGAAATATTCCTACAATTTTGGAGAAAACCTTACTCTGTCATCACACACGATAAACTCATATCTTATATAACGAGCGGTGCCCAAATTGTGAGCCTGGACCTGCAGTACCTAATTGAAACCTGCCAACTTGTCAAATCCCCGTGAAAGAATAAATAATAAAATAAATATACTGTTATAGCTTCTACCTATGTATATAGTTATGTTATGTACCAAGTTTAGAACCAGCGTACAATAATAAAAACAAATGAATTTCTCCTCAAAAAAAAACTTAAATCTCAACTTGTTTAAAAACTTACCGCGGTGGAAACTCCCTTTCTCCGGTCTTCGATTACTGCCTGCGTTCACTATCTTTCTAGAAACCGCGGGTAACGCTAGTAACCGGTATCGAGCTATGTTGAACTTCGAGTAGAGGGCGAGTTTTCCCGTTTTGTGTCACCGACGGGGGGACAGTGTTCACCGTCAAGGATATCTAAGTATCCCTTTTACACCCTGACACAACGGAGAAAAACTTCTTCCTCTGAAGCCGCTAACACCAAGAAAACTGATACCCGTTACCGTGACAGGGAAAGGATTTTCCCCTTCGCGTTTTTCCGCCCGACACTGTCTGTCGCTCTGACTGCTCTGTACTTGGTTTTTACTAAGCCCCCGAATTAGGTTTGGGGTTTTTTTGTTGAATTGCAAAAATCCATTTTTTGTTTTGATGCGGCCTCAATTTTTCGTTATTAACTAGTTGTATACAAAACAATTATTTAATTTTGACCTAGTAAAATGTTTTATTTGTTTCAAAGCTGTTATGGTTCTGTATCATTTTTCTAAACAAAAAGTGGGACGCATTCCACTTTTTAATTATATTTGAAATAAAATGTTTTACCGTGTGTTCTGAAAGTTACTCAATTAAAATTTTTCTATTTGGTATTCGCGTTTATTACACTAATAGAACAGCCACTATATCTCTTCAAGATGAGGTCATTAGCTTTAAGGTTTCCAGGGGCTGCCCGCAGGGTGGAGTGCTATGTCCCCTACTGTGGTCACTCTTGATGGATGACCTGCTTGGTACTCTCGAAGAAAGAGGGATAGAACTGCAAGCGTATGTAGACGACCTTGCCATTCAGGCAAGAACCAAGTCAGGACAGGTAGCATATAATATCCTCTAAAAGACGTTGGACAATGTCCACAGTTGGTGCCAGAGGGAACAGATGTCTGTTAACCCTGGTAAAACTGTAATAGTTCCCCGTTTCATTTACGGTATTCACTCTGTTTTTATCTTTCCATTTCAGAAAATGGACATACTTCTTCTCGTATAAGTGTTTGGATTTCACAGGCAGTAAATTTCCTAACGCTTTTTCAGCTTTTAGCGTCACATTCTGTGGGATCTCCATAATTATTATGAACACAACCGTTTTTAGTTTCCTCCAGTAAGAAGCTTGTCAATTCTTACAAAAATGCAGCGTCGATTTATTAAATAAACAACCCTTAGCAACATCTTCAATGTTTCCATGGCAATTGCATAGAAGCTCCCTTGTGCTCATTTGCCGACCAGAACGCAGTAAATACTATGAGAAGGAATTTATGAAGTAAACAATGTCGTTTAAGATAATTTTGTTGTGAAAAATAAAATCTTGTATACACCACGAGCGTTTCTAGATCCTAACGCTCATCGGACGTTAGGATCTATATAGCGCACTTGGTACATAAATGAGCTGTTAAGTGTGTACTTGTTATGTTTTGTTTATTCGCCTTGCCGATAATTTTTGTTTTTTCGGATCCATCGGTTCCCAACGGGGGCGATACCGCACCCCTGTGGGCGCTGCAGCCTTTTAGGGGGGCGGTAGCGGATTCAGAAGCAAATAATAAGCAGTCAAGAGGAATGGTGAAATAAAAATGATTTAATAAGGGTTAATAAGCAGTTTTAAAGTAGCATTAATAATAATACTAATAATTATAACAGCGGGGACGCGACACATTTCATTTAAAGCTACATGTTGAGGCAAATCATTAAGATTATTTGAAATTCTTTAATGATATTGACCATACGTTTCGTTATCGTACTGTGCTGTAGTAGATAATTGTGTTGAGAAAATATCTTCGGACCGTCGATCTCCGTATTTATCTAGTAAAGATGGACGTACATCTGTCCAAAGCGATAAATTTTATTAATTTAAAAAATCTCTAGGTTCACCTTTTATACGAGAAATAATGTTTGCGTTTAATATAAATACTTGAGGTTGAGTAAGATTCTAAGAAACGTAATTAATTTATCAACTGATTTTATAAAAGTCGAGAGATTATCTCCCGTATTAAATTCAGGAAGGGTGGCACAAAGACTAGAAATATCGTTATTTTGAAGAGACATATCTAAGCTAATAATAATAATGCCTTTATTAATTTTTAGAAAAGGAAACATACACAAATAATAACAAAAGAGATATACAATTAAGGCGAGGTTCAATTCATCCGTCCCGAGTGAAACGGATGTCTGCTCTTCCACCTAACCTTAGTATAGTTAATTTACAGCAAAAGCTGAGCATCGTAATGGAAAATGTTCATATAAAACCTGTACAGGGGAGAATACATATATCCATACAACTACATTACAATTTCATTCTTGTTGAGAGAGTAAATGAACAAGCAATTTATTTTCAAATGCATTACTCGAAAGGGTATGAGGAACATTAGCTGGCAAGTTATTGTATATATTGACAATTGAATAGCTGAAACATTTGAAAAATATACAGTTGAATAATGGCGGAGTAAGTGTCCCCCTAAAACGAACATTCAAGTTATGTACGTCTGATCGATACGTAATTTTTTCATACAAATAAGCGAGTGTTTTATACTGCAAAATTTTGGAGTACAAGCAAGCAGCATGTAATATTCTCCTTTGTTTTAATCTGAGCCTTTGCAGTGTCGTGTAATGATGACTGATATGACTATATTTTCTAACACCAAATATATATCGTATACAAGCATTTTGCAACTTTTGAAGCCTTGTCTCATCGGATCTACTTAGGAAAGTACCATAAACAACATCACAAAGTATCAATGCTTCACATAAAATAATTTTAGTTTTTCTTGTAAGTAGATGACGATTCAGGTAAAGAAACCTTAATTTTGTATAAGATCTCTGCAAACAAAAAGATACATGCTTAGTAAAACGTAAATCCTCATCCATAAACACTCCCAAGTTCTTAACAACCTGTCGACGCTCAATAACTTGGTTATTAACAACTATTTCGTTGCTACTCAAAATGTCGGAAATTTTAAAGCGGCTGGATTTTCTACCAAACAGCACAAAGTTAGATTTCGTTGGGTTAAGAGTTAAACACATTTGCAGAGATTGTATATAATGTATTCAAATCATACCGCCATAATAGCTTGCTTAATTTCATCTGCATAAAACGATACATACAAGATGTAAAGAAGTGTGGAAATCTAGAAATGTATATATTAAATAATAGCGGCCCAAGGATTGAACCCTGTGGAACGCCTCTTGTATTATACAGAAACGTAGATAATTTGTTATTGTAACTAACGGCTTGTAGCCTGTAACTTAAGTAGCCTTTTAATTGTAATAAAGCATCTCTTGAAAGATTAATGTATTTAAATAGTGATTCCATTAATTTATGGTTAATGGAATCGAAAGCTTTACTGTAGTCTAATAAAACCAAAAGGGTGAGTTTTCCTTCATCACTTGCTTTCACAATGTCATCTGTAAGTTTTAAAAGCGCAGTGCAGCAGCTGTGCTGTTTTTTAAAACCCCTATTGAGTTTCTGGAATAACATGATGTTTAGAAGTAAAACTTAAAAGCTGCATTTCAATTACCTTTTCAAGTATTTTAGACATGGTTGGAAGGATACTTACCGGACGAATATCATTAAATGTTGTAGCAGTGACAACCTTCATCAAAGGAATAACTTTAGATTTTTTCCAGGCACCAGGGTATACAGAATTTTTTAAACAAAAATTAATTAAATGAGTAATAAATGGAAGTATATAAGGAATACATAATTGCAAACTTAATATATTAATGCCATCTAAGCCCGTAGCCTTACTTTTTAATTTTGTGATAATATTTAAAATGTCTAATTCTGAAATGGTTTTAAATTTAAATGAATTATCAGTTAATTTATTATAATTATAATACTCTACCAGTTCATCAGATACTGAAATAGTAGGAATGGATGTTATAAAATGATTATTTAATCTTTTAACATCACTGAGTTCATCAGGAAGTATCGATAGTTTGTTGTTAGACAATAAATTTAGCGATCTTGCAGTATCCCATATAACTTTACTGGAAGCAGTACTAAACTTTGAGTAAAAGACAGTTTTTTTTCTTTTTTGACAGCTACATTTGTAATATTTCTCAACATTTTATATGTAGTCCAGTCTGATTTATGTTTAGTTCGTCTAAATTTTGACAAAGCATTGTCTCTATCATGCATCATAGCTCGTAGTGTGTTAGTAATCCAGGGTGCGTATTTTTTTGTTATTTTATATGTTTTTATAGGAGCATGAATTTTAAGAAGAGTAATAATGTTTTCAATTATTAATTTAATTTTGCTGTTAGCATCCCTCAAATCATATATATTTTTCCAGGGAATAGATTGAAGATCTGATTTAAATTGAGGATAATTTAAATGCTTAAAATCTCGAGATGTGACAAATTTGGTTGTAAGCTCTTCAGAAGTTTCAATATTCAACTTGCAGAAAATTAATGTTTCTGAAATTTGTTTCTTAGAAGATCGAGAACTGTTAGCCCTATTAGAGCTATCTAATGGATTTATTGAAAGATTTGACAGCAATAAATGTAAGTTACTTTCAGAAATATCACTAAAAGTGCTCAAAAGGAGCTAACAAATAAAGTTGTGGTGCTAACAAATAAAGTTGTCCAGGAAAGTTGGGTTTCTGTACGAAGTCAATCCTGTTCGCAGCGCCAGAAATATTCGTCGAGACACTTTCAACTTTTTAAAAAATATGTTTATTTGAATTAAATTTACAACAATGAAAGTTTGAAATGCAAAAGTATCTTGACAATAAATAAACTGAACAATGAATAGAAAAATTTAATTGAATTAAAATGATTGAATGAATAATTTCACATAGTCATCAATCTATATTTATTACATCAGTGTTTTAAAATTGCTGATCGCGTTGCTTGATGTTTTGAGTTCGCTAACCATGGGACAGGGTCGGGGAACATTCACATTTCTATATTATAGTAACGATTTTTGAAAATTCCAGTGTTGTAATTTTTTTAGTGAAATGACTTCAAAAATGTATAATTGTCCTGTAAATGTCGCTGGATAACAAGTATTCCATTTTAATCTGTAATTTGGGAGGGTAAATAGTAAAAAAAATTGTATTTATTGAAATATTTATTTATCTCATTACATTTTATGATAGATACGTCAACACCTGACAGTTGAGTACACACCATTTAAAATTACTAGAACTTAACATTTGGTTGTATTATAAAAAAATGTGGCATTCGCATGTCAAAGAACAAAAATTTTATATATATTTGTACTGATTTGTTCAGTGAAGTACTACACCAAAGAACATGCACTTCTTTAAAATGGTACTGCAAATGCTTAAACTTTTCAAATTAGTACTATACAAAAAAATACAGTTAAACCTTATAAATGTATGCCATTATGGCAAAGAAATTTAAAGCTTTTGCGAGGAATAAACTGATTTTTGTTTTCATATAGCATGATTACAGTATAAAATAATTATATTTATACAAATTTCACGAAAAATGATTTTTTTGAAATTATGATAGGATTTTAGTTTCCAAATTTATAGAAACCCCCTTATCTAATTAAAAAAAATCACGATTTTTACAATAATTTATGTTATTTTGAATATATGGTACATATTAGGTTTTTACTAAAATCTTATAAACAAGGGTACTCAAAAAAGTCAGTATATTTTCCTTTATGATTAAAAGATGTGATACTAAATTATTCATACAAATTTTGCTAGAAATTGTCGTCTGTAAAATTTTTTGAAATTTGGTTTTCAAATTTATTAAAACTTCCTTGTATAGTGTCTAATTAAAGAAAATCGCGATTAAATTACCCTGTACAGTGTCCAATTGAAGAAAATCGCGATTTATTGAATTTATATATGTTTTACTATTTTTTATGAAAATCTTGTATACGAGGGTAATCAGAAAAATCAGTTTATTTTCCTCTTTGATGAAAAGATGTGGAACTATATTAATATTATAGAAAGTTAGTTCTATGAGTAAATAGTTCAAGAGATATTCAATTTTTTTTAATGAAAAGGAAGACTTTATTTTACATACATTTGAAAATTGAAAATATCCAAAGTTATAGTCCGTTTCCAGAGAAATTGAGTTATATTATCTGTTTAAGTTTTTTATTAAGGTACTGTATCAAAATTTTATTAATAAAAGAGAGAAATAAAATTTTAGCTTATGAGCTAAAAAATTTTGTAAAAATAAACGTAAAAATGAAAATATATATCAGTAAATTTTAAATGTAAAAATATGAAAAAATTGATATGCCAGACTAAACTAAATTAATCCCCCGATTTTTTTGTCTGAATTATAAAAATTAGGAAAAATATTTTCATTTCGTAAAATGTATGTAATAAGCTAACGAACCATAATGCCCACAAAATGGAATGTTACAAAATTTGAATAAAATGATAAGAAAAAATGTTCATTCTTTTTCGTACGATAGGCCTCTTTTACTCAACTTAATAATTACGGTCGGTGTTGTTATGCACGCTGTAAAAAAAAGAAAAACAAAATATTAAAAATATTTAAATTGACGAATCAATTTTGAAATAATATATACTCGAATTTAATTTAAAATAAACATTAACGACCTATACACGGCACATTTTACGAACGCTAGTTCATGGCGCAGTGGATAACCACAAAGCGATTTAAAAGCGCATATAAAGCGATACAAACGCTCGTCCACATCAGTCATTTTTTCTATTTTAAATCAATAATAAAGCCAATAAAAGCAGTTGTTAAAACAAAAGATAAAAATCAAAAAACAAGAACTAGAACAGGTAACATACAATTATCTAAGCGCATTCATAGGTGAAAAAATTGACGAAGAAATAAAATACAGAATTAGAAAAGCTGTAAGACTCATAAGACCCCGAAATCTACATATTTTGGGAAGAAGAAAATCCCATATATATAAAAAGTGGTTAGTTAAGCCATCAACAGCGGTGCATCCTGGACCCTAATGAAATAAAAGTAAAATAATCGTCACTGAAATGATAATATAGATATATCAGGGTAACAGTGGAAGACGTTAATCTAACCCACAAAATAAAATGAATCACAAGGAGAAACCGAATTAAAAACGAGGCAATAACAGCTGATCTAAAAATAAAGCCTATAGATTCGATAATTGGAGAAAGAGAGTTGAGCTAGTCCATAAGAATTGACGAAAATAGAATAAAAAGAAAGTCTATGAAGCTAAAATACACGGCAAGAACAGGACAGGGCAGCCAGACATAAGATGGGAAGACCAAGTCCGAGAAGAGAGGTTTGACTACTAGCACAGAAAAGGAGTGTTTGGAGGAGATACGTGAAGTATAATAATGAACAATTGTAACGTGATGTATTGTTGAGATAAAGTAATATTATAGTTGAAAGTAATATTGTGGGGTTCAAATAAATTTCGAAATTTTGTGATGAAAATAATTGTTACAATCAAAGTCGCACAGGAAGTAGTGTAAGCCACAATTTTGTTAATAAAACGAATATTATTATTTCCAATTCATCACGTTTCTAAAATATATTTTTTGCATTGTAATCTTTGACGCGTTCAATTTAGACTTGGGGTACGTAGAACCATCACAACTGTAATAGGTTGTTAATTTTAATTAAGCAAGTAACATAATAAAAGTCTTCAAAGCGAATGGTTGTTTCTTTTCATATTTCCCGCTTAGCCTCCGAACCTATGGAACTATATACAGTGTCAGGGTAAATATGCCGCCGATAACAACCGTTCATTCTATTTATAATGTCCTACACCTAGCAGTAAATGGACAATATTGATTAAATAAATAAAAACAGTGTTGTCTCGACCGACTCCATTTTACTATTGAAGAGTCTTGTGAAAACGCAGAGATTTCTGTATTACAATACATACGTGCGACTGCAGTGCGTCCGATTCGCGCGATTGTATCGATACAAACGAGCGTTTACGACGACACTAAATTCTTGAACGTGTGCAGTTTCTGAATCTGTAGTTCACTTGCTTGTAGCCGGCGCGATAAAAATACGCCGGGTGCGAGGCTCTTCTTGATTACGGTATTCCCGGTCACATTTCGCTCTCGGAACAACAGTTTCTGCCACCTATATACAACACTATCAGAAAGTTGGACGCCTTTGCGTGCGTACCAAGCCATACAAACTCGCGCGATCTAAGCTCGTCTGTATCGCTATTTTCCTTTTCTTTTCTTAAATCAGTTATATGGCCAGCGCAAACGTGTTGTCTCGACAGACTCCATTTTACTACTGTTGATGAGTGTGGTGAAAGCGCAGAAATTTACAATACATAAGAGAGACTACAGCGTATTTGTATCGACACAAATGAAAGTTTATGGCGCAATTAAATTTTTGAACGTGTCCAAAGGTTTGTTCTCACACGAGTCACAAACAATTAGAAGTCCGGATTCTGCGCAATCCATTTATTTCTCCACGTTCATACATAAGTTTCTGATTGTTTGAAAACAGCTGGGCGTTGGAAAACCATCAGTCAAACCTGTGTGAACATCGTCCAGCTGTTTTCAAACAATCAGAAACTTATGTATGAACGCGGAGAAATGGATTGCGCAGAATCCGATTGTGACTAGTGTAAGAACAAACCTTTCATGTCTGCATCTAAATTTTGTTGAAAGCGCATTATCACGCGCCATCTGCTCATCGTCGGGGTGTAAAAAATATATTTATTCATCCCTTAACCGATATTGCAATCTTCCCGGTCGCATTTCGTTCCGGGAACAACATATTTTGCTATCTACATACAACACGTACTCAGAAAGATTTTTTCTCTTCTGGTCTTGCGTCGTAAGTAGCTCGCAAAAATAGTCAAGGCAATGAACTAAAAAAGTTCGGAATTTAGAACGCATAGACGGATTGGAATGCGGTTTTGCATTCGTTTCTAAAACTTATTTGTAAAAAATGTGCAGATTTGTACTCCCGACAAATCGAAAATTGCATTGCTGCAAGCAAAAATGCATTTCTTGCGACGCCCCTTGGAAGATTTTAAAACTTTATAAATAAGAGTCAGAACTGGCCGAAATCGAGTACTCAGGGGTTTTCGAGGTCGCTGATCACGATTATGATATTCAAATAGACCCCCAGAACACCTCAGCTCAGAAACGCCGATGAACTTGATCTCTGTGGGACTATCACAAAAATCACGCTGGAAAGGAGAGAATCTCGGCGTTCGGGCGTTTTTGGACTCGCTGAATCCAAATGTGACATCGGCGAATACCCCCCGACACCTGGTGCGCCCCAACCTGGACGCAAACCCCATGCCCGAGAATGTTCTTGACAATATCGACAAAAAATAGCAAAAAATCATTGGAGGGGCATTTTTTGGGGCGATGAATCCAAAATTCCTGGCATAACGACCCCCCGAACACCGTAACCTGGCCCTGAACGTTTTCGCCGTGGAGCTCTCCCAAAATTAAAGCGAAGAAGGAGAGAAACTCAATACCCGGGGGCTTCTTGACTCGCTGAATTCAAGTATGGCATCGGCAACACTCCTGGGCACCCGGTGCGCTCCAACTTGGATGTGGACATCATCTCCCGAGAATTTTCCGCTAAAAACAACCCAAAAATCATTGTAGGGCCGTTTTTAGCGGTTTCTCGGCGAAAACGACTCCTCGAACACCTGGTGCACCGTTCTGGCCCTGAACGTCATCTCCGTGGCTTTTCCTGACACAATCGAAAAAGACGAATCGTTATGGAGGGTTTTGGGGGGCGCTGAATTCGAATTTCCCGTTGAAAACGATCCCCGAACCCGGGGTGGACCGGAAATTGGCCCTGAACGTCGTCTCCAATGGTTTTCCAGACACGATCGCAAAAGACGACTCATAATTTCACACATTCATTGATGTGTAACTCTCGCTTGGGGCCCTCGAAAAAGTTGATCCAGTCCTGTAAAATTTTAAACGCCGGGTTTGAATAGTGATGAGAATTACGACAATAATCTCCGGCTAGATCCCCGAACTTTGCCGAGCGGCCTTTCACTTTTCTCCCAACGGTCGTAACGCTTTTGAGTTAGCATGCACAGAAACTTTCAAGCCCAGGTCCCGCCCACCAACGCGTAGACCGAGCAGCTAGTAGCAGTAGAAAATCGTTTCTCTCCTTCTTCGCTTTAATATTGGGAGAACCCCACGAAGAAGACGTTCGATGCCAGGGTCCGGTGCACCGGGGAGTCGTTTTCGACATAAAATTCAAATTCAGCGCCCTAAAAACGCTCGCTCACGGCAATATAGGTACCAAAAGTACTTGTAGCGATTCAAACGCGCGTACAAATCGATACAAACGCTCGTTTGTACGGCTGTTTTTCCTTTTTCCTTTTAAATTAATAATAAAGCCAGTGTAAACGGTGCTGTCACGGCAGACTCCATGTAACCACTGTTGAAGAATCTCATGAAAATACAGAGATTTTTAAATTATAATATATACTTCACCACTGTAGAAACTACTGTTCCCGTAATGAAATGCGCACAGGTTTGAAAAACGCATGCTGTAAATGACCAAAAAGCAGATTGTCGCATTTGTGTCGATTTAAAAGTGCGTACAAAGCGATTCAAACGCGTGTTCACAGTTCAAACACTCGCGTATAAAGTTCAAACATGCATGTATAAAGCGATTTTAACGCGCGTACATAGTTCAAACGCACGTTAAAGCGATTCAAACGCGTTCAATGCTCGTCTGTATCGCTTAATTTTTATTTATATTATTAAATTAGTAATAAAGCCAGTGTAGACGGTGATTATTCGAACGGCTCCATTTTACTGCTATTGAAGAAGAAGAGTCTGATAAAAAAAACAGATTATTGTAGTAAAAACAGTGTTGTATGTGTCGCTACAAATAAGTATTTACACAACATTTTTGAATGTGTGCAAATGTTTACTGTTTCATTTAAAGTAGATTAGTTCATTCGGGCGTCCCCTGGGCAATGGTGCATGAGTACCGGCTGACTTTCCTCAAATTGAGTTACACTGATTAGTGATCATATCGAAAATATGGAAACAGGGCTTGACAATCACATCACTCAATGTTGAAGACATTTCAAAATACTAAGCAAGACTTAATTTACAACTTATGTAAAGAGAATTCATGTGATGTCCTATGCCACCAGGAGACACACAGAAGACCAACACAACGCCGCCCAAACATACCACGAATGGCACTAGTGAAGGAATGTCCTCAATATGGAAGCGTAATATTTGTAAAACCAGGAATCAAAGTAACTAATGCACTTGCCACCACACTCAACAACATAGAGCTGATCACGATTAACCTTGGAGTCATAACGATATCCTCAATATACAAACCACCGAATGAGAGATTCTCATTCCCCCAACATATTAACCAACCACATGTGGTAATTAGAGACTTGTATAGCCACAGTACAACCTGGGCATATCGTGACATGAACGATGATGGAGAACTCCTGGAGAGGTGGGCCGAAGAAAATGGCATGACCCTCATCCATGATCAGAAACAGCCCGCTTCCTTAGTGGTAGATGGAAGAGACGCTACAACCTGGACCTTATCTTCACCAACAAGTCTCTAGCTGGAACATGCAACAAGGCAGTCATTGACCCTATTCCACACTCCTAACATCGGCTAATTATGTTGAAGTTTAGACCGGTGATAATGCCGCAGAAGATCCCATTTAAAAGGCTGTTTAGTCTAAGAAAGTCTGACTGGAACAAATTTACCGAGGAGATCAACGAAGAAATTAAAGATCTCCCACTGACCCCAGCAAGCTATGATAATTTCATCACTGTTATCAAGAAAACAGCGAGGCGTTGCATTCGCCGTGGCTGTAGAACTTACTATATACCCGGCTTCTCCAACGAAAGTAAAGGCACATACGAAGGAATATTCAGAACACTACAGTCGGAATCCCTTCTCTCCAGAAACCATCCAGCTGATTGACTCCATAAATAAGAAGAGACAAGAGGCATGGAAAGACACGATAGAAATACTGGATATGAGACACAGCAGCAGAAAAGCCTGGAACCTCATCAAAAAGCTATCAGACGACCCAACATCTTCCAAAGACCAAGTAAACTTCACCGCCAACGAAATCGCACATCCTAAATGGTAAGCCTGATTAAAATGTGAAAGTAAACCCCAGTTTCAGGGCGGCACAACAGCCTATACAATCTAATGTGGCTTTCTTTACCATTACAGAACTGAAAACTGCAATTGAGTCTCTGAAGACCAGGAAGGCCCCAGGCTGAACGAACTCCTGATAAACTTAGGCCCATTACCCTGAGCTGTCTTCTTCAAATGTATAACTCTTTCTGGACCAACGATACCAAAATTGTGGTTAAAAGCTAAGGTCGTGGCCGTCCATAAACATGCTCTTCAATGTATACACCAACGATCAACCAACCGGCCCAACAGCAAAGAGCTTTATCTATGCCGACGATGTAGCTATCACCTGCCAGTCAAAAAACATCGCAGATATAGAGGAGCACATAACAGAATCCCTATTAAGGCTGAGTGACTATTATAGGTCAAATCAGCTTCACCCGAACCCAGCGAATACGCAGACATGCCTATTCCACCTCAATAACCGACAGGTGAGAAGAGAACTTCAATTAGAGTGGAACTCAGTCAGACTACAACATTGCCTAAACCCAGTTTACCTAGGGGTCACATTAGACCGCTCTCTGACCTACAGAAAGCATATCGATAAAACCAAGGCTAAAGTCAACACCAGAAACGGCATTCTTTGGAAACTAACTAATGCTCACTGGGGGGGGGGGGGGCAAGCTCTAACGTCCTACGCTCCTCGGCACTTGCGCTATGCTACTCCGCAGCCGAATATGCATCCCCCGTATGGGAGGGATCAACACACGCCCAAATGCTGGACCCCGTCCTGAACGACAAGTGCACATTAATAATGGAATGTCTGAAACCCATCAAGCTTGAACAACTGTACATGCTAGCCGGAATTACACCACCGCAAATACGGAGGGAAATCTTAGCCAAGGCCAAACGAAGCAGCCAGATTAAAATCAAGGCGAAACTTTATGCAATCTACACAACCCCTCACAGCCTCTAAAATAGAGACCAACGATGCAAAATGGGAACAGCGCTTAGCAGACAATGACATCCCAACCTGGAATCCAAAAGTACCTGGAAAACCCTCAACCGTCTCCAGTGCCAAATGGGGAGATGCAAATCCAACCTACTGAAATTAGAACATGCGGAAGATGAAACATGTGAATTCGGAGAAGCCCAGACATGCCAATCCCTACAAGCTGCATGTACCCTCCGAAACCTATGGACATGCAATGAAAATGCTGTGATATGCACAAGACACTGGAGTGATAAGAACAATTATATGTATTGTTAATATTATATTTATATATATCTTACAAGTTGTAGTTCATACACAATTAAATAAATCTTCACGGCGCGTTAAAAATACGCCGTGTGCGTAGGCTCTAAATATATATATATATATATATATATATATATATATATATATATATTTTCATACCCTAACTGTTATTACAGTGTTCTCGGAGTGAACCGCGACAGATAAATCTACTTACGACTCAAGACTAGAAAAGGTAAGTAGGATGCAAAAATTGGTGTTCCTAGAGCGAAATGCAGCTGGAAATATCGTAATTTCAGTTAAGAGATGAAGAATAGTATTAAACTCGCGGATAAAAAATAAGATATAAAGCCTCGGCTTCGCCTCGGTATTTATAATATCACACACTCCGGGAATCTCAACTTTCTAGTCTTGTGCAATAATATACTATTTCAAATCTCAATTAGGGGTTAATTAAAACATTTCATTTTTGTTTTTATCTTGCTGTCGATTAATTTGAAACCAAACAATTAACTAAAATAATAATCGAGGTACAGTAGTCTCACTAATTTAGCACTATTACAAACCAGTGCCAGATTAATTGAATATATGGGATTATTAGATTGTATATAAAAATTTATAAAAAAATAAAAGCGTTTCATGGATTTAGTGTGTCACACTTTCCTGGTCCTGGGATTCCATTGTCTTCATGTGGTCATCTATATATATTTTTTAATATCCTGTATAGTACAGTTTATTGCCACAACATCTTTGGCAATTGACACATGTTTTCTCCACTATCTCCATCAAAATATCCTTTTATCTTTCAAAGTTATTTTCGCTTGATAACAGCAGGAATTATTCTACTATTGTAATAAGTTTTGAGGTTAGACTGATTTTTCTCTGTTCATTTTCTCATTACTGAGAATTGTGATCATTCACATCTTGTAACTGTTATAACTCCATCGATTCTGAGCTTCACACACAGAACCATAGAACGAGATGTTGCTGGTCCTTTCAATCCAATTAGTCCATCGGGTTCGCCCATCTGTGTTTCCCAAAACTATCAACCTCTTCAGATTGTTATCACCTATTCGTATTATGTATCCAAAAAATCTCAATAAGATCGCAAAGCAAACAGAAGAGAGTATATTGTGTCCAGCACTATATCTAAAATGTCTCAATCCTTTTTCTGTACACTGCTTTCATCATCACGTTTTAGCCCCAAATGGGAAGATGGAGAAAAATTAGACTGATAACTGAGAGTTAAGAAGACGTGATTGAAGGGTACCGAATTATTGAGACTCTACTGTATCAGTTCTATTGAACAATATTTTCTCTTCTTTCTTCTAAATAAGCACGATGTCTCATAATAACTTGCTTTATGGGGGTAGATTGCCACATCTATGCTATCGATGTCCTCCTATTTACATCTACTTTTATTCTATTCTATTTTTATGTTTCACCATAGTTTTTGATGTTTTTTTATTGTCTAATTTCCTCATTTCTTTCCATCTATTCTTTGAATTATTTCCATAATTAATTAATCACGATTTTGAGATTATGTTCCCTGCTTTTTCTGCATATAGGTCAGTCTTATAAATCTTTCACCACCACACTTAAGAAGTTAATTTCTGTAATGTAGAAATACGGTGATTTCGTTCCAATTTACACTGATCCAGATAAAATCAAAGTACAGTAGACTCTCGATAATCCTAATCACTTTCTACTGATCACTGAATTATCTTAGTTGAGTAACCATGGTTGAAAGCCATATTAACCAAGAATCAGGCCTAGTAACATCGGGTAATTACGAGGAATTCCAGAATTGATTAAACAACACAAACTGTCTGACCTGATGGATACAGGGGAAAATAAAATCTGGATTATACCAGCTCACGTTTGCTCCGATAATTGAGAGTCTACCGTATATATACAGAGAGGGAACAAAATTATTGATTTGGAGTTTTAGAACGTGTTAATTTTGTTTATGAGCCTAGAAACGTTCTTGATGTCGGGTGAGTGATCCAGAAGAAACGGATAACTTTATGGGATGATTAGTGATTCCTTGTTAATCGAAACAGAACAACAAAATCACTAGTCTTCCACACAACGCTACCCAGTTAGTAACAATTCCCAATCCACAGCAGTCCACAGATGTTAGTATATAGTTATTTACAAAAAAAAACATAAATTAGATTTGTGCAAAAATGGAAAATAAAAAGTGCCTTATATTTACAACATTCTATTTACATCGGTTGGAAAGCTCCTGGAATGAAAATATCTTTCATTAAATCGTAACTATTGAAAGTAGCTGTAAAATTTTATTACGATCTAACTTTTGGTTTAAAAGGAATAGTAGTTTCAGTGAAATAAGACCAAAAAAAAACAATAATTTGTTAAAAAAAGGACTTAAACCTGGTTGTATGCACACCGGTTACTGTAGTAGCAAGGTTATGGTGTCTATAGCCCCATAAGCCAACAAACAAAGTGATTTTTCATCAAGAGAATGGAAACTCAAGTCACAATGACAAAATTCCATCTTCTCTTATTTTGTACCTTGAAAACTGACGGTTATTGACTTATTTGCTGAATTTAAACAGTCATATGAAGACCGGCCAAAAGTAACAGAGTAGTAGCAAGTTTATGGTATCTACAACCCTATAAGTAAAAGAAGAAAGTGATCTTTCAACAGGACAATGGCGAAATTGCATGAAATGCTTTCATTATCATTCCTAATCTTCAGATTTGGCCCTTTTGTGCCATGAAAATCGACAGTTATTCACTGATTTGTTGAATATAAAAGTTTTAATACCAACACCAGTTAAAACCAACAGAGTACTGACAAGGTTATGATGTTTACCGGCCCATAAAAACGAAGGAAGATACTGTAAGTTGCAATGACAGAATTGTTTCCATATAATCTCGAATTTCTGAATTTGGTCACTTTGCACCAGGAAAAATCACTGATATACACGGATATGTTGAATATAAATGTTTTAATACCAAACCAATAAACTCCTGGCAGTCTACAGTCCCAAAAACAAAAGAAAGTGATTTCTTATGAAAAATTTTAGTCACAATGCTGAAATTGCAGGAAATGTTTCCATAACATCTATAATTTCCAGATTTGGTCACTGTGTACCAGGAAAAACTACCATTGATTTGCTGAATTTAAATGTGGCTATATAGACACCCACCAAAAATTAGAGAATAGCTTTTGAAGCTGTTACAAAAGAAGACAAAGCAAGAAGACAGGCAGCAAGTTCAACAACATGATTCTTCTAAGAAAGCAGTGGAACAATGAACAAGTTGGATTTTCACCCGTGAACAACATGTGCTTTACAGACCGTTCCCGCTTGGAGGAAGGTCGGGAACGGGTGTCCTTATAGAGGACATAGGAGTGCTCTGGGTAAATACTCCACGGTCTTCCAATCAGAAATATTTGCCATCCCGAAATCCATAGAGCAAATAATGGAAAGGGACACACCTAGAAGTCCTGTTAGCATTTGCTCGGATAATCAAGCCACCATTAAGGCAATCTGCAGCCCCAGAATTAGCCTGGCTTCAGAATGGGAAGTTGCCCTACCGAGGGTACCGGGACACAGCAGGATCGAAGGCAATGAGAGACCCTAACCAATAATAAGGACGAGTAAAGCCACTTTAACTCTACTCAAAGAATGGGTCCAGGGAAGACTTGAGAAAAATAGAGTAACTGCATCGGCCCCAGGCGGGCGAAACAAACAATCGCCAGCCCAGACATAACAAGGACAAGGTAAGGTGGCTGCTGGATAAGCCCAGATCACAGCTACAACTGATAAATGGTGTATCGACTGGCCATTGCAGACTTAAAATACACATATTGTGGGGAGGAGGAATCCCCTCACTACTTTCTCAGCACCTGTGAGGTACACACACACACACCTTAGAATGAAATCTTTGGTGTGGATAGAATTGAAGAAGGAAACTTATATTCCCTTTCTCCAAAAGACGTCACGCCTTTATACGCTTTGAAAAGAGACCGAATGTGTGAAGGGGGGAGAAACAGGAGAATGGTAAAAAGGGCCAGAAGTCGTCTAATAGCCCGACATAAGCCCATTTCATTTATTCATTAGGGAGTAGTAGCTAGGTTATGCTATCTACAGCCCCATAAGTAAAGAAATAGTGATTTTGAATCAAGACAATGGAAAATCTAAGTTACAATGGCGAAAATGCAGGAAATTGTTGGTCACAATGGTGCAATTGCATTAAACGCTTCCATATTATCTCTAATTTCCACACTTGGCCACTTTATACCAGGAAAGTTGACTGTTATTCACTGATTTGATTAATATAAACTTTTTAATACCAACACTAGTCAAAAACAACAGAGTAATGGCAAGGTTTTGGTATCTACAGCCCCATAAACAAAGGAAATACTTTTTCATCAAGACACTGAAAACTCAAGGCCGTTTAACATGGAGCAATACCAGCTGCAACAAATCAACAAATTGCAAGGTCAAAATATTGCATATGCATCACATTGTGAAAAGTATATGAAAAACTTCTGATCTGACATTTGATTGGTTGTTAAAAAAAATAACTAAATGTTTCCCTAGAATTGCAACTTGCATGCAATAGAAATTGAAACAAACAGATAAAATTGGAAGTGTAAGATCTATCAGCTGAGCGTCATCTATGCATGCTTATGATCAATAGTGCATATTGCACTGCATGTTATATTGCTCCATGGCAAGAGGTCTTAAGTAACAATGGTGAAATTGCGTGAAATGTTTCCACAAATTCTCTAATCCACAGATTTCACCACTTTGCACCAGGAAAAAGGATCATTATTGACTGATTTGTGAAATGTAAAGGCTTTTAAACACAAGTACTAGTCAAAATCATTAGAGTACTAGCAGGGTGTTTACGGCCCCATGAGGAAGGAATGAAGTTATTTTTCATGAAGACAATGGAAGTTTTAAATCACAATGGCGAAATTGCAGGAAATGCTTCCACATCATCTATAATCTCCGGATTTTACAGCTTTGTAGCAGAAAAATGGATCGTTACTGACCGATTTGCTGAATTTAAAATGACCGTATCAAAATCATCCTTAATCTCCAGATTTAGTCACACACCAGGAAAATGGACCATTATTCAATGATTTGTTGAATGTAAACGCTTATAATACAAACACTGGTGAAAACCAACAGAGTACTGGCCAGGCGATGGTATCTGCAGTCCCATATGCAAAGGAAGAAAGTCAGAATGGCATAATTGCAGGAAATCCTTCCACAGCTTCTACAATTTGCTGATTCGGTTACTTTATTCCAAGGAAAAGTATCGTTATTGACTGATTTGCTAAATTTAAACATGGTCGTATAGACACCGTCCAAAAGTGAGGGAGTAGTAGCTAGGTTATAGTGTTTACAGCCCCATAACCAATGAAATAATGATTTTTGATCAATATAATGGATATTTCAAATCACAATGGCGAAATTGCTTTCACATCATTAAACAAAAAAGAAGAATGTTCAGCTCCAGTATGTTTTGTGCTTCTTGACATATGTCATTGACTCATCATTAATCTACAGCACTATAAACAAAAGAAGAAAGTTATCTTTTCATTAGGGAGATAATGAAAAGTCCACATCACAATGGTGGAATTGCTTTCACATAATCCCTAATCTCCAAATTTAGCCCTCAGCAATTGTAACCATAAAAAAACCTTGGTATCAAAAATATTTGTCTCAAATGAGTACAATGATCAGTATATTGATACCAAAGATAAATTGTTCTTCAAGAATGTTGAATGACTGTATTGTTGATGAAGAAAATTGAGTTTTATTTGAAAAAATTTCGTTTTCTTCATTAGACTGGGAACTTATCAACCGATGTGTTTAATATAAAAGAATATTAGTGCGAATACAAAACACGTTATTCCAATGACAGCAAACAATATTTACTCATAAAAATTGGTAGGTTTTGATTATTTTCTTCCCAAACTGAGATTCGCACTGAAAAAATTATTAAATTACACATTCACAATCATGGAAAAGAATATTATAAAAAATACATTTTACAGCAAATAGAAAATCTGATGACAGTTTGGTTTCAAAAAAATTATGATCATTCCAAGGGTTATTTTGAATAAATATTACTTTCGAAATATGCTAGTTGATGTTGTAACTAAAAATTTTACTTATTTTTAGACCACCCTAAAAAATAGCTCTTTATTTATTCATTGTTTATTAATCAAAATTACCCCATCGTTCAATAAAGAATATTTAATAAGTATACAGGGTATACTGTAAATTATATTGTTCCCTCATGAGTTTTTTTTAAATGAGTAAATTCAATTCCTGTAAAACGATTAAAAATAAACACCAAAAAATATATAATTTTTTCAAGAAAAACAATTAAAAAACTACATATTCCATATTTCTTAAGTTATTTTCATATCTAATATGTCTTTAGCTATAAAATCGCAGTTATAGTATCAAATTGATGTTTTCCTAGTTGTGTAAAAATAGATATAGTTAAAAACATTCATTTACACCTACCTCTGTTGTAGTAGATACTGTGCCATCTGTATTTGATTCGGGTTTCCGGTAATGGTGATGATTCGGTCATTGGAACCGGGTAGAGGTTCGTCGATTGTTATATTAGCACCAGAATCCATTCGGATCTTCCTGATTCTACCGCCTCCTTTACCGATTATGGCACCCGCAAGCTAGAAAGCAAAAAAAACATAACCTGCTTATAATTTAAATTTAAAAGAATTTTTTATGAAAATGAGTGATTCAAAAATTAACAAAGTTGTTTTAAACATAGAATGGCAGTTTGATTCGTGTAATGCAATGATCAGCCACTCATAAAGGGGAAACTGAAAAACTGAAATTAATACATAAATAATTTTACCTATTGTAAAAGAACAGCCCTTCACATGTGGCTATAGTAAGCATATCGTGTGAAACAAAAGTAATACGAGCACATATATGTTTATACAAATCCACAGATGAACCGAAATATTGATAACAGCTGGTTTTTATTTCTAATAATATGAAAAATATTGAAAATAACTGGATTTTACCTTAATTAATGAGAAAAAATGAGAACTACTAGTTTTTATATCTATTAAAGCAAAAAAAATTGATGACTACTGGTTTTTATCTCTAATGATGAAAAGAAATGAAAATTATCGATTTTTTCTCTATTAATTAGAAAAAAAATGAGAACGACTAGTTTCTATTTCTATTAATGGGAAAAAATTGGGGAGAACCACTGATTTTTATTTCTATTAATAGAAAAAATTCAAATTATACTTACATCTTTTGGAATGGTGACTTGCGTACTTTTTCCAGCGCCACCTATTGCGCCGCCACCGAATGCACTGCCAACAGTTGCGCTTGGTACAGGGGCACTGAATGTGCTACCACCCCAACCGTTACGTTCAAAGGGCGCCGGACCAGAGCCTAAAATTTTGAAATTTCAAGTGAAATTTCTAATTGACATTTTCCCAGATATATTCAAATTTTAACTTAATACGATGCTTTCAAAAAGACAGTAACTCATATAAATGAAAAAAGTTGCTCTCCTAATGTGTATCAATTCCAATAATGTTGGATATTTTCTCAAATAGAACAAAATAGGTGCCATATAATAATTAGGTTTTTTACTATTTTCCATATAATATAATCAAACAAAATTTTAATTACTGTAATGTAGCCAACAGGAAAAAGTGCTTATAAAAATCAAGAATTAAGCTTTAAAAAATGAGAAATTTCATCAAAATGGACTTATATTGTCTTACTATAAAGCTTATCAGATCAATTCTTTATAAAATGTTTCATTTTTGTTTTCATCATCAGAATTTATAGTAATACATAGAGTGTTGAAGTAAATTTGAAATAATCTATTACTTTAGTTCTATGGCGTTGACTAGATATAATCTAGTCGGTTGAATAAGAACTGTCAGTAATGTAATGTCATATATATTAGAATATAAAATACTTGTCTAGTAGATTGTAGATTTTGTATATTCTTTAATTAACAAAAAGGTATATAATCATACCAAGTAAAAAGGAATATCCATCCCAATATTTGCTTTTGCAACAAAAGGTTATGGGCCCAGAAAACAGGCTTTCAGAATAGTGTGGTAAAGTGTTAAATAAATTTCCGAACTCTGAAACATGTCGTCGTATCAGATGCCGTCCATTGAATGGCTTAAAGGTCGTCAGAATTACAATACATGGAAGTTCGCCGTACAAACTTATTTAGAGCACGAGGAATTGTGGGATTCAGTACTTGGTACGGATACCAATGTCAAAAAAATCACCAAGGCCAGGCCGAAAATCATACTTCTCGTTGATCCGCTGAATGATGACCATTTTCAGAACACAAAAACTGCCAGAAGCATGGGTCAATTTAGAAGCTGCCTTCCAAGATTCAGGTCTTACAAGACATGTTGGTATACTGATAACAACTCTAGAAAATAGTGATTCTGTTGAGGGATATGTTAACACCGTTGTAACTGCCGCTCATAAGTTGTCAAACATTGGCTTAACAGTTAGTGATGAATGGATAGATACAATTTTGTAAGCTGGTCTACCAGAAACGTATAAGCCAATGATAATGGGGATCGAAAGTTCAGGCACTCCAGTGACAGCAGACTCGATCAAAACCAAGTTGCTTCAGGATATATCAGTAGTAGAGTTGTGAAAACAAATCAGTGATCATGTATAGTGCCAGTCGTTCAAGGTTTAACAAGGCTAAGTGGAATGTAAAGAAAAACAAAAAAGGAGTACGTTGTTTTAACTGTAACAGGTATGGACATTTTGCAAGCCAGTGCGACAAGAAAAAAGATCCTGTAGATAAAAAATCGGATACCGGAGATAAAAGGTCAAGACAATCTGACTCTGCATTATTATCAGTGTTCACAGTGCAGGACAAAAATGACAAGTCGTGGTTTTTAGACTCAGGTTGCTCAGCGCATATGACAGCAAATCGAGATGTGCTAGAAAATATAATAAAGTTCGCAAAGTTGACTGTTACCACTGCAAATAATGAAGAAATGTGTACTGAGACTATCGGTGACGTCAATCTTTCTCGATCAGTTGGTAAAAACAAACATTCAACCATCATAGTACATGGTGTATATTTTGTTTCCGAATTAAAAATGAATTTATTGTTAGTTAGTCAAATAGTGAGTAAAGGTAACACTGTAATATTTAACTCTAATGGAGCTAAAATTTACAATGGTAATAACAAACTCATAGCTATAGCTAGGTTAGAAAATAACCTGTTTAAAATGGATTTAGTTCCATCACAAAATAATGGTTCCGCCTGGTTCAACAATGCAGAAAAATAATGCAATCTATGGTATACGCGTTTAGCGCATGTAAACCCAAGGAGTTTATATACAATGAAAAGGGGACTGGTATATGGCTTAGATTTCTCAGATAATTTCGATCCGAACTTTGTGAAACAAGCGTATTAGGAAAAGTCACTGTTTACCTTTTTATACAAGTAAGAGTCAATCGTCACGATGTTTGGAGTTGATACATTTGGATTTCTATGGACCGATGCAGGATAAGTCACTATCTGGTTCTCGATATGTACTTACTTTCCTTGACGATTATACACATCATACAACCGTATATTTTTTGAAGAATAAGAACCAAGTAATAGATTTTTTCAATACTTATAAAAGATTTGTTGAAACTCAAACAGGTGAAAAAATAAAGTGTCTACGAACTGACAATGGTGGAAAATATTGCTCAAACGAATTCAAGAATTTGATCAAAACTGCAGGTATACAACATCAGCTTACTTGTTCATATACTCCTGAACAGAATGGCAATGCAGAGAGGTTGAATTGAACAATTATTGAAAAAGCTCGATGTCTTGTAATTGAAGCACAGTTGCCAAATAAGTTTTGGGCAAAAGCTGTATACACATCAGTATATTTGTTAAATCGTTTACCTAGTAAAACGAAAACACCAGAAGAACTATGGAGTGGTAAGAAACCAACCTTAAAACATGCTAAAATATTTGGATGCAAAGCAAATGCACATATAGATAACCAGTAATGTAATGTCATATATATTAGAATATAAAATACTTGTGTAGTAGATTTTGTATATTGCTTTAATTAATAAAAAGGAATATCCATTAAAATATTTGCTTTTACAACAAAATAAAGAATGACATCCGATATGATAAACAAGGATACAAAGCTCAATGGTAGCTTTCATTAAGGCCCCAATAAACTACGGGTAAACACGAATATTTTAATTGACGTGCAAATTAGTTGGAAGGAACCAAATACAAAACGAAATCTATTGGTCCTCATAGACTACAGTTAAAACCGGCGTGTAAAATTGTTGGAAGGATGAAGAGACCGATCAAACCTACAGACTACAATTTTTATTTTTTTAACAGTTTATCGCGACTCAAACGTGCCTACTAGCAGTGGCGGCTACGTTAGCTGTACAACAACAAATTAAAAAAAGAAAGCCTCGTGCATAATGAAGCAAGAAATGGCTGTTAATTCGTGGTGTATATAGTGATATTAACTTATTAAATCCGTAAAATGTGTAACAGGAGATTGGTACTACTATTTGAGCATGAGTAAAGATATATATTTAAAACTACTGAAATTTTTAACGCCATTAAAAAGAAAATGTGATTCTCATTTACGGCTCTTATCAGTCCGCATGAACGTTTAACTGCTACTTTGCAATTTTTGGCAACTGGTAGAAGCTACGTAGATTTGAAATACACGACTGAAAGCTTTGATTGAAACTTCAAATAAATTTAACCTCAAAACTTTGTCCCTTGCCTCGTTCAAGATGACGCAACGATTTTCGTTTCTCATTAACTCGTCCATAATCGGTTATTGAAACACCAATTTAACCTCACTTTCACAAGTGATGTAAAATAATCAGTAACTGCATGTGCTTGAGAGGGCGTGCAGCACCAGTGAGGGGGCAGATAGACTCATCACTTTGTAGGGGGTGAAAGGAACACGTCAATTTTGTGATACCAACTGAAGCGATATTCGTGTCAAAAGGAAAGCAAGTAATATCACATTGGACGCTACGAGAAATCACGACGGATTTAATACATACACCTCGTGTTTGTCAAAACTGACCCTGTCAAAAATCAAACTCATCTGACATTTTGGAACTCCCTGCTAATAACGATCGTTTTTGCTCCCGGTTCGTTTTACACGTCGATTAAAACCGTTGTATTTACCCGTGGTCTATAGGGGCCTTTACATTATCGAGATGTATTTTTAGTGATAGGCACTATTTCTATCTAGATATGTAATTGATTGGTGCATGACCTAAAATTATTTTTTTAACTTGTAAGTCTTTGTAAAAGCGATGATTTGATATTTGGAAAATATTATTCATGCTTGATGATTTTTATAAATACTTATTTTTAAAATTTGATGTATTTTTATTTAAAGGGTTTTGGCAGCACATTCGCTTTGTCTCTCTCGTACTTTTCGGTCTTTATTCGATACACAACTGAACTGAAAACGCTCAGTCCTTTCTCTATGTCTAAGGTAAAAACTAAGATAATTCTTCTAGCCAAATATCAGAAATCAAGATAAAAATGGTCTCTTGCTTTTAAGATAGATATCATTTCTATTTCTTATAACAAAAAAGATTTTTTTGAAGAATATTAAAACAAAAAACCCAATTACTATTATGATTTATGTAATTTCTGTTGTTGTTTTCGGAATTTATTGTAGCAAAGTAATTTTGAAGTGTAAAATTTGTCAAATTAAAACTGTGCGAACTTTGTGAATATTGTTTTGATATAATATTTTCGAACCATTGGAACAATAGGATTACTGTTGTGTATGACAAAAAAATAAACGATTAATGAATCCACCAAATAATGCATTTCAAGATTCAATCTGCCAGGTATTGTACCATCAATGTCAACAGACCTTGCTCCAATCAACCTTGTAGGCAAAATCGACCATTCTCTTAAAAACAAAGATATTATGCTGGGTGACTTCTTAAACATTAAAGATGCGTTCAATGATGCCCTCCTATTTCACGGCAAAGAAGAGGAATAGAAAATCTAATCTGCAATTGGATCAACAACGTGTTGACCCACTGTAATATTTCAGCATCATTGCAAGGAGGTGGTTAGACTTAGACCCCCCAAGGAGGTGTACTCTCATCCTTTCTCTGGACGATTCATGTAGAGGTCCTACTGAATATCCCCTCTGAGCAGGATGTGGAGATCCAAAGCTATGCGGATGACCTAGCACTCCTAGTTAGGGAGAAACATGAAGAAGTTATTTCCAATATCCTTCAACAAGCCGTAAATATGATTCACACTAAGAAGGAAACTAGATAAACTACTGATACCCTCAGTATTTGGAGTACCAATCCAGTTTGATGATGAGGTCAAATATTTATGTATTATCATGGATAAAAAATTGACCTTTAACTTCCACCTGGAAAACAAAATCAACAAAGCCAGACTATCCCTCTTGAACCTATATATTAAACGGTTATGCATCCAATGGTACTATATGGCTCGGTGGTCTGATGGCAAAAAGTATTGCAACTGACTGTTATGTTTTGGTAACATTTTGTATTAAGTGGTTGGCAGCAATGCAAACCTATATGTAAGGAATGAACTGTATCCGTTTTTGTGTATGTGAAGTATGACGTCAATAAAATACTATACTGTCGCTTTAACCTTTCCTTTTTTGTGTAGAATTGCCAGAATAAATATAAGTTAGACATCAAGAAAGCTTTATTTACATACCTACACTTTATATATACAGTGCCTCGCGTTCGTGGCCATTACGGGAGCCATATCAACGACACTGACACTTACCATGGAGACCATCCTAAATCTAGCCCCTCTGCATATAGACGGAAGCTAGTATGGTTCACCTACAGACTTATGACGTCAAGTAGTCATGGCATCATGGAATAACAAAGAGATCACGTGGGTTTGTTGAGTGAAATTAGTGTAATCATCATTTACTCGGAATGATCCCAGACTCTGTAGATCCTTAGCTGCACATAATAGAAGCCTACAACATCCTCATTTCCGAGAGAGATTAATGGCGTAGGAATGACAACTTCTTCCCACTCTCAGACTAAGTGCTGTTTATGGACGTCTTCAAAGCCGAGAATTGGTAGGAGCGAGAATTTACGAAACTAACCCAAGAATTAAAATCTCATTAAATTTTGGCAATGTCTCCACAATCCTCCAAGCAAAGATCATAGCTATAGAGCTAGGCGCCATAGAGCTGAGTAACAGGCATTTGGTGAACAGGTTATTAACTCATCTCTGAGTAACAGGCATTCGGTGAACAGGTTAATTAAACTCATATCTGATAACCAGGTGACTCTAAAAGCATTAAACTCCAAACCAGTGAATTTTAAACTAGTTTGAAACTGCATTCAGATCCTTGACCATCTGGGTAAGTGCAACAAAGTTACTTTGATCTGGGTCCCAGGAGACAGCAGCGTGGGGGGGCAATGAAGAGACCGACGCGTGCACCAGAGAAGGAACCGATTCTGGTTTCATCGGACCAGAACTAGTCGGTAGCATTGCAATAAGCACTGCCAAAAACTATCTCAGATTACGCCAAGCATAGAATGCTTTTGCTCTGGAGAGACAGACCGGGCCTCACAAATTTGAAGGAGTTCATCGCAAGCCCCTCGAAGAAAGCCTCCCGACAAGTCTTAGAATTACGTATGTTTGATTTACGCATTCTGACAGGTCACTGTTGATGTTATAGTTGTAGCCTAGTTCCAACTATATAAATTGTTCGAAATGGAATACTATGTTTTAATATGCAATTAGATCATACTACTTAAAAAAATTTTGTTATTTTTACAAATTGTTCTCAAAATATTAAATGGAATTTTAAGGTGTCGATAGGAATTAAAAATTACGTTTATGTGCAAATACTAATTACTTCACACATTATCTCATTGCAAAATTAAATGGAATGTATTATTTATTTCTCGAAAGCATTTACTAGACTGAATTTTGGTAAGAGAAATGTCATTGTCAGAGCCACCTAGATTTTAAATTATTTCATTTATTTTTGTGTAGTCTTACAGTAGAACATACATTATTCTGTTGGGTATTACTTATTTATTGCTGATTTAAGTTCATTGCTAAAATATTTCAAATCAACAAATAAACATTTGAGGTGTATTGACTTGTTTAGTAAGATAAAAGTTGATGTGTTAGAAATAAAATTTGCAGTGGTCAAAATATTCATATTAATCTTTTGCAATTTGTTAACACCCTGTACATCTAATGTCAAATGTAAATACCTGAATATTATTATTTTCGAAAGCAGAGATTTTCATAAAGAATAACTTTTTTCGTAAAACTTACAATAAAAATTTTTCCCATATGTTGCCAACTTTTTCAGATAGTATGTATACATAAAGGGGGTGATTTTGACGTTTTGAGGTTCAAGTGGATCTACACGTTTCATATGTTAGTGTGTCCAAAAACCTATTTTTACAAAATGTCGGTCGGTCTGTCAACACGTTAACTCAAAAACACCACCGAATTTTTAAATGAAATTTTATATGTAGGTTCATAACGTAAAAAACCGAGGCTAAGTTCGTAAATGAGTAAAATCCGTGGTAGTTTTCCGGAAAATTCCATTTTTATAAATTTTTCTTAATTTTCCATCTAAAATAATTTTTTTACGAACAACTGACTAATTTATTGGAACCCTCGTATCAAAAACCCCCTATGTAAAATTTCATGGAAATTATACTGAACAATTATTTTGTGGAGTTTTCAATCCATAATCCTTTGGAATCGGAATTCTTTTAGAAAAATTCAGCTTTGATGTTTCATACCTCTGCGTGCGTTGTTGATCGAAAGCTGCTGTATTTTTTTCATAATAGTATGAATACTCTTATTTCGATTTCCACCAATTTCAGTCAGTCCTTTGCATAGATTTTGTTATTACAAATTTTTTAAAGGTAATTTTTAGAAAAATTTCGACTCCAGAAGATATTTTCGCGGACCTGGCTGGTGGAACGGTTTTCACAGTCTTGGTTTTAACTGGTTTTTATCAGAAATTGAAAGTACACTCGGATTATCAAAAATATTTTACCATTAATATGCATGTTGAAATGTTTCAATTTACAGGTTAACTTATGGTATAGCATGCTATATTTCACTCTATAATGGACCATATATTGTGTGTTATCCCAAATTTAAATTGTTATTTAGATGATATATTAATAGCTGGAAAAAACTTTGCAGAAGCTCAGCAAAATGTTTAGTTTTGCAAAAGTTGACCGAACATAATTTAAAAGTAAATATTGAGAAATGTAAATTTTTTTAGTCACAAGTAGAGTATTTAGGGCACAAAATTGATAGTGTAGGTGTGCATTCTACAGAGGAGAAACTACGTGCCATTAAGGAGGCATCAGTTGTGGGCCTATTTAGGACTCATATCCAGGCGCTGACATATTTTCTGATCATAATCCGATTACAATTACATATATATATATATATATATATATATATATATATATATATATATATATATATATATATATATATATATATATATATATATATATATATATATATATATAAGTATTTGCCCAAAGATTTTATGTGTGCTAAACACAAGAGAGGTCAAGTTATAGCCAGAGAAGCAGAAAAGGGAATTTTAGTTCTAAAGTGGTTAGATACTCACGATGTTAGAATGCTTTCTACAAAACATGATCCTCAAATGTCTCAAGTAGAAAGAGGAAATAAGAAATGATCAATCAAGTACCAGTAGAAAGTCAAGACAACGAAATAAGGAAAAACATGAAGTCGTGGCCTATAACAAAGGAAAAACAGGAATTGAACTTTCTGATCAAATGTTATCATATGCTACATTGAGGAAAGGGGTAAAATGGTACCGAAAATTACCTCCGGAGTACATTTTAGGAATTTAAATTGTAAATGCATTTGTCATTCATAAAATCATGGATAACCCACAGGAAAAATATGCCCTCCTATGGGCAAAGCTTGCCCCCATAACTACATTGAAAGTATCGAACAAATTAAAATTTTTTTTGCAAGATATCGAAAAAATGCTAAACTAAAAATGTAGTGGGCGCTTAGACATCAGAAGGATTGGGAACCAAATAAAAATACTAGATAATCCCCTACACCCATCTTACATACCAACAATTTTTCCTGGCAAAGAAAATAAAAAGATCTATTAATTTTTTGCATTTTGTTTGTTATTTATTAAATTGTTTACATCACAATGTTTTTCTTATTCAACACCAGGTCGCTCTACTTTCGGCAGAAGTGCTGCCTCTATAGTTCGGTCTCGATCCCTATTATTCTCGCTGGAATAATGTAAGTAAATTAATCTCACTATAATAATGTTTTGATTGGCTAGAACATATATGAATTACTGAAATTGAAAATTTCTATTGGGTTCGAGAAACGTCAAAAAATATCATTTTGACAAAAACTATCCCATTTTCCCCAGAAACGGAAAAATCACATTTGCACAAGGGGACAACAACCAGGGGGTGGGCACTTATACTTATTAAAAAATGATACGCGTTCTTCGCGCCATCTATATGTGTCGCGAAGAATAAGTCAACTTCGGTTGCCTTAGGCTGAATAGCCCTAGTAGCTGAGGACTTCAAATTCGTTCTCGTTCGTTAATCTCTTTGACATCCACAGACAAAAAATTTGAAGTTAGGTATTCAAATTTTGCTATTATAATTGATTGCATGTTGTTAGGTTATTAATTTATTTTATTGATTTAATTCAAAATACCAGCCCCTCGAGCGCGTGTTGTTCCCAATTACTTTAACCAGGATCAAGATACTCTAAAAGGTAGGTTAAATATCATTATAATTAAAATGAGTAATTTATATTAATATTTTACAGATATTTTATTCCTGCGGACGAGCATATAAAAATATTTGGTTGGAACGAATCAATAATCCCAGTTTATTTAACCAGCCAAGAAGCATTTTAAGGGGGAAAGTAGTTTGTGGTAATAATTTTTTGGTTGTATATAAAGGGGGAAAACTAAAAAAAATTGCACTCCTGTTTCAAATTTACCTGGTAAGCATTTTATTGTAATACTATCAGATTTAAACTACTATGTATATTGTTTTTGTAGATTTCATTGCTGGGGATAATTTAGAAGAAATTTGTTTTTCCTTTCCACTTAAACCACAAAATGTGCTTGCAACTCCTCCAAAAATAAAAAGTATGATATTAATTATAAAATCTGTTAGAAATGTACGTAATACGATTTTTTGTACAATTATACTCTAAACTAAATTTGAACTAAGTTGTTGCAGCCTTTTCCCATTCTTAGAAATTATAAAACAATCGAATTAAAATTTTCTGCCATACCACAAAATTTGAATTTACCGCCATTTCAAAGCTAGAATCGACGACAGAACCCTTCTTTTAGTTTTTGGGGACAAATAAAGATGGCAGCACATCTGCCGAGGCATTTTTGTCAGTGAGTGGCCCGTCTTACCTCTATTATTTGTCTGCGACAACTGCCCCCCTTTTTTGGAGGCAATAGTACACATTTTAGACTAAAAAAATGTATTTCACATTTCGCCAACATTTTTCCTCAAGTGACTTGACTAGTAACATTACATTAACCCCCCCAAATAAGAAGTTGTTACTGTAATGTAGTATCAAGTTTCAATCATTAAATTTTGTTGTTTCTAATTTTTCATATTTTTGCTTAGTATAACTGATTTTTAGTACTTTCAGTAATCTAACAAAATCATTATAGTACTCAAGTCTAATAAAATATACCATTTTCACACTAAAGCTGAATTTATAGTTTAACGGACTGTAAATGTATACCACACGGACTGTAAATGTATACCACACATAGATGCACTGGACCTATCACAAATGATTTATAAAAATTGTTGAATATATAAATGAATGAAAAGGAAATTTTAAGCATGGGTAGAAGTCAGGTGTGAGCGACATTCAACATAAATTATATAAATAAGAAACAGCTTGTGTCGGCTCAAACTTTAAATTTGTATTATCATATTCTACATATTTATATGGTTTGAATCAGAATGGGTTATGAAATACATGCTTCTTGGCGCTGTAGGATTACTGTTGTATGCAATAACATTAGAAAAGTGCCAAAAAAGAAGAACACTGATTAGGCAACCAACTGACGTCACATAAAATACTTTATTTTTAATTGGGTAGGCGCAAAAACGCTGATTTTTTCACAGTGCCTCCAAATTAACATTATGTCAAACTATAAATCCAGCTAAAAATGATATCCACACTATATAATAATATAAAATATACAAACCTTGGTAGAGTCTTTACTGTCTCTAGAAGTAATCGACTTTTGTTAACTTCACACTTTACACATGTGTAATATATTAGTAATACATCCTTTGGATCTTCTTCAGTGAGAATTACATCTTCAATCAGCTTTCGAAGCGTTTCTTATCAAACTTTTTAGTATTTTCAAGAAAAAAGTGAAAAAAAAATTAAGATTCGTTCTCTTTTAGATGAAACTTTCAAATTTTAGGATCAGAACTACGATATTTTCATCTCCTCGAGATCTAATCAATAAAGAGGGTGAACTAGTAAAAAATCTGTATAAAAAGTATAGACTAGTAGAATTATTTAAATGAATATAGATACAACAGAATAAAGTACATGATACCAGCTTACATGGAATATTGAATAAGATTTCAAGAAGAATCGGCACCGTTATTGAAATATCTGTAAAGGAACTTGGTTGAGAAATCCATAGACTTTAAGAAAAGCGTAGAATGTTGCAATAGAAAATTATATTTTTCCATTAGGAAATCCTTTCGAAATAAAAATATTTGATCACGACTAGTTCAACTAACTGTTTGATTCAACGAAAAGGTGATAAGTAGAAGTAATGATAAATTAAATAAAAACAAATTTTAATCCAAAAAAAATATTTATTTCTAATTTGCTTAAAACTGTTTTAAAATAATAAAATTAATACATTTTTTTTCTATTGGACCACTGAAGAAGATCTTCTGGATATCCCGAACATTTAGTAAGGTTTAAAAGATTTATTACCTCCTCTGGATCCAAAGGAGCCACCTCCACCACCTCCGAAATTATCGCGGCCTCCAAAATCTCTGTCTCCACCAAACGAGTCTCTGTTACCACCTCCAAATCTATTTCCAGATCCCATACCACCACTTCGGTTTCCAAAACTACAAAATAAATTACATAACTAGAGTTTTATTTTTTGCTTATTTTTCAATATTTACCCTCCGCTTCCTCCAAATCCTCCACCATCACGATTTCCTCCGCGGTTCATCGGTCCTCTTGATCCGCCACCTCCAAATCGTCCTCCGTCATCTCTCATGTTGCCACCTCTCGGACCGTCGTTGTCTCTGCGATTCCCGAATCCGCCGCCACCACCGCCGCTTCCTTGGTTACCCCAACCTCCGTATTGATCTGCATACACCTCATCGTAATTGTGGGGATCGTAAGGATTAACGGCTCCTTTAATAGGACTCTAAAATAAAACGGAAATGAAGAGAAGTTATTACCATGTAAAAAATTTAAAGTTTAAATGCTCTGATCGTAGAGTTTAACATTATTTATGAAATCGAGTCCAGGAACAATCAACACGAAAAGATATTACAAATAGAACCTGTATAATTTTCAATATTATAGGTCGAATGTGCGTGTTATATACAAAATTAAATTATTTACCTGCTTAATGAGAGTCAAAACTTCTCTGATCGTTTCGATACATTTTGCAGGTTCTCCTGTTATCTTGACAACGCGATCTGTACTTTGAGGAGCTAAATTTGCGTAGATTTTGATCCGGGCTCCAGTTTTCTGAAAAAAAGTTGAAATATTTTAAAGATAAATAATTTATTATTTAGCCCAAAACAGGCGTAGCATTTTTTTGTAAGAGGTTCAATAGGTTTATGAAATTTCATAGGGGGGCAGAATTATAGCAAATATGATTTTGTGTTTCAAAGTTTTTATATTACACATAATTATTAATTGGTTATAAATTACAATTTAATTTTTATTCTTTAGAACTGCCTTTTTATTATGATAACTAGTTTTTAATATTGGCATTGTTTTAAAGAAGATTTGTTTTATGTTGTTCTATATATAGTAATCATTAAGAAATTCGGCGTGGACGCTTATCCCAGAAAAAATGATTTTCCGTCTCACTATCTTGACGTAATTTCCACTATGCCGGAGTTTTTTGTTTTCAAATAATTCAATAACGTAGTATTATCAGACCTATTCTTTTTGAATAAACGGAAAATAATTTCATTAATAAACTAATTTGTATTTAATAAAAATACCGTTTGTTCAACTCGTATTTATATCTCATTGTAATTTTTTCAGCCCTCTTCCACAGCCGCCACTGGTTGCATTGTAGTTCAATTATTTCAAGTTGGATGTCGATTTCAATCTCCTCTCCTCTTATTGAAGACTGTATTTAAGTAGATGGCTGTAGTAATCGCGGACCGGATCAAATCATGTTGCGAGACATATTTGGCCAGCGGGCCGCCAAATCCCCATTCTCGGTTTAGGACACAATTACTAACAAGATACAAGCGTTTCCAACCTTATACAGGGTGACTTTTCAGAAGATAGAACAAATCAATTTTCGAGGTTTGTTTCATGGATATTTTTGCACTGAATGCTTATATATTGAACATTTCTATGTGTATGTCTCTGTACGGGGTGCTGGAATCATTGTTTCATTAAAAAGAAATTTTGATATCAAGTTATGTTGGATTAGTATTGAAGTGAATTAAGTGAGGTTAGGTTAGGCGGAAAATGCTGGTGTTTTTAACCTGATACAGGGCGATTTTTCAGAAGGATGGATATTTGCGTTTATAAGGCTATATAGCAAAAAATTCGCTATATTTTCCGGAGAAAACTGCCTATTATTGGGGCTTGTACCATGGACACTTTTTACCAAAACACTCAAAAAGTATAATATATCAGAAAATTAAGCGAATTTCCTCAAAAATTAAAGGAAATGTCAATAAGAAAATTACAGCAAGAACAAAGAATTGTCCATTATTGAGTAATATACACGGATATTTTTGATATAACTGCAATATATGAAAAAAAATTCAAATTTCTCTGAAGATAAGAAAAAAAAGAACAAATTTTTAAGGAAAGTGTCATGGATATTTGTGATCACATCAGGATAGCAACAATTTCAAAATATTTTCCATAAAAACAGAGAAAATCGTCCATTATTGAGGCTTGTATTATGGATGATTTTTGCCAAAATTATGAAAAAGTTCAATATCAAAATATTAAACGATATTTTCCAAAAACAGAAAGAAATGTATCAAATCAAAGGTATGATACATCAACTGCTTCTCAGGAACATACCTGTCGAAATAGCCATGAATTCACATTCATATACCAGGTACAAAGAACCTACACCACTTTCAAACAATCGGAAATTACTTTAATAGCAAGGAGCCAAGTGTAGTATACAGACGTACGCAAATAGTCCAAAGATCGACGGAAATCGGCTTTTTCATATTGTATATACATTCATAGTCTATTTGTAATTACATTTTTAATAATATGATACATCAAAAAATTCAAAGATTTTTAGCAAGCACAAAAAAATATATCGGGCTACTTGAGGGATATAATATGGAGAAACACTTGCATAAGCACAGAAAGCAAAGTCCGAATATGTTAAACGTGTGTAAGACCAGTACTAACAAACGCAGCTGAAACATCTTTTACAAAAAGACTGATGAAAACAACATAATTGATAGTGCAGAGAACTATAAAGGGAATCTCAATCAGAGATATAGAATACGTCGCAAATTGATGTGTTCATGTGGACAGAACGGACACAGGAAGAAGAGCGAAATGGATAAAAATACAAAAACCCTATACGAAAAGGCCACCAGATGATACGACAGCTGGACGTCTACTTCACAGGAGCTGACATGACAGAATAAACAGGACCAAGTCAAAAGCCGTTCTCAAATCACCTTAGTAATGATGACACGAGCGATTGTGTGCATTTGGGGAATACCATCAATGGTAAACTGGTTGTAGACTAGGTGCAATTGTATAGTGGCCGAAAGTCCAGCAAAATATAGCTGTAAAAATGCTTTCTAAAGTACAGCGAGCAACTTATTTGAGCATTACAGGCGCCATGAAAGGCACTCCCACTGCAACATTGGTGACACTGCTGAACATACCACCCCTAGACCTATATATACAGGGGGAGGCCAAAATGGCTGTGTATAGATTGCAGTGTAATGTAATGGCTACTGGTTTCAGAACCATTTTATGAAACATACCAAACTATGATATGTGACATCCTTGAAATGCCATCTGATAGAAGGTTGTGGAAACTGAGATACCATATCGTGTCAACTTGAGTGGCAGATCCAAATGGGCTCAGGGAGAACCTCAACATGATATGTTGAACAGTATTACCTGGTAAACTGATGGATCTAAAACCCCATCGGGTACAGGAGTAGACGTCTACAACGTCAGGCCCAAGCAAAGCACAAATGTTTGCCTAGGTAAGCTGCAGAACCCGCATAGGTAGTAAATGTTAACACTTACAGTCGAGCAGCTCTTATGGCTCTAGCAATCTATAGCTATACTTCAAAGATAGTGAGGGACTCTCATAACACATTGAAAACCTAGGCAAAAGCCAATAAGGTAATTCTTACTTGGGTGCCAAGTCACATAGGTTTATCTGGAAATGAGGGATCTGATTAAGTGTACCAAGAAAGGAGCCAATTTCTACCTCATTTGTCCAGAACCAGTGTACAGCGTTTTTTATAGCGTTACACAAAAAACTGTCTCCAATTGCCACCTTTGAAGACCATTTACCCCTGAGGAGGTTACCAATGCGCTGAAAACTATTAAAGTTGATTCTCATGGAATCTACAATGAGTACCTAAAGAACATTGGCCAATCAGCCAAAAAATGGTTGTCCCATTATTTTACCGATATACTTAAAACAGGTAGTCTTCCAAAGGAATTCAAAGAGGCCAAAATCAAAGCTATATTAAAGCCAGGAAACCCGAATGATAAGCAGGGAGTTATACACCAATATCCTTCCTGAGCTCTTGTTATAAACTCCTTGAGATATTAATCCTGGAAAGAATAGCAGATAAAATAAGCACTAGCTGTATTTATTGATCTCACTGCGGTATATGACACGGTTTGGAAGAATGGGTTGATTTCATAAATGGAGACTCACTGCAAACCCAAATAAGACGAAATGCACAAGCTTTCATCTAAATAATAAGCTTGCCAATCAACAACTTACTCTGGTCTTCAATGACATTATAATTCAACATAACCCTACCCCAAAATACTTTGGAATCACCCTCGACAGAAACCTAACCAACAAACAACACCTGCATAATGCCGCAGATTTAACAATATTGTACAGAAGATATGTGGCACAACCTCGGGCGTCACTGCTATTACGCTCTGGAGTTCAGTTCTAGACCTTGTTTATAGTGCTGCGGAATATTTGACACCCATGTGGATGAATAGCCACCATATACGGTAAAGGGAAACACCAACATATTGGCTCCCAACATTAAGCGACATCGTTCTCTCACATCTTAGAAAACAGGAGGCATTGATGCATCAATACACAAAAATCCTGGAAGATCGACAATTACCCATCCACCAAGACATCGCCAGCGCCTTTTCCTGAAGGCTGAAATCTCGCAGGCTGTCAGTGAGGACAGCAGCTGAATTGTATAATGACAATTTTAACATCAAACAGAAATGGTTAGAGGAGTTGATGCATAATACGATGTCCGTCATCCATTTTAACCTTACCACAACGCAGAAACCTAATGGTTTTGATATCCCGCGACAGACTTGGAAGACTGATAACAGAATCGGCACTGGGCATGGAAAGACAACTGGCTTTTTGCATAAGTGGGGAAAATTGACATCTGCTCAGTGTAACTGTGGTAACCGCCGACAAATCATGTCTCACATAGTTCAGGAGTGTGCAAGCAGAGCCTATATATTGATGTAATCAAACTAATGCCGTCACCGGTTTTGTGGGTGAAGAACTGGATATTGCACTGTAAATTTAGTGTTGTGTATACATTTATTTATGACCTTTTTTCAGAGTATTCCCTTAATATTTTTATGTTTATGTTACGATTTGTATTGGTTAGTTCATGTTTGTGTACGTATTTTATACTTTTGGGAGTAACTCCATATGATAATTAAATACTGGGTGTCAAGCCAACACCAAAAGCTGCGGAAACGGATTGCGGAGCATGCTCAATAAAAAAAAATGTTCAATGGAACATCCAGTTCCAACGCAGCAGATGCTTTTACATCGGGCAGGAAAGAATTGCTAAAACTGGTAGGATTCTCGACTGGCCACTGGTTATTCAATGCACACCTAGCGAAAATGGGGATTGACATAACAAACCCCCAATGCAGGATGTGCGAAGAAGCAGAAGAAATTGCAAACCATATCACCATCGACTGTCCTGCTTTATCCCTCCTCCTATTTAGGTATCATTACATAAACAAATCAGGATGATTGCAAACAAGTATAGTCCGCGGAATCTCATTGTTCGCTAAGAACACAGGGTGGAACAATAAGGCTCATTAATGGCCGAGTGGCATGAACCCTAACCCCTCGTGACTAAAAAAAATCCTACGACATGAAGAAGAAGCTTAATGTATCAAGTCGTGGATATTTTTGATCTGACAACTACTATCAAAAATTTATGAAGATTTCTCAGAAGAAAAAAGAACAATTTTGAAATTTGCGTCAAGGATATTTTAGAATATATAGTCACAATTTCAATATATTTTCAAAGAGAACAGGAAAAATTTCCATTATTGACGCTTGTGTCATGGATACCTTTTACCAGAATGATTGAAAAGTGCAATATATCAAAAAATCGATTTTTTTCCAAAAACAGGAAGACATGTCAATCAAAAGTGTGATAAACCAAAAAATTGAAAAGATTTTCAGCAAAGACAAAAAAGTTTGAGTATTGTGCCACGGATATTTTTGGTCCGACTGATATATCGAAAATAAATTGAAAATTTCCCTGAAGAAAAAAAGGACAATTTTTGAAGTTTGCGTCATGGATATTTTTTTATCAGGATATATAGCAATAATTTGGGGGCACAATAAACCTTCACAGCATTGTAACCTCGTTAAAATCTAGCAATAATTTCAAGGTATTTTCAAAAATAAAGAAGATAAAATCGTCCATTATAATGGCTTGTGCTATGGATAGAATTACCCAAAAGTACAATATATTAAAAAGTAAAATATTTATTATTTAACAATTAAATTATTTATTTAATAAAATTTCGGTAAATAAACATCAAATGAAATTGCAGACTTAATTCCTTTAAAATCAGTTTACGACAGGCTTAATTTATTATTAGCAGTAAAACAATAAAATTTTATTGGAAAAATTTGTAATAAAAGCAAAAAAACATGTACCACAATATTTCAAATTAGTATTAATTATCCTCTCTAGTTTATCAAATTTCAATGTAATTTACATAATTTAGAAAACAACTAGGTATTTCGTTTAATAGTTGAAATACATGATTATAATAAAATGTGGCCTTGCCAACAAATTTTATCAAAATTGGCGAAAAATACCACAATTTTTGTTTAAGAACATCAATTATGTTGATAGGGCATTAAAAATTACCACACGCGATTGTAACTTCAAGACACGTACCTAATTAAAAATTACCGCTTAACGGAAGTTTCCAAATAAGTAACACAATTTAAACTAACCATTTTCTAGCATAACCTCAATCATGTTCCAGAAACATATTTTCTGAATCTAACTAATCTTTTATTTTCCGGATAACCTAGGGGTGATCGTAAAGTAGATGAAGAAGAACGACCGGAGGGCACTGTCATCGCGATAAGAGTTTGCGAGACTAGAAAGGTTGGCACGAGGAAATCCAACAAGGTGCGCCATGTTGCCAAATTAAGAAAGCTGAATAAAATATTATAAAAAGTTCAACGAACCGAGAAAATTTATTTCTTCGTTTTTACGTTCGATCCACTTAATTTTTCAAGATGGCTCCATTGTTTATCGAGTATACAGGGTTAAAAGAATTGTGTGAAGATTAGTTTTTTTTGTTGAAAATACGTTTGTATCAGTAGATGGCAAACATTTGTAGATAAAAAGAATGATTAAAAATAAAATAAATTCAGTATCAATGCATCAAAAAGGTGGCATAAATCCAAAGGGTGTTGGTTTATCATAAAATATTTTGACCGCGTTGTTCATTATATTTGCATCTAATCAATTAATAGTTGGTGCAGTCTCATATTTACAAGTCAGATTACAAAATTTTGTATTTACTCTAACGAAGATACGAAATCATGTAGTTTCTAGTCTGATTTTGATGTACCAGAACTGTAAGTAGCACCAATTATACTGGACTGCATTTGCTATCAAAACTAACGAAATTGTTTTAGGAACTAAAATTCATTACAAATCTATGAGATAGTTTTTTTCTTATGGGATATAATCCAATGCCAATCAATGTAAATAGTTTGTGTTGTTATCGACACTAATTAATTACAAATACAATTACTTTATTTATTTTATGACCGAATAAATATTTACACTTCTGAAATACTAGTTGAATCATAGGTAGGGTAAATTTATACGAATATTGAGGGAAATTCGAGGTGAATTAGACATCGCTGTTGTGAAAAGGCGCCCGCAGCTGGTATTGATTAGGGGGTTGGCGGAGGCGCGCCTGCCTGACTCCACACGCGATCCTGTATGTGGCACGGTGAACAGACATAAGGGGACATATCAGCCTACGAGACGTGTGTTTTTTACCGTCACTCACCTGTCCACTTTCCGTTCCACCTGCCAATATTACGGGGCAGTTGGGCGGATTTGAAAAAAAATATTGGAATCGATATAAAAATAGAATTATCAGTGGCGTGTATTAAGATGAAACGTTTTTTGTTGGGGTAAAAATGTATGACAAAATCATTATTTTTAACATATTTACAATTTTTTTAAGTTGGTATTATCGAGAGTATTAAGTATATTGGGGATTAAAAAAAATCGGGAACCACAAACTTCTTAACTACCTCCACAAAAAAACTGTGGACTAATCTTTCAACATATAGTAACTGTCAAAATAATTGTTTAATTTGGCGTAAAGAAGTAATTGAGTTCAGGAAGAAGAAGGAAATAAAAATCAGCGTAAACAAATTGCGTACGTTGATAGTATGACTTTAAAGGATACTTTATTTAGTTTTGTAGCTTTACAAAACGATTATTAATGTAGAGAAATTCATAAATGAATTTCAGGAATAATGGACCTGACTCGATGCAAAGTATCACGCAGATAGTTATCAGTCTATAAAAAATTCCAGACAGCTCACAATTGTGAAAAAAAATTCAACCTGCAACTTTGATGGTAGATGTTGCTAGAAATATATAAATATATTGAAGACAACGATGATTGTCAATTTCCTTTAAAAGAGCTGAAGAATTTACGATCTACAGAATACATAAATACCTAATGATAAAACAAGAAGTGTCCACTATTTTTTAGCATCTCTTTAAATAGCTCTACGAAAAAATAAAAACAATAATCCCAGATATCACTTTTCATCAATTACATCAACTATTAATGCAATACATGCTAGAACAAATATTTGAAGTTTAAACAATATTTTCATTAATTTCATAATTGGCTTTCACACTAAAGACAGAAAAGAATTGATGAAACGGCTAGAAATACTAAATATTAAATTTTAAAAAAACTAAGAGTTGCTTAAAATGACAATGGCTAATATCAGAGCAAAAGTGTGATTTCAAGGAGCCACTTCAGGGGGAAGGAATCTCTAATATTTTTAAATTTTGCAGCAGAACACATATCAATGGCGCATTTTTGAGGAAAACATTGTATAGTAACCAATAGTTTCGATAGAAAACCGGTAAAACCGTTCAGACAAAAACGAGCTGAAAAAGTGTGCCAAAGCATATACTCAACCATCCCAGGCGCCTGGATACAACGACAGCAATCCAGGTAGGAGCCTTATAGATTATTTTTTTCTTAAACATTGTGTTATATTTTATGAAATCGATAAAAATACAGTCCATTAATTATTTTCCATATGAAATTAACTGTCTCGACCCTTACTTCGTGGAATCTACTCATATTAGTGTTTTAATTGAAACTCACCGTTTCTAGCTAATTCCACAAAATAATAAAAATTGTTGAAAATTCTAAAAAATTGACTATTGTTTCGATAAATCAATATCATCATCAGATTGACAGAAGTTACATTTCATTTGATACCTACCTGATGTTTAGTAGTTATTTTTGGTTAGACCAGGAAGTGACCTAACTTATGATTGACTTAATATATGTTAATAGAAAAAAGAAGAAGACGTGATATTACAAATATTGAAGCTTAGAATTTGAAATTAGAAGACATTTAAGAAACCCACAATATGAAGTTGTCAATGAACAAATAAAGCTAGGAAGTTCTCCACGAATAAACTGTCTTCGTAAGTGATAATTGTTAAGATCAGCAGATATAGTTTTCCTGGTTTTCTATATCATTGCACAGTTATAATGATCTTAATTGGAAAAATGATATCCAGGATATCACCATAGGGCTAATAATATCTAAGCTTCAATATTTGTAATATCACATCTTCTTTTTTCTATAAACATATATTAAGCCAATCACAAGTTAGGTCCGGAATATAATGCTGTCTATTTGGATCAGACCATTAGAAATTTTGAAATCAGATACAGTGAACACTTACGAGCATACAGATTAAAACAACCAGATAAATCCCATTACGCAAAACATCTACTTGACACCAACCATTCATTGACACCAAACACAGAACTAGAAGTACTACATATTTTTGATAAGAAACAAGAAATGGATTTCCTTGAAGAGTTGGAAATTAGAAGACACTTAAGAAACCCACAATATGAAGTCGTCAATGAACAGAAAAATCTAGGTAGTTCTCCACTAATAAACTGTCTTCTTAAGTGATAATTGTGAAGATCAGCAGATATAGTTTTCCTGGTTTTCTATATCATTGCACAGTTATACTGATCTTAACTGGAAAAATGATATCCAGGATATCCCCTTAGGGCTAATAATATCTAAGCTTCAATATTTGTAATATCACATCTTCTTTTTTCTATTAACATAATATATTAAGTCAATCACAAGTTAGGTCACTTCTTGGTCTAGCCAAAAATAACTACTAAACATCAGGTAGGCATCAAATGAAAAGTAACTTCTGTCATTCTGACGATGATATTGATTTATCGAAACAATTGTCAATTTTTTGAATTTTCAACAATTTTTATTATCTTGTGGAATTAGCTAGAAACAGTGAGTTTCATTTAAAACACTAATATTTTCCATATGTCCTGCGTTAACAGAGTATACCAAGAACAGCAAAACTAGAAGTCAAAAACATCACAAATTCAAATTATAGCATATGCAGACGATTTAACCATCGTAGCAGATTCAAGACAAGAACTTATAGAAGCAATAGAAAAAGTAAAAAAGAAGGCAAACCAATTTCGAATGGAAATAACGCAGAGAAAACAAAATATATTACAGTAGGTAAGAAAAACAGAAACATCAAAAGCGATTTAAAAACGTAGAGACACTTAATTACTAAGGTGAGAAGTTCAAAATAAATTTTGTGTTAAAGGGGCTTTTTATTTGAGGCTATGAGTGGCAAAATGGACCAAGCCATTTACGAGTGAACGCCGAAAATTAGAATGAAAGATGTACTGTAAATTGAAAATCGCCTATACCGTTTATTTTTTGCTTTTCACAAATTGCAACTTGGTCTAAATAGAATAAAATTTCGTAGATTTAATAGAAGTAGAAAAAAATTTAAAAAATTGTTTTTTTTTTGTTTTTTGTTGTGGGTTAGTCCATTTTGCAATTGTTGTATTTTGTGGGATGGTTAACAATGTAATAAAACTAATATGACAAAAAACCAATTTATTTGAACAGAAAACTCAATGCAATACAAAAATTGTTCCTATATTAAAAAGTAAACAAACGGTACAAAACTCGATAAAAAATATTCATCTTAATTTTCTTCATTATCGGAATCTACACCTAAATCCCCTCCTCTTCCCTGTGCAGAAGATCGAAGACTTTGATAAAATTCATGAAAGACTGGAGGAATAAATTTTATTAGCAGGAGAAGATCTTTCTTTTTTAGATCGTTTATTACGTTTCCGTTTGGGTAAATCATTTGCAGTTCTGTTACTCCTCCACTTGATTTTCTTTTACTTATATCAACAGTTTCAAACGGTACGTCATTCTGGTTGGAATATTTGAAATTAATTGAATAAGGAGCTTGCTTTTGGAATTGCAGCCACTGAATTTTTAGCCATTCAACTTTCATTTTAGATTGTGCAATTTTTCGGTTTGTGATGTTGTTTTCAAGCACCACTGTAGAAATGAAATTATTGCTCTTCATTTCAATTACTTTAAATGGATTCCTTTTTCTAGCGTTTCTAATAACTACGTACCAGTCACTTGGTACAAAAATATTGGGATGAAATTTTTTTTCTTTTTCGATTATACCGAAATCTTGATCACACGGTAAATATGAATGTCCACTAACTAAAAATTTATGATCAATTTGTTCTACTACAAAATCCGGGGAGGCAACCATGTGGTTGCACAAAATCGATAGTTTGATATTACGGTTTTGTCCTCCGCATTGATCAGAATACATGATGATTCGCTTTGAAGTAACAAAATTTTTTATGTAATACATAAGGCATGACCCTATTTCCTGTGGGCCTCTAGAAGCTACTGATTCGTCCCATACAAACATGTATGAATCATTAGTAGCCATATCATGAACACCAAAGCAGTACGTCCACAGTTGTCTTTTGTAGTAACAAATGCCAGTAGTTAGAACCGGTGTAGGCAAAGTCTTCATCAAATCAAAGCAAATAACAGCAACTTCTCCTTGTTTTGCAAGCTCAGTGTCTTTCTTTAGACCTTCCCTAGCACTTTCGGCCTTCCTTTGATGAAGCTCCCGTTCAATTTCTAAACGATGCTTTAGGAGTTCATCAGCTGTTGACTTTATTTGCATATTATAAAGATCACATTTTTTACATGAGTCTGTGACTGGAGAGTGGAAAGTCAAATTAAATTCCGTGTTGAACACATTTCGAAAAATATAGAAAGAAACCGGATTATTTGAATCGTTTTTGTATAGCTCGTACATTTTACCAAGACTTAGATCTGGTGAAAGATATTTTCGATTACTGCTTTTTGGTCTACAATAATGAGATTCATAGCTTGGAAACCTCTCAATAAATTGCTTTACTTCATTCTTTCTTTCGATACTTGTTTTATTGGATGGTGGGTGTCTTCCACGCTTGTCACATGGTGCTGTAGAACCAGTTGATTTGTGTTTCAGCAATCTATCTAGTCTACCGGATGAAACTTGAAAAACAGATTGGAAAAAAATTTTGCACACTTTTTGTTCAATTCCATTTGAATCAGGTAAGTAATACATTCTAGTGTTGTTTCTTTTAGAAACCTGATTTTGTGTATAAGTGCGTAATTTATTCACTACTTTAATTAAACCAAATAAATAAGAAGTCTGCAAGTCACGGCTTTCTAAAGAATAATAATTTTTATGCAACTCTGCTTGACGTGCTGCTGGAATTCTGAGATGACACTTATTTGGACACATACATTCAAAATGTTTGAATACTTTTGCAGGAACAACTTTTCCTAATTGCGTTGTATACTGCTCTCCAGCACATCGTTTCTTCTTATTTAAATTTCGTTTCCAATTCTCCATATTGCGAATACGCTTCTTCGGTTTGAACTGTTGTTTTCCTGTATCGTCTTTTCCACCATCATCAATAGCACTGTTTGTTTCAACAGCCATTCTTGGGTCGTCTTCATCGGAAGGCACATATTCAGATCCTGAATCTTGATATGGTTCTAGATCCGACAAAACGTCTGAAAGAAAGAAGTATATCTTGAACAAAAATATCCTTAACTCGGTAATGACAATTTTTAATAAAATAAAAAATATAATAGTAGATTGTTATACAAGTAAAGAAAAGTGGTGGTTTACTATCGAGTGAAAACAGATTCATTTACGAGCGATCAGCAAGTAAATTAAGTTTTCACGAGATAGAAACCCACTTTTCTTACGAGTAAAACATGCTATTTTTTTGTATCCTTAATGGAAAACGTAGAAAATTGAAATAAAAATGTTAAAAATTTAATTTTTGTTATAACTATCATAGTTGTCTGTTATATACAAAGCATAGAAACCACATAAAACTTCCATGATAACAACACAAACAAACAGAAAAACGATTGTGTTGCTAACGAAAAGATGTTGCCAACGAGTAAAATGAGTTGGTCATTAGTAAAGTGTTGCTAACGATTAAAATAAAACATTTTTTTTTTAATTCTACCTAATCAAATGGCTGTTTTCCATTAAAGATACAAAAAAGAACTTTATTCTTATGTTATTGTTTTTTTCTAACCTCTAAATTTGAACTAAACTTAAAGCAATGTTATTATCTTACGAAAATAGTACTTACCACTTACGTTATCCATATCGCTGCTTATAAACACTATAGTGTTTGTTACTTTATTTTAATACACACAAAGTACCAACGAAGATAGGATAGGTTAGAACTACAACGCTTTCAGTAAACAGTAAAAACTCTTCAATGGCAAACTGGACCAACCTGGCTTGGTCCACTTTGCTCCCGTACATATTACAGTAATTCTAAATACCAAAAGTGCATATGTGGCGCCATCTAGTGAACAGAAGTACAAGGTGGTTTAGCCCATTTTGTAATAAATTCGTTTAAATATCACGATTTAAACTAGGTAAGCAACCCAAAATACAATTTTAGAGGGTTGGTCCGTTTTGCCGCTCATAGCCTCATTTAAAAGTTGAGGAATTTTCAATTTTTATTGAGATTACCCTGATATAGAATTAATTTCCTTTGCAGGGTTGGAGTTGGGGGTGTTTATTGGGGTATCGTTCATGCGGCGCTCGTAGGTGAGTTTGGTGTTTTGGAGGGTAGACTGAAGAACAGCCAAGTGGTAAAAAAATGTAGAACGAAAAGAGAAAGGTGTCTAGAATTGATATTTTTAGAAAGGTGTAGGGAATTGAGAACTTTGAAACGGGCTTTTCGCTAGAAAATGATTGAAGAGAGGTTGAAGGTGAAGCGTGGTTAAAAGTGTCTAGAATAGAATAATAAAAAGTGTCTATAACATGGGCGATTTTTCGATCTGGTAGGAGACGACGACCACGTTGTTTTGCGGATAGTTATAAGACTGGGATAGGTGTCAGAAATTTATGCAGTTTATGTGATTTGTAAAAGTGTGACGATAGGATAAACAGGAAAAGAATGTATATAAGAAAGAAAATTTAAAGGAAATTAAAAAGAAAGCCGTAAGCAAAAACAAAAACATAAAAATATACAAAACACTAATAAGACCAGTAATCGGGTATGGTTTAGAAACAAAAGAGAGGAAGAAGACTTAAAATCACGGAAATAATGATTCTGGGAACTATATTGGTGCAGAACATAACAAGAATCAGGGAAAGGAGAATTAAAAGTAATGAAGAAATAGAAAGTTAGACAGGTGTTAAATTAGAATATAAAAGCACGATGCTTAAACTGAACAGGGCATATTATGAGACGAAAACCTAGAGAAATTATAAGACGAATCGCACAATTGATTCCACTATGGCCAAGGAGAATAACAAGACCCAGAGAAAGATGGAGAAATTAGATAGAAGAGGAAGCGAAGAAGATAGGAATTGAAGAGTGGAGAGAAAAATTAAGAAAGGAAACGGAAGAAAAAACTTTTCGAGTCCAGGACACACAAGAAAAAGTATAAAGTAATCCACCCTAATAAATGGATTTAAAAACGCATAAGCGTTAGCCAAAACCTGTTACATTTAACATATCGATCAAAGACTTTTGTAGAGCTATCCAGGGCCTTTTTTAATTACTTCACGGCTGCCAGAATTTTTACTTTTCCGCCCAACCTATCTAATATGCGAGAAAAGTATTGGTTTACCCCAAAAAAAGTTGGAATTTAAAAAAAAAAATGAGTTATTTTCACGTTTTCCATCAACAACACGAAAAAATGGTTTTTAGAAAAAAAAAACCTGTGTGTATGTCGTCGTCGGCTACTTTTTCTTACATGTCTACAGCCTCCGGAGTGCAATGATTCACCAATTTTATGAATGAATATTGTTAAGGACATGTCACTGATGCACCCTATTGATTTTCAACTCACTAGAACCGATACAACAGGTGCTACAGTACTTTAAGTACGATATTTTTGTCATTTTTGGAGAAGTTTCAGTTTGTTAGCACGATACAGCCTCGGTAGTAAATACAAGTGACCAATTTTATGATTGTATATTATTCAGAGCGTCTCAAAGATGAACCCTATTGATATTCAGCTCATTAAAGCCAGTACAACGGGTGCTATGGTACTTGAAGTACCAAATTTTTGCATTTTAGGAGAATTTTCAGTTTGTTAGCACGATACAGCCTACAGAGAGTATACGATTGATCAATTTTATGATTGAATATTGTTCAAGGTGTCTTACAGATGTATCCTATTGATTTTCAGTTGACTAGAGCGAGTACAGCGGGTCCTATAAATACATTTTAGGTTATTTTTAGAGAAATTTCGGTTTGTTAGCACGGTACATCCCCCGAAGTGTATACAAGTAACAATTTTATGATAGAATATTGTTCAGGGCCACAGATGCGGAGAAGTTAGTTTAAAACCATTTATTTTTTGTATATTGAGTGGTACAAAAGTGTGTATTTAAATACGTAAATAACTAAAATAATTAATTTTAATACAATGAAATTCAATTTTCATAAACAAATACTGATGCCACCTCGAGCACTGAGAAAACAAACGTTCCAAGCAACATTTTGTACAAAGGAAAATGGAAAATGATGAGTGTTCAGAAGAGAATAAAAAAATTGTAGGACAGGAAGAAAGTGGACTTGTCACAACCCCAAGCGAATAGCCGTTGAACAAACGACAAGGCAGTGTAATATCCAAGATGTTTTAAGCTAAACAAGGACTTAAACATCTGTTTTACCTTTGGATTTACCATCCGACACCACCAAAGAATCCACCGGTGGCAAATTATCATCAGATTGTTCTTTTATAATATTTAAACAAGTTGGACGAACGCCCCAGTGCGGTGTAAATAGACTTCTAAACAACCGAGTTTCACACAAATTATATACAAAAAGTAAATGTTTATTTTATAATTTGTGATAAAAGGGCTTAAATACAAATTTATGATCACAAAACTTACTAACGAGACTACATTTTGCACGCTGATTAAAAATATATAATTTTTATATTTCAATGACTTATAGTTACGGAGATCACGTGATCGAAATGTCAGAGGTCAAATTCCTGAAAATGAGAGGTTTTGAATCGAATGGCGTTGTTATTTATTACCGTCCGGCCGCTGAAACTCGCGAAGGACATACAAAGTCAAGACTTCGTTTTTAAAAAAAATTCTTCCATTTGTTTAGAAGTCTAAAATAACAAGGACAAAATATTAAACAATCTAAACGCGATAAAACAATCAAGAAATGCTCACAGGTATCAACTGAGGACTCTAAAATGTGAAAGCAGGCATAAAATCTACGTACCTTTCACGCAAGTTAGTACCTCGTGATGTCACGAGCAATTTCATCGAATTTTCGCGTGGCGTCTAATTTAAAGGACTTCGCCTAACTTTCTCAAACAAATTACGGAATAATTACAAGTTCTTCATGGAAAAAATATTGAAGGGATATTATTATATTTTAAGCGGTCTTAAAAAGTTGTCAGATAAAAATAAAATTTATGGAAGGAGCATATTAACTTGGAAACTAAATATAAAAAAAGAAATACAAAACAGAATACTGAAGAGAAATATATATATATACGAGGGCAATTCAGAAACTAACCTCCGGTTGATTGAAAAAAATACACCAAGTTAAGTAAAAATATTTTAATATATACATCTTACAACTACATCTTTGCACTATTTTTCGACATAGTCTCCATAACGATTGAGGCACTTATCGTATCTCTTCACAAGCTTTGAAATTCCTTCTGCATAAAAATCACCCGCTTGTGCCTTGAGCCAGCCTGTGACCGCATCTTTGAGCTCTTCGTCGTCATCAAACCGCTGGGACCGGAGCCATTTCTTCATATGCATGAAGAGGTGATAATCGCTGGGCGCCAGATCTGAGCTGTAAGGTGGATGGTTGAAAACGTCCCACTTGAAGGACTCAAGAAGGGCTGTTGTTCTGCGAGCAGAGTGCGGACGGGCGTTATCGTGCAAAAAAACGATACCGGAAGTCAGCATACCACGGCGTTTGTTCTGTATAGCCCGTCGTAATGTTTTTAGTGTTTCACAGTACACGTCTTGATTAATGGTCGTCCCACGTTCCATGAATTCAACCAACAACACCCCTTTGGCATCCCAAAACACCGTTGCCATCAGTTTTCTGGCAGAAAAATCTTGCCGGGCTTTTTTTGGTTTGGTAGGCGAATCTGAATGTGCCCACATCTTTGATTGTTCTTTTGTCTCAGGGTTCACGTACTTAATCCAGGTTTCGTCACCGGTCACGATTCTGTTTAACAATGTTTCTCCTTCGTCCTCATAACGTGACAGAAAGTCTAATGCAGAGGCCATTCTTTGACTTTTGTGGTGGTCGGTAAGAATTTTGGGCACCCATCGTGCACAGAACTTACGGTAACCCAATCTTGCTGTTACTTTCTCGTACAAAAGAGTCTTAGAAATCTGTGGAAAATCAGTAGACAACTCCGCCATTGTGAAACGTCGATTTTCACGAACTTTTGCATCAACTGTCTGAACGAGTTCGTCAGTCACCAAGGATGGTCTACCACTCCTCTCTTCATCATGAACGTTTTCTCGTCCACTTTCAAATAAACGTACCCATTCACGGACAACTCCTTCACTCATAACTTTTGGTCCGTACACGGCACAAAGCTCACGATGAATAGCTGCTGCAGAGTATCCTTTGGCTGTAAAAAACCTTATAACAGCACGCACTTCACATTTGGCGGGATTTTCTATTGCAGCACACATTTCAAACTGCCACAAAAACTAAACTAGCGCAGGTACGATGTTCACTCGACTACGGCTTGATACCATTATTTATATCATCAATAATTTGTAAGTCAAATCCTAGTAATTAGTGTAAATAAATCACAGTGAAGATAATGGGCTGTAACGATTATTCCACGAACCATCCACACGCAAAAATATAGCAAGCTATGGGTATTACTAACCTAACTTTTTCAGGCGGGAATTTACTCGGATGAATAAAGAACGTATAGTTAATGGAAATAATTCATCTAGAGGAGATATGAGATATTATAATTGCTCCAGCTTATATCCAGAAAATCGGATTTAAAAATAAGTAATTTATTTAAATTGTTTTCCTTGACGTTTTTTAAATTAAGTTTAAGTTCTACATATACAACATGATTTTCTTTCGTTTATCTTATATCTTGTTTTATTAAAGTCTGTGAAATATAAAAAATGTTCCTTAGAAAATAATGCTGGTTTATTTTCACTAAACAATAGCAGAAAAGAATTGACAAAAAATTGTACTGATTAGATTGCTTACAATGCCACAAGATGAATTATTCCAAAAAATCAATAAAAGTGGCATTTTGTATTTTACTTTTTGAGGCATTAATTTTTTATAAATTCTCTAGACTCTGAAAAGTTAAAATTTGTTCCCAGTAAATTTTTATCTATATTGCTTGGAATCTTATGGTTTTCAGCCCTCGACCTAATATTTACTGAAATCACAAAAAATATTTTAAAAGATCGACAAATTGAGGAAACAATAAGAAAAAGTAGCAATTCCAGTCCTACCGTTTCGCCTAAGGAAACAAAAACCTCGTCAGTTTTCCGGTTGGCTTGCGGATTAGATCGATCAAGTTTTCTCAATCGAGAGTAAGACGACAGATTGGGAAATTTTGTACCCGTTAGGGTGACGTCGTCGTATTCGTAACATAAATAAAAGATCATCGAAGCTAATATTTGTGATAAAATTGTACAAGGAACGTCAAATATGATTTAGATTCGCTATATTATATGTAAAATTTCTAGTCTTACCTCACGGATCTCCTTGATTTTTTGTCCTCCTTTTCCAATAACGCATCCAGCTTGGCTCTGGTGGATCATCATTCTCAAATCCAATTCATTACCATTTATGCTGGCACCGTTCTTGAAAAACAAATATTTTTTAATCAACAATATTGATTGTAAAAGATACATTTCTTCTATAAAATGGCGAATCCCACGAGATTCATCTACCGGTAACATATTAAAGTATAAAGTTTTGGTCGTAAACTTACCTCTTCCAAGTTGGGAACTACATCGTTGACGATATTGCAGACAGAGTCCATGTCCGAAGACAGCGTTAAAAGCCTGTAAACAGAATTTAGTTTAATCCCGGTTGGGTGGTTGTTGGAAAGTTAAGGACAGATATTGGGAAAACTTCCAGCGATACGTGATATATGGTACGAGGTTATTAAACTCATCATTAAGATTAGTATAAAAAAAATGAAATGAAAATTAGAATTTGGAAAAGCTACTATATATACAAATTGCGTTAAGATCTCTTAAGAAAGATTTCGTAAGAGAAGATTTGAATAATATGCAACGTTTCGTGGGTTAATAATGAAACTTCTTCGAAAAAAAAAACGAAAAATGCAATACTGCTTTTGATAGTCTCAGCTCATACAACCAAAGGGTTGATTTTGGCTTTGGTTTTTCTATAATGTTGAGCGAAGTAGAATTGAAAAATTTAGTTAGTCAACATTATCAAATATGTTTCTAAAAATATGGCTTCTTTCAATTTTTACCCGTGGTCGGCGTAATACATGATGACCACATATTTAGTGGGACATGTTTCAATGCAAAAATTCTTGAAATGTAAACAAAAAACAATCGGTTGACTTAAAAATAATGCGATGAAGCCTGATATCAGAAGAATGTTTTAGAAAAATTTCCAGGTCCTCAAAATATATTTGACTGTAATTTCGAAGAGTAAGGTTCAACTAACATTTTTAATGACACAGCTCAACAAAAAGAAACATTTTTTCAGTTGTCTTGGATATTTGCGCCGATTTATATATTTTTAAGAAGTTTCCTAATATATTTATGAAAGTACTGAATGGGTTCTAGCTTTTATAATTTAGGCGTATTTTGTTTAAGTCTGTTTTTCAGAAGACGATCTTCTAACAAGTGTTCGGTTTCTAGTTAAAACTGGCGATTTGCGCATATATACTTATAACTAACCGCGAACAGTATGGCCAGATTGAGCGATTTATTACAATAGATCCAGTTCTAATTAAACGATATTTACTGTAAAAACTGAATGCCATACTTCCTCAGAGGTGGTGTAGCCTTTCGTGGTCGTCGTCTTGGTTTTGCACTTCTTCGACTTTGTCCGAAGTCCATGTCCTTGTTCAGGGTGAACTGGCGTTGCGTGGTTCTTCTGAAGGCTTTTGCTTTTTCCTCGTCAGAATGAATTTCAATTTTATTTTGTATGAGTTTATACTGGTCAATGTTTTTGATAAGCTCTTCTTGTAAAATTTCCAGATCAAAGATATCTAATTCTAATTGGTTATTTATTCTAGTTATTTTTCCTTTAATTGATTCACGTTCATTGATTAAAGCCTTTAAATCCATTGTTGTGGTTTTTAGTGCAAATTTATAACAAGAGAGCAAAAAATGACTGATATCTTTGATCAGATGCTGGAAATGATTGAGATAATGGTTTATAACTGAAAAATATATTATGTAGAGTTTTCTCTTTTGACGTTATTTGAACACAAAGCTCATTTGACACCCTTATAATTTTTACGAGTTTGCGATTTTATTCGATATATTAGGCACTAGCGATTCTGGGCGACATGTGACAGCCAATTAGGCGACAAGCATTGACGGAAATCTGGCCACACTGCCCGAGAGCTCGGTGATTTTACAAGATTTAAGGACGCATAACACGCATTCGGGTATGACTGATTCTGAAAATAAATCTTGGGAGTTTTGTATTGGTGCTGGAATTATATTTAGACAGCAATGAAGCAAGAAATTATAGAGAATATGTAGGACAAATTTGAATATTTTAGGAGCGAATATAAGCATAGTCTTACACTTTTTCTACAATCACCTAGATAAGATTCTTGGTAATCGGGGAAATTAAAGTGAGGTACAAGGAGATCGCTTCCACCAGGACCTTAAAGTGATGGAGGCAAAGTTTCAAGGTAGATGGAACCATCACATGATGGTAGATTACTTATGGTCTTTAAAACGAGATTGTTTTCAAAAAAAATTATGAAGAGCTCATGAAAGGTGTTTCTCTAAAGTAAATGAGTTTTAGAAATTTCTCTTTTTTAACTACTACGAGAATGGTCTCATAAGTACCTGGCCTAACCTAGAGATGGCGGTAGTTGTTTGAAAAATATTACCGTATTAGAAAGTACACAATCCTTAAAGCATAATGTTTCAAGTTTGAAGACGGTAAATTATTGTTTAGTATTTGTTTGGCAGCCATCAATAGTGGAAGTCTTCAGTGAATTTGTAAAAATGGAGGATTATTGGTTAGCAGGATTTAACGAGGCGATACGAGCATCGTAGTGGTCGACCAAATGAGAAAATTCGCAAAGCGTTCCTGGATAATCGTCGACTAAAAGTTTGGATATGAGAAGGCTGTGTACAATATGGAAGCCACGTTTATTCACACAGAAACAAAAACAATGCCGTGAAGATATTTCAATTTAGTGTTTACGAAGTTTCACACTAACAAAGTAGAATTTTGCGTAGTTTTATAACCATGAATGAAACATGGGCCTATCACTTCACATCCTAGACAAAAGAACAATTAAAACAAGTGTCGGTTTTTTCGGAATTCGCGTGGGATAATTTTCACTGACTATCTTAAAGAAGGAAAAACTATCAACGGCAAGTAATGGCGTAACTATGTGGGGAGGATGAGAGGGATAAAACCAGCCTCCCCCAACCCTAAAAATAAAAAAAATTCTAAAACATAATCTCAGCAAGCCTACTTGTTTGAAAGGTACTAAAATCTAGGAACTGTAGGCTATACTTTTCTAAGATAAACAAAGCTAAAATCCAGTTTTAGGGGCCTAAAATTTCATACCCCTACCGCCCCCCCTCCCTTTCTCCAGTACTTCATTCTAGTTACGCCACTGACGGCGAGAATTATACGAACTTCAACGTATGAGCGAAGATATCAAGTAAAAACGTCCGCGTTTGGCTAAGAAGTTGTTTTCTTCAAGCCAATGCACAAATGCGTTATTGGCCCAGAACATGTTATCTTTAAGCGCGACAGATGGCTAGATAGAAAACGAGTAGAAATTCAGCTGGAAGAAGATATAAGGCCTGAATCAATGGTAGCAAAAATAATCAAAAGAAAATTGGAGGGCCATACATAAAATGATTATAGAAATATTGTCCACTAAAATACTACAGGAGGAACAATTATGAAGCAAGTAAATGGGGATTATAATGCTTGTCGTCATTTTTCTATATCTGACAGATGATTTCGACAGACTTAGAGGCAACAAAGGGGAGTAGCGTCCGTGACTGTTGGATGCATTTGAAGCTACTATGCCAACATCGACTTTTTTTGAAATTCTTTAATGAAAAAGTAATGGCAATCCTAATGTCCCGACCTTCCTCACACTGAATTTGTTTGTCATTACTTTATGTAGATTACGCGAGAGAAATTAAAAGAAATGAATATAGCAAACGCCAAACGTGGTGGCGAACGGTCGTACTGGTAGGGACCCTCCCAGCCAAACTACCATTGGAGATATCGTGGACATCTGTTGAAATTTGGCCCTTTTAACAACTCGAGAAAATTATTTTTGCCTAAAATAAAGCAATTAACATCATACAGATTATTATTTTTGACGAGTTTTGATACAGTTCAAAAGCTCAGGCCCATATAGTTTTCGGCGTGTAAATTTTTTTATTATAGGGTCCTTTTGATGGGCGTCTTTTTTTTGCTGTGAGACGTTTTATTGCTGGCTGAAGTCTATTGGGAGGATCCGTTTTACTGGACGTTTTTTGTTGGGACATTCTTGGCAAAATGACAGTTTTGTCGGTTTTCGTTTTTCTCGAAGAAAACTTCGAAGGGTTTTATTTTTAAAGAAAATAGTTTTCACATTAAACATACCCGATTTATTGTAATAATGTTTTCACTTTTTTATATTAGTCTAATTTTTTTGAAACTAATTTTTTTTAATTGTAACAAGTATCTTTGTAAAATTGATTTGTTTCATTATTGATCATTAAACAACAGTGTTTTTTTTTGGAGGTAGGTATTTTCTCTTTTCCCGAATTTTGTGGTTTGCAACGAAAAGTTTGCTTAAGGATCAGATTTAGGTAAAAAGCAGATGGTGCCTTAAGATAGAAAAACTATTAAGTTAATTAATTAAATATAGTGAACCACAACTTTACCAGACAACCGAAAAAAGTTTCCTGTCCTAGTTTTTTTCTTGATGTTTTGAAGTAGAACAGGAACGAATATTCTAACTTTTTTGTATTAATTTCAAACTTCATTGTTTCAAATTTACACCTTTCTTTACTATATTTTATGAAAAAAGTAGAAACATCAAAACATATTGTCTTTAATTGCTATTAAAACTTAAAAATAACATATTTCCAGAGGACACTGAGTAATAGTTTTTTCTAGAAAGGGTGGGCGATAGGCGAGAACCTTTGGTTTAAATCAAATTTTTATCACACAATATGACAATACAAAAGGGAAAGTAATGAGACGCCCATGTTCAGAGCATTTGCGTTGAAAAGGGAATAAAATTAAAAATATGTTGATGCACAGGGGGCGTGTTCGCCATCACATTCGGCGTTTGCTGTACTTCATTAAAGCTGACAATTGTATTTTAAAGGTTTTTTTTCCGATTGAATCTACATTGTTTCCAAATGTTGGATAGCAGTGTATACAGTAAGAGACATTATATGAAAATTTTATTAGTTCCCCTCGTAACAATGTTATATTGAGGTTTTAATATATTTTTGTAAAAACTCTCTTGGAAACGAAATTTATATTATAAATTTTTAAACTGGTTTGTTTAAAATATATATAATTTGAAACATAATCACTAAAAATTTAGTTGAACCTTGTTCGACAAAAAAGGGATAATTTGATAACCTTTCGAATGAGAATGGAATTATTTTTATAACAAAACCATAAGTACCATTTTTATGTAACCTGCAAGGAAAAAAATAAAATTTGGCAATGTTCATGGAAATGTTTCATTCATGTGACTCAATTTGAATAAAAAATAAATTAAAGCCGTGGTAAAAAAATTAGTTTACTTTATATTAATATAATTTAGAATTAAACAGATTCAAATTGATTCACATTTTGAAAATTTCTGGTTGATATTAAGACTAGACTAAAATATGGGAACCTGTATTGCCACCTAGCGGACAATCCGGCTTAATACTGGTTGCACCACTTCTACATAAGGGTTGTTAATTAAATAGATCGCAAGAATGTAAACGTAAAGCTTAAAATAATTTTTTTGCTATAAAAAATGATAGCTGCACACTGTGATGTGGTTAATTCTGTTCCATCAATTGATAAAATAAAAATTCACTACTATGTAAAAAATACTTTAAAAATACGACAAATCTACTAGCTAAAAAATTATAATTTGAAATACTGATTTTAAAAGTTTTAGGCAAGTAACGGGAATTGATTATTTAGATTCTTTTTATACTTTACTAACGCGTTAATTTATTTACAGTGCTCCATTTTGTCAGTTTAGTGTTTACATTTGACTGTAATATATATTTCCCGTAACAAAAAAGCTATATCAAATGAAGGAACATATAAAAAATAATCAATATTTGAAAAATGATATATGCAGTGCAACCAGGGCCGGGATGAGCACAACTAAAAAGAGAGTTTTATTAAAGTGTTTACCGTTCGGGGCCCGGGCAATCAGGGACAGTAATGGATGCTTTGTACTGTAGATGGTTGTTGTAGTTCACGGCAATGGCAACAAAATGGTGGAATCAGTCGGAGTTGGACACAGGGTGGACATCACGGCCAGGGACAGAAGACATTAGTTAACTTTTATTGGTTGAATGTAGAGTGCTTCTACTAGATCTACCACCATATGTATATTTGATAATCGCACGTAAACAATCTTCAGTGTTTCTTCTTTTGTAAGGGAACTAGATCGTGTGCCAAATCTTCGGTAAGCGGGGATTTTTTTGGTTTTGTTTTTAGTAAATAGTTTAGGTGCGAATTATCAAGAGCATTTAAGATGGTCGATCTAGGAAGCACTCCAAAGCTGTAATAAATTCGGGAGGAGTACGAACAGTACTTCTGAGATACTCTAAACATAATGAGCCTGTTAAGATAAAGGTTTTATAACTTATTAGTAACTAAAACAAAAAACTGATATTTTTTCCATTAAAATTTGCTGGAACGACAAACAGCAATTTCAAAAACTCAAGATTATCCAATTTGTGTAATCGAACAATTAAAAATTTATATAAAATATAATTTGAATTGAAAATTGAATATTCTTAAATTTAAGAAATATCTGCATTGGTATACCTAAATAACAAAATAAAAAACACATTAAACAATTAACAGTACAGGTAAATTCCTAAATATTACTATATCAATCTCCAGTAGAACTGGTTTCATAAATTTGAGGTCAATTACAATAAATATGTCAAAAAACAGTATCAATAGTTGAAGGTTTAAGAATGAGTACTGTGTTAATCGTAAACAAAATTTGAGATTTTGGTTTAGAAAAACATATCATACTGGGAAAAATTAAAGAGTACGGTCCTGTATGAGTTAAATTAAAAAAACTAGGCTTGACAAATATTACGATAAATGTTTCAAATAACAATATCAATAGTTGAAGGTTCAAGTAGAAGTACTGTGTTAATTATAAACAAAATTTAGGATTTTGGTTTAGAAAAATAAATCAGACTGGGAGAAATTAAAGAGTACGATCCTGTATGACTAATATTTAAAAAAAAAGAATTGAGGACAATTACAATAAATAGGTCAAATAAGTATCAGTCAGACTGGGCAGCATTAAAGAGTACGATCCTGTATGAGTTAAATTTAAAAAAAACGAGGTTTGACGAATATTACGATAAATATGTAACAGTATCAATAGGTTTAAGTGGAAGTATGTACTGTGTTAATCGTAAACAAAATTTGAGATTTTGGTTTTGAAAAACATATCAGACTGGGAAAGATTAGAGTACGATCCTGTATGAGTTAATTTAAAAAAAAAACAAGGATTGAGGACAATTACAATAAATATGTCAAATAACTGTGTCAATTAGTTGAAGGTTCAAGTGGAAGTACTGTGTTAATCGTAATCAAGATTAGAGATTTTGGTTTTGAAATATATATCGGACTGCGAAAAATTAAAAAGTAGGATCCTGTATGAGTTAAATTTAAAAAAAAACCAACGGGTATTGACGAATATTACGATAAATATGCCAAATAACAATATCAATAGTTGAAGGTTAAAGTAGAAGTACTGTGTTAATTCGTATTACCAATGACGACCAGAAAAACAGGATTGTATTTAGGACACTCGAACCCGTGATATTTTTTTACGAAAGTAATTATCATGATACTGGACGTTTGTTTGGTTAGCCAAAATGATGGGAGGAGTAAAATAAGCCATTTAGATCTAGCATATTTGACACAGTAAAATTCTTCTGTTTTTGAGTTATTTTTTTTATTTCTTCAAAATTTGGTCATTCGACTATAAAATAAATGTAACTGCAAGAAGAGACTTTTTTAAATGTTTCATTCATATTTTTCAATTTAAATTTATTATGAAAATGGTTTTCAAATACTATCAAAAACATCTTTGAAATATGCACTACCGAATGAGATAAAAAATCAAAAAAGATTTTAGAAGGTTTGAAAAATGTAATCAACTGTCATTATCTCCCAAATAACGGTAATTTTCTTCTTCTCTTGTATCAAAATAATTCAAGAATATTTTTTTAGTTGCCAAATTTTGAAGAAATAAAAACTAAAATATAACTCAAAAAATGTAAAGAATTTTACTGTTGCAAGACGTGCTCAAAATGGTTCTATTACCATTCCCATCAGTTTGGCTAACCCTCTACCAATCATCCTGTATACAACGAAATATGGCAGTATGACAACAAAATTTTCGGAAATATAATGTTACTTGGATATATGGACTTTTAGGAAAAGTTGCCAGAAAATCTAAGTTAGTTGAAGGAACCCTAAGTGAACCCCAAAAATTAAAAAAAAACCTATTTAGCACTTAATAAAGATCTTGTATAAAATGAAAACACGTCACGACCAGTAGTTTGTACAAAACAATCAGTGAAATGGTAAAAAATTAGCTGTGCTGTCAATGTTGAATTATAAAATTTGTTAATAGACTTGGTTTAGTGGATAAAATATAATGATTTATGTCTGTTTAATTCTTTATGTAAAAAAATAAAACTGAAAACAAATTTTGTAAATAGATATTAAGTTTGACTACCCTATATTTTTTGTAAAGAAAAGTAAACTAAGTAGGATTAAACATATATTTTTTTTCTTTATTATGTAATTATTTACTATAATTCTAAATTATGAACGAAAATAAATAAAAATGCTACATGATTTCACACAAAACCAATTCTAAATCCATTCTGTTGCATTCAATATTTCACTATTTGAGAAGCAACAGATTGGGATAAACTTTATCCAAAATTTGGATTAAATATCAAAATCGAGGGATATAAACATTATAAATACTGACCTGGCTTCTCAATTTGGTAATGTTCTGTCCTCCCTTACCAATAATTGAACCGGCAACCTGTAAAATTAAGGATGAATACGTCAAATCCCGCAGCACATCTAATTAATTTCCAATAATGACGACACACACAGTAATGTACCTGGTTCCTTAAATTAATTAAATTATTGTTTCCTATATTATTATAATTCTTGCTCTTATTTAGGCAATTGTATCAATTTACCGCAGACAAGTCCTCTTATATATCTAAACTATAATTAAATAACTCGATAAATAATTATATTAATTAATTAATCAATTTAATTATAAACAGTACGCATAATTCTAGTTTGGTTAACGTAGATAATAAACACAATTTTAAAACTCTCACACGGCCCTTTGTCTATGATAAATATATAAAAGTCAGTGCTCCCCAATCAACACATAATACTATTATTATCCAAGGAACAGCGATTGGCCACCAACCAACCACTACCAGGACAAGCTACTGCACTGGCAGCCAAGAAACAACGGCGTCCACTAAACAACCACTACCATACGTCTTCGAAGCAATGAAGGTGTTCTCATCGTACATGCCGCAGATGCAAAACATCGCCAGCCTGATGAAACGTTAACGGATTCACATCATCCCAGACCAAACCAGCTGATGATGGCAGCCTGGAACAGCGGATGACTACGAGCCAACATCAACCTAATGGGGACTATACTAGAAGAAAACCTAGACGTAGTCGCCCTACATGAAACGAAGCAACCAGAAGAAAACTACGAGATTAAGTGCCCAGATTACAGAATCTACAGAGACGACAATAACGCCAGAAGCGAAGGAAGCCTAGTGAAGACAGAACTGGACAACCACACCGGACCTCCTGACAATGAAAGCCACCATCATTGCAGTAGTGATTGCGGCTAAATACTGATCGTATCAGCCTACAAGAGACCTGGAGACGACCTCCACGAAGAATTCCTCCTCCAAACGGCAACTAAAGAGTACTGATGGGAAACTTCAAGTCCAGAGCCTGAAACAGCAGATACCCCAACATAGCAGGAAGAAATCTGACAGGACGATCTGAGCTGCACATCATAGGACAACCAGGACCAACGCATACACCTCCCAGAGGAGAAGCAGGCGTACTGAACATAGCCATACTACAATACATCACAGAGATATGGAACTTCATCAACGGAGGAGGAACCAACCACGAGCCAGTCATCATCAGGGTGGGATAAGACGAGATAACAACTTGATGAGAAGTAAGGAAGACAGACTAGAAGAAGTTCATGTGCAGAGCCGGACAGCTGATTGGACCAGTGCCGTTCATCTGGAAGAAACCATCCAACAAGCAATGCAAGACGAGATGGGTGGACAACCACAAGAGGTTCTCCAATATTAGTGACGAACTACGAGAGCTCATCAGGGTGAAAACCAGAGCGAGAAGAGCCAACACAACAAGAATCCCAGAAGACCAAAGAGAAGCGAACAAACTCGACGAAACTGAAGCACCACCGATCCAAGGACTAGAATAACAGGACCTGGACACACTAGGACTATGGAAGTTCGCGAAAATCCTGGGACAAGGTAAAATAGAGACCACAACAACACACGGAATCCACGGACTAACCCATTCGGACGAGGAAAAAGCAGAAGACTTCAGAAGAACCATGGAACGCCAGTTCACCCTGAACGAGCACCCAGACCTCTCAGACAGAGTTAAAGAATTCCGAAACTAAGACGATGAAGACGACGACCACGGAAATTTAAGCTACACCACCCCTGAAGAAGGAAAGATGGCAGCTGCAACAACGCCCTGAATCATCTATCAAGAAAAATAGTGGTATACCTGATGGCCATCATCTACGGAATACTGAAGACCAAGCACTATCCGGGCGAATGGAAAGAAGCGAAGGCGATCATACTGGGGATGAGCGAAAATGGTCGAAATTTCGCCTGAATTACAAGCTCATTCATCTTCCCCTCACGATGGGCAGGATAGTCGAGATGGTCGTCTTGAGGAAACTTCAAGAGGAAACAGAAGCAAGCGGGATCCTGCCAGAAGAACAGTTTGGATTCTGGAAACAACGAAACGCCGAAGACAAAGTTCTGAAGATAGTACAATACGTCCACGCAAGGATTCAACGGGAGCCATATTCTTGGATGTCAGCAAAGCCTTCGGCCGTGCCTGGCACGAAGGCCTGGTATTCAAGATGAGAGAAGCCAGATACTCCAGAGTACTCATGAAGCTGCTGCGCAACTATCAGAAGAACAGAAATTTCCGGATTAAGCTCAGCAAGACCAAATCCAAACCGGGATGAATGGAAGTAGAAGTACAGCAGGAAACAGTCCTCTCTCCTGTGCTTTACAACATCTACACGGCGAATATTTTCAAGACGGACAACATCATGACGGCCCTCTACGCAGATGACACGGCCAGCGATGGTAACGAGAAGACTACAGGAAGCCGTGGACTGAATCAACGATGGTGTACGACGCGGAAGATCAGCCTCAGCGCAGAGAAGACCCAAACCGCATTTTTCTTAGTACCCAAAAGGAAGCTACCCGCTTTCTCCGATTTATGAAGGTTCAAATCAATAAGAAGAATAAATTCAGGTACAGATTTATGAACACGTAAGTACCTAATACACAAGATTGTCATACAGTTTCAGAACTACTACTAAAAGTGAGTCTTGGTCTCGGAGAGCGGGAGAAGTCGCTGCATGAAAGACTGACGTTCAAGGAACGCGTTGACTACCTGGTAGACAAGAGGACTACTCATTGGAAGAGGATCTTAGTTGGAACTGACGACCAAGCTTCGATTCAACAGGACCATCCTATTCCCCATCATGCTGTATGCATATACAGCGTGGGGAACACTGCATAGAGTCATCGAAAGAATCTCAAAGCCCAACAGAACATGAGCCTGAGGTAAGTAGTGAACGTCCCTTGGTTCATCAGGACCCAGCAGATCTACCCAGAGTTGGACAGAGAGAAAATCCAGTACATCATGAATCAAATAGCCAGTAGAAGATTCGAAGAGCTGAAGACCCTCCCCTACACCAAAGATACTGCCAGGCATCCAAGGCCGAGAAAACGGATGAACCGCGTCTAGCAACGAAGACCATAAGAAGAAAAGAATAAAGAGAGACCCACGTATTAGAGGACCTGCTGATCTCCAGAAAAATGAACAGGATCTCGAGTAGGGCCAGAAAAAGGAGTAAGTGCATTGCCCTACACTGAAGAAAATAAGGGGACAACCAAACACTTTCACGAAAACCCAGGGAAGTCGAAATCAACAGCTACGACTGAGTTTCCCAGCTGAAGAGATAGGGGGTGGTGGCATGCTCTTCCTGGATTGTATCATTCTTTGAACGATGCATTCTGGCAGGAGCGGGTTTAGATGAGATGTGTGATGAAGTCAGTCTTCAGTAAGCGGTATCAAGTCAAACTTCTCGAGTAACATGAAAATAATTAAGTATAACAAATTTGAGTTTCATTCATAATCCATTACATGTATTTATAAAAAGACAAATAAATCCTAACACGATGAATATGCAAATGTAAATTTGAGTTTCAATAGAAATCCATTACATGTATTTGAAAAAAGACAAATAAATCCAAAACATGATAAATATGATAAAATTACACTCGCAAAAAACCACTAATATAAATTAAATTTCAATATAAAATTCTGGAAAATATTGAGACTTGTCGTGTCTTTTCGTATTCCCGAGTGTCATATCATAAATTATACTGTACTGTTCTGTTTTTACGCCTTTCTCTCTTCTGTTTACTGTTCGAAACACGAGTCGCGTGATCCTCTTTTGGGAAATCAACATTTTTATCAGGAAACCACAAGAATATGTCGTGAACCAAAAGAATTAACGTCCCGGAGACACGAAATATTTGGAAGAAGGCGAATCCTTAATTTTAACGATAGCGAATTTAATCTCTTAAAATGAACAAAACGAAATAAATAAATTAATGACACAAAAAATTGTTTTTTTCATAACGAAGTAACTTGCACGATTTTAATAAATTTAAGGGGTTTTGTAATATTGCCGATCTTATTACATTGTTGTCAGGTTTTTTATTTTTCTGGAAATGTATGGAATGTACCGCGCATATTTTTTATTTTTGAAATTCTTAAAAAATACCGAATATTTTTAATGTAATTTTCAGAAAATAGGATATCAAATAAAATTTGTTCTTTAATATGGTATAAAATTAAAAACTTACCTTGCTGGGAATAAGTAAACGAACTTCTTCATCGCCTCTACGTGATCTTTTTTGCGGGGAACCCATATCGGCGTCAGCTCCTCGCTTCATGGCTACTCTACCTGAAAACAAAATAACAAAATTAATTTTCTCGACCCAACTTTTAGTATACCTTAGGTCAAGTTCTGGGTTGAGCTTTTACGGATAGATCTCATTTACTCGTAAAATGTTTTTGTTTAACAATTTTATTCTTGAATATTTGGCGAAATCTGATTTGAATTTTTTTATTGAAACATGTAGTGTTTTTAGTATGTTTCATTCTAGTTTGTTTTAAAATTCCATAATATAATACAATCAAATATTAACTAAAAAAATACGCACAATTTTTACCACTATTACAAGCAACTTAAGTCTAGATTGTATTTAAACTAAGTTCTCTTTGCATTCTATAGATACGTATATGAAATAAAAATAAATAACACTTGTTGCGTGCCCCCTCTACGAAACCGCATACCAATGAATCTGATTCATCGGTTTGCTTGAGGCAATTATCAAGTTCTAACATCGAAATGAGAAGCGTGGAATGTGTTGTTAATCTTAATGGAAATATTTCATTTATTGCAATATTTTTAAGCATTTTGATAATGTTAAAATAGAATTAAATCGTTTTTAACAGATATAATTGAAAGTTGTCATTGTAATGTCTATGATTTTGAAAAAAAAATCAACAGGATTTAAAACATTACAAATTATCACAGCGAGGCAAATCTACCACAATTGGACTGTTTTTGAATTTATCTGCTACTCATACGGTCTCGAAATTCTTTTTACAATTCAAAATTTATTTATAATTAACTTACATAAAGGATCACTGTAAACAAACGATGCTAAACCGTCTCAATGATTTCGAAAATGACTAGGTAGTACAATTTTTATAAATTTTTCACTTTTGTACCTTTTGTATAGAGACGCATATTATCTTCTTTTTTATCCCAACACTCGTAATAGTAATAACTTTTAAAATTTACAAATAAAGAACGAGGTTAAATTTGAGCAAAAAATATTTCTACGTAATTTAGAAATTTCATAATTAAAATGAGTAAAAAACGAAGAATGACCTTCAATTACAAATTGACTGTATTTATGCGCAATTATATTTTCACATTCAGGACGCGATGATCTAAGAATGTATTGATAAAAAAAATATGTAATCAAATGCGTTAATGAGGCATTAAGAAAGAATTTATTCATTGATACCTACATTCGCTTAATACTATCATTTTCCTTGGAATCATTTGATTGTTTATTAAAGCGGAATATTTATGTGGGACTGATATAATTAATTAACATAAACAATACCAAGGTTAATTAAGATACCAATTTATAACAATAATTATTTGTACAGAGTTGAGATAGCAAGTTGTTTCTTGGCACCCATACAAAGTCAACAATTTGGTAAAAGATTTTTTTTATTTCAATAAATTTAGTCAGCCCTGGTAGAGCCAGAACGCTAAACTTACCCCAAAATTTTGTCGGACAATGTTGAATGTGATAAATTTTTTTGTATCAAATTTTAAAATGTTGACAAAATGAGCCCGACAAACTTTTGATTCAGAGCAAACTGACCTCAAAATTTTTTCGGATGTTAGTTTTCTGTTATAATGCTTCATTTAAGGTTGCATACAGAATGGAAAATTGCAACATGCCGCACACCATAGCAGAAAAATTTATACTACCAGCTGCTCTTGACATGTTAATATTATAGTTGCGAGAATCTGCCGGAAACCTCATTTCGAAGGTTCCTTTGTCTAACATTATCTGTTATGTTCGTTTTCTGGACGGTAATAATATCGTTGAAGACATTCTGTCTATTCTGCTAAAAGCATTACTGGAAACGCAGAGGGTGAGGACTTATTCCAGATACTCGACGAGAATAATTTGTACTTGGAAAAGTGTATCGACGTATGTACTGATGGTGCTCGATCGATATCCGGGTGACATGGAGGCCACAGGCGCTAATTCGAAACAAAGGACCACACGATCTATGGAAATCTTGCATCATTTACAGAGAAGCACTTGCTCAAAGTCATGAAGTCCTTCATTTAATGTGGTATCGTCAACGTAGTGAACTATATAAAGGCGAGGCCGCTAAAAGTTAGGTTATTCAATACACTTTGTGAGGACATGGGCGCTGAACACAGAGCCTTCTTTACTATTGCAGCTCATGATGACTTTCTCGTGGTAACGTCCTTTGTCGGGCGTTGGAATTACCAGATCAATTCCATACATTTCTTAAGGAAGGTCACATAAGCGCCAGTAGGTTTGCTCCGCCACACTTTATGCTGAAATTAGCATATACAGGCGATGTATTTGAAAGACACAATGCGTTGAATGTTTCTCTGCAGGAAAAAATATGCACATTTTGAAATTTAGAGAAAATTTCATAATTCCAGAAAAAATTGCCGTTATGGAAAAGAAAAATCAGCGAGGGTGGCGTATTGCAAAAATATGTGGCTTTTAGTGAAGTCGTTATTTCTCTTTTCGTAAAACACTTTTCAGAGATCAGCACCTGGTTTGCATAATATTTTTCTGAAGATGATCTGGAGAAATATGCGTGGAAACAAGATCCTTCCAACGCAGAAGCTCCAACAGAATTTACTTCGCAAGATAGGGCTCGCTGGTGGCAAAATTTGCATCCTCCGATTAAATAGAAATTTGGATATCAGGTAAACCGAGTATCAGACTATTTGCTAAAAGACATTAAGAATACTCATCCATTTTCTATATCATAGGATTACTATGTCATCTGCGTATTGAAGCATTAACACATCATTCTTGCCATCAATATTAATTCCGCGTAAGTTACTTGAACGAAAGTAGTCTTTAATATCCGATATGAAAATAGAGAAAAGCCTTAGCGGTTCACCTTGGATCCTTCAGCGATAGCATATTTTTGACTATATAGGTAGGTAAAAATGTTGCGTTGTCATATAAGTATTTTAGTATTCTAATATACTTAGTACTAACCCCACACTTAAATAGTTTTAACCAAAGAAGTGTATGATCTATGCTGTCAAATGCTTTCAGAAAGTCTACAAAAACAGCTAGAGCCAATGGCATACAAAGAAATTTTGCGCTGTTGTCATAAGGGAAAACTTTCTTTATAAGTAGACCAGTTACTTTTTTCTTTAACGCCCGTTAAAGAAAAACGCAAGGTACTGTCAAAGCGTATTCTTTCAAATAACGTTCTCCTCATCGGGTAACTCTCGCGTAGTCAAAGAAATTTGGAAATATAAACTGCAGTGATGATGCTTTCAAAATAGAAAATATAATGTATGTATAATGAAAATTAAATGTTCTCCATGTAGGTTGAGTTGTTTGGAAAACATTTGATCTAACACATATACACACATTGTGTTACCCCAGAATTCCGAACTCGATTTATTCTTCTTCTGTTTAGGGGAGTTCGAGTGTACTGAGACCATGTCCACATCCACTTGAAGAAAATTTGTCTAATTAGCTACGGATCCATTTTAAAGATATCTTTTAAAAGGCAATCATACAGAAGCACACTCTCTAGTATAAAATAATATAACTCACAACAACTAAAAAGTCGGCGAGGATGATATCTGTTTCGAGGTTGGTTGTGGATATTGATGTCAATTGTCAAATTCTTCTAGTCGACTTCCACTTAGTCTTATTCAACTTGGATAGTCAAGTAGGATTTGTCAACAGAACGTACTTTCAATCTCACAAGTGCTTCTGCCATTGGTAGACATACAGAAGTTTATTTAAATCTAATAAAAATTTTAAATCTAATTTTTCAAGATATTTAGAACTTTTTGAGATAAATATCGTTATCATAAAAAATATGTTATTTTTAATCCTTCTGATATGATTTCAGTTGTTAATATATACCCATGAACCTAGCTCATTGTCATCAATAATACAACTACTTTTATATTGTTAATGTTTGTAAACTACTTTTAACTTATGTAATGCAGAATATATCTTTCTCTTTATTTTTGTTTTAATAAAAATAACTTTATGTGCATTCCATCTAATATCATCCTTAGCACAAATTCCCAATTCGGAGTATATTACATAATGGTAAATAATGCAACGTTTCAACCGGTTTTTATAAGAAATTCCATAAATAGAACATTCCAATATGCTAGTAATAAAAAATGTGCCGATTTGATAATGAAGTTCCGCAATTACTTATATAATAATAAACTCGAGTTTTGTTTAAAAATTTTTTCAAGTCTTAATGTACATTATCTAAATATTCTGCTAAAGTAAAAAACGTTTAAGCGATAATATAGAAACTAGTTTGTTAAAATGTGCGAAAAGTTTTTATTGCATTGATAATTAAGTAGAGCATATATTCTAAATAGTGCTGATTGTATGTATACAATGTGGACGTGCTAAATGGAAGTTTAATTACTATTGTTAAATACAGTAAACGGAAGTCTAAGAATGAATCGCATTTCTTTTACTCGCCCAATCAGTTAAACAGTTAAATCAGTTCACTGATACTGATTTGGCATCATTGGAGATGTATTTGGTTCTGTAAAATTATAGTGTCCAGTAGTACGCTGTAAATAAAGTTCAAAAACCGTCCCCTATGGCGCTCGTGTACACCCAGGGTGTGGAGTAAATGTAGCAAAATAATTTATATAGTAAATATAACCTCAGAGAATTGTTATGAGTAAATATTAAGAGTGATTTAATTTTGTGAGCTTTGAATACTACGTTTACAGCTTTTTGCACGGGTATTACTTAATCTTAAGACTTAAGCGGAACGAACTTATTTTGTTTTGTCCTATATTTAAGGATAAGCTCCAGATTTTCCAAGCTTAGGTTCCACTTAACACCACTTTTGATTTTGATTCTTGTTGGACATTGACATGAGTGCGTTCACAGATATTTTGAGACATAATTGTTCGAATTTTTCATGTCTATTAGTTACAAAATGGCATATAGAATCATAGAATATGATGACCTGAATTTAATTATATATGGTGTGCCTAGACAAGTGTATGAGAGGGCAGATTAGCTTAATAAGTTTGACGAACATTTTTCCCATGTATAGTGACCAAACCTATTGCTCTCCTTATACGAAACATGATTGAGGGTGAAATTGATGTCTGTGTCAGTTTATACTACAAGAATACTTTGTGACTGTAGAATGGAATATCGTCCCCTTTCAATTTTATTTAATTCTATATAATACATATCAACTGATAAAACAACCAAATTTTCAGCAATAATAGTGTTGCCCCTATGAATAAGTTGTTAATGACCGTGAGACTTTTTTACCACCTATGAAACGATTATATTATTTATTTTTCACAAAGTGTGGTTACGATCTCACGATTTTTCTTCTTCCTGTGATTTTTTAATATTTAATTTTATAAAAAAATTATTTTAACAAATATGGGGTGTTGTAAAATTTGTTCAAATACGCGTAAATAAAAAACAGAAAAATAATTCGCTTCAGTCTCTCTTGTTCATTCCTCTATCCTACTTTAGGCACCACCTTACTTTAATGCAGGGTTGGGCAAAATCTGATTTTTATTAAAAAAATCACAACTTTTTTGATTTTTTAAATTTGAATATAAAAATTGAACATTTTGATCCTTTGAAATTATTAATTATTTTAATGTAAGTCTAAAAATTATAATACTATTTGCGGCTCAAAAACTTGTGACAACGCATTTGTCGCGCTTCTTGCAAGAAAATTCTTGTCGCGATTTGTTTTCCTTCTGTCCTATACACTCACTATACAGTGCCGAGTACTGTCGAGTGAGGCACGAACGCGTTTGTTGTGCTTTTTGCAAGAATATTCCTGTCGAGGCTTGTTTTCCTTCTCAACCTATAAATTGGCGTTGCCCAACGATTTCACGCATTTCGCTAGTTAGGTTAGTTAAGTGAAGTGAAAACATATAAATAAAGTAAAATGAGTGGAAGAAAAGAGGACCCAATATGGCAGTTCTATATTAAGACAACAAATCCAAATAAATTGGGGTGTAGGGCTATTTGTAGAAAGTGCAAGATATTCAAGGGTTAGTCCAAAGACAAAGCACACCACGATGTTTGTAATTTTATCAAGAGAGGAATACAGGTAATTAAATTATTAATTTAATGTTATTTATATTTAATAAAGATTTTTATTATTTTATTATTAAGTCGGGAATGATCGCGTGGATAGATTTTGCCTAACATTTTTTTTGTTGATTCTCCAAGCACTTGATATTTTATTTTTGAGATAATTTAGTGAAAGTTTTGAGAAATAAATATTAATTATAAGTAACATTGTGTAATTTTTAATTATATATTCTGAGATATTTTGAAATATTTTTTAAATATATACGTATTATATTATATGTAGATACATTTTTGATAAATAACAGAATACAACAGGGTAACAAATGTGTCTCTGCATTAAAAGACACATTTAAATCAAAGATATTGTCTACCAACACGAAAATTAAAATATACTAGACAGTAATTAGACCAATCGTACATTACGCTGCAGAAACCTGGAATTTAACAAAAAAAGAGGAAAACACATTACAAATCTGGGAAAGGAAAATACTACGGAGAATATACGGCACAATTAAAGAAAATGGAGTATGGAGAATATTAAGAAACTACGAAGTTAATCAAAAATTCAATAGCCCAATAATAATGAATTGAGAAGTAAACGATTAAGGTGGACAGGACATGTACAACGTCTAGGTAATGAAAGGTGTGTCAAGAAAATACAGGAAACTAAAAGACAAGGACGAAGAGCATGGGGGCGACCGAAAACTAGGTGGTGTAGATGTGTAGAAGATCTTAAAGAAATTGGAATAAATGACTGGAAGAACAAAGCAATAGACCGGAAAGAATAGTAGAAGAAGCAAAGGACAGACTTCAGAGCAGAAACTAAATCACCGAATTCACAAACCCCCTACTATATTCAAAGCAGTAGGGTTGGCCAAGCGGCTGGCCACCGCTGCCGGAAAAATGAGGCTAGGAATCCCAATAGGGAGACTATGGACCTTAAGGTCTGAAAGTCAATGAGAAGATGAAGATACATTTTTGAGATAATTTTAAATTTTTTTTGATATTATTTTTAACAAAGATAATATAATTTTTAAGTATTCATTTATAGATATTTTAGGATATAGATTTTAGGCATATAGGATTGTTTTTAAATGTTAGGTGAAATCGAACACGCGACCTTTCCCAGGTTAATTAAAGATTATCTTTACTCTTCTATACTTACTTAATTTTTTTCAACTTAAAAAAATAAATTTGCTTTTACATCTCTATTGAACATTTTTACTTTATTTTAAAATCAATAATTCAATACTATATCAATATATCACCAATTAATCAAATTCAATTTTCAATTAGGTTTTTTCTTTTTCCAGAGAGTCGAATGTGGCTTGACAGTTTTGCTAGCACATCATCTGCCTAAAGTTGTAGTTCACTCATGACGGATAATTCATATATTAGAAAAATTCTACCAAAAGTACAACAAGTCCAACAACTTTTGAGCCAGTCCAAAAAAAGAAAGCAATTGAAACTCAGCATACCATGAGTGGTTTTGTAATGCGGACTTCAACTGCTGAAAAACATAAAATTGACAAACAAATAGCAAAGGCTATTTTTGCTACTAATTCGAGCTTCAGATGTATTGAGAATTTAGAGGTGAAAACAGCCATTCAGTTATTAAGGCTTGGTTATACGCCGCACTCGAGAAAAACGGTACCAACACGTCTTTTGGACGAAATCTATGAAGAGGAAAAAGAAAAATGTTTCTCCCTATACGAGACTATAGACACATCAATAAATCCACTGACTTCAGAATATTTAACTCAAATAGTTTGTGACCCGAGTTCTTCATGTGAATTAAAATAAAAGTGTACCGTAAAATCTTTTGTGACAGACAATACCGCAAATATAACACTTATGAGAAAAAACGAACGCAAAAGTTATAACTTATGGCTGCTCTGCACATATTATTAATTTACTGTGCAAGGACTTTCAAGTTAAATACGTTAAAGAACATGTGGTCCAAATTGTTAAGTATTTTCGAAATAACCATTTGGCTAGAGCTAAATTCACTCAAGCAGGAGGCAGCGCTTTAGTCCTTCCTATCGATGTGCGATGGAATAATCTTGGCGACTGCTTAGAGATTTATGTCACTCAGTGAGACATCATATTAAAAATCTGCGAAGAAAATAAAAAGGAGATTGATTCCACTATTTACCAAAAAGTTTCAAATATTGCGATTAAACATGCAGCGCAAGATTATGTAAACATTTTAAAACCTATATCAGTTGCTATCGATACAGTGCAGAGGAAAAATGCTACTATCGCAGATGCTGTAGAGCAGTGGAAACATTTACAATATATCTTTGACGAATCTGTGGAATTACCATTACAAAAAACAAAACAATTTAATAATCGATATAAGCAAGCACTAACGCCATATCATTTTATAGCGTATAATATATGTTGAATCCACAAAAAAATAAAATACCAGTTAACACCAGAAGAAAATAATATAGCTTTAGAAACAATTAACGAGTTATATGAAACCACTGGACTGTTACCTTTAGTAATAAAGTTAAATTCCCGCAGTGCTCCATTTAAGCAAGTTATGGTTTCCGACGAAGTAATAAAAAATGTAAACGGACTACAATGGTGGTTATCACAAAATGATGAGCCGGAAATCTTGAAACAGTTGCCAATATTAAAACAGTTCCTGTGTGCAACTACTTCTTCAGCTTCAGTAGAACGCGTATTTAGCTCTTTTGGTCTTGTATACTCGGATATTAGAAACAGATCAGGCATATAAAAGGAGGAAAACTCGCGTTTTTGTTTAAATTGTATATAACGAAAATGAATAGACTGAAAATATACAGTAATAAAATTTAGGTGTTACGTTTAGTTTAAGAATTTGTAATTATGTACTTCTTTTTTATTGTTTTTGCTAAAACCATATACTTCTTTCGATTTTTGAGAAAAATTTTATCGTATGTTATCTGGTTCTGAATAAAAAAGAAAAAAATTGATCTTAAATCATGATTTTCATTTTAAAAATCAAGCGATTTAAATCAGCCCAACCCCGCTTTAATGCATTTCGATGAACACTTTTCTTATACAAATGAATCTAATCTTCGATGATATTACTCATCTCTATCGTATCATAAAATGAGCGAAATTGAGTCATCAAAGACAAGTTAGATTATTGAGAAACTTGATTGCATATGGATGCAAAAAATTCAATGAGCCAAAAGAATATGTACTAATTATTTTAAAGAATATCCATCCGTGCACGAATGTGGTCGTGTCCTCGTGTCGAATGACATGGTGGTTAGGTTAGGTTTTTAATTGTTTTCCAGCAGCACAAAGCTGGCACAATTCAACCATATTTCATTTTTTTTTCGAAATTCGATAGTGGCTAGGCTAACTTTTTTTGAATTTTTCATCAGCCTATAGAACTACCAATATTGAAAAATCATTTGCAGTACAAGTAGAACAAACCTAGTACAATTCTGCACAACTTTTAATTTTTTGAATTTCGAAAAAGGCTGGATCAACTTTACCCATATAAATTTATACACAAAACACGTTAAAAATGTATAGAGAAACTTCGCACATATTTTTTGCATAAAAATTTTATACATCGCTAAAACATTTTGAGTACATACAACTGAATTTCAGCAATATTTACATAGGTATCCATTTCAGCACAGATTTTTGCAAGTAGTTTTTAACAAGCTTCATGAAATACAAGTTTAGTAATTCAAAATAATTAACGTCGAGAATTACGGTTAAAGCAACATAAGGGTTTATATACATTGTAATTTGATATTTTGAATCAACGAATTAATGACGTACTGAGAGGAACAGTACAGGACAAGCTGAGATTTAATAATGTGTTAATATAGATAATTGGATTCTATAATAGGAATTTAAATTAGAAATACGATATCTGAAATATTTTAGCAATACATACTGGATAAAATCAATATATTATTCATCACTTTATGGTATTATAAAACAAAATGTTTACCAACTAGTTTTGTCAATATAAACAAGCTCTATGATAATGGTTAATAAATTTTGACTGCATTAGAATCCCTATCGAGACAAAGAAAAAATCAAAATTTGAGATAGTATACAGCACAGGCGGTTCAAACAAAATCTGTGGTTTTACTATGTCTACAGTTAAAACAATTTTACCTGTACCGACGTATGGAAATATAACAATGACCTACCCCTTTTCTTAGTCCTTAAGGCCTATATTTAGGGTCTATGTTTTGTTGCTTACAATTTAAACTTTAAAAAGCTGTGGTATATTATATAACTGTGTAGAAAATGCACCTAGCTCCCTTACTAATGCCAGAGTTAAGAATTAATGAAAAACAAAAATTAATGTCAGTTTGAAAAACGTAAAAAGAGCGTGTATTTTATTATTTTGTCAGTCATGTACTGTTAAAACGTAGAAAAGTAAGGTTGGTGACAGCGGTGGTATTTAAGAAATAATATTAATCGCCTTTATTATTATACATAAAAAAATTACATAATTATAATATATGAAATGCAAGGGGTAGTTGAACCTTTACTGCGTAAAAAACGTATTTGTTCTACTGTCTGTCTATGGTAAATACTAGATCCACTGCATACGACAGACATGGATACTAACGGACCACCAACATGATTTTTAATTTAGGATGAATAATTCGTGCCCAAGCTTCAGTAACAAAGTGAAGGATCGAAATAGTAAATTCAACTAATATTGTAATTGAAGGCATGATCTCGTTCGGCCCCACACCAAGTATAGTTTCTCGAAGCCATTGAAACCACCTACATTTGATGGCCAAACTGCATGGGAAACATATCGACTCCAATTTGAAGCTGCGGACTGAGACACAGATGGCGCCTTATAATAGTGTTGATTCGTGGGTAGGCAGCAATCGTTTTGCAGTTTCTTCCACAAGACACGCCCAATTATGCGCCCTTCGTATAAGTTTCAGAGATAAAACATGGCCAACAGCACTTGAAGCAAGTATTCCAGTCAGCTTAAGTCCGCAATCAAAAATCTAATGAAATCCTACAGGAAATTGAGGGCGATATAAACAGACCGCTGCATTTGCCTATCCCAAGGTACCTAAAGATTTTCATACAGCAAATCGAGACACAGGCATTCGTTGATGGATTACAAGATGTGGAAATGCAACAAATTCTACGCCTACAATACCACAAAACGTTGAGTGAAACTCTGATTGCAGTTAAGTCATATGAGGCAGTAAAAAGCATATCAAAATCTTTCAGCCCTAAATTGAGAGAAATAAGGCTTTAAGAACCAGAGGGAACTTCCAGTAGCCACTCACAAATCTTGAATACACTCCAGTCTATGCGACGAAATACCCAAAATGAAAGTAGGAGATGCTTCAACTGCGGAAGAATCGGATACATTCAGAGAACTTTCCGTTCGACGAATAGGGAGTCCAGAAATGAAGGTCACTTAGATCGCCATCTCGAAGCATCTCATAAAATCCAATAAGAAACCACAGTTTATATGCGTCCCTAAGAAGCCCTTCTCCCACACCTAGCCGACTTTCAATAAACGATCAGGGAAACGAATAAAAATTGACACTATGAGTCAGGCGTCAACTGCATGTACTGGGAGCCACAAAATCAGCACTTACATTTATAATTAAAATGAACAAAACTTATTAGTTATTGACAATTAAAATTATACCTTTGTCATCGATACCGATACCGCCAAGTCTGTCATTCGAACAGGGATTCTGAATTTAAAACCTACTTGTAGAAGCTTAATTCTTAAAACAGCTGCAGGACATAATGTTCCTGTTCGAAGAAAAATAACAGCAACTATACATATTGGTAATACTCTGATAAAACACTTATTTCTGGTAGTCGATATTACAGATCAATGCATTCTTGAAATGGACATTAAGCAAAATAAATGTACCATAGACCCTCAAAATAAAATTTTAATAATTGGAAATTAAGAGATAATCCTAAATTCGGAAGAAGAGACTTCTCAAATAACGGTTATAATGGACAAAGATACAAAAGTTCCCGAAAATTCTGAAGGAATCGTTTGGGCACAGGGCCGGATTAAGCTAGGGGCCTGGGGGGGGGCTATAGCCCCGGGCGCCAGGTCCAAGAGGGCCCCATCATTTGGAAATCATACCTATATCAATACATATATAGCTTATCGTATATATGTTACAATACCTATCGCTAACTGCGAAGCAGAGCGATCATTTTCAACTTTAAAAAGAGTTAAAGATCTTCATCGCGAAAACATGGCAGATGGAAGACTGTCAGCACCGGCTAGACTGAAAATTGAAAGTGAATTATTTAGAACAATAGATTCTGAAAAGCTCATTCAAAATTTCATAGCTGAAAAGTGCAGAAAAAAATTCTAATGGCTTTCTCATGTAGTACTTAAGAGCATATAAATGTGTATATTGTTACTCGAATGTATATATTGTTACTGAAATTCTAAAATGTAGTTATAATCAATACTTTTGAGATAATATATGTAATAATTATTTGTAGAGGAAATATATGATATAATTAATTTATTGGAAATGCCTATCACTTTAATTACTCTTGTTTTTCCGGGTTTCCGAATTCCTTAAGCGGGCCCCGTCATTATTTTAGCCCCGGGCCTTGTAAATCTTAATCCGGCCCTGTTTGGGCATTGTGGAAACTGCGAAACTAGTGAATGAAGGAATTGTGGTATCTGGATGTCTCGTCAATGTAGATCAATCGATTCCCGTTAGAGGTGCTAGTTTATCAAATAAACCTTTCAAATTAAAGAAAGAACAGAAGATAGGCTTTGTACACAAGTTCTTTTCCTCTATGCACCTTACCATATCCTCAGTACAAGACTGACGTAACAATATGTTACTGTTGTTATCTGAGATTATTATTTAGTAGTTGTAATTTCCACTATAATTTATTAAATAAATCCCTTTGCTACGTCCGGGAGTATTATTTAACAAAATCAAGAAATCAAATGTAGTATGAAAGACTGACAAACTTGGAAATAGATAAATTCTAAAATCTGAAAACATAGGAAGAATGATAAAAGCATCCAGTATAAGATGACTTGAACATATCCAAAAGATGAAAGGGGGTAGTTATGTGAAGAGAATAACAGAGTGGACACCAGGCCAAAAGGTAGATCAAAAGCTAGATGAATGGACCCCAAATATAGATCGACTGGAGAAAGAAAACCCAGAACAGGAAGGAATGGAGGAAAATTGTTGAAATGTCAAAGAAACATGAAAAACTTTAAATATAAATAGGGAATCATAGTGGACTGACTCTCCACAAAAACAAGAGTTTAAGAGCCAAATATTGGCGGTTACTATTCTAGAAGGAATGTATAACCTTGCATATATACATTAAATTGTACTCGAATATTAGTTAAAATTTTATACTATTTTCTATCCGATTCATATTTTTCAATTTTTTAAACAGAGAATCTTATTTTCTTTTATAAAATTAACGTGTCCCGACTGCTGAAGCCATTGACAGTTACAGTATTTATTACATTTTAGGTAGAATATGTTTGATTTTATTAAATTTGTGTCTTTTAAGTAGGCTTGCATTCTGTTCACTTAAGGATGTCAATAAGTGGTTCTTTTATTTTGTTTCTGCTGGTAGGTTTAGTAGCGGGGACATTCCACTAGGATAAGTTTAACAGTTAGATATAGGAAACATAACTGGCACTGGGGACGATATTCTTTTCCCTCCAAATATCCACATGTGTGTCCAATACGCAGTATTCTAATAATTCCTTGTTATTATTTTCTGGAGTGTGTAGGCTGGAGTTCATAAACGGCGGAGTGTGTTCTGTCCCAATAAGTTTGCCCAGAGTCTGAGACGTTTTTTAAAAATATATTTTAGGTGGTTGTCGGCTATTTAATTCCCGGTGATTCCAATGTGTGATGAGGTCCAGATTATAGTGACTGTGGTGTTTTGAGAGAAGAGTTTCTCGTATCTTTCGTGGATTTAGAGTTGGCTTTTGGGGTCTATATTATAGCGACCGTGGTGTTTTGAGACAAAGTTTTCTTGTATCTTTCGTGGATTTAGAGTTGGCATTTTTTATTCCTTGAATTGATGAGATGTATGTGCAGATAGCGACATTTTTATTTCCTGTGTATAATAATTTGAAAGCCTGGAGAATTGCAAAGATTTCTGCGGTGAATATCCTACAAGTGTCTTCAAAAGCAGTTGCGTAAAGGATATCATTTAGTGAAATGACCGCGCATCGTACTCAATTGCTTTTATGCAAATAACAATTATTGTAAAAGAAAGGTTTTTAAAGCAAACATATATAATGTATTTAATCTTGTGCTTTTGTACCCCGTAAAAAATAACAAATATCCACACTTGAAATTACGAGATCAGGGAGTTTTAATAACCCATCTCGTTGGCGATTCCACTGAACAGATTGGGTAATTTTTTATCTTTTTTTTTTGTTAATATACTATGCAAGTCTAATATGTTTCTCGAAGTATAATACCCCCCCTATATGGTTTTATAGCACCACTGAACCGGCTCAGTGGTGACTGGAAACTGATAAATGAACCAAATTGTCAATATTATCAATAATTTTGCAGATCAAATATCAGTTTCATTTATAAAAATAATATGATCGGTCATACGAATGAAAATTTCGAAAGTTCAACTCTGATTTTGCCTCGAGCGCCTCGAGAAATTCATTAATTTTCAGAAAGCGGAAATTCAATATTACAAAACCAACGCTGTGGTCCGTTAAAATTGTGAAAGATGCAAATTTAGAACTAAATTAAACACTGGAAAATGGAAATCCCAACAAGTTATTAATTGAAATTAGAAACTCACAATACAAAACATTAAACAAAAACTAACCTAAATAAAATAATAGCTAATTGAAAAAGCGAGCTAAGGAAAAAAATCAAGAACTATTAGAATAATTACAAAAAGACAACAAAGCATTATATTTCAATAAAAAAATAGTGTCTCGTTTGTATGCAAAAGCTGGTCCTTGATGGCAAAATGTGATTTAAAGAAAAGAAGAAACACTGTTAAATTAGAGAATGTATTTGAGTTCTGTGTCTTCAAATATAATAAACATCGGTTGAAACTACAGTAAAATTTACCACAAATCCCAAATAAAGCAGGAATAATAATTAAATATCTAAAAAATGTAAATTGATAGACCACATGGAAGAACAAAATTGATCCAGGAAGAACTGAGCGCGTATTCTGTATCATCATAGAAAGGAAATTTCTTTCTATAAATTCTCTATACCACTTTACCTTATTCTGTAAGCTACTTCGGCATTGGTCGTGTGTCACGAACACTTCGTTCGGTAAGTAATAGAAAGACCATTTTAGGTCTTGCTATGATGTTTTGAGTATCCCTGTCTCTTTTTAACACACAATCATTTAGATTTATCTTTGTTGGCATGTTTACTTTTCTTCAAAGGAAAGGTGCAAATCGATTATGTTGTTTATGGTGTTTTGTGGTTTATATATACAAGTTTATGTCATATGGAGGATGTTTATGTTGGAAAAATAATTTTTGGAGTAATTAAGTATTATTAATATTATTGCAATTTAATACGTAAACAAGTGCAAAGGGCACCTAAATAATACGTATTTATGGCCATTTACGGTGTTACCTGTAAATATGAAAAATTTCTGTTGAACGTTGTGTTGAATTAATTACTAAACTTCTTAATTTTTGTCATTAATCCAATTCTTAAAAAGTTCAATATATTTAACATTGGTGATTTTAAGGATTAATAAATTCTTCTCTCCAAACTTAATTGGTTTTGTTGTTTTTCATCTTCTACTTGTAGCAAATAAATTGGGTACATACTTTATAATGTACTCGCAATAAAGATTAAAAAAAACGAAAACTAAGAACAGATAATATGCTATTCTATAATTTATAATATTTACACCACACATAATAATTATAATAATAATTGACTCCCACAATGAAATATGAAATAATTCTCGTACTATTATCCTCCTGAGAAATAAACAACATATATAATCTGTGATAAACTATCAAATGTTGCTATTGTTGCAGACTTAATCAAAATATATCCCAAATTCCCCTAAAAACAGGTCAATGTTTTTACATCCAATAATTATCAGTTCTCTATACCCGAGCATTGCCGAATAGATATAGAAAGAGTGGTACAGAATAGGTTCACGAAATAGAAAGAAATTTTCTCTCTATACTCATAGAAAGAAATTTCTTTCTATGAGATGATACAGAATACGCGCCCTGGTGTCCCAGAGGCACATGCATGAAAGTGCAGCTTTTTCCAAATTAAATTAAAGAGCTACATGGTACCTGTAGATAATTCGATTGAGTTAAGCTCAATAATGGAAAAAAAGAAAGTTATAAAAATAGAATGTATTATTTTTTGTGTGTTCAATTAAACATTATTTCCGCTCCCAAACTATTCTGAAATATTTTTGAGTAGGGCTATTGTCCCTAATTCCAGTGGTCAGTCAATCATGCATATTTGACCAGGTAAGTAAAGGGTTCATGTTCAAAATTTTATATTTCCTATGCTCAGTCACGTTTCTGTAGGTAACTGTGAAATCTATTCAAATAAAACATCAAAATCCTAGTATGAAATGTACTGCTGTGTGGGCTGACAATCATGTAAGAAAACAAGAGATTATTGTAAATGTAAGATTGTTCTGGAATAGACTTCAAGTTTTCAAATAGTTATTTATGGAAAAAAGGAGTTAACCTTCCTTACATTTATTGTTATAGTCTATTTTTATCTAGGAGACAGTAATAAAACCTGATTTGATTTCTAATGCAAAACTTAGTATGGTCATTTTTAATATTATTACAAAATAATCTAAATATTTCCTAATATTTTCATAAATGTACCTGAGCCAATACAAGTTTTCAGTCTTTTATAACCCTAAGCTGTACAGAACAATAGAAAAAGGTTATTTTCAATAAGTACCTAGTTGCCAATAAAGGTTTGTTTACTTCAATTCCAAAAATCTCTTACAGTAATGGAATTATAAGTAGATAAATATCTTCCCAACAAATTTCATGTGATTGTAGGCTTTTCCATTTAGTAAGGAGGTCCAAGTTGGGTATCCTCAGCAGTCATTTAGTTGCAACTTGCAAGAAATGATTTTTGATCTTGATGAATTTTTACACAATGACCTGGTAGACGAAAATGTTACAAATAATAATAAAGAAAATAGAAGTGAGGTCATCAGTGAAATAAAGCTAATAGAAATTCAACATGGAACTGGCCACCAGAATAATAAAGTTATTGAAGAAAGTATAACATCCGATGAAGTTGTAACAGAAGAAAATACAAATCTAGACGACTTAACTATTCTACCTCATACGAATCAAATAATTGTAAAAGCACTAGTGCATGCTTCAGTGGATTTAGATGAATCAATAAGAGCTAATTCAAAAAATAAGAAAACTGGACTGAATATATCAGTTTCAATTGCTGATGAATTCAATATGGTGCCAGTGGTTCAATGCATAGCAAATCTCGAAGTCAACTAAGTAGACTCAAATAAAACTGCATGCAGTGATATGAGTGAAATACATGAAATTGGACAGAATGAAACGTTTATGATACCAAAAGATGAAGAAATATGTAGAGAAAATGGAATCGTAGAAGAAATCACTGTTCTCCCTTAAAAACACTCCCAAATTGCTGCAGAATCAGCTCCAGATCGTGATGATCTTTTAGATGGAAATGAGATGAGGAATAAGACTGACGTTGAAAGCAAATTGATTGAAAATAAAAACAAAACATTTGAAAGATATGATTATGTATACTAATCAAGATAAGCTCACAACAGCAGTAATACCCAAGTAAAGAGATATGAATGAATCAAATGGTACGGAAATATCTTAAATGAATTTTAATGCCATTATTGAGATAAATCAGCCATTAAAGAACGATAAGAATAAGGAAGCATCGGTAGTAATTAAAATGAAAACATTTGTATCACACTTGTAGGTCAGTTTTATATTTTTTTGTTATGACAAATATGTTGAAGAGTTTACTGTGTAGTATTAAAGTTTATAGGAATCCCCACCAAAGAGTTATTTGAAAACCTTTTTGTTCTTCAAATTTACAGATACAAACTTGTATGTACATTATATTTTTTATAATATATATTTTTATTTCATTTTTTTTAAGAATAAAGAGTTCGTGAAGAGAGTTTAGTATTTAAAGCACATGTAATAGGTATCGAGTACATAGCTGCTCATTCCAACAGTATGGCTGACTACTAAATCCATGGTGGCTGAAATTAGAATTTCGGCGGCTGCCAAACGGACTTTTTCATAACAAAATTAATACCAATTAAAAATATAATGAATAGCTGGAAACAAACTATATACAATTACATTCTATTTATCCGATCATTAGGGTGTATAATTCATTCGGATTTGAAAATGACTGACCACCGGCAAATGTACCCTACCATTCGCAGCTAAGTAGCTTTTTTATGTTCTATCTTCAGTTTTCGAACAATTCTTTAGATTACTGTCATTTTATCCTTATGTGTAGTTTTTATTGTATGAAATAAAATAACCCTCCCAACAAACCAAACGAAGATAATGGAATCGTTTCGTCGCTCAATTCCTTGAGTCAACACTAAAGAGTAACAGGAAATGAGCAAACCCTAAATAAATAAATCGGAGACGAACTATATAAATAAAGGGCCGATCGTAATTTTTACGTATTTCATGTAAATTCAAATTTAAAACATTAATTAAATTATAAAAAAAACTTTTCCCAATGTAAAAATTTGCAGAACTAGATTTCAATTTAATGGATTTGTATCTAAAAAAATGTTCTCAGAACTAATTGATTTGGCCACATTTAAATCATAGTAAATATTGCTAGGTAATAAAATTCCTATTTTTTTCAGTGTATGAATACATTTTCCAGAAATATTGACGATAAAATAGTTCTTTGATTAATAACAAAATTCCATACTACTTTAAACGCTAGGCACTGTCTTTTATAACCTTTGGAGTAATGGTAGTTACACCACTGGTTATAACACAATAATAAATAGATTATAATCAAGTTTATGTGAGATAACAAATTATATTATGCTTAATTAGTATTTACAAAAATATATATTGAACATAAACACACTTTAAAAGTTCATTTATTTATAAATAATTACTCATAATGCACTTTTAATCATCGTTACTAAATATAAAAGTTTATAACCTCAATTTTTCCTCAATAGGTTTTACCGCTTTTAAATCAAAAGTAGGTATGAAAATTATTTTAATAAATCTAAAATTCTACTAGTTTTTCTTCAATCCAATAGTTTGTTTTTTTCAAGTAATTTCAATTGTTTTTTGTAACTAGATAATTAAACTAAAAACCATAAAGATGTCTACTTACTGTTAATGGTAACTGCTTAAAATTATTTCCAATAAATTGAAATTAACCACGTGGAATATAGATACACAATAATTGTTATTAAGACAAGATCTTCAACTTCCTAATTAAGTAAATGAGAAGTTAAATAAAAATCTCGTTGTTGAATGATGTACTACACTAGGAAATTTGAGCAAAACTATTTAAAAGATGTACAAGCAACAGCGTGACTTGCTACAAACAAAATGAGGGTCGGTCGAGGTTAGAAGCAGTCGTTCACATTGGAAGTTTTATCGTATCGTACAGCGTTGCCAAATCGTAAACAATTTAATGTGTTTAGATTTGGCGGCAATTTTAAACTTGATGCTTCATTTACTGCAACAAAAAGTATACGCTGGGTATTTTATATTATTGAGAGGACCTTTAAATAAATTTTAAAAAAGGAGTTTAATATAATAATTCTTGAGTTGAAGTATGTGTCCCCCAACTGTAGTGATTGTTGCCTACTTAAAAAGATTATAGGGATTTTGTGTACATAGGTTTAATGCTAAAAATAAAATAAGAAGAAAAAGTGGTCATTAAAAATTAGAGTGGTCTTGAGGGAGGGTCACATGTATTTTAATATTTCCTTGCTGTAAAAGTGTATTTTTATTGTTAAAAATTAGGAAACAAAATATTTGTTTTCTGCGTTTTTTTCTTGTAACAATAACATGTAGTAAGGTTGGCGACACCGTGATAGGAATCTTTGGCTTAATTCATCGAGATAATGTAATATTTAATATCAACGGACTCGAGAAAATAACCACGATATCTGAGTAACACGGAAAACACAATTAATTTATTTTAATTCTTTGCGACAGGTAACATTCTCAATCCCGATGATTCTAAATGATTTATGTAACACGTAAAGTGTATGTTTGGTAACGGATATGGAATCAATTGGAAATTAGATTTTGTAGAGCTACTATTTGTTCATATTAAAGATATATTGACTTTGGTAAATAATTCATTTTATTAGGTATTTCATTCGTGTTCGACGCCTTCAGTCTTTTTTGGTCTACATACATATTAAAGAAATACTTTTTCGTCAATATTATATGATTACATTTTCATGTTTAGTTTCATTTTGACAGAAAAAAATTGCTAGGAATTGAGTCAATACCTGTAACATTAAATAATATCACTTTGTCCCATTCTTTTTAAAACTATGTATTTTTATTGTGTTGCAGTTTTGCATCTCAGAATTTATTCTAGATGGCGACATTTTGTAGCAAAGTTGAAATGTTGACAGAACCCCTTGATTTGATAATTTGTACTCTGGAAATGTTGATTTGACTGTAGCTGCTAGCAGTGCAACGCTTATCTCTACAGGGCTGTAGGGATGACAGAATAAAAAATGTACAACCGCAGCAAAGCCAATTCTTGTCTAATTTGTTAGTTTACACACAATGCCAGACACGTTTTTTCCTCTTTTTTGCAATGTCTCGAACTTATACCATAAAGTTTCGGCTTTGATGGACTCGTAATTTTTTTTCCATTCTGCAGAATTCGTTGACCTAGGATACAGCTTTTGCACGGTCGAACCAATGCTAGACCCATTATTTTTCAATAATTGAAGTCTAAACTAACAAATTATACAAGAGTTTTATTATATCATCCCTACAGCCCTGTAGATAAGTTTTGCACCGCTAAAAGCTAGCCAGACTAATGAAATTAACATTTCCAGAGTTCAAATTATCAAATCAAGGGATTTTCAACTTTGCTGCAAATTGTCACAAATCGTCTGTCGTCAGCTTCCGGACTAAGAATATTGAACTACGTTCAACACGCCGTGGTTCCGTGATAGTAGATCACGTGACTTTGTATATGATACACGTACTCGTTCTTTCGACAACGACGAATCATTAGCTTGGCGGGAATTCTCCAACCTGTTCTCGCAGAAAATTTGAAATTCGTCTGCGGTTATATAGTCCGGGAGAATGGAGTTCAAAAGTTTTCATATAAAAGCAAACCTTTCGATTATTTTTACAAAAATTCAGTATCTATCTAGGGCATTATATTCCGATCATATCGTATGTACAGGGTGTCCAATGAATAACGAGGGGAATTTTAACACTGTTCGTTTGTAAAAAAGATTTGTAAGTAAAATCAGTGATAGTGCGTCATATGAGTGCCGCGATCATCGTTCTTGACATAAATGACCGTTTAACTTTTGAGGTTATGAATCCATGGTTTAGATAGTTCCTTTTTTGCCTACAGCTTACGCATGCCAAACAAGAAAATGAACAGTTTTTGGATACTACACAAAAACTAAAAAATAATCCAGTAAAAAAAACAATCTTATGGATGTAAATTATGTAAAACAGAATGTGCAGTTCATGCCACAAGAATGATGTATCATTTTATACACAATTGTACAAAATGCATCGAAAATATAAAAAAAATTACAGAAAGACAAATTCAGGACAATTTCGACATACTCCAACCATAGTCGATAATGATTTTAAAACGCAGGGGCCTATACCTACGTTCACACCAACAGCATCAGTGACTTCAAGTGCTAGTACTAGCTCTTTATATATAGATATTTTGGATCACCACAAACTTTAGCAATGTCATCATTGTCTACAAGAACTCCAACGGATCGCCCTGAATCATCGAGGTCTTTTTTGGACAGACAATAGTCCATTATTTTCTTGACCACATGACAAACCGAGAAAAATCTTATTTGAAAGCAGTTGGCAATGGCAATGCTTCAGGTACTCCTCTACATATTACAGAGAACAAATATTGGATGAATCTATTTAAGAGCCTCAGACATTCATTTATTCTGCCGTCTAGATATATTATATCTAATTCGCTTTTGAATGATATGTTTAACGAAGACAATATTGTCAACTTGCTGATTAGCTTCGAGTACGTAGGAATCCAGTAATATTCGACAAGAAGATATATTGAATTCCATTGCCACTACACAAAACCAGTATTTTACAAGACATCACATATCGAAGATGATAGACACACTGGAGATTATAATAGCCGCAAAATTATCGGAAGTATTTGCAGAAATTGGAGAAAACAAAATAATTGGTTGTGCCCACATTTTGTATTTACTAACAGGAGATATAAAATTGAATCAATCAATTCTTGTAAAACCATTCTCAATGCTGTCTTTGTAAAACTGCGAAAGGAAAAACTTTTAGCAAAAAACACCAAGACATTAAAACCGCCAGTAGGTACTAGATACAATAAAAATACGAATCATAATAAAAATCTCGTACTAATAATAATCATACTAACTTAACTTCTGAACTCTTTATAACGATTCGATAAATGGAATAAACACACCGAAATGAAAAGTGAGAAGTGGTTACTAAATTTACCAGAATACAACTACGGTTGCTCTGGTGACAGATAACTCACCGAAGTTTCAGGAAATGGCCCCGCGTTTTCATGATATTGATATATACAGACCGCCCATTTTCTAACCACAGTAACCAAGAGTATATACGGACCTCATGCCGAGATGAAGAAGTAATCTACAGTGATGAAAATGAAGAGTTGTTCAAGGCAATATAAGGAGTGTTGCAAGAGGAAAGTAAAGTTAGTGATGCAAATGGTACTATTGAGGATGAATACTTATTTTTTTAACAGATAAATGAACATAAAAAAATGTGAATTTTTATTAATGTTTATAGAAAGTCATATTACCGCCACGTGACACAATTTTTAAATGACCACCATTTTACAACACTGAGTAAAATTTGTACATGCGCATATTATGCAGTATTTACTATAATATAAGTTGGTGTGTTTTATGAATACTTCAAAATGATATAATGATAATATAAAAAGACCATAAAAGAGGGTAACGGGACGTTCTGTTACTTATATAATGAAAATAAGTTTATTTTTAACACCAATTAATCCCACCTTTCCAATCGATGATAGGATCATTTTGAAGATTTGTAAGCCGAGGTAATATGTTGAAATGACATAAAGGAGTGTTCACAGGAACTAATCTAATTATGAAAGTGAAGATGAATTTTCAGCAAAACATCATTAATTCGATTGTGTAACGCATTAGTTTACTGAAATCTGATATATTTATTTTTATGCGAGAAATCAGATTTACCAAGCTGATTGGCTGGCAAATACTTCCTTGAATTTTTCATCTATATTTTAATTTAAAATATATATTAAACTTACCCTAAATGAGAAAGTGGATATCGCTCGATGGATTTCCAATTATCTGAAACATAAGTAAAATATTAAACTTCCATAGTTGCCACGCTGGGTCGGATGTTCCTATAGGCTAACTAAGCGCCATCCTAAGGCCTCAAATTAAATTACATTATTATAACCTAACACCAATGAACACTATACCTAAAACAAGGAGAAATTCTACGCATATGACTAATAAACAAACATAAAAATGTAAATATAAGAATCTGTGCAGATTTTGTAGAAAAGCAATTTCTTATTCAACAAAAACCAATTAGTCCAGGAGGAATCGGCGCATGAGTACCGAAAACTATTCCACCTCAATTTTTTTATGCGATCCTCTTTGAATTGCCCTACTGATGATATAAATGCATGTTGCCATGGGGCAACCTAGTGCCATATTGTTTAAACCGAAATTGTTTAAACAATTGGAAGGAATTTATTAAAATACAAATAAAAAGGTCCTATGACTTTAAACGATTAAGTTAATATTTTTAGAGATATGAATTTTTAAAGGTTAGAAAAATCTCAAATTTGGGTACTTTTGACGCATGAAAAATATATTAAAAAAATAAAATAAAATATAAATAATAATTTTTTTAAATTCTTTATACAATAGTTAATAATATTCTTAATAGGGATTTAAGAAAATTTCTTGTTTATACCTGTTTTTTAATTGTTAATTTCGCGCGCTCACAAGTATGCGTCGCTACCTTCAAGTATCGCCGTCTCTCTCTGACTCATGCGCTGCATCGACCTCTCTGTGTGGCCTTTTAAAAACTCATTTAAGGGCACATCAAAAGCTAAGCGTGTGGTTGTATAGGGCATATAATGAAAAATTGCAACTATTATAAAAGAAATCAAAAGTACAATGAGCAGAAAAGAAATAAAACCGCTCAAAGTCCTCAAGTGATTGATTCCGAAACCCGTGTAATATTTATGGCTGGGGAAATTAATTTACTTGAGTCAAGCAGTAATAAAATTATCTTCTTGTTAGACTCTGGGGCTTCAGATCATATCATAAATAGAGAGGATACTGCTAGAAGTTTTGAGTCTCTTGAAAATCCGATTAAAATTTCAGTTGCCAAAAGTGGTGAATCTATCTCAGCAACCAAAAGGGGTGTAATTAAAGCGACAACAAACAGAGGAATCTAGGCAACAATCGAAGCAGTTCTCTATATAGTCCAGAAGTGCCGTATAATCTGCTGTTCGTTTCCAAACTTCAAAAATTGGGTACGACCGTCTTATATGATCAACATGGAGTAAACATAAGTTACAATAGTATACTTATTATGCAAGGTAAGCCATTAAATAATTTGACTCAAATAGAATTAACAATTGATTAAATTATATTGTTAAAATAGTTCATAATAAGAAAACAAATTATGATATTTGACATGAAAGATTAGGTCATGTAAGTAGAAATAAATTTGTTAAATTGATGAACTATAATATGGTAGCAGATATAGGGGAAATAATAGGAAGTTAATCCCAATGATAAAACATGTGAGGCTTGTATTAAAAGCAAGCAAATTTGATTATCGTTTAATAAAGTCTAAAATCGAGATAATGTAAGGAGACCATTATTTATTGTACATTCGGATGTATGTGGTCCAATCACTCCGACGGCACTGAATGATTAAAATTATTTTAGACATCAATTATTATCATTTGACAGTTCCGCATACTCCTCAAATGAATGGTACTGCTGAACGTATAGTTAGAACAATTACATAGAAAGCAAGATCAATAATAGCCTCATCTTGTTTGGATAACATTTTCTGGGGTGATGCAGTTTTATCAGTATTTGATCAATATTATTCCAAGTAGAGCAATAAAAATAATGAAAACACGATATGAGTTATGGCATAATAAAAAGCACAGTTAAATATTTGGAAGTATTTGGTTCTCTACTGTGTATGTACATGATAAAGTTACAAAAATAAATTCGATGTCAAATCTTGGAAAGGTATACTGGTTGGTTATGATCCAAATGGTTATAGTCTGGAATATCGAATTACAAAAGCATGCCACATGCAGCGATGTTATTGTGGATGAGACAAATTTTATGGTTTCGCGGCCAGGTATAAAGTCTGGTAATTGTAAACCAGATAGTTTTTATAAATCTGATATTTAAAAATCAGATAGTTTAATTAAATCTGGTAATTGTAAACCAGATAGCTTTGATAAATCTGATATTGATACATGTTTAGTAAATCAGGTAATGATAAACCAGATAGTGTAAATAAATCTAATAATGAGAAACCAGATATAGTAATAAATTTCAAAGACTAGAAAATACAAATGATTTTGAAGCCGTTTGCCGTTGGAGTGAAAGGATTAAAGATCTTCCTAAAATATCATATGATGAAACAAGTAGTTTAGAAGAATGCAGATAGCTCAAGTAATAATGAAAGCTGTTCGAAATCCTTTTGATGAGATTAAAAATAGGCATGGTGAGGTTAAATGGGAGCACTATTGAAAGTGAACTTATTTCAATTGATATTAATAATACTTACACATAAGTACCAAAGCCAAATGATAAAAATATTGTAGACTGTAAGTGGATATTTACAATTAAAAATGATGAGTTTGGTAATAAGTAGAGGTTTTAGTCGGAAACCCATGGTAGATTATGATGAAACTTTTGCACCTGTAGCTAGAATATCTAGTTTTATTGTTGCGTTTGCCTACCAGAATAATCTGTTATTACACCATATGGACATAAAGACACCATTTTTAAACCTAACCTAACTAAAGGAAGAAATTTTTATGAAAGTACCTGAAGGGGTCCAATGTAAAAAGGGCCAGGTCTGTTTATTAAACAATGCCTTGTATGGTTTAAAGCAGGGGCACAATAAACTTTAGCCGTCAGTGCATTGTAACCCCCTTAAAATCTAATTTAAAGGTTTAAAGCAGACGGCTCAATGCTGGTTTGAGGAATTTGAGTCAACATTGAAAGCCAATTATTTTCAAAACTGTCAGGTAGATCCATGTATTTATATATTAGATTTAGGGGATATATTAAAGAATATTTATAATCTATATTATAGTACTATATGTTGATAATCTCGTTATTGCTACCTATAATATAATACAATGAATATTTTTAAACAATATTTAATGCAAAAATTTCAAATGGTAAATTTAAGAGATTAGAATATTTTTAGGGATAATAATTTCTAGAGTCAGTTATAACATTAGACCAAATGCTGCATATATAAAACTAATTTTAAAAAATTTAGAATGGAAGATTGTAATTCAGTAAGTACTCTTCTTCAATATAAAATTTACTATGAATCTCTTAACTGCAGACGAAAATTGTATATATATGTCTACAGATCAACATATAGCTAATGCATTGATAAAGTCTCTACCTGGAGTTCCGTACACAAATGGGTTTACAGTAATTTTAAGAATTGAACATTGTATTATATTGAAAAAGGTCTGGTTAGGTTTTCCCATACAATGTTGGGTTTTTTTCTTAAATCCATAGGCAACAAATGTTGGGCAGTAGTGATAAGTTGATGAGAAAAGTCGTTACGCTTTAATTTAAGTATTATGTTTCTTATGCGTAAAGACGTTTTCTCCAGACGCGATCTTTTGAAGTGCCAATACGAATTGATATTGTATTTGTTATTGACTTTCGTTTTGTGGTTATATCCTATTACTTACGAATGCCCTAATTTGACCTATCAAACTATCGTTATCTGCGATTGAAGTCAGTATCGCTTTACTTTTAAAGAATTGGTACAGAGTTACTAGTTTTCTCGCCCCGGGGTCGTTCAGGGCATTATTTGAACACGTACAAAGGTTGACCACGGATGGAAGGTACATAAACATTTGGGTTAATAAAGGTCACAAGCTTAACTAACTTAACTACATCCTTAGAAATTTTACTGGGTAATCTACTATTTTGATGTTATTCAGCGCCAGTAAGAGTAAAATGTTGACGGGAGGGTATATTTTTTCACGTGTTAGATTATTATAAAGTTTTTTCGTGACTTTACGATATTTCAAACATTCAAAAAATATATGATCCAGATCTCCGGACTGAAAAAGTTTGATTAAATTACGCATATTTTTCTTAAGTAGTGTAGATACGACGCGTGTCCAAGACAAGGAGATAGAGAAGATTAAAAAACAATGTGTTTATTAAATTCGTTTTTTTAATAATTTTTATACTTTCATTTAAAAAAGGGAAAAACAAACACATCAATAAATCAAAATTATTGTAGTAATTCCACGAAAAATTCAATAGGTGAGTCAGTCAACACTATTGATTTAAAAATTGTTATGTACCTAGGTACGAAACGTGAATACGGGTTTATGTGGTAGTTCTCACCATATTTTTATACAGTAGGCCATTCAGGATGATGGAAGTGTGGTTGAAAAGCCTTTAAACATGAATTGAGGAAACTTAAAGGTACAATTTTCTAAGAAACAGAAGGCCACCGAAGTTTGCTGGAATCAGTTGTCTGTTTATAAATGAAGGCGGATTCCTAAAGTCGGTCCGTGTCCGCGGATAATTTCCGCTCACCTTTGTCGGTTTCGGTAGTCGATTCTTGATTTTAACCGAGAGCAGAACGGAATTTTAATGAAAATGAGTAAAAAATCGTTGTGAAAAGTTCCTTATCAACTCTAAAATATTTTCTAAATTTGTTATCGTCGTCAGATAACGGTGGTTCAATCAACAATTTAAATGTGCCTTCTTTTTAAATACATTTGGTTAATTTTTTGTCTTTTGCGACACTGAAGTAAATGAAGGGCGCAATTTTCTTCTTCAAGCAGGAGTATGACACATATTTTTCTTTTTAATGTGTCTTCTATGGCCAACACATTTCGACAAACTTGGTTCCGTCCTCCGCAACAGACAGTCCTAGGAAACCGTTACCAATGCTTAATATGTGATCTAAAATGCAGATGTATTTCTTCTTCTAGTCAAAACAGTTTATTTTAGAGTTAAAGCAGAAATTCTGAAAGATTTCTTAACAACTGACGTAGATTTGATTTGTGTCTTAATTCAGTCGTAATCACAATTTCTAACGGATGATTCAATTATCTTTAACCACTTAATTGTTGAAATATGTAGACCTAAACCACTTCTAGTACAGTTGCAGCTCTTACACATTCATTACTGATTAAAAGGCATATTAGGTGGTCCATGTTTTTAATGAATAGTAGTAATATTTATGAAATAATAATAGCAATTTAGGCAATGTACATGCCAAACGAAAATGAGCCAGATATGTACTTATACTAATGACATTATCTTATTTACTTAAAAAAAGCAAAAACTATGTCTATGAAAAAGTTCCGACGCCGATAAACACAATTTTTCTGTGTTCGTTTTTATTGTATCCCAAACTTGGAAAACGAATATATTTTTGAGTGAATGAAAACGACGAATACTCAGTTTGTTTTAATTCAGTTTTTTAATTTTGAGTGTATTTACATCTTGTGAATATAATTTTACACCCTTATAATAGGGTATTTAAAGTTTTTATTCGAATGACTCAATCATAACGATGGTTGGATAGATCTTGAGTATTGAGTATTGTTTTTGATCAGCTTGATGTCTTTGACAATTATTTTTTAAATGACGACGGCTTTGATAATGGCTTAACAGCCGAAAGCGCTTAGCCTAAAAGTAATAAATTAATACACACTGAGTATTCGTCGTTTTCATTCACTCAATTTGCATATAGTGTGTACACCATATCCACAGGCATTTCGAATATATTTTTAGCTTTTAGGCGCACTGTGTTAACGATGATTAGTAATTTTGAAATTATAAGCATTTGAACGATTCCAGTTCAATTATTGAATTTTAAATAAAAAAATATTAACGTAAGTTTATATATATATAAAATATTTTCAATAATTTGATTCATTTTCCGTAGCCAGAAGTAAAATATTCGTCTTGATCCTAATCGTATATGAGTCGATTAAAAAGATCGAAGGCTTTGCCCATCCGGTTTACGCCTCAGCGGACGAAAGGTTTGGTATAAACGGAATCGGAATAAAATGGTCCGAAACCTCTCAAATGGAGAAAACATTCTATTTAATGAGGCAAATTTTCCTCCATGGAACATTCGACACGCAAAATTGTCGGTATTAAAATAGACAAAATCCGCATTGGATGGGGAAAGATCACAATTCAACAACCTATTAAAACGAACCACATTAACAATGAAGGCGACTAAAATTTTTTAGAAGATGTTAACTCTGGAGCTACAAGATATTATGCAGAAGCTATACGAATGTATCTTAATAATCGAGAGAAAGATATCTGGCCACCTCGTTGTCCCTACATAATACCACTGATTTATTTTTCTAAATTAATAAATAAAGTATGAAACGTTTTGGAAGAATTCCAAACATCTCAATAGTTACTTTCCTGTTTATCAATGAACATTTTTTTTAAAAGCTGCCGATATTCAATAAAACTTAGTTTCGATTAACAATACATATTCTTAGAAATACTTGTTGATTACAAATGATAAATTCGACCTACCTGATCTAGTAGATGAAGTTGACACTATGAAATACATAAAACAACTGCCCAGCGGTCACTAGACTATCAGCTTATCAGTCAAATCGCGTTTGTGGCATGACCATTTGGTTGAGGGGAGAGGGTAGCGCATTACGTGGTAACAACTGATTGTTAAAATGGATTGTCATGGGAACCAGATGAATACAAACATTCGGAAACATTTTTCATGAGGCATCAATTGCTTATTGAAACTTTACCAATGGGCGAATCTATTTTTAACTGATTGGTTCTAAATAGAAAGACAATCAGCTAATCTAAGAATTTATAAAAATATTTAAAAATGATAGTAATCTAAAGCTTATTGTCAATTAGTTATATTTTATAGAATCTAAGGATAATAGATTCTTGATTCTGTATAAATGTGACTGTTTCTCTTTAAAAGAATTAAACTTAAATGAGTATAGGAACATAAATTGAAACCTTTTAAATAAATAAACGTAACATATATCAGGAAGATCTTATTTTTGCGATCTCAATTCTTTAGATTGTGCAATGTGAAGCAATAAAAGATATCCCGATATTTTTCAAGAATTTAATATCAGACATTTGACTGTATTGTGAACAGGACTGGGATTTTATTCGATATTTATAAAGTTACGAATCTGTTATATGGCAAGAAATTGAAATTTTTATCTAAGTAAACTTTTATATCAATATATTATATAAATATCGACAAGTTTTGATTATGGCTCAATGAACAATTCGTGCTCAATTTATTAAAAATGTATCTCAGTATAAATAACGATAACTATAATTGAAAAAGATTGAGATTCTCCGAGCTCCTTCCATTACTATTTATAAAGAAGAAGGTGAAATAGTATATTGTAAAACTGTTTACTGAAAAAATAGATGATATAGTAGGCATTACGATAGTGTAAGGGCCAGATTAACCACCTTTTAGAAGTGTCTGACAGGTTAAACAGAAGTTTTGTCCTTTCTTACTTTCTGCCAGGTGACAAAGACGAAAGTTGAGAAGAATTAGCTATACGACACTTATTTGAAGGTGAAACTGACTTTAAAAAAATACAAACTAGCCAAAGATTAAACAATTTAAAAAAATAAATAAATAAAAAGAATAAATGTCTAACAAGTAAAATGTTATCTCGTACTTTTTCAATTTTTTTAACTAAACAACTACTGCTTGTCAGATTTTTATTGATATATAATTATGGGCCAATCATATGCTACAATCGAGAAACCGTTGAATTTGTTCACTGTTTCTAATTTATGCAAAAACGACATAAAAAAACTCTGACGAGAAAGGTCACTATTACCTTTTTAAAGTAAATAACAGTATGAGCCCTAATCCAATTTTCTAGGTCCAATAGCTGTCAAAATACATCATGATTCCCAATATTCTCTATTTTTTTCCAAAAAGTTGAATAATGGGAAATGGCAAACTTTTGACCAAAATATCATATAGAATGAGGTATCTACGGGGAAATTAATAGGAAATAAAGTTGTACCAAATTTAATCAACTTCTTTTAGGATCATAAACCAAAAAACCCTAAATCGACTTTTAAGAAGTTACAGTCAAATCAATTTTACAAACCACTTTTTTGAATGATTAATAATCGCTTTTGTTACAGGTGAACGGTACCCCTAGGTGGTCTTTACTAAGGAGCCTCTAACCCCTTGAAGTAAATCGATTTCACTACTTTCTTAGATCTCGTTTGTGTTCGAACCTCAGTTACCTATAAGTTTGAAATACTTTACAGCAGTTCCCAAAGTATGGATTGCGGTAATATATTAAACACTTGATGCTTTTGAAATTATTTCTCCGCTGAAATATAAGGACAATTTAATGAGAGCTAAGAAGAAAACTGCTTTTTTGCAAGTCTGCCATCAATAACAATACAGGGGAAGAGATTTTTAATTGTCTCGATGATTTTATAACAAAAAATGAAATACAATGGTCAAAATGTGCAGAATAGACGACTGCTGGTGCCCCTGCTGTGTCTGGGGCTTACATTGGTTTGATTTCCAGAATGAGAGCAGTCGCTCCTTCTGTTAAGTAGACTCATTGCAGCTTGCACCGAGAAGCTCTTGCAGTTAATAGTTTGAACGAATGCATGAAAAAAACCGTTGCTGCTGCAGTGAAAATTGTAAATTTCATTAGAGTCCTAAACAATCCCTGTTTGCCATCCTATGCGATGAAATGGGAAGCGAGCCCAAAGCACTTCTGCATTATTGCTCTTAAGAGGAAAAGTGGTGTCAAGATTGAGCTTCGGGATGAACTAAGATTGTTTTTTGGACGATGATGTAGGGGAAATATCTGTAACCAAATTTTTGGAAATCTTACATGATGAAAACAGGCGAACCCAGCGTGCATATTTAAGTTATGTGTTCAGTACATTAAACATTCTTAATTTGACATTACAAGGGGAGAACATCTATAAGTTCTATGTCCAAGAGAAAATCGAAGCAAACATTAAAAAACTTGAAATATGGGCTAACAAAGTGGAACAGATTTGTTTTGATGTTTTCCCACTCCTCAATGACTTTTTGAGACTTGCTCTTAAGATAACATTAAATCTAGATATAGAGTGTCATGAATAATAAACGTCAGCTCTATAAGCCTAATTAATTTTAAATTTCTGCCATAAAAGTGTTATTGTGTTGTGTCTTCGATTATATCACTTTCATCATTTTCATTTAGAGGTGTACCAATTTCTCAGTAAAGCATTTTACACGATAATGATAATAGTAGTCATTATTAATATTATTTAACATGTGGGTCACGAAAAAAAATCAGAATGATGATGGGTCTCTAGAGAAATAAGTTTGGGAGCCGTTGCTGCTGTACATCAAAGCACCCTGTCCAATGGAAGCAACAAAAAACGCCTTATAAGAATGTTGATGTAATTCCAAAGGCACGAAGTGGAAGCCAAGCAAGCAGAAGAGAAGAGGACATTGATTTACCCTGCATCCTTCACGGACTAGGCTCCATAAAAATGACAGAAGAAGGTCAGATCTCACCTCATTTAATAGTGGGATTGATGGCCTTCCGCCTGGCATGGCGCTTTCCCTACATGCATTCAGTGGGTGTCATAACACCTCTTCCCTTTTTGTGCATGGAAAATTGAAATTCATTCGCGTCCTTAAGCAAAACCAAGACTTCGTTCATCAGCTGAAAGTTTTCTTGCAGCCAGATTTCCTTCCAGAAGAGATCGAGAGTGCAGGCGAGTCATTTTTAATTGATCTGTAGAGCGGAGATGACCAAGAAACTCTGCGCTATACTATATTTGTGAGGGCCACAAAATACATTTAATTCACCTTCCACATACCAAAGACGCAGGCAAGTTTCATTCATTCAGGACCTACCACTAGGTTCAGAAGTGGTTGGGGGTACATAAGACCTCTACTGATTGGGGGTGGCATCAAATCGACTTCGTTTTGATGTCAACGACGACATCCATGCCCCCAGCTCTTCAACTATTTTTGAAAAGCCTTTCTGGAAAGTGCAAGAAAGGTTGTACTGGGTCTTGCTCTTGCAAGAAGGCTGGGTTGAAGTGCTCTATATTCTGCAAAGGGGAGGGAATTCACGAATGTCCCACCAATCGAAGATGTAGAAGACCCCGATGATACTATTGAAGAAGTAAGACGACCCCGATAATACTATTGGAGAAGTGTTTGATGTCTCTCCTGCTTTTCAAATGGGCATCAACCTCCCCATAGAGGAGGGGAGACCTCCACGCCGAAGTCGATAATCATGGGCTCACAAAGAAGACGCGTAGGTTAACTTAAGCCTAGTAACAGTCAAATAATATAAGAAATTAACTGTCTCGACCCTTACTTTGTGTAATCTACTCATATTAATGTTCTAAATGAAACTTCCTGTTTGTAGTTAACTCCACTATACTCGATAGTCGAAATTGTGTAAAGTGACGTCATCGGTTATCTACCGATTTAAAGTGAACTCCATGAGCGTATCATAGTTTAAGGGTGCGAATACTGAAATATCTGGAATTTCAATTTTTAACATTTGAAATAATAACTTATCACAAGTTGTTCATAAGTAAGTTAAAACAAAATAAAAAAATGTTTAAAAGTCAATTCCAACTTACTACTACTAAAACTAAAAAAAAGTTGTTTGTCAAGACCAAAATAAATTACCAATAAGTATAGGTATGTTGCGAGGTCACTTGTAAAATGTCTGACTAACTGGAAGCGGTATCACTCCCTGACGACTCCTCAGAATCATCGCTTTCTCCTCCTATATCGATAATGAGTGGTTCCGTCATTACTTCTACACGTATGTCTAAATCCCAAAACTTTATTTCTTCTTTTAATACGTGTTGAATACATTTACGCCAACTCTCAGCAGTAACGGTATGCAGCGCCTCGTCAAACAGTTTCTCAACGTCAGCCATTTTGAATGTACTGTTTTTTCTCGCAACATAATTTTTCACTTGGGCCCAAACCAGCTCGATGGGGTTTAACTCACAGTGGTACGGAGGAAGTCTAACAACTGAGACGTTGAAATCTTTCGCCATTTCATCGACAACGTACTTAAATTAACTGCTTTTATGTTTCCGTACGAGAGATAATAATTCAACTTTTAGCATTGCCTCGTTGTGCGGAATGCTTTTACTCTCTAACCAATCAATTATAACCCTCTTGCGGCTAGCTGAAGTAGGTATTTGCTCCAGTCGACGAGAGTTGTATGAAGCATTATCCATAACTATCACTGAACCAGGAGTTACCTTTGTTAAAATTGATCTAAACCATGTTTCAAACCGGTTACCATCCATCTCTTCATGGTAATCGACAGTTTTTTTGGACTGAAAACTTAGTAATCCACCGTCTACAAATCCTTCCTCGCTGCCAATGTGAGTGATAATCAGTCGACGTCCTTTCCCAGAGGGAGCTTTTAAACCGGAAGAGAAACCCTCCATAAAGGCTTGTCGATTGCTTCGTATATTCATGTCTTGCCACACTTTTGACACAGTGTGGCCTTCATTTAACCATGTTTCGTCAAGATAATATATGTGCCATCCTTCGTTACGAAACTGTCGTATCTGTTTTAAATAATTTCTCCTCCATTCCACAATGTCATTTCGTTCAATTAAGGCACTGTTTCTACTTCTTGTTTGGTAACGAAAATTCATTAATTTTAAAGTTCGTCTCAAAACTTTATCACTGATGTTTGGTAAAGTATCATCAGCTTCTATTACCTTGCTCAATTTAGCTACCGAGGGGATTTCATTCCTAAAATAAAAAGAATGTATTTCCCTACGTATAGCATTCCGTGTTTGGTCGTCCAAAACAATTTTCTTTCTTCCCCTACTTTCCGGTTTACAGTTTTCACCTCGTTCTCTTGTCAAAGATCCGTCCCGCGATTTCTTTAGAATATTGTATATAGTACTCTCAGAAACTTTAGTTAAATAACTGCACTTAATCACAGCGTCACTAACACCCAACTGTTTGTCCATGGCACGCAGTCCTTCGTACACATTTAATATGAGGACTTTTTCTTCCCGAATTAAATTGTTACGACGCCGTTTTTTATCGCCAACACCGCTACACTCCGCCATTATTGTCACTAAATATACCGATATAAATATTACAATAAATACCAATAATAACCGATTTATCACACAAAACCACAACACAAATACTGATGTTACGTTCATGAAGAGAATAAACACCTCACATAACTGTTTACTATCACTGTCTCATTCGCGTAGCTCGATCTATCTATCTCGTTCTCAAAGCCGGAACATTGAAGCGACTCTCCAACATTGTCAAATCGGCGAGTTTTTCACAACAAACTTTGCGTTCAAGAAATATACATAAACACTTTATTTCACATTTCAAGTAAACTAATTATTATTAGTCTGCTTGAAATTTTAGATAAATATATGAAATTGGTATTGACTTAATTACATTGCATCTTTTGTACCTGAAATATTGACACAATGGATTTGAAGTGTATTTATAAAATACAGCATTTCTCTCTAGAATACATATGGCAACTGCGCTTTAACCAAAGTGTTGATTAGATAGCTCTGACTCACTTTACACAATTTCGACTATCGAGTATACATATTGAAAAAATGTTAAAAATTCTAAAGAATTGACAATTGTTTCGATATTACCTAAATATCATCGTTAGAATGACAGAAGTTACATTTCATTTGATGCCTACCTGATGTTTAATTATTTTTGGCTAGTCCAATAAGCGACCTTACCTTGTGATTGACTTAATATATGTTAATAAAAAAAGAAGATGTGATATTACAAATATTGAAGTCCTACCTCGAGGAATGAGCGGTGACAGCTGACAGGGCGATAGAACATTATTAGACGCCAAGAATTAACAACATTTTACTTTGTTATAAATAACCTCCCGTTATTATTTTATACCCTACGGAACCCGCAAGATAATCATATTAAAACTAGAAAATCAAGTTTGAAAATAAAATTTTTATATACAAGAATGCTAAAGATCCAAAGAATTAAAATGAGGAAAACTTTCAAATGCATTTGAAAACGTCTTTGTACAACTACCTCAGCAAAAAGTCTTAATGCTTTGGTAATTTAATTCATTACCATAAAAGTTGTATGTGAAAGATACAAAAAAATAAAAAGAAACACCAGGTTTTTTGCTTAAAGGAATTTATTTTGTTCATTTTCTACTTCTTTGTAAAATCGCAAGAAACTGCAGACTCCCTCCTTAACCATCTCAGGTGCTTGTATTAGAAGTGGTGGTTATAATTTTGAACAAAATTTGTAGATTTTTTATATGCATTTCAAAATATTTGTTGCTTGATGAAATTTAAACATTTTCTTTTTGTTGCACAGGCGCAATATTTCAAGAAATCCGCAAAATTTGAATCAATAAATGCATAATGAACAACGCTGTTTAAATTTGAAAACGATTTACCTCCCCAGACATGAGTTATTTCAATTGAAAATGGCATTTTTGTTACATGTATCATTAGAACCATAGCAAAATAAAAAAATTTCATTTTTTTTTCCTCGAAGAACATTCATCATCTTTATAAAAAAAAACAAGTATTTAGATGAATATACATATTGTGCATAATTACAAAAAAATTGAAATTATTTACTTGGGTATTTTCAATAGAAATAACATATTTTGATGCTTATTTCTTGTGGACGAGATATTTCGTAGTATGTTAACGAAAACAATCAAGGAATGGGTTTTTTCATCTATTTAAAATTATTGACCATAATTTGACATCTGTCATAATTAGTAGGCAATGTCATAATTGTGAATTTTATTATATATATATATATATATATATATATATATATATATATATATATATATATATATATATATATATATATATATATATATATATATTAGTGCAATGTTTAATCATCAATTCATAAACGAAAAACTTTTGCTCAAATATTTAAGTGGAGTATTGCGTGTGCTACCAAACAACTTTTTACCCATCGAAAAACGTCAGTCGGAAAGGGAAAAACTACTCAAATGGCCCTTTAACAAAGTGTCGGCCTAGAGTTGTCAATATTCCGGTCGACTTTCAACCAATAATCATTTCGACGGTAAATAAATGATGAGCTGGAGACATTAAAAATGAAAGAACTCGACCGGGAAAAAAGGCGTTCCTAGTTACCGGCGTTGTGATAGTCCGGTTGCTATGATACTGTAATTTCCGCACGCGATGTCATCGTCAGCCCAGCCGATATTAAACAGATTACAATACATTTATCGAAACTGGTAAACAATTATAGATTCAATGAACGTATTTGTAGATTGTTATTTATTTTTTTTAGGATGACGTGGCCGCATTAACCAAATATTAAGTAGAACATTATAAAATCGATATATAAATATATAGTTGGAAAAATATTTTATAATATAGGAAAATATCAATGAGTATTACAACTATTTACAAATAGGTTTTAAGGATGTGTTATTGTGTAGATTCGACTATCTAGAAAAGTTTAATATCTGCCACAAAAAACACCCGAACTATACAAAATTTTGCCAACGAGATAATTTAGAGTCGAGAAATCTAAAAAAAAACTGTTTTACGTATCCATTTCATATTTGGCACAAAGTGTAGGCACTGTACCGGGTGATCCTATAAGCCGATCTCTCGGTTATATACCAGAAACTATTCATGTTATAACTTTAGGAGACAAAATTCCTTAGTAAATGTGGCCAAGAGAAATCGCTGGCAATAACTTTCCAGTTTCTAAGTTAATCGCTAAAGGGCGTAACATGTGAAGAAAAATTTAAAAACCAGTTTTTTTCCAAATATGCCCAAGTGTTAGATAAGTAAACTAGAATGAGGCCCTAAATTCCGCACAAATTTATTCAAGAACTTTTTTATTTTTTCAAATAAAGGATGGGGGAGAGTGGGGAAGTGTTTGTGGAGAAATACCTATAATATTGGTTTGGATCAACCGATTTTAACGAAATTATATAGTGTCATTAGAAGAAGTATAGATGAATTAATTACATATACTATAAAACAATTGCATTTAGTTTTAATTGTCATAGATAGAGGGTATTTTCGAATGAAAAAAATTAAAATTTGTTTTTCTTAAAAATGTTAAAAGGAAACACGTAATTATTGTAAATTACAATGGAACTGGATTCAATTCGTAACAAAATGGCGAAAACCGCATGTTGATAGCTTTTGTCGAACTCGATATAAATAAAAACGCAGAAACACAAGTATAGTATTGACTCACCCTGTATTATAACTTAAATTAAAAAATAAGTCAGTACTACTTTCACATACGCATAAAAATAGTTTTTTCGAAAGTCCGTGGCTGTCCTGTTTATTCTGAAGTAACTCAATCTCATCGCATCTTTCCTTCATCCACTTTTCTTTTGCTATTCGGATTTGCTTTCTTATTTCTCTATTTACTTGTTTGTATTTTTCGATGTTTTGTGTATGTGTCTCCGATTGTCTATCTTCAGTAGAATTTCTTCTGTCATCCATTCTTTCTTGGTCTTTGGGCTGGCATACCCTACTTCTTATTGTTCTACTTTTACAATTGCATGTTTAATTCGATCCCAGGCACTTTCTGTATTCGTATCCGATGTTGTGGTTGACTTTATTGTTGCAAATTCTTCATTTATTCGTTCTTTTGCCTTTGTGTATTTTTGCCTCGAAGTTTTTTCATGTCTATACTTTTTTGTTACTCTTTCTTAGATCTTTAAATTTCACATTCAGATTACCTACAACAGGATTATGGTCCGAGCCTATGTCCGCCCCAGGGTATGCTTTTATGCCTTTTATTCCGTTCTTAAATCTAGTTTAGATTAAGATATAGTCGATCTGGTTGCGATCGATGTTATCTGAGCGGTGCTGCGGATATAAGTATACAAACGTCTTTCTGGTAGTTTGAACAATGTATTAGCAATCACAAATTCCTCTTCTTGACAAAATTGTACTAGCCTGTCTCCCCTACTATTGCGTTCACCTAGGCCGTACTTAACGACGATTGTATCTACTTCAATGTTGCCAACCTTCGCCTTGAAGTCGTCCATTATTAAAGTAGTTTTGTTGTTTTTGGTATACCCTAGCAGTTCCTTTATTTCTTTATAAAATATTTCCACCTCTCGATCAGGTTTTTCTGCGATTGGAGCATAGCACTGGATTATATCTATGTTTGTAGGTTGAGAGTGGAATGAAGCTGACTTGTTTTATTGTCTAATAAGATACAGACTTCATTAGGATGGTTTCCTTTGTCACTGCCTAAGTAGTAGAATGTTGTTTCAATTTTTTTGGCATTTTCCACTTCCAGGCCATCGGATTTCGCTTAAACCCAGGATGTTGATCTTCAGTCTGTGCATTTCTCTGACGGTATTATCTAGTTTTCCTGCCTTAAACAAACTTCTTATATTCCGGGTGCCGATTCTGGGATTTCTGATTTTATTGTTTTCTACTCTCGTATGAATCTGAGATTTTACTATATTTTTAGCCTTTTTTTGATTGCTTTACAGGGGTTTCGCAGACTGACGACCTGGGAGGCCCTGTAGTCTATTTGTGAATTTCCTCCCCTGCGAGATCTTGTGTTCCGTACATAATGATCAGTACTTTCTACTTGTTCGTTTGATGCCATTCTTGTTATACTTGGGATGTCCACAGGGACTTTTAATGAAGTGACTGCTTCCAGTTCATCCGCCTTTTGGAGCGACTTCTCACTCCAAGGACAAGAGAGTGCCCTACCTTTAGTTTGCTCATCCACACTCCTATGAAGAGACTGTTGGCAATTCTGAGGGATATGCTTATACCGGCAGAGCCTTGTTAGTTATATAGCAGGGTGTACCGCGTGCTGGTGAGGTTAACATTTGGGCTGGTATTTCTGTACCATCTGTACCGTCGCCCCTTACAGTTAAATTCCTATAACTTTGGTTTCGATCAACCCATTTTAACGAAATTAGTGACATTAGGATGAGTGTAGACGAATTAATTACATCTACTATAAAACAAGTGCATTTAGTTTTAATTGTCATAGGTAGAGGGTAATTTCTAATGAAAATTTTTTTATTTTCTTAAAAATATTCAATGTAAACACCTAATTATTTCAAATTATAATGGAACTGGATTGAATTCATAACAAAATGGCGCAAACCGTATGTTGACAGCTATTGTCAAACTCGAGATATAAATTAAAATGCATAAACATAAGTAAGTATAGTATTGACTCACCCTATATTATAACTTAAATTAAAAAATTAGTCAGTACTACTTTCAATCTTGGTTGTTCCTTTGTTTTAAACGACATAGTAGAGGTACGACTGAATATAATTCAATCAATGTTCCTGCTTTCATTCAACAGAATCCACATATAAATAGTCGACAAATCTATAGAATTAAACACACCCAAAACTACTGTTTTAAGAATTTTAGAAGATCACAGGTTGGTTTTTCATATTATAATGTGGACGTTTCGGTCAGAAACTTCCCTTTAAACTGTTTTTTTTAATATTCCTATAAAAACGGCAACACGGCGCTTTTGCCCTTTTATCCATTTCTTAAAAATACTTATGCAGGATTCACTTAGTGAAGCAGTTGTAGATTTTTCAAGATTTTTTGAGTTTTAATAAATATAGTAGTTTCTTTTTCACCAATACTTATTGTTTCGTTTTTTAGACTGCATCCTTATCATGTAGTTCTCCACCAAGCTTTACATGAGAGATTTTGATGCAAGGCTGGATTACTGCAATTGGACGTTAGGTCTGCTAGAAGAGCAACCGCATATCATGTCAAAGATTTTGTGAACAAACGAGGCTACGTTTAATAGTGCGGGTGGCGTTAATCTGCATAATAATAATAATAATAATAACGTTTATTCATAAAATAACAGTGATAAAATACAAATGAACTTGAATAAACATCTATACATCCACATAAGTATTGTACATACTTGTATGTGGTGAATATAGGCAAGTGTGTCATAATTTTAAAAAACAAAAATGCAGTTAAAAACATACATTTCGTATATGAGTTTACTCTTCTGTTTTTGATTCTGCGTTCTATCATTTTGTGTATTTTTGTTTTGTCTGTTTCTTTAACAAATGTTACAAGTTGGGTTTTGAAGCGTTTAACAAGTTTCATCGATAATTCTCTGTGGTAGTTGCCCGAATAATGTAGGTGCCAAGTAGGAGTAACTTTTTGACCTATTGTTTTAATTAAGAGCTGTTGGTATACAGTATTGATTATTCGATGTTGTCGCGTATCTATGATTTTGAGTGGTCAGTTCGTATTTATTTTTATATTGATGGCATCCTATCTGAATAATGTATAATTGTGTTTCAGTATAGAGCAGTGAGCTTGAATACCTTGTAGGTTTGTTGAGAATCATTCGGAGGAATCGCCTTTGAGGCACTTTGAGGGCATTTAGATAGTTCCTTGATACTCCTCCGCAGCCAATAATGCCATAATTGAGGTGCGACTGAACCAATCTGTGGTACAGTATTGTTTTACATTTAAAACTCAAAAATTGGCTTACTTGCTTAAATCGAAATAGGATACTCCGAAGCTTATTAGTTAAATATTCCATATGATGTCAAGTGATTGTCAATGTAAATACCCAAGTATTTAATTCTTTTTGCAGGTTTAATTGGAAAATCTTGTTGAATATTAAGATTGTATTTTGGCAGAGACGTTTCATGGCTACTGAAGGGTAAGTATACAGTTTTGTCAAAGTTTATTGAGAGGAATCTGCTGTCGAACCAGTATTTGAGTTTTCCAAGATCATCATGTTTGTAATAAATCACAGTATCGTCCGCGAAGCTGATTATTTTACCGATTGTTTCCCGTTCAAATAGATTATTTAAATAAATTACGAATAGCACCGGCCCCAATACTGTTCCTTGAGGTACACCACATTTAATGTTGATCTCTTCACTCACATGATTTTTGAATTTAGTTTTTTGTGTTCTGCTTGTTAGATGACTTTTGAATAAATTATGAGCTAAACCTCTTACACCCATATCTTCTAGTGTATCTAAAAGTATGGAGTGGTCGACAGTATCGAAGGCCTTTTTTAGATCTAAAAAATCACCAATAGATGGAGTGCTTGAATCCAAGGATTCGTAGATGGTTTTTGTCAAGGAATGGATTGCATCATTGGTAGATTTTTTCTCTCTAAAGCCATACTGGGATGTCGACAGCAGATTATAATTTGATAGGTATGTCGTAAGTATTGTTTTTATAATTTTTGAAAGACTTTGCTTATTGAAGATAGAAGTGAAATAGGCCTATAGTTTGAAATATTTTCTGTATCTCCATTTTTGAAAATTGGAGTTATAAGAGATTTCTTTAAAATCGAAGGAAATATGCCTGATTCGATAATTGATAATATGCATTATTGGGCTGAAGAAAATCCGCACTGGATAGAGTGCAGCTTCAAGGTAGATGGAATCTTAATGTTTGGTATTGTATAGTTGATGGAAAGATCGTAGGTCCATATTTCTTTGATGGAACTATAAATGGCGATACATATTTGGATTTTCTGGAAAATCAGCTGCCTATTTTATTGGAAGATATTTCCTTACAAACAAGAAGAGATATGATATTACAACATGATGGGTGTCCAGCGCACTTTTCCAGGCGAGATTATTTGAATGTAAGTTATCCAAATAAATGGATTGGAAGGGGAAGAATATTTTCATGGCCAGCTAGATCTCCAGATTTAACATATCTGGACTTTTATCTGTGGGGAACATTGAAGGATTTAGTGTACCAAACTCGACCAACCACGCGAGACGACATGAAATAGCGCATTAGAAACGCAATAAATAGTATATCAACAGCTGTTATGTCTAAGCGCGATAGATTGCTATGACAGAAATGATAATTTTGAAAGCAGCTCTTTGGAGACAACAATTAACAGTAAACTAATCAAAACGTTTATATTTGATATAAATAAGCCGACATTGACAGTTAAGATACCTCCAGTATAACTAACGCCACCTATTTCAAGCTTTCCATTGTGACTATTTCTCCAGTGTACGTGTAAATTTGGCCTCGTCAGTAAAAATAATTACGATCTTAATTTTTTTTATTTATCATCCGCTGAGCAAAATTCATTCTTAAAGAATAATCTCTAGGCAATAAATTTTGTACTGGTGAAAAATGCTAAGGTCGTAAATTTTCCTTTTTAAAAATTCGCAAAACTGAAGATTGGCTTACTCCAGTCATAGCTGCTAAACGCCCAGTGCTTAGTTCCGGATTATTAGCAAATCGCACTAAAATATCATCCCTCTGATCCACAGTTAATATTTTCTGTCGTCCCATACCACTGTTACGTTTAACTTATCCAGTTTCTCCTAATCGACGAAAAATATTGCTGAAAGTTTGCCGATTGGGCTGAACTCTGGATACATTTGTCGAGATCTATCAGCAGCAGAAACACAGGAATAATTTTCGTTTACATAAATACAAAGCATGTATCGCCTTTCAAGATTAATAAAATTGTGTTGGAGCAATCACACTGTACATAATTAATCAATGAAATGAATAGCAAAATTGTTTTTTAGTCGTTTATAAAAAATGTTCAAGATTTTAGCACAACATATTTTCTCGCTGGTTTTAATCTTTACAAAATATTATTTATAAATTTACAAGTTGGCTCGTATTTGTATTGAATAAATTATTACATTGACTATTGATTTTATTTCTCAAATCATAGCCCACAAATGTAAAATTTTCACTTTCAAATTCCGTTAAAAAATCGCACCAAATATGCAAATACAGCTTCTCTTTTATACCTAGTTGGAATATTGTGGGTCGGCCATAAATCTTAAGCTTCTATTCCTGATATGACCATGAGTTAATTAAAATGCAACAAAATCGAGTGAATAGTTTTATGTTTGACAACCCAAAATCGAGAATGAAATTCATTGAACTTGGCCTAAGGTCTCGATTCTTGAAATTGAAGGCTCAATTTGAGTTTTTTGGTATTAGGCCAAATTTACTTATTTAATATTAATAAAAAACAATAGTTTTACGTGTATTTAAAACAAAAATTATTTTTTATGATAATTATGGAAAACATTTGATTCTATTTGTTGTAAAATACATTTCCATGGTAGAATCCACAAACTTTTCGTTAGGCAAACATGAATCGGCACTAATGTTTTTTTTTCTTCTTCATTTTTCCATTTACTGTGTCACGTAAACTATACATTTTCGAATATTAAATAGCACTTATCGATTATCATTCACAAAATGATACAATATTCCTATTAATGGTCATTGGTCATAATTATGAACAGACTAACATTTCGAAAGTTTGGTAGTAAAATACAATTAAATAAATTATCTCCTTAAATTTAATACTGAATACAAAATTGTTATTTCCTCAAATAAAATTATTTTAATGTCCATTCTTTGGTTACTTTTTAGTAAATTAGTTGATATTTTAAAGATGGATTTTTGTCCATTAGTAATAGTTACATAATGCATTGATAAATTGTATAATGACGTTTATTATTATTTTCAAAACCATTTCTCAGTATATCTTACTACAAACTATCCTCTTCTTTTATTTTAGTTCTCCAATTTTTCTCTATTAAATGAAGTGCCTCAGTAACAAAGTATTTCAATATATTACTAAACGTTTTTCAAAAACTGAAATAACATACAATTGCACAAACATTTTTTATGACAAAAACACTGAAAATGGAACAAATTCTCTGTCGAATAAGTAAAAATTTAGACTCACACTGTATTATAAAAAAATTATCTCCAGCGATAATTATAGAGCACAAAAAAGTTATAAATTGTTTACAAGAATTTTCGAAAAACGACAACACTGTATATAACCAAAACTAGGAGAACGGAATGAGCGAGTAATAACTCACATTAACCAATAGAAAATTGTCATATAGTCATAGAAAAAATATTTTAATTTAAAGAACATCAGTTTAAAATAGCATGAAAACTGATCGATATTAACATTCAGATTGATTCATATGAATCCGTATTGGACGAATTTGGATTGTTGAGTGGTCGTTTAATTTATTCCTTATCCATATTCAAATGGTGCATTGACGAAATTTGTTTTGTAAAGATATAAATGCGTTTTAAAACTAAAAATATCATGTTGTGCAGTTGCATGCATTTCATTAATTATTTCGTAACGTTGGTAATTTTCCCGGGGATGTCGTGTCTCAATATCAAAGGGGATTTTTAGTATAGTATCATTTATAAGTTACTCAATATGTAATGAAATAATTTAAAGGAAGAAAATAAGAGGTTAATAGTAAGAAATATGCATAATTTAGGGAAATAATTATCTACAGAACTTAGTTCCCACATTTATTATTGATTACTTTTATTCCTTTACAATTTGTTTTAAACTGCCTTAAATACCCAGAGGTTTGTTTAAATTCATCTTCAATGTATAAATAATTTAAAACAATGTAAATAATATATGTTTCGTTATTTTTTCATCCCAAACTAAAATTTATTACTGGTTTTTGCATGTAACTATTTTCTGTTAGGCTTAACTAAAAATGTTAGTCAACTGAAGACGGAAGTAGAAAATATAGTGTATGCAACTTTCATGTAATGGCTGTTAATACACTCACATATTATATACGAAGCTCGTCTTCGGCTCAATTTGTATCCTACAACATGCTCGTGTATTAATGGATATACTACATACTCGTGACATGTTAAGGCACGCATTATTTCAATTTTTACAGGCTTGTCAACAAAGAAAGAATGAAAAAAGATGAGCTAACGCATACACACAGAATTTTTTTTATGAAAAGGCAATGGTAGATAAAAAATATTCAGCTGGATCACCTGGTCTCAGATCATTGAATTCTTTTATGAGGGCATCTTAACATTTTGCTGATATTAATCAATTTCTGTCATATATTCTGATGCATTAAAAATAAATAGCAGGATATACTATTCTATAAATACATATAATTTAACGTATTTATATATTTATACTACCCTTTCATAGCATTTCTATTGTATTAGTAATGTTTTGTATTCCTGTGTTTTCATCCTTGGGGGACTGTCCGTTTTCCAATAAGCAATAATAACCCTTAACGACCTTGTAAATACATATTGTATGGTTTTTGTTTGTATGCATCATGAAACAAATGTATTGGATTTTAACCATGCCTCGAAAGATACGTCACGGTTTTTCTATTACGAAAAAACATATTTTCATACATACTCGGATAACGATTTTCCAACCAATGCGTTTATGTACTTTCCACGAATCGATTGATTATGCATTTTCATTTTGAAATAATACGCTCATATTTGTATTTTCAAACAAAACAAAATATTGCAGACTGAATAAAAAAAAAACATCAAGTACACCGTCAAACATTAAACATGGTAGGTGATATCCAGAAAACTCTAGGATATCCATTGGAGATGACAGTTTCTACTAAAGAATGTAAGTTTATAAAATACGAACAATGAAACGTAAGTCATACTGACGAGACCTAAGAAGGCCGAAACTGATTTACGGGCTTATACAATACTCCTTACTGAAATACCAAATGAAATGATGCGAAATATTTCAAGAGCTTTAAAATAATTGTAAAAAGTTAGGTGTAAATGCAGAATAGAAATAATAAATTTAATTCATGAAATAAGTTTTTTCTAATACGATTTAAGAAATATAAAAAGGATTATTAAATTTATATATAGGAACTAAGGATAAATTAAACAAAATCAATTTTCTAACTAGCCAACGTTTCAATTGTGCTTGGTATCTCTAGAAAGTAGAAATTATTTCATTATGAAAATCTTTTTTTTTAAATTGAAATCAGAAAAAAGGAAAAATGAATTTGTTAGAGAAAGTAACTTATATTGGTACAAGGGCTTTCAGTGTCCATAAATTATAAAACATGAAGACGTATCCGTAAGGTAGAATTATTTAAAATTATGATTAAAAGTAAACTTATTTTGAAAGATATTACACATTAAAATATAAGAATAAAACTGATGAAAACATTATTTTAAATGTTGACATCAAAAATATTAATACGTTCCAATACTTGGGCGAGGTTGGTTGTAAGTTGGCCATTGCTTTGTAGTTGGTTTACTTGTTTGCTTGCTTGCCTGCTTGTAGGTAGCTCTCTGCAGGCCAATAGAGAAATACAACCATCGAGTTGGATACGTTAGCACTGTTGATCATCAGTGTTGAACAACCAAATGACACTCCAACAAAAACTCGAGCTAAGGTGTAAGCAACGTGCTGATGGCTGAAGGTCGCAGGAAATGCGACCGTGAACGTCCCCCTGGGGGTACCAGGCGACACCCCCTTGAAAATAGCCTTTCCCCAACATGCAGGGCACTGCCAGAGACGACAAACCTTTCCCTAGCGACTCATGGGATCAAAATGGATCAACAACAAAAACCGGAGGATGAGCGAAAACGCGCACCTCCAACACAAAAGCACCGTCGAGGTAAAATAGTCTACGGTGCTGAGGCAAAGAGGAGGAAAGCGAGGCAGCAGTGGCGTCTCTACAGACACCACCAGCGCCACTCGCCCCTCCTTATCTAACCTGGCACCAGCTTCCAAAAAAACAATGGCAGCGATGCCAGTTCCTCCTCTAAAAGAGGCCCGGAACGCGTCACCCCCCAAGAAAAGAAGCGCATCCGCTCCAGCACCTCGGAGAACTCTTCCAGAGAAAAGAGAATACGGATGGACGCTAAACCATAAAGATACCAACCATTTACGGGTAGCTATTATAGATAAGGCCGATCCATGCGGTAAGATCATTACCGATAATGGAGACCTTGTCATAAGACAACAAATTGAGGCTTTGGACGAAACCCTTATGACCGCCTCCGGCAGTCAGAAAAAGTCACCTACTCCTAGGTCATGGTCGCACTCTGGCGAAACGCTAGGGTGACTAAGGAACACGGTTTCCAAGCTGAAACCGCGGGAGGAGGCTAAGCACCGACGTGGTGTACATCTACACCCCCTCCCCCCGCTGACAAAAGCCACCCTCTGGGTCCCTAGCGAAGCTCACGCTGACCTGGGTGACAAAGAGGATGATGTGCTGCGCCGGCAGGAAAAACAAAACCCAGATCTTCGCGTGGATGCATGGTTTTCCTTCCATCACTAAGCGAAGGTCAATCCCAAAGAACACCTCTTCGTCATAGGAGACCAGGAAATGGGAGTCCTAAAAAACGGTCAATGGGAATGATCTACGCGTTCACCTCACTGATCGTTAAAACAAAAACACTCATCCCGGAACGGAGGAGATCGAGCATGAATCCCCTCTCCCATCAGAGGAGCCCCAAGGAGCTTTTGTGGAAACTGTCTAACCATCCACTAAGATGACGACCGACAGTCTCCTGGCAGAATTAACAGTTCTAAGCCACGATACGCCAACCCACCTCCAAGTGAGGACGTGGAGATGGCTTAAAAGAAATTAAAAACTTATCTCACCATCATCAAGAAACATGGACAATGAAAAGTTAAGATTTATTCAGCGTCACCTACAACACAAAAAAAGTGGCCTCGGCAACACTTGCCGCCACCTTGATGTGATGCAGGACACAATAGCACTTATCAAGACCCCTGGATAAGACAAACCAAAATTATGGGTCTAAATAATCCAAAAGGTTCAATTTTCAGTTTCCCAAGCAATTAGCAACCAAATATGTCCTTAGTAATTTTAAGACCTACCCACTGACGCATTTTTCGTCCTCCAACCTAACGCTAGTGAAGGTTGAATATGCACAGAAATGTCATAAGTGTTAATACCGACATCCGCATACCTCCCCTAGGATGCAGCTAAACCACCACCAATAAATGAGTTGGAGGACATTGTGGAGCACTGTCTCACCCAGAAGCTTGAATTGGTAAAAGGATGCGATTCAAACTTTCACCACGTAAGCTGGGGCAGCAAAGATATTAACACTAGAGGTAAGTCTTTTTATGATTACATAACTAACAAGAATCTCTGTATTCTAAATAGAGGTAATGAAACGCGAATAGATATTACCTTATCTACTATAAACACTTCGAACATAATCTCCGGCTAGCATGTATTCGACGACATGTCAATGTCGGACCACCGTTGGATCAAATTTGAGAGAAAACTGTCACTCACAACCTCCACACTAACTACCGACCCCAGGAAAACGGACAGGACAAAATATGACCACTGTTTAAAAGGGGATCTGCGATGAGTCGAGGACGTGTTGCCTAATAATAAAGGAGATTTGGAAATATATGCTGAAACCATTCAAAACTCCATAATTAATGCATATAAAATGTCTTGCCCACTCAGGCGGGTCGATCTCTATGGAGCACCCACTCCAGGGTGGTGCCATGAGATCGATCAGCTCAGGACGGCGAGGAAATCTTTAATAAGGCTAAAATAACCAAACTCGAAGAGGATTGAAACGCATAGAAGTCTCACTTCAAGGAGTATAAAAAAGTCATTAGACAAAACAAAGAATAGCATGGAAAATCTACTGCGAGGAAATCAAAGATTTCCCCCAAGCAGCTAGACTCCAAAAAGCTCTCTCAAAAGATCCCCACCGTCATATCGGTATACTAACCAAAGAGGATGGCACAAAAAGTGCCAACTGAAGGAAATCCTTCAACTATTAATGTCAACTCACTTCTTTGGACTCCAGAACCACAAACGCTGCAACCTGGAGGAAGAGGAGAATCACTACTCAACGGACGATGACTGGCGTATATTGCGACGGATCGTCGACGCGGACGACTGAGGTGGGCCCCCTTTAAATCTCCAGGAAGGAACGGCATTTATCCAGCTCTACTTCATTGGGGCCTGGATGACCTAATGCAGTACTTGGTGGGTACCTTTAGATCCTCACTAGCACTGAGGTATATTCAAAAGGTTGAAGTTGTGTTCATACCAAAACCGGGAAGAATGGACCATTCCAAAAGCATATTGACCCATTAGCCTCACATCGTTTTCAATGAAGACCTTGGAGAGGCTGTGCGAACGATACATAAGAGATGTAGTGAACACAAAATCCACTGCATCCAAATTAACATGCATACATTCCAGGGAAATCTACCGATTCGGCACTTCATCTCGTGGCGGACCGCACCGAGAGATCGTTGGAAAAAAAGAGTCCACCCTGGGAGTATTCATAGAGAAAGAAGGTGCGTTCGGTACGACTCATTGGTCAGCTGCCTCAACGATGGCAACTTCTACATAATAGCATATGCAGATGACCTAGCGATTCTGCTAACAGGAAGATTCGAGGAGACATTCTGCGCTTTAATGCAAGAGACCCTCAATATCATAGAACAATGGTGCAAAGACCATTCACTGTTAATAAATCCAAAAAAGACGGAGATGGTTCTTTTCACGAAAAAAAGGAAGCTTGTAAAACATCAAGCCCCAGAGCTCCTAGATACCAAACTTAAATTTTCTTCAGAGGTGAAATACTTAGGGGCCACCCTCGACAGTAAGAGTTAAAAAAGCATATATTTCTTATGAACAGTGTCGTAGAACCATCGGTCGTACCTGGGGAATGTCACCAAGGTTCGCTGCCATCATCAGACCTATGCTAACGTATGGCGCGATTGCCTGGGGAGCTAAAGCAAACCAGCTGACAGTCGTCCGAAAACGGGATCAAATCCAAAGAACAGCATGCCTCAACACGACAGAAGGCATGAAAACCACACCAACAAAAGCTATGGAGGTAATCCTTGGTCTCACTCCTCTCGACATATACATCAAGAGGTTGTTTTGATAACCATGACACGTCTACACTCTACCGGTATACAACCTGATGTAGAATCCGGCAAACCGAGACGTAATTTGTGGCATGAGGCCGTCAGAGAGGTCCCACTGCTGCAGGCCAATACGGACTAAAATCCACCGCGCGATATGCCTTTCAACGGCCCTACAAGGTAATCTTTAAAAATAACGCATAAGACCCATTGGTAGAAGGCACAATCCGCATCTTCACAGATGGGTCTAAAACCAATGTAGGCTCAGGATGTGGAATTTGTTCCACACCCCTGAATCTAAACATAAAATAATGGGCACTGGGCTGCAATGCAAGTGTTACTCAGACAGAGCTCACTGCTATCTGCATCTCTGTAAAACAGATTACCACAGGTTATAATATATACATCCTTACAGATAGTAGCCCTGAACAGACCACGTATTACATTAGGCCTAGTACTAGAATGTCACATGGCCTTAATCGAAGCCTGTAACAACAACACGGTCACTTTAGGCTGGATTAAGGGGCATGAGAAATCGAAAGGAAACCGTATTGCAGACTTGTTAGCTAGGGAACTCTTGGGACCCGGCACTTTCAATGGTCTATCGGCGTCAGCGACGGCTGACCTATTAAAGGAACACTCCCTTAATAAGTTTAAGGGTAGATGAGACAACGCAGAAGGCTGCAGGCTTGCCAAGGAACTGTTACAGTATCCGGTCAGCAAAGTAGCCAAAAAATACGTGACTATGGACAGGCGGAACCTACGAACAGCCACGAGTATTCTGACTGGTCACTGCCATCTACAATAACACCACCACAAACTGGGTCTGACTGATACTTCACTTTGTAGAGGATGCGAACAAGAAGATGAGACTGTCGAACACATTCTTTGCGAATGTCACTCTCATTTTAGGTTTCATGTATTCGGGGAGCACAGGCAACATACGCCAGTATGAGGGAACTTAATTCAGGCGACGTTATCGCCTACTTCAAGGAAGTCGTCTGGATGATGAGCTAGAAGGAAGTTTTGAACCTCAGAAGGATGTACAATGGGCCAATTGCGGCCTACTTGATGTGGGGCCACCCACCCTTCAAACCCTCACAGATACATATTCCCAATAATTGAAATAGCCAGAGGCGGGTAGGTACTACTTTATATGATCAATAAGGTTGAAAGCGGCACTATTCAAATTCTCAATAATGGAACTTTGATTAACTGAATATTTCTCCTTTTTGATGTTAATCGTTTCACTTACTAAACGTTTTTTTAAACGGGTTGTTTATATAAAATATTTGTTTCAAAATTGAATGTGTGGTTGTAATTTAGTGAGTGATGCAGTTATGTTTGATTTATTTTTTGATGGATCATTTTGTTGATGTCGTGGGTGTTCCTTCAACCAAACGCCTAGGTACATATAGGTCTGTCCAACGTAAACTCTGTTACAAATATGTGACCAATGCAATGGCATTACCTGTATGAATCCAACAAATGAGGACTACGTAAGACATGGTAGATACCTTGTTCTCGGGCTAAGTTCGTTCTTATTTTGTTATTAAACATGAATATTTACCAATATACTTTTTTCAGGGGAGAATATTAATTGTAGAATTGCAATTTTTCCCACTGTGTTTTTAATTTTTAATATTTAAAAAAACGTACTTTTAAGAAATTTATCTTTGCCACTGATAATTTAATTTTTTAAATGAATCTGTTTTTAAATAATTCCACAATATATTGTTAGAAACGGGTTTTAGTCTCATTTTTTTAATACTATTTGTTAGGAAATTTTCTTCTCCACAACTTTTTACCCATTGTAAAGGTGGGTTAGGGGTTTCAGCATGTTTAAAGGTCTACAAAATGAAGCACCACGCCGAATTGTGGCTTGTCTCTAGTTTGTTGAACCTCAAACTGGATAATTTCAATTAAAATTTGTTTGAGGTGCATAGGAATCCAAATATGACCTTATTTTTATTCAGTTTTTGCAATAAATGTTATCCCTAAATAACCAAATATTTGTTTAATCGTTTCTTTCATAATTCATACAGTAGGTTAAGAAAAAAAATAAAATTCCAATAGTTTCAAGATTTATTAATAATTTAACTGAAATATAACACATTTTAACGTCAAAAGCGCTAATCATATTGTCAATATTTAATCCTACATAATAGTTTAGGTCATCGAAGATAACTGCCCTTGAGACAATAACTTTTCAACGGCCGCGTTTATATCTCCGAACGTAGATATCAACGCCTGCAGATTAATCTCTCGATTAAGGAAACCCATCGCAGCCAACTGTTCCAATTGAGCTTGGTATCTCTGTTCCGGAGGCATACTGTTATCAGTATTAGCTGCCATACTGGACACCATTCTACTCATAAATTCCGAAAAAGCATCTCGCGGAGCTCCGGGTGGGGGAGCCTGTGAAGTTTCCGTTTGGCCGTTAGGATTTAAAGGTTGGGGTGCTGGAGGAGGGAATGTGTGGATCAAATTAGGAGCGACTTGTCTCAAATTCTCCATTCCTTGTTGGATTTGTATGATAGCGTCTAACGCTTGAGAATTCGTCATTAGATTCTGTACTTCCGGATTTTGCATCTGTTGTACCAATTGCGGCATCATATTCCTCATCTGTTCTTGGAGTGCTGGGTTTTCGGAAATGAGAGGATTTTGCGCGAGTAGACTATTTGCTACGTTCGGATCAGCGTTAAGTGCTTCCAATACCGATTGCGTGTATGGTGCTTGAAGCATGTTCTGTATTAGACTGGGATTCTCCGACATTTGTTGAAGCAAACTGGCTAAAGGTGGTGGATTCATAACGCCACGTCCAGGATTCGTTTGCGCGCTCGCTTGAAATTGAGCAGCTAGTGACGGTAGCATCGATTCTTGCATATTAGAAAATAAATTTGGTATAGGGTTAGTTAGAGGAGGGGGAGAACTAGGTTCTAAACCCATAGCGCGTTCGTGACTTCTCATTAATTCTTGTAGCATTGAAGGATTTCGAGCTAATTCGGCCGTCTGACGTAAGAGCTCGGGATTGTTAAGAGTTTGATTGATTTCCGGATACCTTCAAAAAAATTTCCAAGATTAATCCATTTTTCTTTTTGCCAATTATTTGGGGTAGATAATTTCAAGATTTAAATTTTAGAAGGGGATGTACTGTGACTCGCAACTTAAGGATGTATAACCAATATTAAATCTGAAGTTTCATTATGCAAATTAAGACTAATCACTACTGTTTCAATTGCATAAAAATAATATGAATGGCATGAAACCTATATAATATGTGGTATGTTGTTCCAGACTTGGAATTGGTTCAGATTGAAACACCAAGACAAAGATTTACAAGTGGGCTATGGAGACAAAATAAAGACCGCAAATTTATTCAGTTCTATGACGTGTGTTAAAATTTCGCCTGCGCAGAACACCATGTAAAGAAGTAAAATATCTTAAATGCAAAAGTGATTAACTATCGTTTTATATACAGTGCTAGGAATATTCTATGGTAACATAGGTTTTTAATCGAGTCCATAAGCGACAAGTATATTCAGTGTATCGGCTATTTAATGCTAATTTGTTTTTCAAATATCACTCCAATCATTATATGACAAATATTCAATTCTGAACGCTATAATTCCTACGCTACTGATAAAACGACTTCGTCTACAACCGTAATTCTTATAATTTCATCTGTCCCCTCTCTTTATTTTCAATCTACACGTTGAAAGTATAATTGCCCATACAATATTCCGGATCAACTTTCGTTTAGCTGAAACCAGTTATGTAAGAAATATTCGTTTATTTACCATTAGGAATATTTTTCAAACAGAAAGATTCGATTTTTATATATAGCTGTAACCAGTTACAAGAAAATACTTTTCTGCTTTACATTTTAGATAATTTTTTAAACATAAACACGCAAAAAACTTCTTGCGGAAATATACCATTTTCATTTATTGATAAAATATTGTAGATTTAGATTTATTCGAACTTTAATCGGCGACTCTGTAAAAAGGCATGAACAAAAACGTTCAATAGGTTTTTAAATGTCGTTAAGATATGAGCTTTATTATTGTTAGTATAATCTGTGGCATAGGAGTAGAAATACGGATACCTAGTGGTTAAATGATGTCTTATTTTGTTATAACTGAGCAAAGTCTACCTAAAACTAGGCAGGAAGCTTATTTATTTGCGAAAAATGAAGGCTTAATACCTCGACCACTTTACTGTAGGATAAAATGTAAAGGACATACGAGTAATATGGAGATATTTTCGCATTATTATTTTTCATAAACAGATTTGGGAATATATAGGTGTTCTAAACGACAACAATCTAAACCTTCGTTTTTTAAACTTTTCTTTTCTTAAATATTTATATGCAGGATTCGTTTTGGATTCGCTCACGTAGAATCATATGAACGGATATGTGTTGGTGTAAGTGGTTCAGAAGGGAGTTTATCAATGACAACAATAGCTGCTGGGATGAAGTATTGTCGGGAGATGGTTACCAGTGCTTTTACTTCAATAAAGGCATCTCTGCCGAAAATTGGAGTGTCAGAAATCATAGTGCAGGTTTGTGTCTTGATTTTAAGCGATATTAAACTGATAGGAATAGATATTATTTATTGATCTGTGCTAAAGGTCGGGAAGAGGATTAAACTCAACTCAATATTTTAAGTTTTATACTTTAATAACACATCAACAAATTGAATAAAAGAAATTTTTATTTTTACAATCGTGGACGAGTTATGGAGGGTCATTGGGTTTTGGGAATGATCGCTCAAAACTCAGAAGATCTGAGGCTAGTTGTTTGTTCGCAAAATAAAAGAGATGCTGCTACCCTTATAGAAATTATTAAAAATCATGTGGCAGTGTGATCTATAATTCATACGGATTATTGGAAAGCTTACAGTGGACTTTCCAATTATGGTTATATTCATCAGACAGTAAATCATAACGTGAAATTTGTGGCGGATGATGGGACACATACTCAGAGGATAGAATTTCAATGGAATGCAGCGAAAAGGTATTTGAGAGGTCAGCATATACCTGAAGATGAGTTTCCTGATAAACTTTGTGAATACGTTTGCAGGCGGTATTGTAAGAAACATTAGTTAGATCCAATGGTTGAACTATTAAATTCAATTAGAATGGAGTACTGTGACTTTAAGAGTTCGACTTTAAAGAGTTATTCCGCACGGCAAAAATGTTCCTTTATTTGATACTGGTACATATATGTTTATAAGATTTTTCTTAAAAGTTCACAGTTGAATTTCAGTTTTATTTCCGATAATTTCTACAAAATTTAGTTTTAAAAATGTCATTTGACATTAAAGATGTTATTTAATAAATATTTTTTCTGAGTATGTTGTCTCATTTCGCATATTTTATATATACTTAACAAAAATAAGTTTTCATTTATCTGCAAGGCACAACCACTGTACAAATAACACCTGCTAGAAATATCACATATTTCCGCAGTAGTTCTTTTGCGTAGTTATGTTTAAGAAAGTGTTTGAAATATAAAGTATAAGAAAGTTTTCATGTACCTGGTTTCAGTTATTCTAAAGTCGGGAAAATGATGCATTTCCGCAGACATTTTTTTGTGATTTTGTGTTTGGGGAAGCATCTATATACTGAAAAAACAATTTTTTTTAAACTGATTTCAGCAAAAAAAATTCCACCCAAAGTTTTCATATAACTAGTTTCAGTCGGAAAATGATGAATTTCCGCACAAATTTTTTTTCCTTAAGTTGGTTTCGGCTTAAAAAAACGTTCACCCAATATTCCTTTTTAAGAATCACAGAAATAATTTCTCATTTAATTCTAGCGTAAAACAATAATCGCCTCATAGACAACGGGAAAATGTAAGAGGCGCATGGCATTACCAGTGTGTTAGAGAGAGAGAGAGAGAGGCATAGTGAGATCGACAAACCGTAGATTATTACAGTTAAAATATTGATACTAGAATATACGAATATGAATCGCGCGTGCGCCTTTTGAGGGCGGTACTTACCGACTATAGTTCAGACGTTCAACTGTACGCCACTACCTGTTTGTTTTCGAATGATGAATGATCTTTGTAAATCTTCTAAAATGAGTATGCAGATACACCAAAATGTGTAAATTGTAAAATGGTATTACCAAGGTAATTCATATCGAGAAATAACAGAAAATTTGTTTATTTTAGCATTCGAAAATACTCAACCAATTAGCAAAAATCAAGTGGAAACGGTTATGAACAATTTTGAAGAACCAAGTATGTGTCACTCCTACAAAACATGGACCGCGTACACATAATCGTCAAATCCAACCCGAAAAAGAGAGATATTTTAATCTGTGCAAGCGTGGAAAATAGCAGTCATCCACTCATTTAACCAAGGATATTGATTTTGATACGAAAACGATTCGTACTGTATTAAAAAAAATAGCTATTGTAGTTTTGAACTGAAAAAGAGCCATGGAATATTTCCAGACGATCAATTTCGTAGAATTAAATTATGTGAAATAATTATGGAAAAAATACAATTGGATGCAAAATTTAAAAAAAATATCTTGTTCACAGATGAGTCGACTTTTCCCATACATGGTGCGCATAATTCATTCGTAATGCAATATTGGTCCAGGACAAACCTGGTCTGGTAGATCTCCAGATTTGTCACCCAACGATTTCTTTTTCTGGGGTTACGTGAAATCGAGAATGTATGGATTCCTGGAGGACACGGCCAGTTCTCTGAATTTAGGGGAAGATGGTATTTAGTGGAACGTGGGGAATTTTGTCCATCTGTTGATTAATAGGTCAAGCTTCGCGACTCTACATGTGTTTATAGACTACCATTTCAAATAAAATTATTGTTGCCTCTGTTACCGACAATGCAATATCCAAAATAGTTTCATGGTATTTGACAGTTGCGGAAACTTTTTATTTTCTCCTGCACTTTGTTCATACATTATATAGTGTGAAATTGGCAGCAAGGCTTCTTTAGAATATATTCAAGGTACGTAAACGTTTGCAGCTTGAAACACTGAAAGGACGTTTTTATATTTTTTGATATTTTATAATATAAGCAAGTGGTATTGTGGGACATCTCACTATACACCATCACACGTAAAACTATAAATCATTGTTCACTATCATAATTTTAATAAATTGGTTACACCCCCATCTGTCTGAACGACCCTATGACCAATAAACTCGATCTAAATGGCAATGGATGATTAATCATCCGGGAGTATCTACAACATCGCCGTAATAACAAGAAAACATCTTCAGCAAGCTTTTACCGCAATAAACATTATTAAGGGGTTTGAACGTACTGGGATAAGCCTATTTAACCCTGGCGTGTTTCGGGATGTAGATTTTATTACATCTTATGTAACTGACCGACCAGAACAAGTTAAAGTGCAAAACTTATCTGAATCAATTACAGTTTCATCTGACACATTAGCTGAACCAATACCGTCTACAAGCAGAAATGAATATAAAGACTCGAAAGTTATATGCGAATATCTACAAAGATAAATAACTTAGGAAATAATTTTGTGTCTCCGAAAGAAGGCCGAATTTAAAGGCACAAGAAAGAAAATAAACACGAAAAAGAAGAAAAAGAGATGTATCAACAATACTTACGGACACACCTAATATGGAAGAAAAAGCAAAACACCTAGATGAAGCAACAACTAAAAATGATGGTGGAAAGACAAAAAAAGGGCAAATATTGTCAAGAAAAAGTTTTTTGTTAATGAGTCGACCGATGGTGAATCCAAATGATGAACCAATATTCGATGATTCAACAGATGTCAGCTTTGGTGTAGAGGAAGAAGAAAAAGAAGACGAAGATATTAAAATTGGTGACTTTGTATCGGTGGAATATGTCATATAAACGGTTTTAAAGATTAAAACTAACTTTTCCGCATCTGTAGCCCCGAACAATATTCTATCACAAAATTGTTATTTGTATACACTTCGGGGGATGTATCGTGCAAACAAACCGAAATTTCTCAAAAAATAACCAAAAATTTAGTATATCTGGATTTATAGGACCCGCTGTACTCGCTCTAGTCAACTGAAAATCAATAGGATACATCTGTGGGACACCTTGAACAATATTCAATCATAAAATTGATCAATCGTATACTCTCTGGAGGCTGTATCGTACTAACAAACTGAAACTTCTCCAAAAATGACAAAAACATCGTACTTAAAGTAGTATAGCACCTGTTGTATTGGTTCTGGTGAGATGAAAATCAATAGGGTTCATCAGTGAGATGTCCTAAATAATATATAGTCTAATAAGCAGTTTAAATTATAATATTGACTGGACTATGGCAGTAATCAAATCAAAGGATAAGCCGAAACTTTAAATTTCGCACTATGTGAACTATACATGGAACGCTGATAACTATGGATACCCTCATGCTATCCCCATAGGTATCACAAAGGTTTTTCCCCCATCCTGTGTCATTTCTATTCACCTCTTTTTATCGGGCAAGTTTTCGTAAATTTAGTTATTTATTTAACCATAAATATTAACTAATTGACATTAATATTAATTAATAGTTATTAAATCAAACAGCCATTAAATTTGAACTTGTGTTCGATCCATCTTGTAGGAGGAACTTCACTACAATAATGACTGTACCCAACGTACAAAATTGAAATGGCACTATATGCGGACTGAACCTCCGATAGTTCTGTAAGAAGCAGGATTGAAAATAATTTTTGCGTCCCGATTACTTTGAAGCTCATATTGTATTTTTCAATTTAATTCAAACTCTGGAAGAAATAACCCACTATCTAGCGAAACTTTTAATTTCAATTATTTCTCTTAAACTTAGAGTTAAGTGTTCTTTTTTTAATGTAATCGAAATGGTAGTGTTTAGTCTTTAATATACTTTAATTTTATTAATAATTAAACTTCAAATATAATATTGCGTACACATCCTTAAAATATAGTCAATGAAATAATAGATCAAATATTCAAGGATCGTCAGGAAAGACAGTTAAAAGAAATTAAAATTAATCACAAGGTGCTAAAAAAATTAAAGTAAATGCACTACTTGAAAAGAAGGACTATATTTTATTGTACAAATTGGCAAATAGAAAAACATATTTCAACATACCTTTGAATTAAATCCTGCATTTGAGGATTCCTCATCAATAACGTTCTCATCACTTCCGGATTGCTCATTAATTGATTCACCAGTGGGTTATCCAACAGATTCCTCAACATATTAGGATTTGACAATAATTCGCTTTGCATCTGATTCTGAAGTTCCATGAAAGTATTCGACCCCAAACCCAATTGTCCCAGACCGGCTAAACCGCCCAAATTGCCGAGTTGGAAAGGCGTTGCTCCTATATCTGCGGGTCGCCGATTAGCCGCCGTTTCAGATAGTCTCGGAGCGGCTCTGATTACGAGATGAATAGTTAAACCATCTTTGATATTATGTTGGAGTAAATGATCCTCATCTTGCATAATTTTCCCGGCGAAAATTAAACATAGTTGATCTGGTTCCGCGTTAAATTTGGGAGCTATCAAAGCTTTCAGATCTTTAACACCAGCGTTTTCTTCTACGTTAAAAGTTTCTTTTTCTTGGGGGGTTTTTATGTGGATGTTTATCAATTTAGGTGGGGGTTTTTGTGGTTCTACCTCTTTAGGCGGTTCTGGTTCAACTGGAGCTGCTTGTTCTTCGACAACAGCTGGTACCTCGACAGCAGCTGGCACCGCGGCAGCTGCAGCAGCCGCAACTACGGCAGCACTATCAACTACATTAGTTTCTTGTTCACTACCTGAAACAACCGCAGGTATTTGTTGTTCCATCGGGGTATCTACTTGTTGCTCCTTTGGCGCAATTTCTGGACTTTTAATTGATGTTTCAGTCTCTGTGGGTACTGGTGGTATTTCGGGAGAGATCGCCTCCGACGTTTCCATATGTATCGGAGGGACTTGGGGGGTATTAAGAGATACATCAGGAATTACTTCATGATTATCTGGTACTTCATCGGCCATATTTCTAACTTTGCAAATCGACTTTGTAGGCTACTTTAAAATCGGCACAGTCACTGTCATCCGTAATGTCCCTGAAAAGGACGGAATGCGATTAAATTATTCGATTTTTAAAAACTAAACAATTACAAATGTGTAACCGAAAATGACAAAATGACAGTGTCAAATAACGAGTTTAAAGTAGCTACTACAAACAACTTGCATAGATAGAATGTTTACCAATCATTGGATATAAACTATTATCCAATAAATTCATGTAAATAATTGGTTTTACTTTAGCTTAAAATATTTATTTCATTATCAGCTTCAATTACAGGATAACTAAAGCTACACTTGATGCTGCTTCACTGACAATGCTTACACCATAATTGGTCCAATGGTCAAACAAAATCTGATTTTTATTAAAAAAAATAAAAAACCACTGATTTTTAAATAAAAATCACGATTTATTTGATTTTTTTAATTTGAATATAAAATTTGAACAGTTTGATTCCAAGAAATTATTGTTAATTATTTTAATGTAAAAGTCTAAAAATTATAATACAATTTGCAGATCACAAACTTGTGACAATACATTTGTCGCGCTTCCTGCAAGAAAATTCTTGTCGCCATTTGTTTTCCTTCTGTCCTATACACTCACTATACAATGCCGAGTACTGCAAGAATATTACTGTCGAGGCTTGTTTTCCTTCTCAACCTATAAATTGACGTTGCCCAACAATTTCACGCATTTCGCTAATTAGGTTAGTTAAGTGAAAATATATAAATAAAGTAAAATTAGTGGAAGAAAAGAGGACCCAATATGGCAGTTCTATATTAAGACAACAAATCCAAATAAATTGGGGTGTAGGTGTAGAAAGTACAAGAAAGATATTCAAGCGTTAGTCCAAAGACTTAAAGCACACCACGATGTTTTTAATTATCAAGAAAGGAATACAGGTAATTAAATTATTAATTTAATGTTATTTATATTTAATAAAGATTTTTATTATTTTATTATTAAGCCGGGAATGATCGGGTGGTTAGATTTTGCCTAACATTTTTTGTTGATTCTCCAAGCACTTGATATTTTATTTTTGAGATAATTTAGTGAAAGTTTTGAGACATAAATATTAATTATAAGTTAAGTAACATATTGTAATTTTTAATTATATATTCTGAGATATTTTGAAATATTTTTTAAATATATACTATTATATTATAAGTAGATACATTTTTGATAAATAACAGAATACAACAGGGTAACAAATGTTTCTTTGCATTAAAAAACACATTTAAATCAAAGATATTGTCTACAAACACAAAAATTAAAATATACAAGACAGTAATTAGACCAGTCGTACTTAACGCCGCAGAAACTTGGAATTTAACAAAAAAAAGACGAAAACACATTAGAAATCTGGGAACGGAAAATACTACGGCCCAATTAAAGAAAATGGAGTATGGAGAATACTAAGAAACTATGAAGTTAATCAAATATTCAATAGCCCAATAATAACAAATGAAATAAGAAGTAAATGATTAAGATGGGCAGGACATGTACAACGTCTAGATAATGAAAGGTGTGTCAAGAAAATACAGGAAACAAAAAGACAAGGACGAAGAGCAAGGGGACGACCGAAAACTAGATGGTTGGATGGTGTAGAAGATCTTAAAGAAATTGCAATAAATGACTGGAAGAACAAAGCAAAAGACCGGAATGAATGGAAAAGAATAGTAGAAGACAGACTTCAGAGCAGAAACTAAAATCACCGAATTCACAAACTCCCTACTGATTTAAAGCAGTAGGGTTGGCCAAGCGGCTGGCCACCGCTACCGGAAAAATGAGGCTAGAAATCACAATAGGGAGACTATGGACGTTAAGGTCTGAAAGTCAATGAGAAGAAGAAGATACATTTTTGAGATAATTTTAAATTTTTTTTGATATTATTTTTAACAAAGATAATATAATTTTCAAGTATTCATTTATAGATATTTTAGGAAATAGATTTTAGGCATATAGGATTGTTTTTAAATGCTGGTGAAACACGTGGCCTTTAATGTAACTTTTTTAACGCGACCTTTCCCAGGTTAATTAAAGATTATCTTTACTCTTCTATACTAACTTAATTTTTTTCAACTTAAAAAAATAAATTTGCTTTTACATCTCTATTGAACATTTTCACTATTTTAAAATCAATAATTCAATCGTCGAATGTCGCTTGACAGTTTTGCTAGCGCATCATCTGCCTCAAGTTGTAGTTCACTCATGACGGATAGTTCAGATGTTAAACTCCACCGAAAGTACTAATAAGTGCAACAACTTTTGAGCCAGTCCAAAAAAAGAAGGCAATCGAAATTCTGCCTACCATGAGTGGTTTTGTAATGCGGACTTCAACTGCTGAAAAACATAAACTTGACAAACAAATAGCAAAGGCTATTTTTGCTATTAATTCGAGCTTCAGATGTATTGAGAATTTAGAGGTGAAAAAGCCATTCAGTTATTAAGGCCTGGTTATACGCCGCACTCGAGAAAAACGGTACCAACAAGTCTTTTGGACGAAATCTATGAAGAGGAAAAAGAAAAATGTTTCTCCTCCCTGTCAGGACAATTCGTAAATATGTCAACTGATAGGTGGTAAAACGTACACAACGAACCAGTGATATGTGCAACGATAACTACTGAAGATGGACAAGCCCTCCTATACGAAACTATAGACACATCAGGAAATCCACATACTTCAGAATATTTTAACTCAAATAGTTTGTGACCTGATTTCGTCATATGGATTAAAATACAAGTGTACCATAAAATCTTTTGTGACAAAGAATACCGCAATGACTTTGTACACTCGGATATTAGAAACAGATTAGGCATAGAAAAAGGAGGAAAACTCGTGTTTTTGTTTAAATTGTATAACGAAAATGAATAGACTGAAAATATACAGTAATAAAATTTAGATGTTACGTTTAGTTTAAGAATTTGGAATTATGTACTTTTTTGTTGGTATTGCTAAAAGCAGATACTTCTTTTGATTTTTGAGCAAACTTTTAAATTATGTTGTTATCTGGTTCTGAATAAAAAAGAAAAAAATTGATTTTAATCAGCCCAACCCTGTCAAAAACTAAAAATGGGATTTAAAGGGACCTATACTCTTTATCACTTATAGAGGCTTCTCATTTCAAACGCATCATAACTTAACTAATCCTAATAAACTACCCCCCTTATATGGGCTATTGAACTAGGAAGTTCAAATTGTAGACACAAACATCAAAAAAATCAAGTCTCAGTTACAAAAGTTTGGAAATTTCCAGTAACAGCAGTAATTCAATGCAAAAATGTAGGGACCTCATTGTAATTATTAATCAGAGGATTCACTGTATAAATAACCACATTCTCATACAGGGTGTTTCATTAATAATTGGAAATATTTTTAACTATTGAATCTTGAGCTGAAAAGACAGTGGGAACTGGATTATCTGGCACTCCAGTTTTGCGATTATCCGGACTATCAACCGTTATCAAGTCCAGTCAATTCAAGAAAATATGTCAACTTTTAATAAACATTGATTTTCGTTAAGTTTAATTTGTTTTTAATAATTATCTCGCAGACATGGGTAGTAATTCAATTACAATTTGATCAATGGTTCTCAACCTAGCGGCGGGGGGGGGGGTAGGGGGGGTCGTGGAATAATTCAAGGGGATTTGTCAACAAATTAAAATAAAATAAAAAAGTTTGTAGTTTTTGAAGCAGTTGCTTTTTCATGTATATTTACAGCAAAAAATTGAATTTGATGCTGAACACAAACACACAATGCTTGAAACTTCTTTATAGCTGTTAACTTAATAAAATGTAAGAAACTAGCTGTCTCAGCATAGCAGGGCATTTGTTTAATTGTAGTGCGGCAGGGCTAGTCCGCATGTCTACCACAGTGCCACTGTCCATGGTGCATTTGCCTTCGCCTGTGAATGTAGTTTTATTGTAACTATTTATTTATTCATTTAGGGGCAAGCCCAATGCGGCTAAAATTACAGTGCTATAAAAATGCTACGACAACACAACAACATCAATTAAGATAAAATAGTTAAAGACAATAACAATAAATTAAATGGTAAAAAGAGAGATAACACTACAGTATAAATGAAAGTTAAAAACTGCAAGTAATCACGAGTGCAAGGTCCAACACATGGTTCTTGAATCAGTGAGCTGAATTATGAAAAATTGAAAGGTCAGCTAAAGAGTTGGCTAATCTAAGAACTCTAGGGATAAAACTGTTAGATGCATAGTTAGATCTATGGAAAGAAACATAAAAAGTTTGTACCTGCCTTGTAGGACGAGTGTGTGCAACTAAGTATATCTTTGAGAGCAGTTCGGGGCTGTTACACAGTCCATTGATAATTTTAAATAGCAGTATTGCGAACCTCAAGAGAAGAAATATTTAATATCTGCTCCAAAAAAACATAGTCATGGAAAACATGCAAATTAAAGGAAATATACCGCAAGAAGTTGTGCTGAACAGCTTCAAGTTTAAGTTTATATGTAACATAATGTGGATTCCAAACCAAAGAACAGTAATCAAGGTGGTGTTCTAACCATAGAGGGATTTAACAGCAATCAAGTTTGTGAAATCACAAGTGATTATCTTTATAAAGCCAAGCATCTTCAGCGTATAGCGATTATGTTGTTGATTGTCACCACCATAACTTTGACAAATATTGTGTATTTTAGCGGTTAGTTCAAGTGATTCTCTTTATAAAGCCAAGCATCTTCAGCATTATAGCGATTATGTTGTTGATTGTCACCACCATAACATTGACAAATATTGTGTATTTTAGCGATTGTCATTATTAAAATGGCTAAATCACAGCCAAATAAAATTCTCTACAGTGATGACTATATTAAATACAGGTTTACGTTTATTGAGTTCTGAGAAATGATGCAATGCGTACTGGACGTATGGAACGCCATCTGACTATACATCATGCTGTCCTGAAGGACAAACCTACTGAATTTTTCGTTTCTAGGAAAAGTTGCCTTGAGAGAATAAAACTTGATACCAGTGGGAGTTTTCGAATAGAAAATGAAAAGGCTGTTGAAGCTTCTTTCAAAGTAGCCTTGTTGGTAGATAAAGACAAGAAACCCCACAAAACCTTGTTTGCTTACTGCTTGTAGTACTGTGCTCGGTGAAGACAGCTACAATAAAGTTGCCAAAATTTCTTTATCAAATAGTACAGTCAACTGTAGAATTGATGACATGGCTGTTGATTTGAAAAATCAACTTGTGAAAAAGCTAAAGAACTCCCAATTCTTTGCATTGCAGTGCGATGAAATAACAGACATTTCAAAACAAGCGCAGTTGTTACTTTACTGTAGATATATAGATGAAAAGAAATTCCTCGAAGAAATACTGTTTTCAAAAAATCTTGAAACAACAACTATAACAGTCGATATATTTACTGCTCTCCAAACATTTTTAGAAGCTAATGATCTTCCCTTGGAGAGTTATTGTTTTGGCTAAGAAAAAGAACCCTAAAATAATTGGATCCCATTGTATCATCCACAGACAAGCTTCGGCCTGCCAGACTCTCCCTAAATCACTAACACTGCTTTCAACTTAACAGTTAAAGTGGCGAATCATGTCAAATCCAGTGCTTTGAATACTAGACATTTTCGAGTGCTGTGTCAAGAACTGAACAGTGATCAAGAAACACTTCTCTTTGGTTGTCCAAAGGTAATATGAATACAAGATTGTTCAACTTGAAATCAGAAGTTGCAATCTTTTTGATGAGCTTAAGTGAAGAACTGTACAAGAAGTTTACGGATGACAAATTCATCTTATACCTGCCACTTTTTCGAAACAATAAATCTTCTGAACCTAAAGCTACAAGGTCAGATAAGTACTTTGAAGAACTATGATTCAATTAAGGGTTTTGCTGAGAAGATAGCTTTTTGGCAACGCCGCCTGCGGAATTCGGAGCCAAACTTTTCTTCCTTTCCAAAATTAAACAACCTTCTCGATGATACCCAAAGTCTTTCAAAAGACCTAGTAAATAATATTTGAGCATTTGTTATCTCTGAAGAACAAAATCAGAGCCTATTTCCCATAAGCTCGGAATCCTACTATTTGAATAGGTAAGTTTATTTTTTATTTAAGATTTTAGTGAAATATGTTTTAAATATAAAATATTCAAAGTTAAATTTTATTTGTGTTAGGGAAAAATTTGTGGTAAGTGATAAGCAGATCAACTTGTGGCCAGGTTAGTCCCGGTCCACATAACCCTAATAAAAATTCATGTTTTTTTAACTACCCAATTTTTTCATTTCAGACAACATTGCCTCGAATTAGGAAAAGAACCACAACAAATCATTCATTTTCTGAATAAAATTCAAGAATGGCAGTACAGGAAATTAAGGAAAAGGACATGAAAGTTAGAACAGCAGCAAAGCTTTATAGAAATACCAAGATCGACGCTTAAGAAATTTATACCTAAAGCTCAAAACGTAGGATTTGAACAGGTGAATTTTACTCCAAAAAATTAACATTTTAAACTTTTCTACACTTCTCAGAAAGAGATTCTTTGTCTGTATTAACTTTTAAACGGGTGCAGAAGCTGGCTTATGATTTTGCCATTGCCAATGACAGAAATTTAAGGAAAGGCCTCGTAAATTTTGGATCTGGATTAGGATGGCTGGGAAAGAGTGGATGCTATATTTTCTTAAAAGGTACAAACTCTCTTTGAGAACCCCAAAATAGACAACGTTAAGTAGAACCACTAGCTTTTTATACACCATAACGTCACACATTTTTTTTTATTAATTTGAAAGCAGTTCTGGTAACCAACAGGTTTGTATTATGGCTATTATTTTTTCGTAAAAATATTTTATTAAATATAAAATGTGTTTCAAGTTGTTTTTCAGTCATAAGGCTCCTAAAGTGATTGCAGCGAAGGTGCCAGACAAGTGGAGAAAGGGGGACATTAGTTACTCTGTGTGCTATTGTAGGTAGTAATAGTATAGGTAGAGCTCTTCCCCCTTTTCTGATTTTCCCCAGAAAACACTATAAAGAGCATATATTGAAAAACGCCCCTGTAGGAAGTAAAGGGAATGCTACACCTTCAGACTGGATACAGGGAGAACTATTTAAAAATGTTCTCAAACAGTATATTAGATGCGAACGACCAAGCCCAGAAAAACTAAAAGATTCGTCTCGATAATCATGAAAGTCATCAAACATAAAAGCCTATGGATTATGCAAAAAAGAAATTAACATTTCCCCCGCATTGCAGCCATAGTATACAGCCCTTAGATATCTAAATATTTAGACCCTCCAAAAAGATACTATTATAATGCGTGCAACAGATTACTAATCACCCTGGAAATGTGAAAATTATTTAGGACGTTGCGGAACCTGTAGGTGATGTCTTTACAAAAGCGTTTACAGTCCATTATATAAATATCGGGTTTTGCGAAATCTAGAATCTATCCTTTTAATGATGAGGTCTTTACAGATGTCGATTTTTTACCATCTTATGCGACGGATCAAACTCTAAATGATGAAGCCTTAAGGTAAATGTCCCAATACTTGACAGTATACCTGTAGTGGACATGTACAAGTTTATTAACAAAAAAATAAGAATACCAAAAGAACCAAATTGTGCAAAAATGCATTTTAATACTGGTGGCGACATCTCCTAGCATTCAGTGAAAGCTGAAATAAATCAACTGTAAAATATTGAATATGGCATAAATTGTTTCACATGTGATTTGATAGTGGATGAATTATTCATAGTTCCCATCAAATTTGTTAACAAACTAATTACAAACTTAATTTTATTTCTTTATTATTTGACACTTAATTGGTAAGTTATGCTAAATGTAGGGTTGATAGGCTATTGTTTTTTTTTGCTTATTGAATTTTGGTTGGCATTGTCAACTACTAGCGATATTTTTAATTTGCTACAAATATTAATTTTTTTTCAAGTTTTATAACATAAAGTAACAGTTTTGGTTTTGTATAAATAACTGTTATAAGCATATTTTGTCTAGTAGTTGACATAGTGTCAATTATCGGTACAAGAGTACATGTCAACTATTGGTTTCAGGACATTTGAGCAGTAACATTCCGCCAATAGATCAAATGTTACAATATTCAGAAGCTGAAATGAAACAGGTCAATCAAGATGTTTCAAATGGGTTGCCAATTGCCGCTGTCGAAAAAAATACAGTACACCAAGAACAACACTAAGGGGAAAACTCCATTAAAACCTCGCATGGACCCACATAGTTACTTATCTGATAATGATGAAAATCTATTTGTAACTTGGATATTAGAAATGGCAAAAACTGGGTTCCCAATAACAAATAATTAAGGGGTATCTAAAAGAGAATGACTTGGAAGAAATTCTTGATAATTAGCAACAGGTATTCAATTCTGATGAGTCAGCTTTTTTAAATCCCAAAGGAAATAAAGTCCAGGCTGGTAAAGGTGATAAAACTGTCTACCAACAGATAAATCTTAACAAAAAAGAATGTCTCAAAGTACTTATACCTGGTAATGCTTCAGGTCAAATGGCTCCTTCAATGGTTATATTTTGTTAAGAAAGGAACTTGCTTTAAGTGTACCTGATTTTTGGGGTATGGGAGAATCAAAAAATGGCTGGATGACAGGTGAAACATTTTTGGAATTTTTTGCAAATATATTTACACCATGGATAGTCCAAAATAATATTAAAACACTAAATATTTGGGTCACTCTTAGAAATTTTGAAATCTGATACAGTGAACACTTACGAGCATACAGATTAAAACAATCAGATAAATCCAATTACGCAAAACATCTACTTGACACCTAACACAGAACTAGAAGTACTACATATTTGTGACAAGAAACAAGAACTGGATTTCCTTGAAGAGTTGGAAATTAGAAGACACTTAAGAAACCCACAATATGAAGTCGTCAATGAACAGATAAATCTAGGGAGTTCACTATTAAACTGTCTTCTCAAGTGATAATTATAAAGATCAGCAGATATAGTTTTCCTGGTTTTCTATATCATTGCACAGTTATACTGATCTTAATTGGAAAAATGATATCCAGGATATCACCATAGGGCTAATAATATCTAAGCTTCAATATTTGTAATATCACATCTTGTTCTTTTATCTATTAACATATATTAAGTCAATCACTTGGTAGGTCACTTCTTGGTCTAGCCAAAAATAATTACTAAACATCAGGTAGGCATCAAATGAAATGTCATTCTGATGATGATATTCAGTTATCGAAACAATTGTCAGTTTTTTTTAGAATTTTCAACATTTTTCATTATGTTGTGGAATTAGCTAGAAACATTGAGTTTCATTTAAAACACTAATATGAGTAGATTCCACGAAGTAAGGGTCGAGACAGTTAATTTCACTAAATATTTTATATATTGATGATCATACTTCCCATTTAACACTACATACGAGTAGATTGTGTTGAAAAAGAAATTATTCTTATTGCCTTGTATCTGAATGCTACAAATTGAATCCAGCCAATGGATGTATCAGTTTTTAGGTCTTTAATAAGAGCATGGAAAGCTGCTGTTCATGACTGGCGATTACAAAACCTCCATTCCCCAATATTGAGAAAAATTCAATTTTTCCCGTTACTGAAAAAAGTTTTAGATAACACCTTAAAGCCTTCAATATTTGAAAAAGGTTTCTGGAAGTGTAGAATCCAAAAGCAGTTATTATGAGTGGTGAAGTCATCAATAAACAAATAATTGCTGAGAAAGAAAAAAAAACTTATGAAACAGGAATCTCCAGGAAGATCAGACGGTTAATAAAACAGGACATGTCCAGGAGAATCAAAAGTTCTTCCTGGGCATGTCCAAGAAGATCAGGCTGTAAATGAAACAGAACATGTCCAGCAATATCAGTCAATAAATGAAACACAGAATAATACCCTTCCTAGAACTTTTTCGGTAAATCAGAGCTCTCCATCAAGTGCAGTGCTTTCAACAAGCATTTTAAACAACACAAATATTTCAGCATCGTTTAAAAATGTACTCTTTTAGCCAGAAGAAAAACAAAAAACAGCAAAAATGAAAGAGTTCTCTTGCTGCTGTAACTTCCCAGAAGTGGCTCGAGTATTATGAAAATAAAGAAAGAAAAAAAGGAGCTTCTGGAAGAAAAGAAGAGAAAAGCTGAAGAAAAAAAGAAAAATAAAGAACTTAAGGAGACAACCAAAAAAGCTAAATTAGAAAGAAGCTGAAACCCAAAGAAACGAAACGAGTACTGTTTGATTCCACTTCTGAAGAAGAGTGGGAAGCATCAGGAAGAAGTACAGATGATGCAGACAGACCACTTGAATTTTCCGATGACAGTAACACAAATGAAAATATTAAAGGAGATTATGTTGATTGAATTTCCAGGAATGAAGAAAAGTTGTAGATGTTTGCATCCTTCAATCCCTCGTAGAAAACGAATATGAAGTAGTTGCGATGATACAAAAACGTTCTTTAGACAATGAAAATGATATGTTTCTCGCAAATTATTATATAACTACCGTTTCCAAAAATGATTGTGGCTGTGGATCGAATTAAATAAAAATTTCCAAATCTTATAAATATTCAAGAATAAATGTCGTCTACTGGTACATTCACCTTTAGTTAACTACTGGTACATTTCGTTTTTTACATGTAAATTACTAGGACAAATTAAGTAGTCCAAAACATGTTCAAATAAAATAATTTCCTCTTTCAAAAATTAGTTTTAATACATATTATATCTACAAGAAACCTTTGTACACGTGTGGAGCAACTCTTTTGGTAATTATGTTAATAAACAAAAATCTGTAATAAATAATACTGTCTAATTCTCCTTATAGAGTCAATTACTGGGACATTTACCTTAAATGATGCAATTCATGTGCCCGGAAGAACTTGTCAGACTAATACTTTGTCAAGCCCACATAATTAAATGCAACCTGAACCTTCTAAAATTATTACAACTATATGCAGTATGAAATTTGGACACGCATGTTATCCTGCACACCTGCAGAAAATTCTGGAAAGTAACATCTGCGAAGATTGCAACGAAATTTCCGATTTGGACCACATTTTTTTCAATTGTAGGACTTATGAACAACAATCTAAAAAAACTGTTACAGTCTTATTCAGCTAAATATTCCATGCCCTTTCAATATTATGTATTTCCTATCCACAAAGGACAAAATTATATTTGTTGCATTGACACATTTTGTTTTTGAAGCTAAAATTAATCTGTAAGTCATCAGATATTCTAGTCTCATTACCTTTGTATAACTCACCTATTGTATATATACCTACCTATCCGTGCTCTACCAGTGTTTGTTTTTTATTAAAAAAAATGCCCTGAATGACCCTTGGGCGAGAAAATGTAAACCCCGTATTTTCCTCTTTGCTACTGCAGCTGTTTCTGAGAACTGGCACCCAGGAAACCAAATGCTTCCAATAAAAGAAAGGGCAAGTCGATGATTTTCACTAGTACACCAATAAAGGAAGAATTAGAGGAAAGAGTAAAATAAAGAAAAATAAATCTGTTGCTCGTAATGTTGTGGAGTTATCTTCTTCAGAGCCTGGCAAAGAGCTCAACTACGATGACTCTTCTGAGTGGGGAATTGAGGATGAAAAACTAAACGGAGCAGATAAAAGAGAAACACATGAATACAAGGCAGGTGATTTCTTTATTTTTAGAGTTCACGGAAAGAACTCCTTTCAAAATTACCCAGCTGAAGTGAGCACTAACGTTCAAAATGGCTATACTGATTCATTCCTGAAAAGGCAAGTCCATCGAATCGATTCAAATATCCAGAGGAAGATCCTTCCTTTGTTGCATACGAAGATATTGTATGTGGTTTACTAATACCAATAAAGTATTCAAGAGGTCCTTATGAGAACTTACTTTACTTTAATTTTGATATTGTAGAATACAGTGTTCAGTAAATTTTGTTTTTAATAATTTACTTGCTATTATAGATACTAAAAGGGCAAATAATGTTTTCTGAAAAACTTTTGAAGATATATAAAGTAATAACCAACCTATTGACACAGATATTTGTTGATAATATAAAACATATTCAAAATAGTAATACATATAAAAAAGTGGACCAGATAACCCCACTCAACCCTACATGAGAATTATTTATTTATCGATAATTTGCCAATGACAAATTTCTAGGATGCCACAGGAACCTGTAACATTAAATGTAAGCTTGGCCGGCCGATGGGACCGCCGTGGCGTTTAACGTACATACCTTCAAAAATTTATCTTTTTGGATGTATATTTTTTAGTAATGGAAAAACCAGTATAAATATATCAAGGATATACACAACTTATCGAATATACCATGAAATACCCAGATAATCTTACCATAATCGAACTTACGGCTCGGAGCAAACTATGATAAGCTAAAGAACGACGTAATCAGTTAATTACCTCTAATTACCTATGCAATATATATAAAAATATGGAAATAATGGTAATATCTCCAACTACAACGTAATGTTATGAATAAATAGAACTTAATTGTATAAATATATAAATGAAAATAATTAAATCACTAATTAGGAAGCTACTGGTATCATTAACAAGTTAGAAATATTTATTATTACAATTATGCGTTGTATTTGAAGTATGAACTTCGCATGTTCAGAATGAAGTCTAAATATATCGATTATAATAACCAGGCAGTAATGGGACAAATTGAAGCTTTTTGTAATATTTGATATTGCTTTCGAAGAAAATATATGTAGCAAAGGGAAGTTGCTAGGAAACTGTTTTTATTAAAACCATCATATTGATACACACGCAATTTAATACGTTCTCCAAGCAAATTGAGGTTATAATATGCAAGGCAGCGTTGTTCTTAAAATAAAACAATATAGGTACGCCATTCACAAAAACAATTAATATCGGTACAAAAATTTAACTTTTACAATACAAGATACTTACTCTTATATTAGATATAATAAATTTTATTTTCCAAACCGTGTAGCTACGTAAAGCTTGGGTAATGGACAAACTTATTTAGACAACGCGGGAGAAATACCGGTAATGATCGTTTCATTGTACAAATTATATTTAAAACTTAAATGATTGTAATCATTAAAAAACTGGAACTATTACATACCTGTAGATATATTAAAAGCTCTCAAAATGCCAACTTCTACACACAAATTTTGTAAGATTACAATAAATCACAATGGCGTCAACCTAGAGGAAGCTGCTAAAATTTTTAACTACCCTCTTCCCTACTGGTACTGCGCATGCTGTAAACGCAAACGCTCGCGCTATTCCAGCTAGTAGCTCCAGCTAAGTACTCAACAGTTTTGTTATACCCTTATTGTATAACTCGCTTGGCCGACTATAATATTGTTGTTAGGATGGGCCAGAACAGTTACGGTTAGAACCAGAGACGATTGTTTTCAAAGACTGTGGCGCAGCCTACTTTCTATTAGACCAACTAATCATTTTAGGTTGTGTAGTTATTTGTAGAAATTTTAAAGTAGTCAAATTTAAAATAATGGATCAAGATAAAGATTCAGTAAAAGTGGAAGATATTTTAAAATACGTGAAAAGTCTGGAATTAGAAAATGAAAATGGTAAAATTTCATTATAATAAAACCCACGCCTGAATTTTTATATTTTCCTAACATAAAAAAACAACAGAATTTCAAATGAAAGGCAGACTCTGTAAATTTATGATCTTTTTCAGAAAATTACAAATTAGTCAAATTAATAACCGATTTGAAAAAAGAAGAGAGAAAAAAAATTGAATCTCAATTAAGGATTGATGAATTGAAAGAAACTATAGAATTTTATACCACTCAAGCAAAGGTAAGTTTTAATAGATGCTTTATACCTAGTGAAAATTATTCTTAAATTAGTTTATGTGTAGCCTTTGATATTGTTTAGAGGTTAGGATTTTTAAGGATAATGTTAAATTATGTTTGTTTAATAAAATCATTGTCTAGGACAATGATAAAATCAAACAATATATTTTTATAGAATTTTAGCAAACGATTGAATTCAGGCAAGAAAATTTATTCACAATTTGAATTAGCTACCCATTGCGCAAAGAGAGTCATTGGTTTACATGATTCAAAACCACAGGATTTTTTAATTGAAAGACGTAAGTGGTATATATGTACCTACATTAATTATGTAATTAAACTTTCTATAATTCTCTATTTTTTACTCTAGATTCCTTTGATATCAGTCTTATAGAAGAGTGTTACAGCTTCAATGAAATATTTTTGTTGCAAACTTTAGAATTGAAAAAAGGAGTTATTTTATGTAATTTTTTTAGGTGATATGGATAACTTTGAGATCATCGACTTTTCTAAGGAAATCGAACAGCTTTATGAGAAAATACAAAGAAATGTCGTGATAATTAATGATCTTCTGTATGATCTAAAGATTTGCAACGAAATTTGATTATTCATCCACAGACGTATTAAGTTAGTTCACAGCTAATTTTATTGTATTGTTTAATTAAGTGTGCTCCCGATAGTTTTAAATATTCTGTAATTGAATGTGACAAGTAACAATATACTGATATAATAAACAGAATTGGTCTTTTTGTTTAATACATAAAGGAACAGAAAGCTGAATTTCTCTTCCTATGCAAAGATTAAACAATATTTAGCTGTTTCTGTATTGTTTGTTTCAAAGTTAGACAGGCCTACAACTGATACCACAAACTTCCTACGTATAGGTGATATATGAACAGCACAGAACAGATATCGTCTGTTCTGTGGATCTGTGGTTTCAACAGAAAACATGTTTTGGTTATAGGCCGATTTATAAACTTGCAGTTGCCGTTTACGCTCGCAGTTGCCGTTTCCGTTGAAAGTTAATTTGTGAAGAATGAATTTCGATGTTGATGACATCATTTGGTGCGCTCTTTTTGACTGAGATCTCAGATCACTTCAGTTAAGGTGATCTGAGATAAAGTGATGTGAGTAAGCACCAAAAAGAACGACATCTCAATTGAAGCGCGCGCTCTGTCGATAGATTTAAACAATACGACAGATTCGTATCAGCATCTAATAATGTTAATTAATGTATCCATAATTTGTTATAAAAGAAAAATAGATTATGTGTGTTTATTATTTATATGTTAATGGTTAAAACCTTAGACAACCTTAGTTAAAACTACATATAAACCAAGCAAATCAAATATTTCTTCATCCCCTCCACTTTATTTCCGACTCAATTCCAACTGATACCCCCTTACAACACATTCAGCATCGGTGAAGGGGGAGGAAAAATCTCAGCTCACTTAAAGTGAGTAGTACAAAAAGAACGCTCACATTACTGATGTGAGCTGAGATCTCAGTCAAAAAGAACGCACCTAATTGTTCTTCATGGCATTAGTGCTATTCAACACTTCGATCTTGATTCCGATTTTTTAATAGTAGTTATATGATCTGTGATTCCGATTTAGTTTATAATCGAAAACGGATTGATGTTTGTTGAACGACCAAAAAATTGTCATTTTTAGTGACATAACCTCATCATTATTTTAGTTCATTTCACGTGTATTTTACACTTTTCACAAGTTCATTTAGTTTAATCACGTTTAATTTTATAGAAGCTGTTCTGTAAAAATGTAATATATAATTGCAAAATATCACTCACATCACATAACCCATAGACAAACGGTACACTGAAAGAAATTTCCATTAACCGTTAGCAGAAATTGAATAACGTTACTAGATGTTCAAATAAAAAACAGAATTTCGTCCAACTGTTATCTAGTGCACTTAATAGATATTAGATGATTGTCTAATAGCAACCATATTATCATATAGTGAAGGTTACTAGATTTTCAAATAAAAAAACATAATTTCATATAATTGTTATTGAGTACACTTAATAAATATTATCGGCTTTTCTAGTAGCAATTGTACTGTCATATAGTAAAGGTTATTAGATTTTCAAATAACAAACGGAATTTTGTACAATCGGAAAAGAATATGATATGTCATATAACCCATATCCATATATAAGTATTTATAAACTTTTCTAATAGCGGTTAGACTATACAATAAAGATTACTATATTTTCGAATAGTTATCTGATATTTTTAAATAAAACTAAATTTGCTATAAAACATGTATATTAACAAAATATTTAAATTAATGGAACTAACTATAGATAACTACAAAATTACAATATGATAGGTATAAAATCAAATAAACATATTTTCCAGTTAAGTTTAGATATCAAAGCTCCCAAAAATTCTTAGATTGAAGAAGCTTATAACAAAAATACAACAATTCAAATAAAAATGTTTTCCACAAAATAAACTTAAAGAAGGATGAGAGACGTAATTTTTAAATATTTATAAATGTTTTAGTATTTCGATTGATTGGTGTATAAGAATCGTGAACATAGTCAAATATATAGTCACTTAATCGCCACTGTATTAATAAGTGACTATATATTTAGGAGTGACTAAATGTCAGACGGTGATCCCTAATATGCGCGTGCGCGATTTACGACGTTACCAAATCTGTCAAAAGAAGTTTCTACTAGGTTATATATGGTATTCATTTTGTTGTGGAAAATTGAGCGTGTACTGAGTATTGAAATTATTGTATTATTAACATAATTATAACCAAATCACTTGGTTAGAAACTTTTGGCTCTCTGAATTGCTTGAAACTTCGTATATTATATTTAAGTAAAAATAAGATATACAGGTACAAACATTTTTTTTTCGAGTCACTTCACCTCGTTTTGGTACTTTAAGTATATTTTTACAAAAAATATACCAAAGGAACAAATCTTTTATTTTCAACAGAGAGGACTCAAGACGGTTGAGTCATATTTATAACAAATGAGTATTATGTCCCTAACCAGGTTTTAAGCTGGAAAACGCGCCAAAATACCGTTTTCCACTATTCTTCAGTTCCCTACTACAGAATATTTTCGATTTGGCATAAAGGTAATTAAATACGTAGGACTCCAAAGGTAGAATCAAAATTATAGCTGTTTATGTTAATTACAACTTTTCATTACTAAACATACAATCATTGTAATAAATATTTATTCACACTATATTCAACATTTCTGAAATAAAATTAAAATAAGACATTTAAGAACAGTATAACCATATCATGAGTATAACTTGGCTTTTGCTCTATATTTACTATCATGATTTTAACATTGTTATTACGCATTTCTACGACTAAAAAAATATACAAGCTCTGGTCTCCTAACTGATATTTAACTTATATTTCCCGGTCGTTTAAGGAAAAGGTAAAATTGGCAACGCTGCAAAGTCGCTAACGCACGCGCATATTAGGGATCGCCGTCTGACATTTAGTCGCTCCTCTGTATTAATAGGTTTTTGAACGCCATTTATATACTCAACCCAATTTAACACTATCGGCGTATTCAACCTAACCTCACAGTTAATTAGGCAATGGCAATCCAAACCACGTGACTTTTTAGCTGTCAATATGGCGGGGACGGTCAAACATTGGATTCATTTATGTTTAGAAGCTGCAGAATTTTATAGTTATAAAACGGTTTATTTTGTATTTTGTGGGGTTTTAAGGTGTTTTGTAGTGTTTGAGAAGGACAATTTTCCTATTTTAAGATGAAGAGTGCTAATTTTAAATCGTTATTAGTGTAAAATCCAGATGTTGGAGAAACATAAATAATTTAGCTAATAGATATATTATGTGTAACCTTCTGCTATTAAATCAGTGTTGTATTTTATTTTTTGAGAATAAATGTAGAACTAAGTTCACCTTTCATTGATTGTAAGGAATTATATATGTATTTGTAGTTATGTAATGTGTTTATAAATGATTGTTTTTTGTCGATTTGTGAAATTGTTTCTAATGACCCTAGGGGTTTTATTATCTAGTTTTTTTTGTTTTTGGAAAAAATAAACTGTTATATAATGGTTTTGCTTTTTTATTGTCCCTAAAGTGTGTGACATTTAATGCATTAGAAAAACAATTATTTTACACCGCAAAATATAAATTGTATTCCATTTTGACATGTGTACATTACAATACATATTTCTAATATTAACATGAGTAAAATAAATGAACTTCAGCCTCATTGTTCAAATATTTTGATCTTATTGACAAAGCTATGTAAAAATATATTACTATAATAACACTTAGTACATGAACGTTATACATATTATGAAGAGACAAGAATTATTACTAATTTAAGTACAAATCAAAATAAAACATTCATTAAATGTTGAGAAATAATAAAAGCTGCAAAGTAATATTTACTAAATGTTTAGCTTCAAAACTAGAACATAAATACTTAAGCATCATAGACACCACCATCTCCATAAATTCAATTTGATCATCCTGGAACTGTTGAGGCATTTCATCAATATCCATGACCTGTTGACAAAGTAATTAATTATAACAATTTTCAGCAACTATCAATACATAACTTAACATTGCTATTACTAAAAATTAACATTCTTTTTATCAAAATAAAGTGTGCAAAACATGCTCATCGAGTAACTTTTCTTGACCAGGACGATCAGTTACACATATCCCAATCAATTGTCATTTAGCTCTTGAGACAATTTACATAAAAAAGGACTACTATTAATTATTTTTTACCTTAGTGTCAGTCAGTTTTGTCCTTTTATCTCTGCGATTCTTTCGGTCAACATCTGCAGCCCTTTTTTTTACTTTCTGAGACACATGTCCCATATGTTGAGATGATACCCAGTCAGGGTGTTCTTTATCTTCGAGGATAGCAAGTTTGCCTAAAATGAGTTAATACCTACTTGAGTACAAACTACGTAAACTAGGAGCTAGTAGAGTTGATATATTTGATAAGAAGCCTACCAATTATAAAGTGTCTGCAGCAAACTTTCTGGTGTTTCAATATAGATTCGGTCTGATCGTCTCTCTTTATTGCTGCAATCCATGCAGCCCTGCGAATTTTGGTCAAAATGTTTTTCTTCGTTAGAAACCTGTGTTTTGTCTCTGCGGGAAGAAAACGAAAATTCATCACGATTAGAACGGCTTCCACAACCAACTATAATACATATCGAAGACAAACACTACACTATTTAAAAACCACAATTTATAGCCAATAAACAGAAAGAAAATCGATTTAACGTGGGTTAAACAATCACACTCTACAATAACTTTGTTGTTTATTTGACCGTCACCGCCATATTGAATTTATTTTGACAGGCCGTTGGATCGCCTAATTGAAAAAACTGCAAATAATCATCTACACCACACACAAACTTTCAACACTCCCAAACCAAATGTGAAAGTGAAATTCATGGCGCGCGCGTGTTCCAAGGTTTCAACCACAAATAACCAATAATAAGACGAGATCGACAATAGCTTTGTTCCTACAATAATCAGAAACAGTCAGTGACAGTCCGGATTCGGCGCAAAAGACTTAGTCGCGTTCCAACAAGGTTTCTGATTGTTGGACTTGTGCTGGGAAACAACCGATGCGCTGTTCCTACACGTTTCTCTGATAGTTTCCTAGCTGTCAGAACAGTTTGCGGATCTTTTATAAGTAAATTGTTGGAATCATGCGCAGTTACAAAAAAAATAAAACTAACCTTTCTTCTGTGTCACTTTTATAATTATTTCAAAAATATCTTTGTTTTCAAGCGTTTGAAGTGTTTTTTATTAAAAAATGAGTGATTTTGAAACATCCGACGAATCGAAGATTTCAGACTTTTCTGACTCAGATGCGGATTTTGACTTAAAGATGTATTGGCAGGCCGAGTTAAACCAAAAAATCAAAACTTTTTTGAACAAACAGTACCCCAGTTCAATAGAGTTGAGTTTATATAACATTTCCGTGATAGCCCCGCCACTGCAAATATAATTGCTGAAAGATTTGTAGCTAGGACTTATTACAAACCACAAAGTGGACCATATGGAAAACTGAGTGCATTACAACATGTATATATTTTTTTGTGGTATGCAGGGCATCAAACATCCAGCTATCGAGATGTAGCTGATAGATTTAATATAACTATTAGTTCTTTATTCAGGGTAATTAAAAGAGTAGAATACTTTTTGAGCAATCTTGCTCTTGAAGTCATTACTTGGCCTAATGTTGTAGAAAAAAATGAAATAATAATAAGTTTAAAAACTTTAAAAACAATAATAAATACTGGCTTGTCAAGCACTTCAAAGTGAGGTTATATAACAAATCGCAAGTGTCACAGAGAAATAAAAGCTAAGCGGACGTTGATCAGAAGATGTTCCTACACCTAGTTTCAAACTTGTTTGGAATCGATCCAAAACAGACATGCGCATTAAAGTTGGTTTGAAAACTGTCACGGACTTGTTGGGGATTCTTTGTAGGAACAAATCTGAACACATCGTTAATGTTCGGACCACAAAAAACTGCATTTCGATGCTAAACAGCCGTTTCTTTCTAAAAAATGATTGGATATCTTAATAACCGTTATACGAGGACTGCATAATTGTAAGTAGGTAATCTATTTTGTTGGTACTGAATAGTGTTAAGTGGGTACCTAATTAGGACTAGTAGGTGCTGAATTGAAACAACTCAATGAGGTCTATAACGAAATGACTGTAATAACAGCAATTAGATTTCCAGTTAACTACATCATTTTATCGAATAACTGTTATAAAAATGTTTCAACAAAGTCAACATACTTGTGATAATTATGCACATGCTAGTAATCACTTGAATTGTTTTAACCACTATTTGATTTTTTGTACCAGCTATTAAGGGCATCTTAGGAAAGAAATCTAATTAGGGCATTTTGCTCAGTGTAGTTTATTCAAATTTTTCGACCAACCACATGCTTCCGATTTACGATTGTTTTCAATAGCATCATAATTTTAGACCGAAATGTATTGTTGAACATGTTGTTTTTTAAATGACAGGAAATGATTGTAATCTATTGGCGCGTTGAATAGCACTACTGACTCAAGAAATTATTGTAGAAGTAGAAAGAGGTAATAAAGATTATCTACCCTGAACACAACGGCGGCGAATATCAACGTCAGGTTTATAAATTGACACTAACAACAGCAACTGCAACGTCAAACAGCAACGGGAACGGCAACTGCAAGTTTATAAATAGACCTTAAATTTCGCAGTCACTGAAATGAATTAATTCAGTGCAGTGGTTGCAGCAGTGAGTTATCTGTGGTTGCAGCAACCGTTGTTCACCTATCGGCTTGTATAGGAATTAATAGAAGCCAACTGTAATTTTAAAAGGAAACTGTAACTTTAGAGCTTTGCAGCTGTGCCTAAGCTTACGGTAACGGTACAATTCTTCTCCTTTTTTAGGGACTCGTCGAGAGAACGAGGACACATATAGTTCTCGTCACGTGTCTTAGATCATATATATTACCATGGATGAGCAGATTGTATTGAAAACGATACTACGTTCTGTTACCACATCATGACATATTTAAAAATTGTCTATCACCTTCTGCGCTCAGAAACGCCTATCAATTCATTTCTTTCTTCGGACATTGTATTAGAAACATCATACATTCTGCTTTCATACTTAAATTGACCATCTCCTTTTGCGTTTAACAAACGACTATCAATCATTTGTTGAGTTGAGCAATGTGCCATAGAAGTGTGTTTTCTATTTTATTTAATGAAACTGCTTACTGGTAAACAAACACTGAATCTTTATTATACATTAATATCTACATCAATAACAAAAAGTGACATTTTACAGGCAACAGCTATTGACATTCTGTCAATTGATATGGAACACAGAATATAGACTGGTAATAGGTGACACACTAATTTGATTGTCTCAACACCCTCCCTCAATCAAATGTTCTTATAAAGTATATACCAAATATTCTATCGGGTTCCAAAATGCAAAACATTTTCTTTAATATTTATTATATATAAAAACTGACTAATCATTAATTATTGTAAAACATAAACTGTAATATACAAATACAATTTTTATTCTTCATCTCTTAATCCTAAACTGTACCTATGTTTTATAAACAGTTCTCCACCTAAACTTTTTGTAAGTATATCTGCTGTTTGGTCGTTAGTAGAAATATATTGAACCGACACAACCTTATTACTAACCAAATCTTTCAAAAATTTATATTTAACATCAACATGTTTTAATCGTTTGTGTTCATATTTACCCGTTAACTTAATGCAGGACTGATTGTCTTCAAAAACAGTAAAACCAGTTTTTGCATAGCCAAAATCTAGTAACAAGTTTTGCAACCATATTCCTTCTTTCGTAGCCTCTGCCAAAGCAACATATTCTGCTTCAGTTGATGAAACAGCAACGCAGTTTTGCTTCTTAGAATTCCAGCATACAGTACAGCCAAATACTTTAAATAAGTAGCCAGATGTTGACTTTCTATCTATTTGGTCTCCAGCCCAATCTGAGTCAGCATAGCCGATTAATTTCTCAGAACAATTTTTATCATAAAATAGTTCAAAATGTGCAGTTTCTTTAATATACCTAAGAATACGTTTTAAACAAGTCCAGAGCTGTTCAGAAGGTTATATTAATTGAAATGCTGAGATCCGGACGAGTTCCCAGCATTAAATACATAATGCTTCCTATTAATTCACGAACTGGTTTCTTTTCCTCCATGTTCCCTTGTAGTAGGTTTATTTCCAATTTAGGATCCATTGGAGTTTTACTGCCTTTACATTCAGCCATGTTAAAACGTTTCAAAAGATCAGTAATATAGCGCTTTTGATTTAGATAGATACCTTTTTCTGTTTTTCTAATTTTAATACCTAAAAAGGTCTCCATTGGTCCAAGATCATGCATCTTAAAGCTGTTAGTCAATTGCAATTTTACAAGATTAATTCTCTCCTTATTGTCACCTGCAATAATCAAGTCATCAACATATAACAATAAATAAGTTATTACATTTCCAACTTCTTGGATATATAAGCACTGGTCAGTTTCTGACTGTTTAAATCCTTGTTTTTCAGCAAAATCGTTGAACCTTTTATTCCAACAATAGGGGGCCTGTTTAAGCCCATATAATGCCTTTTTCAGTTTATAAACTTTATTTTTGGCATTGTCATATCCCTCGGGTATTTTAATGTATATATCCTCTTCAATGACACCATGTAAGAAGGCAGAACTTACATCCATTTGTTGAAGTTCTAAATTTTTAATATTTGCTACCGCTAGCAATGTTCTCACAGTTGTATAGTGTGCAACTGGTGCATAGGTATTTTTGTAATCAAAGTCTTCTTTTTGCATAAAGCCCTTTGCCACTAATCTTGCTTTATATTTTGAAATGTTTCCTGCTTCATCTTTCTTGACACGAAAAACCCACTTAGTATTAATTATTTTCGCATGTTCGGGTTGGTCCACTTCTATCCATGTATTATTCATTCGTAGTGACTCCATTTCTTCTTCTATAGCTTGTTTCCAAAACTTGAAGTCCGACCTACCCTGTACATCTTCAAAACTTCTTGGTACATTATCTACATATGCTTCAGCATTTAGTGCTAAAGGTTCTATTTCCTGTTCATCTAGGTAGTCTTTCAAGTATTGTGGTTTTTGTTTTCTTCTGGTACTTTTCTTACAAGTTTCTTCATTTTCTTCATCCTCTTCAGTTATATTTTCTTCCAGTTCAATCTCTTCTTGTATTGTTTCTTTTGATTCAATATTTTCTTTTTGTATTTCCACTTCAACAAGTGTATATTTTTCTATTTCTAAAGAACTATTTCCAATATTGTGAATATTTTTATTTTCATTAAATATTACATTCCTACCAACAACTATTTTTCTTCTAAATGGATCCCACAAACGATAGCCGTTATGTGTGTACCCTACCATAATAGTAGTATCAGTTTTAGACTCAAATTTATCATTTTGTTTTTCTTTTGGAATGTGGTTATAGGCTAAGCTTCCAAAGATTTTTAAATTTTCCAAATTAGGCTTCTTTCCAAAGAAAGCTTCGGCTGGAGTTTTGTTATTTAAAGCAGAAGTTGGACTACGATTTATTATGTACGTACCACACAGTACTGCTTCACCCCACATTTCCTTTGTTACTTTTGACTCTAAAATCATTGCCCTAGCTTTTTTCTAACAGTGTGCGGTTGAATCTTTCAGCAGTCCCATTTAACTCCGGGTTATAAGGTATGGTAAACTTGTGTTTGATACCTTTGGCCCTGCAAAAATCTGAAAATTGTTGCGAACAATATTCACCACCATTATCGCTACAAAGAGAATGAATTTTCTTATTAAATTGACTGGTAACTAGTGCTTCAAAATCTTTGAAGCATTGCAAAACCTCACTTTTTCTTTCAATTAAGTAAACCATAGCAAAGTGTGTATAATCATCTATAAATGATACAAAATAGTTTTTATTGTCAAAAGTAGGAGGGGTAATTAGACCACAAACATCACTGTGTATCAATTCAAGTACTCTTTCACTTTTTTTATTAATTTTTGTTGGAAAAGGTAACCTCATACTTTTGCTCTGTATACATATTTCACATTTATCTGTATTGTGTAGAGTTTTATTTAAATTTAAGCCATCAGCTATGTCAGATAGTTTTAACATATTCTTTTTAGATAAGTGACCTAACCTACTGTGCCATAAATCAAAGTTATTATTATTTTCACATAAGTTAGTTTCCATTTTATTTAATTTAAATTCTAGGATGTATAAATTTTTGTTTCCAATACCCTTAGCTATAAGTTTGTTATTTTTGTAAATAAAAACATTACCTTCTTTAAAAATAATTTTTAGACCTGCACTTTCCAGCTTTCTAACAGATAACAAGTTGTGAGCTAAATTTTTAACATACAAAACATTTTTGATTTGTGCATTTTCGCCAGTTTGTAAAAACACATCAATGGAACCTACATGTGTACATTTTAAAGTTTCATCAGCTTTAGCTACATTGATTAGGATATTATGTTCAAGTTTACATACTTTTGAGAATATACTCATGTCATTTACCAGATTATCTGTTGCGCCCGAGTCTATACAGGGTGGTCCTTAAGTAATTGTACATAGAAGTATGGTAGATTCCTGAATTTAAAATATTACGATTTAAACCAACTTGCTTTAATAAAATGCTGCTAATAAGGAATATACAGGAATATACAGGATGTTTTTTAGAATTTCTATTTTGCAATACCTTCAACGTTTTTGGATATGTATTCATAAAAATTTGGAAATAGAGGTTTTTGGGCACGAAAAATCATAATCTGGTACCTACTTCGATGTAATTTGTAGAGGGCGCTACATAAGCCACATTTGTGGCATGAATGTGCCCTAATTTTTTTTGCTGTTTAAGTTAGCAGTATTTTTGTAAAAGAATATTGAAGCCACGTTATTTTAATATAAAAAAAGTATACTTGTTATTAACCTTAAAACTTAACGGTTTACGATATAATCGCATTTTAGGGATCAGCTGCATGATTATTTAGAAACCAAATTAAAAAAAACGGTGCTAAATAACTTCAATTGTGTCACTTTAAATGTTCGATATGTCCTCCATTCTTGTCGAAGCATTTATCTACACGTTCTATAAAAGATCGTCTTACAATGAACAACATCATTGAATGAAGAAAAACCGGTGCTCTATTTATTTCTTCCCAAAGTTGGTTGCTGGTATTTATGGGATTCTTATAAACAAGTTGTTTCATTGCACCCCATACACCGAAGTCGAGAGGATTCAAGTCTGAACTACGTGCTGGCCAAGGAAAATGGCTACCACAACCAAACCAGCGTTCAGGAAATTTGTTATTCAAATATGTTTTGACTGCTCTCGTAGAATGCGGCGGTGCACCATCTTGCATGAACCACATATTTTGTCTTATATTTAGTGGCAATTCTTCCAATAGATTAATAAAATCATTTTGCAAAAAATGTAAGTAGTTCTCACCATTCAAAATACGAGGAATTAAGGAATTGTTACCAATGATACTACACCATACCTTTATTTAGAATTCATATTGGGAATGGCTTCCTGGTTTATCATGTGGATTCTCAATAGCCCAAAGATGATTGTTCCTTGAACTAAAAATACCACGGCGGTTGAAGGTAGCTTCGTCGATAAATAATATTCTGTCGACGAAGGTGTGATCAAGATTTTGCCTGTTTCGGATAGCACTTGCAAATTGGTATCTTAACGGTAGATCTGCTGGCAATAAATTTTGTACCGGAGTAAAATGGTATGGGTGATACTTCTCGAGGTGTAGACTTCTTAAAATAGAAGTTTTACTGATTTCTAAAGCAGCAGATAAACGCCGTGTACTAACTTGAAGATCATCGTCAATGCGAATCGTTATTTCGTCATCTTTCTCAGGCGTAATTATTCTTGGTCGGCTTAAGTTATCACGCTTAGGACGACACGTACCACTTTCGTCTAGATTCCTAAATAGATTTTTGAATGTTTGATGATTAGGTTGCTGCCTGTTTGGATATCTTCTCAAATATTCACGTTTCGCAGCATGTGTAGATAAATGCATCGACGAGAATGGTGGACATATCGAACATTTAATGTGACACAATTGAAGTTATAATGTAATTAAGCTTAGACATTTTTTTAATTTGTTTTCTAAATGTTTTCAATAATAATCATGCAGCTGATCCTTAAAATGAGATTATATCGTAAACCGTTAAGTTTTAAGGTTAATAACAAGTATACTTTTTTTCTATTAAAATAACGTGGCTTTAATATTCTTTTACAAAAATACGGCTAACTTAAACAGCAAAAAAATTTAGAGCACATTGATGCCACAAATGTGACCTATGGAGCACCCTCTACAAATTACATCGATGTAGGTACCAGATTATGATTTTTCGTGCCCAAAAACCTCTATTTCCAAATTTTTGTCTATACATATCCAAAAACGTTAAAGTTATTGCAAAATAGAAATTTTAAAATTTAACTTTCAACATCCTGTATATTCCTTATTAGCAATATTTTATTGAAGCAAGTTAGGTTAAATAGTAATATTTTGAAGTCAGGAATCTACCATACTTCTTTGTACAATTACTTAAGGACCACCCTGTATACCATTTAACTGTGTTACTATTACAAATTGTGTTCAAAGCTGTTCCAGAAGCTATAAATGCTATACTATAACTTTCTTCTGTCCCTCTTTCCATAGTCTGATTTACTTGTTTTTTAAACCAACACTGACTCCTTGTATGTCCTGGTTTTCTACAATTATGACATATAATATTCTTCTTTCCATTATTTGAGCCTGTTTTCTGGTTAGATTCCTGTGCATTGACATGTTGACCTCTTTTCTGAGTGTAATTTTGTTTATAATTGCTTGTATAAGCCACTGGCATGTATAAATTGTTGTTTGTTTGTGTACTATTTTTCTTTATCTCATGATCTAATAACTTAGCTTTAACAAAATCTAATTTCAGTTTTGAATAGTCCATAGTTTCTAATGCAGTTACAATTGTATCATAACTTCTTGGTAACGTTAGAAGTAGATGACACACGACGTCGATTTCCTCAAGAGTAGCACCTACAGACTTGAGTTCTCTAACGGTTTCTCCAAATTTTATGAAATGGGATTCTAGTGAATCTCCTGTTACCAGTTTCATAGTGAGCAGTTTTTTTCTTAAATACAATTGACTAGCTATGTCCTTTCTTTGAAAAACTGATTCTAACGCTTTCCACATCTGAAACGCCGTTTTTTTGTCCTTCACATATTCAAGATGCGAGTTTGAAATGCACTGCACAATTATTGATTTGCATTGTTTATCCAATTTATTGAATGCTTCATCGGATTGTTCATTTTCTTTTTCAATACAGATCTTCACGTTATTTTGATCTAGTATAATTTCCATTCGAAACTTCCAATGGTCGTAGTCCTTGCCATCAAATGGTTTAATTCCAATTCTTTCATTGTTTATACCCGCCATTTTGCTTTTCACTTTGTGCCGAACGTTAAGTTTTTTTTACTTAATCAAAACCTTCTATGTATGTATTTTTTGTTCTGGGCCCATAACCTGTTGAGTTGAGCAATGTGCCATAGAAGTGTGTTTTCTATTTTATTTAATGAAACTGCTTACTGGTAAACAAACACTGAATCTTTATTATACATTAGGTTTGTTCGTAGAACATGATTTGCTAACGGTTACCAACCAATTTCTGATTATTATGTACGCATGCGAGGTTTATGATTGGTTTCAAATCGGTCGGAAATTTTTCACTCTAAGAACGCAAATATGAGGTTTGTTCCAACTGAAGTAAATACCGTTTTATTACCGTACAATATCAGTAACGCAGCAAATTTGATGTAAATTACACAGACTTATTATATTCACTAATCAGTAGGTCAACTGGGTTTGTATCGTAATTGTACGGTTTTTGTGTTGGTTGGAACAGACCTATGATATTTTCCCTACCTGACAGCGACTTTTTGTAAACACACCAGCAACTGTGCCGAAATCCGAATACTATCTTCAATATCTGATTGTTGAGGAAAATAATTTGTGATAAAATATATATTTCTTAAGTTGTGATATTAATATTTAAAATTATAAAGCTGGTATTTACAGAAAAAGGATGGAAAGTATGTTTTTGGTATTTTACCTGTTGTCGACATTTTCTTTATATTATGTTTTTTAGCAAGTAATAACCTGATTCTGGAAGAATTCTTAGTTTTTAATACAACAAATAATTCCTCAGAACTAGAGAACCCCTTAAAGAGCACTGATAATACAACTTTTTGTCATTTATTCTTAGATTGTAGCACATCATTTACATGGACAAGAACAAATAATCTTATGCTACTGGATATACACCAGAAGTATAGGTCAAAAGTTGGCACTTTAGAAATCCGTAATTTTTATTTATTTGTTATCAAATTCAAACACCAAAAAAAAACAAATAAACAGCTCATTTTTAGTTCCTATTGGATAATTATCAATGTCCTTGCGAACTGCGCATGTCTGACATCTCTCCAACTTAAAATTTCTTATTAGTCAGCGAATTATTCTGACGGTTGCCAATCAGTTTCAAACCGACCATTTTCTTTGTACGAACTTTGGATTTTTTATCACTGATTTTTGGTTTGGCTTGTGCGAACGCTCTTTAACGAAATGCGCCTGTGCTGTACAGTCGCTAACGGTTTCTGACTGCTCTACGAACGAACCTATTAATATCTACATCAATAACAAAAAGTGACATTTTACAGGAAACAGCTATTGACATTTTGTCAATTGATATGGAACACAGAATATAGACTGGTAATAGGTGACACACTAATTTGATTGTCTCAACATCATTCTCACTTCAATTACATCTGCCTGAAAAACAGAGACAACATAACTGGTACAAACATTTATTTGACAAAGACTGAATTCATAAATAGATATGTGCTATGCTGACAACATAATTTGTAGTTCGTTTGCATATCCATAGTAATATATGATCTAAGCGTCAAGTGAACTAGTAAACAGTGACACTTGTAAAGTAATCATGGTTATCTACCAGTTATGTGGTTATGTATTAAGGTCAATTTATAAACTTATAGTTGCCGTCGCCACTACCGTTGCTGTCTGACGCTGCAGTTGCCGTTAATAATGTCAATTTATAAACCTGACATTTGATGTTCGCCGCCGTTGTGTTCAGAGTAGATACTTTATCATTAATTACCTCTTTCTTCTTCTACAATTATTTCTAGAGAGTCATTGTCATTGAAGAGTATAGTTATCATCCATATCGAATTCCATTGTTCACAAAGCACAAATCATCAAATCAACAAAAAAAAAAAGAAATAGTGCGGAAGGAGTGAAACTTCGTAATGTGGAATAGGAAGGGGTAGAAATTGATTTTTTGTGAAATCGTATTGTTTCTTTAAGACAAACTTTATTAACATTGCTTACAATTCACAATTGATCGCATCGTTTAATTATCATTTTCGAGAGGAGAAATATCCAAATCTTTAACATTTACAATGAGATTATGATAACTAACTGTCCTGTAACAGGTATACTACGCGCATGCGTTCAAGTGCCACGCATTCACTCGCTCTATCTCTTTCTATTCCCCCTCCCCAGGAGCGTTGAACGTTTAACGCAACCTTGTTGGAAGTCGCATTAGAAGTTTCACTTCAATAAATCTTAATCAACTTGACTCAGCTTTTAATAACATATTTAAGGTTATGTTAAACTCACTAAACCCGATTCTTGTCAAAACGACCAGACTTTTGATTGGTGAATATGCGAACGCACGAACGGAGATCTGCAAAACTGAATACTTCGTTATGTTTGAACATCAGGGAGCGTCACGCTTAACGGCAACGGATTATATAAATGCGCAAATGTGAAAGTAGCTTTTCAACTTTCAATGGGAACGGTGTCTGCGAGCGGAAACGGCAACTGCAAGTTTATAAATCGGCCTTTATTTTGTCTATGATTTTAGCCATTGATCGTTATTTGGTCTGTTGTGTTTTTGATACCCGTGTTTAGTTTTTGTTTAGAATTTTATTGCTTGCTGTTGTCTCTATTTGATTTGAATGCTCTTTAGTATTTTAGTTTATGAAGTAAATATACTGTTGTCGTAAACTTAAGCAGAGCTATCAAAGCTCTAAGTTACAGTTTCCTTTTCAAATTATAGTTAGCTTTTATTAGTTTCTATACAAACCGATAGGTAAACTACGGTCGCTACTTAGACAAATCAAATACTTTACTTTATTTCTGGGGCGCTGCTTTTTTTAAATAGTAGTTATATAAACCAGAACATGTCTTCTGTTCTCCGATATATCACCACACCTTCCGTTGAAATTGTCTACTTAACGATACGAATATTTTAATTCCCCACTTCAAAAAGTCTGATGTCTGACATTGATGGTGCTAAATCCTTTGTTATTATAACATATGCTTGGACCCTTACTGTGTGGAATCTACACCTATTACTTTTTTAAATGAAACTAACTGTTTCTAAATAATTCCATTTCTTCATTATATTGTGGCGTCTGGAGCTTAAAACGGACGGACACCAGAAGCCATAATATAAGACTTCGATTTTTTCATCGAGTCAAGTTTAAAAGTAAAATTCAGTGGCGTAACTAGGTTGAAGCTCGAGGTGGGGGGTGAACTATCGGGAGAAATGAGTGCCGAACAGTTTTTTCAAATTTTGAGCCCCTAAAACTGCATTTTAGCTTAATTATTCTTATAAAATTGTAGCCTATAGTTCCTAGCTTTTAATACATTTCAATAAAGTATAGGTTTGCTGTGATTATGTACACATTTTTAGGGTTCTGAGGTAAGGGTTCTATCCCCCCGTAATTACGCCACTGGTAAAATTCAAGAGTACCTATATTTTAAATATGTTGAATATAAAGAAATTGTCTAGAGTTTCTTTAAATTAATGAAAAACTCATTGATAAACTGTTATTTATTAAAAATATTTCGGATATATTGTACCTATATTAACTAGGTACGATGATATTTGTTTTTTTGTATCAAACTTTCAAGATGAGATTCCAGAATCGTTATTTCTTGTAGTTTGGCTTCCGCTAATTTTTCGTATTTGTCACAGTTATCTTGAAATGCTTTTAAATCATTTTTAAGGGAATTGTTTAATTCTTGCAAATCTGATAATTGGTCTTGTAACTTTTGTACTTTCAGTGTTAAGGAAATCTTGGATTCGCCTCCATCTTTTGGATACGCCTCTGTAGTCGCTAGTTTATCTTTATAACCATTCAATTCTTTGGCTATCTCTTTGTTGTTCTTATCTACAAGACGGTGCATAGTTTTGGCTTCTTTCAATTTCATTTGAGACATTTTTATGACTTCTGGCAGAGGCATAATTTCTTTAAGCTTTTCTTGCAATTGCATTTTTACTTTTTGAACCTGAGTAGTTATATTCTGATGAACGCGTACATATTTTGGATCCATTTCCTCGTTTATATCTTCCACTAAGAATTTCTGTATTGTAATTTAATGAAACTTTGTTGACATACTTTGACACAATTGTGGCATCATAAATTAAAGCACATGGCTACATGAGGCAAATATGTTCCTGAATAGATTATATTTGCTCCTAGTCTTTCGTGTTTTATTAAAATAAAAAATATTTTAAATCTAATTTAAGTTTGTATTAAATGATCCAAGGAGAAATCAGTGTTAAATTATTAAAAACATATTAATTTTCGAATCTAATATATCAGGCGCCATCTATTGAAGCTACTGTCGTTCGAATTGCAGTCGCCGAGTCTGCTTCTTTTTGTATTGAACTTGTACGAGTGATTACGGTTAAAGCAATATTGATTTCAAGTATGATACGTTTTGTGTATTTCGCAATTGTTAAGTGTCATTTATAACGCCTTTTTAGGTATACAACAAACGTTTACTAGTTATTTATCATAATCTAAAAAAGTTGGATTAGGTGCGAATGGTGCCCGAGCCAGGTTGAATGTAATGAAATGAACGTAACTATTGGTGAAACTGTTTTTAAAAGTCAACTGTCACAATTTTTTGTTGTAGTAACGTATTTCTTCTTATTTTTATTTCCATTTAATATAATCAGTTAGTAGATTTTAAAAGTTATTATTATATTTAAGTAAGATTCAGTTACTGTGACGAAAAACAAAAACTATATTTGCAAAATGAGTGTAGAGAATTCCGATTCAGATACATATTTACAGCGTCTGCATAAGATTATCGAAGAAATCCCCTCGGGGGTCAGGTAAGAAAATGTCATTGCCCTGCTCTTCTTTGTTAAAAATTCTTCATAACGGCTCTTCGTATTCATTTCGACACCCACGTTTATTTTCATTTAATCGTTATAAATTGCAAGGAAGTCATTAATGGAATGCCAAACTAGATCGGGATTAGTGCAACTATGTTTTATTTGATTATATTGCACCAGTCCCGGCCTGATTTAGTACTTTCAAATTCAGCATTCGTCGATAAATAGCGGTAAGTAGCATTTTTCACGAAAAAGATGATGGAATTTTTGTTTTAACAGGCTCTTGTGTATCTTGTGCTTTATGCTTAAATATCAAATAATTACGTAAAATTGTTTATAATTTTAAGATAATTTAATTTTATTAAAAAAAGAGTATAAAGTGATGAATATTAAGCTGAAAGTATATATATATATTTTTTATTTTAGAGATCATGATTTTGAATCAATCCTCAAAGTACAGCATTCACAAGAACTACTGAAAACTACTAACAATAATATTATGTATCCTGCTAAGCAGTGGTTGGATAATGTTTGGAAAAACTGTGATGTTTCTAAAAAGTTGGATGAATTGTCGGACCTTACCATACAAGTAGATTCTGATTGGTAAATATATTTTAAAAACATTCCATTTCTTTCTGTTGTCTAAAGTTAATAATTTGGTTTAATACTTTCGATGATATCTACAGGAGACCTACGACGGGAGAAGCTGATATAAATACAGTACTCGCAATTGTGTTAAGAGAAAGAAAAAACCGATTGGAACAAGAAATTAAGACAATACAGGACCAATCTTCCGCTTTAAAAGACAATTTAACAAATTTTCATTCAAAGTTGAATAATCATGTTGATAATATGAATAAGTTTTATCTGAATCATTTTGAAGATGAAGAAAATGACCCACAGCAAAGTAGTTGAACTTTTATCTAAAATTATGTATGACTGTACACTCACAACTGGATGGGTTTTTAACTACATTAGACCTAATTACACTTTCCGTTAATCCTTAATTTTTTAGAGTTTTTTAGCCTATATTACGACAGTTTCTAGATATTCAAATTACAACTTTTTTGTTTCAATGGGAAGCAACAATTTTAATGTCTATTTCAAATCTCTAGAAGCGAGAATGAGAGCAATCTAGTGGCTTAATCAAGTGGAAGTTCTAGACATTTCTCAAAGATGGAGCCAGGGGTATTAAAGCTACATAGTCCAGATTAGGAGAGTGATAGAAATATATCAAAAAGTCATGATATAAATTAATGTTAAACTTTTAATATACATTTTTGTATGTAAATAAAATATTTAAGCAGAAATTGTGTATAAATTATTGAAGCCAGTGAAAAGCTCAAAGGTCTTAAATTATATAAATTGATGCAATAGAGTGAGTATAAGGTCATATTTGAACAATGTTGCCAGACTTTGAAAGTAGTAGGGAGATTGAGGGAATGATGTAATGTTGATGTAAATAAATTGAATAGAAGCTTAAGATTTTACATAACAAACAAACATCATCTTCAGAATAGTTAGATGAGTCAAATTGTGTTTCAATAATGACACGACTTATTGTAATAGCTAATTATGTTAGATATTTCAGGAATCAATGGCTATTTATTCTTGTCTTTCTAGCTTTTTTAATTTCTTGTAGTAATAGGTACTCTTCTTTTAAAAAATAGAGAATATAACATGTATATCGTAATGTTTTACTTACTTATTATATATTATAACTCTAAGCGGATCTTCAGATCCCATTAGTTTTATAAAAGAGTACACTACAGATATTTTAGCACTCACTCTCACTAGTATGTTATGTCTAATATATCCCCACATAAAAGACAAATCAACGAAGCGCAAACTAAAATTCCTTAAATTCACATGAATACTACAATGGAATATTGATGGATTTTTCGCATTGCTATGCTTCAACTCCTTATTGCTGAACAAACTTCGGACATAATACGTCTGCAAGAAACCAACTTAAACCCTCAAAAAATATACAACTCAATCATTCAAATGCTTTCGAAAAGATAGAGTGGCAACCACAATATATCGAGTGGTGGCGTAGCAACATTAGTTAAAGATACATTAGAAGCAAGTTTATTTCCCGTAACAACTAACTTTGAATCCATAGCTGTTAAAATTAAGTCAATGTTTATTTTATTTGTAATCTCTATCTACCGTCAAGCATTACTACAACTTACAATGAACTAAAAGATTTGTTTAGTCAGATACCGGCTCCTCGCATTATAGTAGGAGATTTTAATAGTCACAACATTATATGGGGCTCGTTTCATACTGATGCTGGAGGGAATATTGTAGAAAAAATCATATCGGACCTTCAGCTAACTTTCTGAACGGTGGCTCTCCAACAAGATTTAACGTCAACATTGGGAACTCATCAGTAATTGATTTAAGTTTGTGCGACCCCCAACTTACTCCTCGCCTTTTTGGGGAAGCCCTTCAGTACACATATGGCAGTCATCACCAGCCCATCATTAGCAAGAACACAGCAGCCCTGACTTCTGACAGTTTTATTCCGAAATGGAAAATAGGATCTGCAAACTGGACAGTATTTGAATCACACATCAACCACGGAATGCTGGAATGTACGATGACCGACGACGTTGATGAATCCTTCAATATATTCAACATCATTATTCTAAGAAGTGCAGAACTCTTCCTAGGAAAAACTATGAGGACAAACAAAAAACGCACCCCTATACCATGGTGGAATACGGAATGTCATACGTCTATTCGTGCCGCCAAAACAGCACTTAATTAGTACAAGAGGCACAAAACAATCGAAAAGAAAATAGATTTCAAAAGGCTCAATGTGAAGGCACAGCTTGTCATCAAAACAGCTAAGAAAACATCATGGTCAAAATATGTTTCCGAAATAAACAGCGCCTCTCCCATCAGTGAAGTATGGAAAAGAATAAGAAAAGTTTCAGGACTGAAGTACACACCAATATTATCTCGACTAAAAATTAATGATGCAGTCACAACCTCTCCTCAGCTAATGGCCGACGCTTTAGCCAATCACTTTAAAAAGTTAGTCTTCAAACCGGAATTATGATAATACCTTCCTTGAAAACAGGTTAGTGGTGGAAAATTCAGAGCTACTTCAAGACGAAGACGAAAACTCTCCACTAAACATACCGTTCTCTATGGAGGAACTTTAAAATGCACTTTATAGCATGAAATATGCTAGTCCTGGACCAGATGATATCCCAGTCACATTCTTAAAACACCTTCTTGAATCTGCGAAAACACTCCTCCACTCCTCAGCTGTGTCTGGACACATAATTAATTTCCTTCAACATGGTCAACAACGTACGTTCTACCTTTCCTGAAAAACCAAAAGTCAAGTCTGGAAGCTGACTCGTATCGACCTATAAGTTTAACCTGTTCAATGTGCAAGTTAATGGAGAAAATGGTTAATTACAGATTAATGTGGACCTTGGAAACATCAAAATGTTTAATATCCAAACAAAATGGTTTTAGACAAAATCGATCCGGCATCGATAATGTTCTTGAACTGGAAAGTGATATCCATGAAGCACTGTCGATTAAACAATCATGTATATCTATATTCTTTGATTTGAAAAGAGCATTTAACACATGCTGGAGATTTAACATAATAAAAGAATTGCACTCATGGAATATTCGTGGTAATTGTCTCAGATTTATTAGTAATTTTCTTAAAGACAGATCATTCCAAGTGAGAGTCCATAATTCATATTCCGAAAGTCAAACTGAAGAGAACGGAACTCCTCGAGGCTTCGTATTTAGCACAAAACTGTTTCAAATAGCTATAAATAAGATTATCAAAGATATACCAAAGCCTCTTAACCCCTTACCGCATGATTTTTTTTTGCTTGAAAAAAATATTGAGGACCGGAAATAATATATATGAAACAGGAAAAATAGAAAAAAAAATTATTTTGATATTGAAAAGATATGGATATGAAATAAGGGTATGTGCCATTTATGGCACAACATGTGATTAAGAAATGGTGAATTACTAATCATTATGAAATGCAAAAAAACAATTTCGGTCTTTGTTTAGACAAAGAAAAGCTTGACATTTCCCGCATTGTATGAAACTTTTTCCAGTACATCCAGGGTATTTGCACCTTTGTCTCTGATTTTGCCAATGCCCCCAGTGGTCAAGCTTATCGGTTCTAACTTCCTGAATTGGGAAATCTGTGGTTGGACCACGATGCTTTTTTGCCTTCAATCGGTAGTTTTGGTCGACCTCTTGGTTTAGTAAGGGATTTATTTGCTTTAGTTAGGCATTCAGCAAGAGCTAATTTAAAATCCTTCAAAGCCAACGGGACATTTGGATGTGTTCGCTTCCAAAGAATCCAAGCGTTGACACATGCCAGATCGATTAGGTGAAAAAATATTCGCATATACCACTTCTTTGATCGTAGTTTTATTCTATAATAACCCAACATTGAGTCAAGAAGGTCCACTCCTCCCATATATTGGTTATATATGGAAACTGCCTTGGGACGTGGTATAGTTATATATGTCTTATCTTTTTTGCTAAATCGTTGCACCTCACTGACAGGAGTACTACCAACATAAGTCGACATCATAGTCACAACTTTGTTATCATACCAACAAGTGACGGATACGGGAACACCATCTACATCTGCAACCTTTTCAATTATAGCACCACGACCACTTTTCTTCATCATCGATTCCTTTGGTATTTTCAAGTTTGGTACTCGGTCCTTTCTTACTGTTCCTAAAAGAAGGCAACCTTCTTTATGGAGATAGGTCATAAGCGGGACACTGTTGAACCAGTTATCAGCAAATATTTTATAATTTTTATACCTTGGTACAGTCTTTGTAAGCCGAACAACTACATTCGAACTAACTCCTAAATCAGGAAAATTATTTTCTACTATATTACTTTGTGCTCCAGCGTAAATTTCATAGTCATATGAGAACCCACTAATACCACTAAGCACAAAAGCTTTATAACCCCATTTATGGGGTTTCTTCGGGTTATATTGTTTGATGTTGGATCTTGCTTTTGTTGGAATTATCTGTTCATCTACAGCCATAAATTCCTCTTTAGGAACTTTCAACAATCGTTCACGGAGTTTACTTAGTAGGGGCCTTATTTTGAACAATTTGTCATGTCCATTGTTACCAGCTGGTATAAAATCGTAATTGTTATTGAAATGTAAAAATCTCTTAATTTTTTCAAATTTATTACATGACATTACATCTGCGACTAACGTGTGCTTCAAAGCTGTACTTCAATACATCCTCGTAGCTGGTAAATGTGCAACAGACATATAAATAACGATACCAATAAACTGCTCTAAATCTTCCACTGTTAGAGCAAGTGGTTTTGTTGGGCATTGTTGGGTGGAGTATACACATGACTGGTCAACTATGTAGTCTAAAATTTCATTTGTTATAAAAAACTCAATAAATTGAATAGGAGAATCCAATTCAGTTATTTCTGGAGGCAGGTCCAAATTACCTAAAAATGCAGTGTCTGCATCAGAAAACTTTAGTTCTTCATTATGCCAATCTAATAATTTTTTTTTCTTTTTCTTTTCCTTTAGTCTCTCTAGTCTTTCACTGAGAGGCATATCATCCTCACTATCACTATCACTCATTGCAGGAATAGGTATATCGGTAGTATTTTCATTTTCCTCAGTATAGTCGTCATGTGATTAAGTATCAGGAACTACTCCAAAAGTTTCATCATCAGAATCTGACATGTCATCCTCACTATTATCTGGAATATCACGAACGGTTGACTTATATCCGCCATAAAATAATTTTGGGTCCATTATGTACCTAAAATCCTAATAGAAAAAAATGTGTTGGTTCAGTCATATTCATGTCATAATTGCATACTGTGACATATATGGCACAGAGAAAATATTGGCAATAACTAGTATCTAATATATAAAAAAACACAAACTCACCTCAAGAATCTATCACCAAAGCCACACTTTCAACTTACAATATTTTTTCAAACAATAAACTTCAATAATATTCACAATACACAACTTGTAATTGTCAATTTCTCAAACGATCATCAGCTGTTGTGCGCCATTAAAAAAATTTATTGTAACTTTCGAATGTATCCACTAGATATCGCTACAATGCTATTGTACCATGCCATAGTTTATCAAAGTAATATCTGTGCGTCACAGAGTGTGTTTATAAACACAGACATATTTATAAATAGACTAAACACGCTTTGTGCCATAAATGGGCCAGTATGCGGTAAGGGGTTAAGGCTCGCTTATACGCAGATGACCTGGTAGTTTATTGTAAAGGGAAAAATACCAATTTAATGACAAATATATTTCAATCCTTTCTCACACAATTAGAACAATGGTCTCAGCACACCGGCTTCAAATTCTCAGTTTCAAAAACATAAGGAGTACTATTTTCTAAACGGATTCCAGAATCTTATCCAAAACTCACTATATGCGATGAAGTTATTTCATTCAAGCCATCTGTGAAATTTCTCGGAATGTGGTTGGACCAAAAACTTTCTTGGAAAGAACATATAAAGCAAACCATATTATCATGTCATAAAAGGCTAAACATAATGAAGACATTAAGTAACAAACACTGGGGATCTGATTATAATATGGTGCTAACTATTTACAAAAGCTTAATAAGATTTAAAATAGACTATGGATCAATTGCTTACGCCTCTGCATCTTAAACAACATTAAAATTACCTGATACTGTTCATAACTATGGGCTTAGAATTGCTCGTGGAGCTTTTAGAACAACTCCTGTCGATAGTATTCATAGTGAAACGGGTGAACCTCCTCTACATTATCTAAGAATGTATCTAACATTGTCACATGCTACCTCAATTGCATCGAATAAAAACAAGCCACTTTATAATAACACCTTCACCAATAAATATCTAAATCACTTCAGCAATAAGCCCCAAACAGCTAAATCTTACTACGAAATGATAAGAATATTCCTAAATAACTTGGACATTCAATTTCCTCCTGTATTTCCTGTATACTTGGATCATCCTGTACCCTGGACCATCAAAACCCCTAGTGTTAATACAACACTAAGTATATTTAACAAATACGAAGTAAACTCGGCAATATTAAAGGATAAATTTAATTTAATTTTGGAACAACAATACAGTGACTGCAATAAAATATACACTGATGCATCAAAATGTGAAACAGGGGTAGGGGCTGCCATTGTAAATTCGGGGAATAATTCCCAATACAGACTTCCTTCCAGCCTCAGTATCTTCTCTGCTGAACTTTTTGCTTTATACAAAGCTCTCCAACTCGCAGACATTTTCAAATAGCCGCATTCTTATATAGCGACTCCCTCAGTGCTTTAAAACGTTTGCAGCAAATATACCAACAAAATCCTATTGGAAAACTAATAAAGGCTGAATTATTGGAAGCTGAGTTGAATTCTAGAAGCGTTAAGTTTATATGGATACCATCGCATATTGGAATCGAAGGCAACGACAAAGCAGATGCTGGTGATGCGCGGGACGCGATCTTTAATATTAATTTGGAAAGTGAGTGTCGAAGCGTTGGTAGTGATTTATAAAAGCATTCTTTAAAATGAAAGTGTATAGTGCGTGGGAACGAGAGTGGTCGAATTCCAGATCAAAGCTAAGGGAAGTAAAGAGTAATATATCTCCATGGCAACCTACTACTAAAAATACAAGTTATATTAACGCGGCTTCGACTAGGTCACTCATTCCTATTTATTCACAAATAGTGAACCCCGATGTGTACAACGTGTAATGTCGTAGATAGCATAAAACATGTCCTTATTGCATGTCCAAAATACACAGTCGAACGAGCAACAAATAATTTTCCAAACAGTTTGGAAGTTCTCCTCGGAAAAGACTGTCAATATCATAAGCGAATCATAGACTATTTAAAATCTATAAACTTATTGTATAAGATCTAATGCTATAATAGTATTGTCGCTATTAACGTTTTGGTGTATGCGACATGTTTCAATTAAAAAAATGCTAGTAGTATCATTTCGTTTAATTTCACGAGATATATTTCCAATTGTAAATGTAGGAATCATTTGAGAATTCCCTGGTAGGTATATATAATCAAACTAATAATCCTAGCTATCGTCTAATAATTTATGATTTTTATCTAAATCGATAATTTGCTGAATCCTTTGATAAATTCATTTATCGACCGCTTATCAATTTTATGGAAGTATTAATTCAGACGACTAAACGAATACTTAAGTCAAATGTGTAATGTACCAAAAATAGAAAACAAATACCGATGTTCTTGAAATATTTAGATTTTTTTTAAAGTCTTTAATACAACCAAAAATTCTATCGAACATTTTGAAGTAACCTTGTAGGTACATCATTCAAATTTTCCGGATAAATTTTAATAACGTTATAAAAGTGTTTGTTTTATTAAAATATTTTATATTCTCGGAATCCGTCATTAATTGCTTACTTTTGAAACCTTTACAAACATTCATAATGTTTTTTTGACAATAAAAACAATACATTTTGCCACTCTTATCTGTCTGTGTTTACACATTCCGCATGCCTTTTGTCAAGAACGAACAAAAAAACAATTTCGAAATGTCCGCAAAGTTGCGAGAAAAAAAAACATATAAACTCAGTTTTATTAATTCACATTTGTAACGACGTCAACCGACAGGAATAAAAAATAGTTCGCTTCGGAATCCACACTGGAATTTTCATTATCAGTATCCTATGTCCACCGTCTGCTTTAAACGTCAGATTTTCAACATGTGTCGCTTCTTTTATTTCAATAAAATTCTAATTTCCAGAAAATAACATTTTAAGATAATATTTTACTTATATCCACAGACGTGAGAATTACTTTGATAAAATAAATAGGAGCATAAATATATAGGGGAAGGTTGCCAATATATTGGACCGAAAATAGGATTTAAGACTTTGTAACCAAAATGTTGGTATCAACTTCACTAAATTTTACCAGTTGTTAGTTACAGACTTTCAGTGGGTTTCAGCGCAAAATAATCGGTATTTGAGGATGGACAATGATTTAAAAAATAAAAATATGTATTACACATTTCACGTCGTACTCCAAAGTTGGGATTAAAAGAACAAATAAATATATATATGTAACCTATATTTCCAGAGTGTGATATCGATAGCTCGCAGCTATATCCTCAGGCATAGACAAAACGAAAAGTATACAAACTTTTCTGGTTAAAAGTTGGGCTTTTCTGAAGTAGCACAGCCATGATCCGCACGATAGGGAATTTAATGACTTTGTTTCTTATCGGAAAGATTAACGACTTTTAGACAACAGATTAAGGATGGGCTTCCCTGATATTATTTTTAACTAGAGAATGACACATTAGCGTGCAACCTTTTGTAAATCGTCTTTCTTTTTTCTCGAGACTGTTTATTTTGCTTGTCATGCGATTTGAATATAGATTGAATATTAATTTTTTTGTCCCCGAAAATATATTTGAAAAATATTTACGTCAATATGTATATAGTGATTTATTTGGGAAAATTTGAATCTTTGAATTGTGATTTAAATTTATATATACGGGGTATTTCCAAAGTAATCTGAAATGCTGTGTTAAGAGATTCGGCATTCAATTTTAATGTATAGGCATTCTAAAGTCAAAGTGGAGAGAGATATGTTTAAACCCATTGATGGCAAACGCTGCCCAGTTCGAAAATTATGAATAATTTTTTTGTTGGTTGTTGGTTGTCCATTGCACTGGTTTTAGCGTACCCTAAAAAGAGATCAATTTATTCCCGACTGCTACGCATCATAACATAGCCTAGTAGCTATCCTTTCAGAGCAACAAGATGGCGAAGAAAAAGTTATTGCTTATTTCAGTAAGACCCTCGGAGAGCGGAGAAAAATTAATGCGTTACAAGAAAAGAACTGTTAACAATTGTAAAGGCTATTGAACACTTTCACACATACGTTTATGGCAGAACCTTCATCATCAGAAGCGACCATAAAGCCCTACAGTAGCTGATGAATTTTAAAAGTGTGGAAGGACAAATTGCAAGATGGTTAGAAAAACTTCAGCAGTACAATTTTGAAATAGTTTATAGAAAAGATCGCTATAACGGAAATGCGGATACCCTATCCAGAAGGCAATGTACTCAACAACAATGCAGATATTGCCAAATAATTGAGGAAAAGAAAAGTAATAATAATCAAATAAATAAAGATGAAAAGATGGAGTTGCTTGCAACAACAATAAGAAGCGACTCGGACGAAAACATGTGGTCAACAAAAAGATGAAGACTTAAAAGTTGCCCGGACCTGGCTACAAAATGGAGCTAGACCCGATTGGCAAGAAATGTCCAAGTATGGTTCAACGATCAAAAGATACTGGGCTCAATGGGATTCCCTTACTCTTCGCGATGGTGTACCCCATCGGACGTGGGAGAGCTCTGACGGTGTATATACGATCAACCAACTTGTCTTGCCTAAATCACTTGCTCTTAAAGTGATAGAGGAACCTCATAGTAGTCGTTCAGGACATTACGGAGTTGGGAAATTCTTAGCCAGAGTTCGTGAACGATTCTTCTGGGCCAACTGTCGCCAAGACGTTACAGAATGGCGTAAGAAATGTGACTTATGCAGTGTAAAGATAGAACCAAAAACTAGAAATCGTGGAAAAATGGCTCAATATCTGCCCGGTAAACCATTTCAGAGAGTAGGTGTAGACATACACGGGCCACTACCAAAAACAGAAAATCGTAACAAGTACTTAATCGTAGCTATTACTTCTCCAAGTGGCCAGAAGTAGTACAAATTCCTAACCAAGAGGCTGCAACCGTCGCTGAATCATTTATGTATAATGTCATCGCAAGACGTGGAGTACAATTGGAAGTACATTCCGACAAAGGAAGAAATTTTGAATCAGAATTGTGGACAGAATTAATGAAAATCCTCGGGATTAAGAAAACTAGAACTACACCAATGCGTCCACAGTCTGATGGTTTAATGGAACGTCATAACAGTACAATTTGCCTATATCTATCGATATTTGTCTCCCAAAACCAGCAAGATTGAGATGAACTGATTCCATTGTTCTCCTTATCTTCTCATCATCGTTTCATTCCCACCTCCAGTTACAGAATCATACCACGTTCCAAAGCAACATTTTCGTCCCACCTCCAGTGACAAACCAATAAGGTTCGAGAATATAGACGTTCGCAGCGAGATATTGCGTTCGGTTGACGTTTTTCATTCAAGTTGTAAAGGTTTTGCTTTTTTATCAGTGATTTAAACCTTTTAAATGATACTGCATCCCATGCTGAATTAAATGTGTATAAAGCTGTAGTACAAAACAATTCCTGTAATAGCGAACATCTCGAACTGTCGTTTCAAATGGTCTCCAAAAGGCCATACTAATTAAATACTAATAAATTACACAGGCGGGAATAAATAATTTGTTAAATCATCTAAGCTTAGACTTAAGAATTTATTAAAAAAATATAATGCTATATTTACATATATATATATACATAATTACATAACTAAGAAATGTCTTCAAGATAATAATTTGTGTACTAGAAATCATATTTTGTAATGATAAAATTCTCGTTCAATACTCCCGCCTAAATTTTCTATATTTCAAATATTCCTGAATCTCGGGTAGACTTTTTCCTTTAGTTTCTGGAATCATTACATAAATAAAAATAGCGCCCGAGAAACAGATACAACTGTACATCCACACGCACCAGTGTATTCCAAAAATTTCGGCCATGAATGGGTAACTAGTGGTCGTAATAAATATACAAAAACCCATCATTGCCGTAATTATCGAAATTGCTGCCGCCCTTACTTCTGGAACGAATAGCTCGCCCATTATCGCCATAGGTATGGGACCGAGTCCTATCGAGTACATTACTACATTACATATGACGCAAGGCAGAGGAAGCCATTGCACGTGTTCTATTAAAGGAGACTTTATATTCTGTAAATAGAAAAAAGTTCCAAGGATTAATAATGGAAAACCGGTGCCTATTGCTGACGCAAACAACATTCTTCTTCTACCAGTTCTTTCTACAACGAAAGATGTAATTGTAATGGTAACTACTTTGATAGTTCCAACTATTATCGACATATAATTCCCTGAAAAACCAGCAGAGTTGAAAATTGGCGCCATAAATGCCATTATTATAGTTACACCGGACAAATTTTGTACTAGCACTGGTCCAAGTGCTAATACCATAGCATATCTAAGTTCTTTATTCACGAATATTTGTGAAATATTACTAGTATTAGTATTTGTTTTTTCTTTAACCGTATTTCTAATTTTTTCAAAATCTTCTCGTATTTCTTCGCTTGTTTTACCGCCTCTCAATTTTTTTAAAGTTAGTAAACACTCTTCTTGGTTTCCTTTTATTAATGAATATATTGGAGATTCGGGAGCGAAGAAGAAAAATACGAGAAAATAAGCTAGAGGGGCGGCTAATAATAAAGAATAATTGCGAACGTTAAAAAAAGATCCTAAAATATAACTATACAGATTACCGAACGGTAAAAATACCCCCATTAAACATCCGTACTTGGCTCTATTATGATCCTCGCATATTTCTGTCAAATACATCGGATAAACTGTCAAAGCGCCATTATAAAATATAAATAAGATACATCTAAATATTATTATAAATACTACATTTGTACTAAACGCCACCACTACGGCGGATAAAAACATTCCTAAACCTATAAATTGCAAACATTTTTTTCTTCCTATTACTTCAGATAGTCTTCCCAATAAAAACGAACCGAACACCATGGTTAAAAACGGCAATCCCGCTATTAATGATATTTCTGTAGTTGTTGCAGGCCTACCAATTGGATTTTCGTCAGTGTTATTTGATATTAGTTTTGGTACCACTGGCGATGTCCATACGAAAGATCCAGCACCTACTATCACAGACATCGTACCTTAAATTGAAATAAATATTAAGGAAATTAATTCTCGTCAATTGAACAATTGTTAATATGAAGTATATTGTTACATTTAAATATGAAAATATCAATAAATATCAAATATTATTAAGCTATTGCATAGCTTCTATCGCGGGCCTTGAGCGTGGAGACCGAATCCAGAAATTCTGTAACGAAAATAACCTAACACCCCCCACTCCGACCGGCACAGCGGTGATACTTTTTAGTTTTGCCATAGGTGTATAGGTATTTATCGCCTATGTACAACAGTGAATATCTGTACTCGTATAATTTGTATACAAAGTGTTTTAAATATGAATAAACAAAGTGCATTTATTAATGAAGAAAGTCACGAAAAAACAGTGAAAGAAAATGAGTGAGTACTCTATATACATACATTTTATTATTATTATCACAAATGTAGTATTATTTTTTGTTTTGTTAATTTATATATAATACTGCTAAAATTTTTGATATTAAAATAAGCGATATTAAAAGTATCCCTTATACACACACACACACACACACACACACACACACACACACACACACACACACACACACACACACACACACACATTTTTATGTATAGGTAATATAGTCCAGGAGGAATCGGCGCATGAGTACCGAAAACTATTCCACCTCAATTTTTTTATGCGATCCTCTTTGAATTGCCCTACTGATGATATAAATGCATGTTGCCATGGGGCAACCTAGTGCCATATTGTTTAAACCGGAATTGTTTAAACAATTGGAAGGAATTGCTATTTTTCAACCGCACAAATTTTTTTTATATTCTTTATTGAAATACAAATAAAAAAGGTCCTATGACTTTTCACGACAAAGTTAATATTTTTAGAGATATGAATTTTTAAAGGTTCGAAAAATCTCAAATTTGAGCACTTTTGACCCATGAAAAATATATTAAAAAAATAAAGTAAAATATGAATAATAATTTTTTTAAATTCTTTATACAATAGTTAATAATATTCTTAATAGAGATTTAAGAAAATTTCATTGTTTATACCTGTTTTTTAATTGTTAATTTCGCGCGCTCACAAGTATGCGTCGCTACCTTTAAGTATCGCCGTCTCTCTCTGACTCATGAGCTGCATCGACCCCTCTGTGTCCTGAATCATTATTTATCATTTATCTAAGAAACCATTAACTTCATCAAGATTGGTAAAGAGAGCAATGTTATTAATAATTAAATTGTCTACTATTTGTTTTTAACAAAAGTAATTTAAGTATGAATTGGAACATGTAATTAAAATTACTTTTTTGTTGTTATCATAGTAATTTATGCATTTTTATCAACAATAATAAGATATAATGATATTTGAAAATTTTTTGGAATCACAATTATATATAAATAATAAGCTTTTGCTCAAAACATACATTTGGATAAATGCATTGAATCCGGAATATAAAACATTAGATTTTACGAATTTCGGATACAAACTAGAGAATGATACTTTGCTAATATATATATATATATATTCGTTTATTGGCCATTTTACATACAGGGCACGTTTATAGTCATCTCATATAAAATATTAATATAATTACAAACGATTAATAGATAATTAATTACATTATGAGAAAAAACAAAAAAAAAAGAGAACAATCACACAATAAAAAGTAGAAATAGTTACAAAATATCTACAATAGAATAAAAATCTAAAAGTACACCAAGACATATTATAAGAGGATGAAAAACTATATAAAAACATATAAAAGTATAGAACTGTATAGAAAAAATAAACAATTATCGTAGGTTAACCATATTTTATCAGGTATAATACCTTTATTTATAAACAAAAGCCCATTTCCAACTGATCAAAATCTAATGTTTTATATTCCGGACTCAATGCATTTTTCCAAATGTATGTTTGAGCAAAAGCTTATTATTTATATATAATTGTGATTCCAAAATTTTTTCAAATACTATTATATCTTATTATTGTTGATAAAAATGCATAAATCACTATGATAATAACAAAAAAGTAATTTTAATTACATGTTCCGATTCATACTTAAATTACTTTTGTTAAAAACAAATTGTAGACAATTTAATTATTAATAACATTGCTCTCTTTACCAATCTTGATAAAGTTAATGGTTTTTTAGATAAATGATTAACAATGATTCAGGACACAGAGAGACCGTATGCAGCGCATGAGTCAGAGAGAGACGGCGATACTTAAAGGTAGCGACGCATACTTGTGAGCGCGCGAAATTAACAATTAAAATACAGGTATAAACAATGAAATTTTCTTAAATCTCTATTGAGAATATTATTAACTATTGTATAAAGAATTTAAAAAAAATTTTATTTATATTTTATTATGTTTTTTTCATATATTTTTCATGGGTCAAAAGTACCCAAATTTGAGATTTTTCGAACCTTTAAAAATTCATATCTCTAAAAATATTAACTTTATCGTGAAAAGTCATAGGACCTTTTTTATTTGTATTTCAATAAAGAATAGAAAAAAAATTGTCCGGTTGAAAAATAACAATTCCTTCCAATTGTTTAAACAATTTCGGTTTAAACAATATGGCACTATGTTGCCCCATGGCAACATGCATTTATATCATCAGTAGGGCAATTCAAAGAGGATCGCATAAAAAAATTGAGGTGGAATAGTTTTCGGTACTCATGCGCCGATTCCTCCTGGACTAATACACATTAATGCCGCGCAGAGAAAGTATATATGATATTATATCTATATAAATGTACATCGCGCGAAATTCGATGATCAAACTCTTGATATCGTTTTTTTTTTGTTGAAATTTTTTGAATGAATAATTGTTTTGGTCTGTAATTGCATTATTAATACCTAATTATTTATACCTAGATATTTTCTTTTTATAGAGAAGAAAAGCATAAAGAGTTAAAAAAAGAGCTAAAAAGAAATAGTAATTATGGGGCAAGGTAGAAAGTGAGGTATTATTGTCGAGGTCCATTACAGACCGAGAAACGAAGCTTCGAGGTCTTTAATGGATCCGAGACATTAATACACTTTTCTACCGTGGCTCATATAGCATTTTTTTCACTACTGGCATTATATTTATTTTTTTAAATAATACTTTTTGGTACTAATAAATATCGAATATAATATGAACTTCAAAATTTTCTCAAAAATCAAATCATCCATGCTTCTGTCAAATGTAAAACACAAAAAGGCATCTATTTTTTCGACATAACGAATTTTATTTTGGAAGCACCAAATGAGTTGCATTTGTCGATAAAGGTAGGTACCTTGTTTACTTAGGTACTTTTAGCTCATATGAAAATGAAATATCTTACTCTATTCTAAATAAAATTTGAATTCTTTCTTTTTGTGAAAATTAATTTGGCACAGAACCACAGAACTGAAATACATCGGGAATAGAATCTGACAGAACAACGAGTGAGTTTATTTGGACGTGTCTACTCACCGATCCCAAGTTAAGATAAGTGACCATTGATTAGTTTTTCGTAGATTATTTCATTCTTCCGGTAAAACTCAAATTTGCTCAATCTCTGAATATATTTACAATGTCTCTAAATTCAAATTAGTTGAAAAACACATTATCCTTCTAAATTTCCCTTATAGGTTGCTGGTGATTGCCGAAAATTAATTTGAAAGAAATAATGAAAATGAAAATATTGTATTAAAAAAATTACTTAATAGTATATTAAGTACCAAGTGTCAAAAAGGTTACTTTAGTCACGAGTTTTACTAGGCACGAGTGGAGCGAAGCGGAACGAGTTCCTTGTGAAGCGAGTGACTAAAGACGTTTTTAACACGAGGTGCTTACGATACTTTTTCTTCGTCCGCGGGAAGGAAAAAATTATATTATATTTGAATTATATTCATTACATAACGGACGATGGCTGACAGCTGACTGACAAATCAAATGACGCAGAATAACAAAATTATCACGGAACATGAAATTTAACATACAAAAGATACACTTGATTTGAAGTTTAAAAAAACAAAAGATAAACGAGATGTGACTTTTCGCATTTTACACACTAGTGTTTAAAGAGTCGTTTTGTACATGTCAAACCCGTGTTCAAAGTGCGGTTTTAGTAGCGGAAGTAGAAAAATATATTTTTGGCTGTACTTCTATTTGAAATTACGGGTGCATGTAGAACAGACGAACATTTAAATATGAAATTTGTGGATGTGGATATACGAGAAGACATAATTATATTTAATGTTAATAAAAGTAAAAATGGTTCGTCGAGGAAATTTGTAATGATGTATTCTTTGTGAAGTAATATAGTAAAAAAATATATATCATTCAGACCTACGCCAAATATTGAGAAACTATTTATTAGAATAAGAAATTTAAAAGATACACAACCAAATATGGGTCACAACACTATAAGTGGTGTTCCGAGAAAGGGAGCCAAGTTTTTAAAACTAAAAAATATAAATACTTTTACTGGGCACACTTTAAGAATGACATCTGTCACCACATTATCAGAAGGTGGGGCCGATATTTTCTCTTTAAAACGCCATGGAGGGTGGAAGAGTTCTACAGTGGCCGAGGGTAATATAGAAGAATCCATTGAGGACAAAAAACGCATAGCAAGAATGGTACAAAGAATACCAACAGATCTCAACCGTCTACTTCAAAGTCAGATTATGAATGAATTTGAAAATCGTACAATTAATATTACCCCGTCCGATGTTACTGGACTTTTAATATGACAAACAATAACTGCACAACGTATATAGTAATAATTTTAAATAATTCTAGTTTATGTTAAGTATTAGTTTATTGTTTTTCCAGTCATATGTTATAAAGCAAAAATTAATATGAAATAAACTTATGTAATGTTTTTCTTATTTATTTAAACAATAAACGGGTGGGATAAATTTTAAACACACGGTATAGCTACTTACTAATTTATTTAAACACTAACTCACTAACACTTGATTTATATATACTTAACTTATCACTTAAATTTAATTTATATGCACACAAACTTTATATTAGCACTTTAATGTTCGGTGTATTTTTGTTTATTTCTCGAGATCACTTTATCAACTCCCCAACTCTTCCTGATCAGTCCCCTTATATATTAAAACCATTTGTTACTAGTAAATTCCGGACTGCGGCTTAAATAAAAACAATTGATTCTGGCATTTTCTAGATAACTCTGGTCACAAAAACAATGTTTACATAAGATAGTCGTAGAGTCGTAAACCGTGCGTATCCGCCATAATTTTAACTTTTATACCTGGCTTAGACAGAGTCGGTTTTAGGGACTATACCAGTGTGCTGCTTCGTAACATTACCCCCGCCTTAAATGGAAGTTCCTCCTGGAACTTTTGTGTAGCCGAGACTGGATGTTTGAATCGGCAACTGGCCCCATTTCTACACCACTTTCCGATCTTATGGAAATAGCAGAGCACCGTCTTCATCGGATACTGATAACGGGGTTGTAGCTGCAAATTAATATCTGGACACCGGTATCTTAGAAGATAGCCTCTACCATGTTCCTGATAACTCGCCAATCCAACTGGTTACTCGCTATTTTAGGCATAGCCAGTTTCTTCATGCTGGATTCTAACACATGGTCTCGGAGGTTTCGAAGTGCTTCCCACACATCGCGGTAGGTAGATCGATCTTGGAATTCATTTTTAGTTACCACGTAGAAGACGTACCGTGAATTATGTTTCAGTTTCAGTGTCTTGCCAGGGGCTGGAATCTGGTCTTCAAGTTTTTCTAATTGCCCGAACTTCTTTCGAAAGACGGTTGCCAACCCTCGTGCGTTCTTAATACGGGCGGGGATGTTGTATGCCAGTGAATAATCTTCCCCGGGAGAGTGAACAAATCTTGTTGTTGTTCCGAATTGACTCCATATCTAGCTTTCCCGGTACCTCCATACGCGCCCATAAATTCATCGAAGGTGGGGTCAGACACATCTCGAATAAGGTTTACTCCTTCCTCTATGTCATGGTCTCCTTCGAATGGCGCTAGTCGGTTTTGGTGAACTACTTTTGGTTTTCCGTTGGGGATCTTGCTTATGCGATATAAAACATCATTGATATTTTTCTTGATTGAGTATGGACCTTCCCAGGATTTTTGTAATTTAGGAGAAAATTCTTTTCTCCTCGTCGGGTTGTGAAACCATACTTTGTCCCCTTTTTTAAAACCGCCTTCTGTGGCCTGCGTGCCGTACCGACTTTTCATTCTGTCGCTGGCAACCTGAAGATTTGTTCGAACTAATTCATGAATATCGTCCAGCCTTCTTCTCAATTGGATCACGTAGTCTTCGCCTGCTAGATCTTCTCCCGGCCGACAGCCAAATTCCAGGTCACAAGGAAGCCTCATTTCACGTCCAAACAGGATTTTCGCAGGTGTTTCACCCGTGGACTCATTGACGGCAGATCGATAAGCCAATGCGAATAGGGAGAGATACTGGTCTCAATCTCTCTGATGGCTGGATACTACTTTGGACAGGTATTTTCCAATAGTCCTGTTAATTCTCTCGACCATTTCATCTGACTGTGGATGTAATGCTGTTGTTCTGGTCTTCTTCATTCCCAGCTTCTCGCAAATCTCCTGGAATAGATGACTTTCGAAGTTTATTCCCTGGTCGCTGTGGACTTCCAAGGGCACTCCATATCGGCTGATAAATTCTTTCATCAATACATCTGCGACAGTTGTGGCCTCTTGATTCGGGATAGCGTAAATTTCCACCCACTTTGTGAAATAATCCATTACAACCAGTATGTATTTGCCACCATTTTCTGTCATTGGAAATGGCCCAGCGATATCTAAAGCAATCCGTTCGAAAGGGCTTCCAACATTGTACTGTTTCATGGGTGCCTTTCTCTTGCGATGTGGTCCATTACTCGTAGCACAAGTCGTACATTTCTTACACCAGTCCTTCACATCATCGGAGCTGTTCATCCAATAAAACCTTTCACGGACTCGCTGAAGGGTTTTCTTCACTCCCAGATGACCTCCCGATGGACTGTCGTGTAACTTCTTCAGTACCTCAGCTACTCTTGTTCTCGGGATAACTAGTTGTCTCCTCATCTCAGAACCATCATCTTTTTCAAGGACTCTTTTCAACAGCCCTTCTTCCAGGACAAGGGAGTCCCACTGAGCCCAATATGCCTTGAGTGTCGGTGAAAATCTTGACACTTCTTGCCAGGTAGGTCGCCGATTTTCTTCCTTCCATTGCCGGATCATCTTCAGGGGAGGATCATTCTCCTGATCTTCCCTGATCCTGGTGGGTGACCATTTTTCATTGACTACTGTAATTTTCGAAACTGCAACTTCCTTAGATTTCGACTTGTTGCATTGTGAATAGTCTACAGGGCATGGCCGTCTAGGCAAAGAGTTGGCTTTTCGGTGATTCACATCAGCAGGATGTTCACCCCTGTCTGATTTCCCCTGTGACTGGAGTTCTTGGGTTACAGGAATCTTGGGGCGCTTAGACGGACTGCGTACGTGCTCTAGCTCGCCACACCCCCGGCATTTGATCTTATTTGGCATCTTGTCTGCCATACCTTTCAATAAGTTGACGATCTGGTCAAGTTTGTTATCGTCATCTTCTTCCTGCATGGTCCTACCTTTGTTGTACCGCGAGCTTTTCTTGGCTGCTTTGCATTTAAGAGGTTCTTGGTTTGCAGGAGTCGTAGAACGCTTACACAAACTGCGTGCATGCTCTAGCTTGCCACAATTACAGCACCTGATTTTCTTCGGCTTCTTGTCTGCCATACCTTTCAACAAGTTGACGATCTGGTCAAGTCTGTCATCGTCACCTTCTTCCTGTATGGTCCTACCTTTGTTGTATCCCGAAGCCATCGTGGCTGCTTCATATTCAAGAGCAGCAGTCAATGCATCGACCAATGTTTTAGGATGGGCTAATCGAAGCGTCTTCTCCATATCGTGGTCACATAAGCCGTCAATAAAGGCTTGGATGGCTAAACATTCCATCATGTTATCTGGTGCTGATGGATAAGCAAATCGAACTAGTCGGGCAATATCCATTTCATACTCTTGAAGGGTTTCGTCACGTTTTCGCCTTCGGGTCTTCAGCTGGAATCTGTACAACTGTTCCAAATGTTCGTGACCATATCGCATGTCCAACCTCTTCTTCAGCTGCTCGAAGTCATCCGTTTTTTCCAAAGGTATCGTCTGGAGTACATCTAAGGCATCTCCGCGAAGCGCGATGGTTAAATTCACTGCCTTCTCTCTATCGGACCAATTATTCACTCTAGCGGCTGCTTCAAATTATTTCACATAATTGGTCCACAACATTTTTCCATCGAACGTTGGGGCCTTGACTCGGGTAAAACTGCCAATGTCTTCAAACTTAGGAAGTGTTTCTGGCTTGCAAGGTTTCGTTTGCTCGGTCTTCTTTTCTTCTTCTGGCGTGCCTCGCGTTCTTGAGTCGGCAATCTTTTCATCTAACTCCTTGATTTTCTCGTCTATCGTTGTAATATTATTCTCGATTTTCTCGTCCATCGTTGACATCTTATTCTCGATTTCAGATTTTAAAGACGAAATTTCATTTTCAACTTCAGCGGCAATGTCGTTTTCATTAATAAGATATCGGCAGATATATCGTTCTTCAAAGTAGAAATTTTCTCGTCCATATTAACAGAAATGTCGTTCTTCATAGCAGAAATATCGTTCTTTATAGCCGAAAACTTCCCGTCCATGTTCTCTTCCTTGGCAGAAATCTTCTCGATCATATTAGCAGAAATTGACGAGATTAAGGTGGAAGCCTCGTCATTAAATAAAACTGTTTCTGGATCAAAGCCGTCATTTTCCAGTGCCACTTTAAGTCTTTCTACTAATTCACTTTTCTTACCGGACGTTTCCAACTCACGATCTTCTAATTCTACTCTTAATTCCGCCACTTTCAGATCCCTTAATCTCTTGGCCATTTTTACATAGATATTTATTTATATTACCCCTCACCTGACACCAATGAAATGTTTTTCTTATTTATTTAAACAATAAACGGGTGGGATGAATTTTAAACACACGGTATTGCTACTTACTAATTTATTTAAACACTAACTCACTAACACTTAATTTATATATACTTAACTAATCACTTAAATCTAATTTATATGCACACAAACTTGATTATATTAGCACTTTACTGTTCGGTGTATTTCTGTTTATTTCTCTAGATCACTTTATCAACTACTCCCCAACTCTTCCTGATCAGTTCCCTTATATATTAAAGCCATTTTTTACTAGTAAATTCCGGACTGCGGCTTAAATAAAAACAATTGATTCTGGCCTTCTCTAGATAACTCTGGTCACAAAAACAATGTTTACATAAGATAGTCGTAGAGTCGTAAACAGCGCGTATCCGCCATAATTTTAACTTTTATACCTGGCTTAGACGTCGGTTTTAGGGACTATACCAGTGTGCTGTTTCGTAACACTTATAATGTCGGCCGAATTTTGGACGGGTCACCAGTAACTCCCATTTCACATGACAGCTGTGCACAAAAGACAACCCATAACACATTTATCCAATAATGTTTGTTTTGATTTGATAATAAATATTGTTTTGTAATAATCGCTATGAAAACTGCATGGATAAGTCAATTGATTTTCATTTTTGAATAGGTAGGTGGATATGACCATTAAATATGAAAAATATTTTTTCATTTTGTATTTGTATCAGTTAACCTCACATTTTGTCAGATTGATTGAGATTTAGTATATATTCCGTTAATCAACCGAAGTTACCAACGCTTTCAGGATCGGTAAAAACAATTTTGCACTGGTGACCACGGTTGGGACTTATTTACGGAACGCCAGTCATTTGTTAAATATCGATTGGCAGTGTACCACATAGAAAAAGTATATTTCAGAAAATTTCCTCTGTATTATACATACCTTTTCTATGATGTACCATATATTTTTCCTGTATGTGTATGTTATTTTGGTTACGGTTGTTCATTATTATTGGATTGTTGTGTACTGTTCTATTTGCTATTCATTTTCGTATTTTTTTCAACAAACATTACATACTGATTAATTATATGATAGATGGTGATGGATATTTGTTTATAATCAATGAAGTTCTGAATTATAATATATATATATATATATATATATATATATATATATATATGATATTAATCTACCTCCAAGGCCGGCGAAAGGCTAGTTTAACGCCCGTGCGATAGGCAAACTCTCCGCCCCCTCCCCCCTCGATTTGATGAAACACATATTTTTAAAATTTTGTAAGTTTTGTTAAAATAAAAATACTCAAAGAAAAACTAACACGTTACTATATTCATTTTTATAATCGTGAATCGTGTGTAAATTAAAATACAAAAGAACAGAAGAAAATTATTTATGTTCTTTTTCCACCTGTCCCTCAATTTCGACTTGTAAATGTGATTCACCAGATTGCGCTGTATACGTTTTTGTTTCAGGCATAGTATTGGGTCCAGATATAACAGATGTCTCTTCTTGCTCCTGAGTTTGTTTTCTATTAGATGTGGAAGGGGTTTCCAAAAGCATTTTAAAAAATTTTGCTTGTCGTTTATTTTCTGCTTCTATTTTTTGTTTTTATTTTTCTGTAATACGCTCCTGACTGTTTTTTATCTGACATTGCAGTAATTTAAGCAATAAGTTAACCCTTTAAAATTTAAATAAATATCACACTTTATCTTAAACAACAACAACATACACTTCAACACTGCTGTAACACACAGTAGGTAGCAACTAATTATTTCTTTTTGATTTTGAAAACACTACCTTGATACCCGCTAGATCAAACAAAAAATATTTATTACCTGCAGGTGGTGCGGTGGCGACTGGCGGCGCCTTTCATTCCCCAATTAGTCCGGGAAAGTAAGGTCGAAAAATCTGTTAACTATCAAAACTTTCCCATAACTGATTTTTCATTTTTAAATGAAAATATATTGACCCAGCATCACTCTCCTAGATTGTCTAATAATTTCCACTGGAGCTTGCGACGCAGCTTGCAAGCACAGCTCAGACCATCTAAAATTCAAGTGATTTATGCTCGTGTCATTCCTGGATGTGTTCTTACAAAAAAATCGTAGAGATGAAAATTGAAGCAAATCTTATGCTCTTCAAGGTGACGTAAATAGTTTTTTCTAAAAAAAATTTCCGATCTTAAATTTTCCAAAAATTGAAAAAATTTACGAAAATTATATTTTTAGTTGGTAATTATAAATAAAATATTAATATCGAGGTCAAAACATAGATAAACATAGAGGGCAAACTTCTAAAAATTTACATTTTTTCAGATTTGGAAAATTCAAAATGGCGGCTGCGCAAATTGGAAACAATTTTTTTTTCAATCGTGTCTAAATTTATGAACATTAACGATATTGAGAAACGGTTTGTTGCAATCGACAGAGTGAAAGTTATATTTTTATAAATAACATAAACAAAATTTAAACAAAATTTTTTACTGAATATTTTAGAATATTTACCGAAAATTTTTACATCTAGTTTTTTCTCATTTTGGCGTTGAAAAATTTCTTAAAAATATCTTTTTACGTTATAAATATGTTTGTTTTCGAAAGACGAGTATTTTGAAAAAAAAATTTTCAGATGCGACTTTTACAAGCTGAGATAAACAAATTCAAAATCTGCTAGATACTGTCATAATGTCAATTGAAATTTTGATCACTTCGCTAGGTTGTTGAATCCCAACTCAACTTAAACGCAATTTTTCATTTTTCTACCGTTAATTGGTCTATTCAAAAGAGAACAGTAATCCTAGCTCGCTCGGGCAAACGGTGCGGCGGCAGCTGCTTGGCGTTCTGGTGGGGGGTCAGCTCTCATTCTCTTCGAACGCCCAAAAGACCCTTACTAACATGACTGACGACGTACTTGTACCCGACGAATTATTGAACATTATTTCGTGTTATTGTACCACAAGGTGCTCTACTACCAGGTGTGGTTGTAAAAAAGTTGGCATACATTGTACGATATTATGTAAAAATTGCGAAGGCAAAAACTGTTGTAACATCGAAATTGTAAGTACGGCATTTGACAATGACGAGGATGATAATGAATCTCTGAGTGATGAGCTAAATTTTGATATGACTCAATTAGTTGATTGTGAACTTGCAATTGATAGTAGCAATAATATCGATGAGGATTTGTTTGCTAATGATAATAACGAGGAAAATTGTACAGAGTCATTTCCTCAGAGGGCGAGAATTTGTAGAAAATAGATGTAAATTTGTAAATAAATATTATTCTTAGTATCCACGTTTCGAATTATGTATAATATATATAATAAATGGATTTATAGATATAAATTATAAATATCATTGTACCTTATTTCTAGCAATATGTAATGGTTGATAATAACCATACTATTAGCAAACCACAAATGCAAAATTTTTACAAAGAAAACCAAAATAAAAGCTTGAGCTTCGTTCAACTGCGAATGAGCGCTGACCCCCCACCACAACGCCAAGCAGCTGCCGCCGCACCGTTTGGCCGAGCGAGCTAGGATTACTATTCTCTTTTGAATGAACCAATTGACGGTAGAAAAATGAAAATTTGTGTTTAAGTTGAGTTGGGATTCGACAACCTAGCGAAGTGATCAAAATTTGAAAATTTCAATCAATATTATCACAGAATCTAACAGACTTTGAATTTGTTTATCTCAACTTGTAAAAGTCGCATCTAAAAAAAATTTTTTTTAAATACTCATCTTTCAAAGACACATATATTTATAACGTGGAAACATATTTTAAACAAATTTTTCAACGCCAAAATGAGAAAAAACTAGATTTTCGGTAAATGTTCTAAAATATTATGTAAAAAAATTTTTAAAAATTTTGTTTATGTTATTTATAAAAATATAACTTTCACTCTGTCGATTGCAACAAACTGTTTCTCAATATCGTTAATGTTCATAAATTTAGACGCGATTGAAAAAAAAATTTGTTTCCAATTTGCGCAGCCGCCATTTTGAATTTTCCAAATCTTAAAAAATGTATATTTTTAGAAGTTTGCCCTCTATGTTTATCTATGTTTTGACCTCGATATTAATATTTTATTTATAATTACCAACCAAAAATATAATTTTCGTAAATTTTTTCAATCTTTAGAAAATTTAAGATCGGAAATTTTTTTTTTTGAAAAAACTATTTACGTCACCTTCAAGAGCATAAGATTTGCTTCAATTTTAGTCTCTACGATTTTTTTGTAAGAACACATCCAGAAATGACACGAGCATAAATCACTTGAATTTTAGGTGGTCTGAGCTGTGCTTGCAAGCTGCGTCGCAAGCTCCAGCGGAAATTATTAGACAGTCTAGGAGAGTGATGATGGGTCAATATACTTTCATTTAAAAATGAAAAATCAATTATGGGAAACTTTTGACTTTTATTTCCTTACTTTCCCGGACTAAATAAAATAACAGCGCTTGGGCTTGCTTATCTTCTGACCGACCGGCGCGGCGACGACGCCTTTATTTGTCAATAAAATAATACCGCCCGCCTGTTCACGCTCGGTAAGGCACAATACATCATAAGCAAATAAACTGATTGATATATCATGCACTTAATTTATACTGGATAATAAATAATTTTACTCATTTTCTTGTGCTCTAGTTTATTATTTATATTTTTTATATTAGACACTTTTAGTTCTTGCCAGTTTTTTATTAACTATCTCTTGATTTGGCGCTCCTAGATGTTGATGCCCCGTGCGGGCGCACGGTTCGCACGGGCTTTCCGCTGGCCCTGTCTACCTCAGTCAACGAATCCATGGCAGTTCTAATTTATAATGAAAAATCTTTAAAATCAAAATTACCTTGAAAATAAAGCCTAAAACGTACACGTCAAACAATAATAAACCGAAGTTACCGTAGAAAATCAACGGTTGTTCAGGTGACAGAAAATCTACCGCTTTTTCAGCAACCAAGTTCCGTAAATAACCTTTGTTTCAGGAACCAACCGAACATTTCATATTTACGGGACGGAAAACTAGTAACCTAAATAACCAAGTTGATGTACGGAATATATATTTAGTTCTAATCAAGTAGGCTCTGTATTTTTCTACCTTGGTTAATAATGAACAACTTTTCTACCTCAACAAAAGTCAATAAAGTTAGGTTTAGAGGTTAGTAGTGAAAAAAAGAAATTGTGAACGTCAAAGTGTAAAACTCTATGCAATAGCTTTACCGCGGCAGTCTCCGAGTGCCACACGTCTTTTTTATTTCCGATATTAAGAACGATATTTCAGCTGATAGAGTTGGAGAGAAATATGCCAGATCTGAGAACACAAAACATGTCATCAGAAGAAAAGAAAATCGATCAAAAAAACCTTCCAAGCCAGAAATACTTTCCAAGGTAGAAGACACTGGTAGTTTTACCACAGTTATGACTCGAACGTTTGACGATAAGACGCCGTGGACCAATTATGTAAAACAGTTAAGGAGAAAGCTGCTTCTCCTCAGCCGCCGCTCGAGCTACCGCTACCCCCACTACTCCAGCTTTTCCGCGTGCTCGACCATTTCAGCACATATTCAAGGCCGCTTCATTTTATTGAAAACCCAGAATAGACATTTTGTTGCTATGCCTGAGTAGTTTCAAATTCCGTTGTTGAAACTTTAATCAGACACTCACACGAGTATCCAGCCTTCGCGAAAAAATGGCAAAAATTATTACAATCGCGATTGTGCGTAAACTATTCGTCCGACAAAATTAGTTTTGCACACATAAAAAACATATAAATAGCTACCTGTATGTCAAGTTTTATTTCTTGGAAAATGACGGAGTTGCGATTTTTTCAAAAAAACGTCAAATTTTCTGGTTTTTCCGAATTTTCTCCGGTTCTAATCATTGGATCGGATCGTTAGTTCCCTCATTCTCTTTGCAATTTGATTCTCTACAATTCCTGTTTTGACCGCATTAAGATTGCTCGCATAGTTTCCATTTTATAAGGAAAAAACTAAAAAAAGTGCGAATTTTTCATCTAAATTGTTAATAACTAATTAAAAATTATGATTCAGGAGTTGGAAAGTGTGCAGAATTCATCTACTAACTACAAAATCGCACGGTTGGTTTTCAGGTAGTATTTATGTCATGAAGAAATGCTCTATTGCTTGGCCTAATATAGTAGTGACAAACAGGAGTTTTCGCATTGAACTTCCGTTTTCCATAAATCAATGGAATGGGATACAAAAAGGGCTCAGTTCACGTCTGGTATCCCGTTTAAACCGAACACCCTCTCAACTATTACGTAACATCAAATACCTTATAGGTATTGGCAAGTAAACAAAATATTAACACCTTTCAGAGTTTAGCTTCGCAACATAACTTAAAGGAGAAGACGATTAATTATATTGCTACACAATATGTTTTACGCCAATTATACACAAATTGGATACAATTAAAAGTACTGCACACCGTATTGTGTTCGGAGCATTTCGTTCCAGTCCGGTTAGCAGCCTCCGTTCGCTAGCAGCTGAACCTCCTTTACAACTTTCCTTGAACTAATTACAAGAACAAATTGAAATATTCCCTAATTTTAAAAGTAAACAATGATGTGATAAACTTCCTTAAGAACGCACCTGTTTATTACAATTTAAATTATGTTTGTATTTAATGTATTGTATTTTTTTTAAATATTATAAATAGTATTAGCTTGAGGTTTCAGGACCTCATTTTAGGGTTTTAAAAATATTTCAATTCTATTTTTGATAGAAAATTTGCCGGTTGAATTATAAAATTCATAGATAAATGTAAAGAGGTTTCTAAACTGACATTCTAACAATATCTAATATTAACGAAATTTCTAATATAGGTCCTGTTACGTTAAAAAATATAAAAATGTTATTTTATATCACATATTATTATAAACCACTTTACAAAAAAATTAAATTGCATACTAACCTGTTAAAACGACGAAATATAAAAATAAACTATCCTTTTTTCGAACATAACCTGTAGGTGTTAGTATTTGTATTCCTTGCACGTGTTCATTGGAATTCGGTACATATTTGACTTCTACATTGTTCCTAACAATTTCCCCATTTTCTGTTGTTTTTGTTTGTTGATTCAAATTCGGAAGATTTATCACCTCTTTAACCTTGCTATTAGTCATTATTTCACATTTATTTTTGGATTATTTTGGCACTTTTAAAATTATTTACAGTTGTTTTATTGTATTTAGAACGCGCTTATCTCTCATTCAATTCTATGTCAAATAAAGATTAGTAATATTTAAAATAAATAAAAAAACCCATCTCATCAACCAATTTTATTAAACACTACAAGGGATATTCGAAATGTTCTCAGTATTATTTTGATTTTTCTCAAGAATTAAACTTTTCATGGGAATTTTTGAATGAATATTTGAGATCAGGCGACGGTGGAGGTCTTTTAACGCCACCTTATAAGGAGATGAGACATAATGGGAATAATTTGGTAAAGGAAAAAAGTCCAGTTCGTTTCTTTTGAAATTGTGAGCTATAATAGAGATTTAGTTTGAGATGATATGAAAGAATTGTGATTTAAAAAAGAAAATTTCGTTCAACTGAAAATAGTTTTGAGTAGACTGTTTCATGAGCACAAATATTATTAAGTCAACTACCACATACCGCAATTAAAACTAAGTAAAATCTTTTTACAGGTAGAAAAATATGACTGGTAAGTAAATATTGTTATCAGTAAAAGACCGATTAGTTATTTTATCTCTGTTGTATAGTCTGGTTTCAAATTAAATTGTGTCATTTATTACTTTTCCGCCAACACAAAAACGGTTTTTAGGAAAAAAATTCTGCGTGGATAGTCGTAGTCGTCGTTGATGTCGGCCACTTTTTGTAATGTCTTGTTAGCATGATATTGTCTCCAGAGTCTCCGGAATCAGCAATTTTATGATTTGGTATTATTCAGGACATCTCACACATGAACCCTATTGATTTTCAGCTCACCAGAGTGAGTACAATGGGTGCTATGGTGAGAGAGAGAGAGAGAGAGAGAGAGAGAGAGAGAGAGAGAGAGAGAGAGAGAAGTTCGTGGATTTTTTTAAAGTTGGGGCTTGTTGTGTTTAATTTGGGTTTGTTTTTGTTTGGAGTTTAGCCCTGTTATAGGATTCGTTTCCTCTTCAGGGCTGGTTGGGGGTGTTTTTGTGGGTGGTTTGGGTGCGTGTATTGACTTGGCTTGTCTGAAGTAGGGCTGAAAATTCAGTTTTAGAAAAAGTGTCTGGGACGTTGAGAAAAAAGGTGTATAAAAAATTGAAGTTATGTTTGGTTTTGTGGGTGAATTGTGTGTCTTTGCTAGAAATCAATAGGAAAGAGAGGCAAAAACAATCAGCGTCGAAATTGGATGATTTTTGTGCGAACGTGGTTTTGAAGATGAGAGAATGGGGAATTTAAAAGTGTCTAGAAAAGGTCAAAAATGAATAAGACGAACCAACCACGTTGCGTTGCGGATAGTTAGTAGACGACGAGGTGGGTGATTGAATTTGTTGGGGATTGAAGAATGATTTTGGGATTGGGTGTCTCCTATGTCATGAGAGTTAATAGAAGAGTTGGAAGTGATTTCAGGATTTATTGAATTTTATTTAAAATTTGTTTGAAAAGTGACTAGGAGATTTTGAAAGATGTGTAGATGATGTCGGGTGGTGGCGACTGGCTATTTTCGAATTCGAGGTGAGGAATTTGTTGGAAATGTGGAATATTCTGAGGTGTGGTATTTTAAATGTGGAAATTTAAGGAAATTTGTCGATTGTTGAATTGAGTTTTTATAATTTACTTGTAGAATGTTGAATGTAAAAGTTTTTGAAATGCTGGTTAAAATATTGAATTGAAAAGGCTGAAATAACATTAATAATAAATACAAAAACTTCGTCGTACGTCGGCCCATTTGGCTAGCGAATAAATTCACTATGTTACAGGAAAAAACGTGAAAAACCTGCAGCACCGACGGGGTGGATGGGGCTCGCGGATTAAATTGAATCGCTTTCGCTCCTGATGGGAGTGAAAGCAAAGTGAGCACGCCTGCCTATATTTGTTATAGAGCAGTTGTGTCGATAGAAGGAAGGTATTAGATGGCGAAGTGTGTCGGCTATGACGTCCCTTGAGTTGGGGATAGCGTTCGTGAGGGTGACGGTGAGAATTTCAATGATGATTTTGGTGTCGGTTGAAAGATCATAGGGAGTTGGTGGCTTTTCAAGAGTGACTGGGGCGGTCTCTTGAGGGGTTTTGGGAGTCGACAGCCTCTGGGGGCAGCGAGGATGGAAAGCGGGGTGTGGACCAGCGCAATTGGTACATTTAGGAGTGCCGGACTTGGGGCAATTTTCGGTTCGGTGGCCTGTTTGGCCGCAAGAGGGGCATATCGGTTTAGACCGACAAGATTCGGAGGAGTGTCCGGTTTGAGTGCATCCACTGCAATACTTGGGCACTGGTGGTAGTGGGTTTCGGAGGTGGTAACGATGCGAAACATCGAAGTGGGTTTGTTGGTGGCCTTGGCCACGATTCGCCAAGTTTTGAGGAACGGGATTTGTTTGTTGTGAAGAATTTCTTCAAATTCTTCGGGGCTGACAGTGGTGTCTACATTCCTGCAGACGAAAGAGTAGGTGGGTATAAGGGTTTTGTTGGCTTGACGTGATGGACGTTCTGTTGAGTTAAGAACGTTGATGATGATGTTTTTGTCGCCAGTGGAATTATGGATTTGTCTCAGAATAGTTGAGACTGACTTTGGGGAGGACGTTTTGAGAAGGGCGGTGCGGTTGAAGTTTACCTTTAGAAAAAGGACATGGCCGTGTAGGAGTTCGAGGGTGTTAAGAAGGGTGAAAAATGATTTTTGTGTGGCGTATTGGGTTGGGAGGTTTCGGAAGTTGAGGGTTTGAATTGGTGTGTTATTGATGGTGTGGGTTGCTGTAAGAATGTTGACAGGTGTGGGTGTTGTGGGTCGGGTTTTGGTTTTACCGACGAGGGTGAAGCCATCCTCGTCGGGGATGTGTACTTGTTGGATGGCGGAGGGTGTTGGTGATTGAGATCTTACAAAGGAAGCGTAAGACCTCGTGGGTGATGTGTAGGAGGTGTGTTTGCGCGTGGGTGCTTGTTTCGAAGAGGTGGCGGATGGCGTTGCGTGAGAGTGGGTTTGTGTGGAAGTGTGTGAAGATGGTTTGTTATGTTTCGTGGGTGTTAGAAGTGGGAATTCTTTCTGGGAAAGAAGTGGAGTTGGAGATGGTGTTGAATGTGGAGTGGTTTTGGGTGTGTGTGATTGGCTATGAGTAGAGAGTAAGGAAGGGAGATCTTCGTGGAGATCTTGAAGAATTTTTCGACCTTCGGGGAGTTACAGAATTCTTCGTGGGCTTTGTGGGTTTGGGGTTATAATTGGGATGAGAGGGATTGATTGAGTTGAGATATGCTTCAACTTCCTTAAAATTTAAATCTGTTGAAGCTGAAGAAGTTGGCGTTGAGAGGGGTTGGGCAAATTTGCTATTGCGAGTGCGTCTGGAGGACATTGTGGTGGTGGAGTAGTAAATGATGTGGGGACGAAAGCTAATACCGACAGCGGACTCACTGCCGGAGGGAGTTACCTCCCCAGTTAAAGGTTTCCTGACTTATTAGCTTTCAGGGAATTTTATACTACATGGATGCTAAATGTCCACTCTTCCGATGATGTGGCTTGTTTATATGTTGGCTGAAAATAAAACAAGATTAAACACTGTTTATTATTTTCATAAATAGTAGTTTGTTTCGATAGAAACAATTGAATACACTTCCAAGTGTGTTTATTGTACTGTCGAACTGAAAAGTTCGGCAGAACATGGGGTTGGTTGTCTTCTGATGGAGGCGTCCACGGTGCCGGTGAAATCGCGGTGAACAGATTTGTATCAGTGACCCGTTCTTGCTGTATCACCTTCCTCAGGCGATTGACTGGCGCTACGGGGTGCTATGGTAAATTACCCAGGTTTTTATATGCCAACAAAGCTCTTTTCCGTTCGTTAGCGGCGTTAGTGCATTGATCGTCCCACCAATAAGGTCTTGGGGGGGTTGGTTTGCAGGGCCGGCGAAAGGCTAGTTTAACGCCTGTGCGAAAGGTAAATTTTCCGCCCCTCCCCCCGCGATTTGATGAAACACATATTTTTAAAATTTTGTAAGTTTTGCAATATTACTATATTCACTTTCATAATCGTGAATCGTGTGTAAATTAAAATACAAAAGAACAAAAGAAAATTATTTATTAAATATTAAAAAAACTAATGACACGTTAAAGTTATAAACATCTAAAATATTATATTATAAAAATAAACATAATAAAAATATTTTCTCAAAAAAGCATAAAAATTATATTATTCTACTAAATACAAACTAAATTTAATTAAAATTAACTTTTCTGGCTTTAGTTTGCGGAAAATCCTTAATAATATTGTCAATATTAATATTCATAATTTGATCCAATTCTATGCTCAACATAGTCAGATTAACTAGGCGCTCTTTAGAAATACTTGAACGTAAATAATTTTTAATAATTTTCAATTTTGAAAAACTTCTTTCACATGTTGCCACAGTAACAGGAAGAGTTAATAAAATACGCAAAGTTAGGTACAACAACATTTGGAAAATTTTCAGACAAATAATTTTTACACACAAAATTTAAAACTTCTACTGGCGAACTCTCTGAAGAAACAATTGGTGACAAAACACTTAGTTCATGGTGTAATTCTGTACCATTAATATCAGCATTATCTCCGTCTGTAAGACATAACTCGCAATGTTGACACTTTTTTAAATTCTCTTCACTACCCAAATAACAAATACCGCTTATAATATACAAAAAATCAAAGATTTTATTGTGATTACGTAATAGTTCAAATCTTTCTTCCAGGAATTTATAGTTTTATCCACAATCAAATAAAAAAAGTTTATTTTAAATGATCATGCTGGATCGTCCACAGGCTCATCTCTACTTTCGTACGTAAATTGACGTTTGATTTTTCTAGGTCGGATTGCTGCAATTTCTTCAAAATTAACTTCTACTTCTAAAGTATCAGCCAATTCTCTAGCATCTACAAGTGCTTCTTCAAATCCCCTGTCACACCTTATATTCTTCAAAAATTGTACGGTTTTTGAAAGTAAATCATTTGAGGTTAGTATATTAACTGCTTTCTGTTGAAGAATTTTGCTGATTATATTAATTCTGTATAATATGTTATACCTGATCACGGTGCAACATATAAAATTGAATTTTTTGATGTTTGTTAACAAATTCCAAGCTTTATTTTTTCCAAATGCATCAATTTTGTCGTCAGTATACGCCTGATATAAAGCATCATATATGTTTCCAAGTTCATAACGAAATGGCGTTATCGCGTCGATGCGACTTTCCCACAGACATTGGCTGAGCGGCTTCAAAGTCAAATTTGTGATGTTGTTTTTTAAAATACACCATCTATGTGTCGAACCCCCAAAAACTTGTAAATTTCCTGAATTATTCCAAAATATGATACTGCCTGGACCCACGTAAGAGCTGCATCGTTAACAACTAAATTTGAAGAATGTGCACTGCAAGAAACAAAAAAAGCTCTAGGATTTACATCTAGTATACGTTTTTGCACTCCTCCATGTTTCCCACGCATATTAACCCCATTATCGTATCCTTGTCCTCTCATATTTATTAAAGGAATATCAAGCCTGTTAAGTTCTTCTAATAAATATTCTGTTAAACCTTCTCCATAAACAGGTATAAAGCCCATAAAAGATTCCTGAATTGTTACTTATTTTCCAGATTCTATATTTACATAACGAATAATGAAAGTCATCTGTTCAGTATGGTTCATATCGGGCGTGCCATCCAGCAAAATAGAATAATATTTAGATTTAATTATGTCGTTTACTATTTTTGTTTTTATGCTAGATCCAATTATATTAATTATTTCATTTTTAATATCCTTTCCTAAGAAATGAACGTAATTTCTTTGGAAGTTGCACGCCGCAGATGGTCAGCCATTATAATATCGAAAGTACTAATAAACTCTAATAGTTTCAAAAAATTACCATTGCTTAGTTCGTACAATTTATCAGTACTTCCTCGAAATGCCATATTTTAACAACCAAGAAATTCTATAGCTGCAACTAAACGTTTAAATACTTCAGTCCAACGTTTAGCTTCAGTATTTATAATTTTTTGATGTTCAGCATCAATTGTTTTGCCCACTCGTAATCTCTGCTGGAATTCACACCATAACTGAAAAGCTTTCATGTGATTGGGTGATTTTTCATGCTCAGACAAATACTCTGACATGTGACGCCAATCCGAAAATCCTGCACTGGTTCATAAAGTAATAAAGGCCGTACCAAAAAGACGACAACAAAAACAAAATATTGAGTCTTTTTTGCGTGAATAAATAAGCCAAATACGTGAAACTTCCTCTCCATTACGTAATCGGCTTTTATCATTATTAACAGTAAACCGACGACCCGCTTTGTTTACGGGGTTTTTGTGACCAGACTTATCTAGAAAAGGCCAGAATCAAATATTTGTGTGTGTAAGCCGCAGCCCGGAGTTTTCTAGTAAGAAAGGAATTAATATAAATAAGGACCGATCAGCGGAGGAGTTTAGTTGATAAAGTGATCTCGAGAAATAAACAGAAATACACCGAACAGTAAAGTGCTAATATAATCAAGTTTGTGTGCATATAAATTAGATTTGTGTGATTAGTTAAGTATATATAAATTAAGTGTTAGTGAGTTAGTGTTTAAATAAATTAGTAAGTAGCCATACCGAGTGTTTGAAATTTATCCCACCAGTAATAAAAACTTTTAATAAATAAGAAAAACATTACATTGGTGTCAGGTGTGGGGTAATATAAATAAATTGCTACGTAAAAATGGCCAAGAGATTAAGGGATCTGAAAGTGGCGGAATTAAGAGAAGAATTGGAAGATCGTGAGTTGGAAACGTCCGGTAAGAAAAGTGAATTAGTAGAAAGACTTAAAGTGGCACTGGAAAATGACGGCTTTGATCCAGAAACAGTTTTATTTAATGACGAGGCTTCCACCTTAATCTCGACAATTTCTGCTAATATTTCTGCTAACATAGACGAGAAGATTTCTGCCATGGAAGAGAACATGGAGGGGAAGATTTCGGCTATAAAGAACGATATTTCTACTTTGAAGAACGATATATCTGCCGATATCTTATTAATCAAAAACGACATTGCCGCTGACATTGAAAATGAAATTTCGTCTCTAAAATCTGAAATCGAGGATAAAATGTCAACGATGCACGAGAAAATCGAGAATAAAATGTCAACAATGGACGAGAAAATCGAGAATAAAATGTCAACGATGGACGAGAAAATCGAGAATAAGATTACGACGATAAACGAGAAAATCAAGGAGTTAGAGGAAAAGATTGCCGATTCCAGAACGCGAGGCACGCCAGAGGAAGAAAAGAAGACCGAGCAAACGAAACCTTGCAAGCCAGAAACACTACCTAAGTTAGAAGACATTGGCAGTTTCACCCGAGTCAAGGCCCCAACATTCGATGGAAAAATGTTGTGGACCAATTATGTGAAATAATTTGAAGCAGCCGCTAGAGTGAATAATTGGTCCGATAGAGAGAAGGCAGTGGATTTAACCATCGCGCTTCGCGGAGATGCCTTAGATGTACTCCAGAGATACCTTTGGAAGAAACGGATGACTTCGAGCAGCTGAAGAAGACGCTGAACATGCGATATGGTCATGAACATTTAGAACATTTGTACCAATCTCAGCTGAAGAACCGAAGGCAGAAACGTGATGAATCCCTTCAAGAATATGAAGTGGACATTGCCCGACTAGTTCGATTTGCTTATCCGTCAGCACCAGAGAACATGATGGAATGTCTGGAGATCCAGGCCTTCATTGATGGCTTACGTGACCCCGATATGCAGAGGATGCTTCGTTTAGCCCATCCGAAAACATTAGTCGACGCATTGACAGCTGCCCTTGAATATGAAGCAGCAACGAAGGCTTCAGGATATAACAAAATCAGGACCATCCAAGAAGAAGATGACGAAGACAGATTTGACCAGTTCGTCAGTTTAATGAAAAATATGATGGACAGGAAGCCGAGAAAGATCAGATGCTGGAATTGTGGCGATCTAGGGCATGTACGTAGTTCATGTAAGCGCCCTAAGACTCCTGCAAACCAAGAACCCCAGTCACAGGAAAACTAGAACGGATCGGCTACGAGGTGGCATCACCGACCCATGATCGTTCTAAAGACCGTCTTATACTGATAGCTTCTCTCAGATGTCGCGACGACAGTGTATATGTGGATGGCGAAGTAAATGGCAAGAAATATGCTCTGCTGGTTGACACTGGAGCAACTAGAACCATTATATGACCAGAACTAATAAACTCCAAGAAGAAGCTTTTATCAACGAGACTGCGACTGCGGACCGCCACAGGTGAGAGTGCCAACGTTTACGGTGTGACACAAATCCAATTGGGAATTGGCGCAGAAAAGTTCACGCATACGGTAATCGTAGCTGACATTGAAGAAGACGTGATTCTGGGAATGGACGCAATGAATGTACATGGTTTCCAATTATACTTCAGAAACAGAACCATAAAAGTGGGTTCCGAGGAGGTATTCCTTCATCCATATGGAGGCAGCGCGGTGTTGGCAGCTGTACAGGAAGATACCGTTCTACCTGCACGAAGCGAAACCATGATAGTAGCACGGCTATAGGGAATCTTGGAGGAAGGTATACCGGTGATGATGGAGCCAAGGAACCACGACGAAGAAGTTGGTAAAGGAGTACTAATTGGAAAAAGATTAGTTACGTCGGCGAAAGAGATCCCAGCACGTGTGATAAACGTGAATGATTACCCAGTTACCATCAAGAAGGAAACCAGGATTGGATCCTGCGTACCAGTGACGTCTATAGTTCGCCAAACAACGACCACTGATAATTCTAATGCCAGATTCGAACATATGTTATCAGTAGCTGGTCAATCTTTGGATCGAGCTGAAGAAAAGAGAATGAGAGAATTTCTCTTGCAGTATCGAGACTAATTCGTACCAAAAAGAGGAAAAACTGGCAGAACATCAGCCGTCAAACACAAAATCGATACTGGTAATGCTAAGCCAATTAGACAATCAGCTCGAAGACTTCCACGAGCAAAGAGAGAGGAAGCTTAAAGAATAATTCGAGAGATGGCAGAAGAAAACGTAATAGAACCATCTACTAGTCCATGGTTGTCTCCAGTAGTGCTCGTCAAGAAAAAGGATGGAACTACGAGATTCTGCGTGGATTATTGTCAGCTTAACAACGTGACGAAGAAAGACAGCTATCCTCTGCCTCGAATTGACGATACGCTAGACACTTTGGCCGGCAGCAAACTGTTTTCCACCTTAGACCTGAAGTCTGGTTATTGGCAAGTGGAAATGGACCCAGAAGATAAAGAGAAGACTGCTTTTACCACCGGATCTGGATTATGGCAATTCAACGTCATGCCATTCGGGCTCTGTAATGCGCCTGCGACATTTGAAAGACTCGTGGAAAATGTCTTGAGAGGGTTGTCTTGGAAGACATGCCTGGTCTATTTGGACGACTTCGTAGTACTGGGGAAGACATTTGGCGAACATCTGAAAAATTTGGAAGACGTATTCAAACGACTCCAAGCTGCCCAGCTCATGTTAAACCCGAAGAAATGTCAGCTGTTCCAAAATCGAGTCAACTATCTAGGTCATATAGTGAGCAATGAAGGAGTGGCGGTGGATCCAGAGAAAATTGATTCCATTCAGCAATGGCCGCAACTAACCGACAAACATCAAGTTAGGAGTTTCCTTGGACTTTGCACGTATTATAGAAGATTTATCAGGAAGTTTGGAGATATTGCCAAGCCTCTAACGCGACTTACAGAAGAGGCAAGAGCTTTCCAATGGCAGGAAGACTGTCAAACGGCTTTTGAAACCTTGAAGAGGCATTTAACCTCGGCGCTGATATTAGGATATCCATTACCAGAGGGAGACTTTATTCTTGACACTGACGCAAGCAACGTAGGAATTGGTGGAGTACTCTCACAGCTCCAAGGAGGGCAAGAAAGAGTGCTGGGATATTTCAGTAAAGTCCTCTCCAAACCAGAACGAAACTACTGCGTCACAAGAAGAAAACTTTTGGCGGTAGTGAAGTCCGTGGAACACTTTTACCAGTATCTCTATGGTAGGAAGTTTTTAATGGTTAATGCAGTTCAAGAATCCCGAGGGCCAGATCGCTAGATGGATTGAACGACTCCAAGAGCACGATTTCAACATCGAACATCGAGCCGGTGTGTCACCGAAATGCCGACTCCATCTCTAGACGGCCGTGCCCAACAGACTGCTCCCACTGCAACAAGGTGGAATCCAGGGAAGCTGCAGTTTCAAGAACTACTGTAGTCAACGAGGAATGGTCACCCACCAGGATCAGAGAAGATCAGGAGAATGATCCTCACCTGAAGATGATCCGGCAATGGAAGAAATAAAATCGGAGACCTACCTGGCAAGAAGTGTCAAAATTTTCACTGAAACTCAAGGCGTAGTGGGCTCAGTGGGACTCCCTTGTCCTGGAAGAAGGGCTGTTGATAAGAGTCTTTGAAAACGATGATCGTTCTGTGATGAGGAGACAGCTAGTTATCCCGAGAGCGAGAGTAGCTGAGGTACTGAAGAAGTTACACGACAGTTTTATAGGTAGGTCATCTGGGAGTGAAGAAAACCCTTCAGCGAGTCCGTGAGAGGTTTTATTCAATGTTGGAAGCCCTTTCGAAAGGATTGCTTTAGATATCGCTGGACCATTTCCGACGACAGAAAATGGCAGCAAGTACATACTGGTTGTAATGGATTATTTCACAAAGTGGGTGGAAATTTACGCTATCCCGAACCAAGAGGCCACAACTGTCGCGGATGTTTTGGTGAAAGAATTCATCAGCTGATATGGAGTGCCCATGGAAGTCCACAGTGACCAGGGAAGAAATTTCGAAAGCCATCTATTCCAGGAGATTTGCGACAAGCTGGGAATGAAGAAGACCAGGACAACAGCTTTACATCCACAGTAAGATGAAATGGTCGGAAGAATGAACAGGACTATTGGAAAATACCTGGCCCAAGTAGTTTCCAGCCATCAGAGAGATTGGGACCAGTATCTCTTCCTATTCGCATTGGCTTATCGATCTGCCGTCAATGAGCCCACGGGTGAAACACCTGCGAAAATCCTGTTTGGACGTGAAATGAGGCTTCCTTGTGACCTGGAATTTGGCTGTCGGCCTGGAGAAGATCTAGCAGGCGAAGACGATATTCATGAATTACTTCGAACTAATCTTCAAGTTGCCAGCGACAGAATGAAAAGTCGGTACGACACGCAGGCCACAGAAGGCGGTTTTAAAAAAGGGGAAAAAGTATGGTTACACAACCCGACGATGGCAAAAGGATTTTCTCCAAAATTACAAAAATCCTGGGAAGGTCCATACTTAATCAAGAAAATGATCAATGATGTTATATATCGCATAAGCAAGATCCTCAACGGAAAACCAAAAGTAGTTCACCAAAACCGACTAGCCCCATTGGAAGGAGCCCATGGCCTAGAGGAAGGAGTAAACCTTATTCAAGATGTGTCTGACCCTACCTTCGATGAATTTATGGGCGCGTATGGAGGTACCGGGAAAGCTAGATATGGAGTCACTTCGGAACAACAACAAGATTTGTTCACTCTCCCGGAATATTATGCACTGGCATACAACATCCCCGCCCGTATCAAGAGCGCACGAGGGTTGGCAACCGTCTTTTGAAAGAAGTTCGGGCAATTAGAAAAACTTGAAGACCAGATTCCAGCCCCTGGCAAGACACTGAAACTGAAACATAATTCGCGGTACGTCTTCTACGTGGTAACTAAAGATGATTTTAAAGATCGATCTACCTACCGCGATGTGTGGGAAGCACTGTAACCTCCGAGACCATGTGCTAGAATCCAGCGTGAAGAAACTGGCTATGCTTAAGATAGGGAGTAACCAGTTGGATTGGCGAGTTATCAGGAACATGGTAGAGGTTATCTTTAGAGATACCGGTGTCCAGATATTAATTTGCAGCTACTACCCCCGTTGTCAGTATCCGATGAAGACGGTGTCCTGCTATTTCCATAAGATCGGAAAGTGTAGAAATGGGGCCAGTTGCCGATTCAAACATCCAGTCTCGGCTACACAAAAGTTCCAGGAGGAACTTCCATTTAAGGAGCACACTGGTATAGACCCTAAATCCAACCCTGTCTAAGCCAGGTATGAAAATTAAAATTATGGCGGATACGCAGTGTTTTTATAACTGTTTGGGACTATCTTATCTAAGCATTGTTTTTGTGACCAGACTTATCTAGAAAAGGCCAGAATCAATTATTTGTGTGTGTAAGCCGCAGCCCGGAGTTTTCTAGTAAGAAAGGCAATAATATAAATAAGGACCGATCAGCGGAGGAGTTTAGTTGATAAAGTGATCTCGAGAAATAAACAGAAATACACCGAACAGTAAAGTGCTAATATAATCAAGTTTGTGTGCATATAAATTAGATTTAAGTGATTAGTTAAGTATATATAAATTAAGTGTTAGTGAGTTAGTGTTTAAATAAATTAGTAACTAGCCATACCGAGTGTTTGAAATTTATCCCACCTGTAATAAAAACTTTTAATAAATAAGAAAAACATTACAACATGATAATACCACGCTCGACTCCGACTAAGCCGTTGAATCCTGCAAGTGACACAAAACTTCAGTTTGATACCAATAGTTTTTGCCTCATTTTTTCTTTATATTATATGTAAATAGAAAACTAGTTGTTTCTCCATTTACTTGTAAATAAAACAACGTTTTCCAACTATTTTAGATAAACATAAATCATTTTTAATACCTACACGTGTTTTTAAAATTAATTAAATTTGTCTAAAATAGTTGGAAAACGATGTTTTATTATATATAACTATAAATATTCTTACGTTTTGATAGCCTAGTTAAAAATATATAATTTAAATATGCACATCTCTTGCAATTCGTCGTTTGTTTTAATCTGCATTATATTATTCTTTGTTTGTTCTTTTTCCGGCTGTCCCTCAATTTCGTCTTCTAAATGTGATTCACCAGATTGTGCTGTATAAGTTTTTGTTTCAGGCATAGTATTGGGTCCAGATATAACAGATGTCCCTTCTTGCTCCTGAGTTTGTTCTCTATTAGACGTGAAAGGGGTTTCCAAAAGCATTTTAAAAAAAATTTGCTTGTCGTTTATTTTCAGCTTCTATTTCTGCTTCTCATTTTCTGTAATACGCTCCTGACTGTTTTTTGTCTGACATTGCAGTAATTTAAGCAATAGGTTAACCCTTCAAAATTTAAATAAATATCACACTTTATCTTAAACAACAACATCAACATACACTTCCACACTGCTGTAACACACAGTAGGTAGCAACTAATTATTTCTTTTTGAATTTGAACACACTACCCTGATACCGGCTAGATAAAACAAAAAATATTTATTACCTGCAGGTGGTGCGGTGGCGACTGGCGGCGCCTTTCATTCCCCAATAAAATAACAGCACTTGGGCTTGCTTATCTTCTGACCGACCGGCGCGGCGACGACGCCTTTATTTGTCGATAAACTAATACCGCCCGTCTGTTCACGCTCGGTAAGGCACAATACGTCATAAGCAAATAAACTGATTGATATATTATGCACTTAATTTATACTGGGTAATAAACAATTTTACACATTTTCTTGTGCTCTAGTTTATTACTTATATTTTTTTATATTAGACACTTTTAGTTCTTGCCAGTTTCTTATTAACTATCTCTTGATTTGGCGCTCCTAGATGTTGGCGCCCCGTGCGGGCGCACGGTTCTCACGGGCCTTCCGCCCGCCCTGATGGTTTGAATCCTTTTTTGATAGGGATTGATTAGTTAGCAGCATTGGACACCATTTCAAAGAATGTATGTACTTTATTATTATTTGAAATTTTTTTTTGTGATAAAAGGCAACTCATTTAATCGTAAAATCCAAATTTAATGCACACGTAAAAAATTAGAATCGCATACAACAAAAATTGTGATGTTTGAATAAATAAACAATATTTAAAAAAATAAAAATTGCAATAACGTCGTCCCGATTTAAAATAATCCGGTTCAAATAAAATAAAAATGAAACTGGAATTCACCAAAAGCGAAATGAACATAATGATACCTAAAGGTATCTGAAAAACAGCTATAAACTTCAACTTTCGGAATCGTAAAGTGATCAAAAATAAAAGTTCGATAGTTCCAGCGAGGTTCATACTTATAGGTATATAGTGATTTACTGGACAATCGTCTAAGTAAAGTACACCCATTATTAATTTAGATATAGCGACAAGAGAACTTACAGTTAAACAGATGATACGAAATTTCTTCGTGGCTTCCGGTAAAGGATTCATCTTTTTTGGAACGTCTGGACTGATTTTCAGCCATGCTCGGTGTACTCTGCGATCTAGAGGTTCTATAGGATGAATCTTGATAATGGTGTTACTGTCTCGAGTTTTTCTAGTTTTATGATTCAGATCTTCATCGGTATTTTTATTGTTATCATCATTACCACCATTACCATCATTACCATTATTACCATCATTACCATTATTACCATCATTACCATCATTACCATCATTACCAGCATTACCATCATTACCATCATTACCATCATTACCATTATTACCATCATTACCATTATTACCAGCATTACCAGCATTACCATCATTATTATGATTATCCTGATTACCACCATTAGTTTCATTTGCATTTTCTGTCGTAGGGTACCCAGACGGATTCAGCATAGCTGTAAGTGCGCTTATAATCGGTCTACCGTACTCCATGTAAAAGGAAAGGAATTTTTCACTTGAATATCTTTTGTAATAATAAATATAATGTAAATAGTGTCAAAATATTGACAATGATGTTTTGAACAGTTGTTGACATTTGTTGTTGAGTTAAATTTAGATTTTGCCTGTTTATATTCTAAAATCGATAGAGATTAAAAAGTGAGTGACAGTAGTGAACGTTTAGAATCGATATATTTTGACAATTAATTTGACTTTTAAGTAACTGTTGGAGAAGTCAATAATCTAACCTCGTTTGAATCTACCAAATTATGAATGAAAAACTGTCAGTCTATTTTTATTAGAAAAAAGTAGGGGTCCGGTGCACTTAGCGACCCTCCGAATTTTGCAACGATTTGTTTATTAGAAAGCTCTACTGTTATAGAACATTTTAAAAGAAAAAAATGTTTGAATCATGAAAGAGAAAATCGAAATTAAAAGTAATAAAAATCTGCAAATTTTCAAAAAATTTGACAATTATGTCTAGATATCAGATGGTCACAAATTTTAGAAGGAGAAGTGTTGCCAGTTCTCATTTCCGTGACTCGTGTCTGTTTGGCAATACTTTACACAAGATTTATACTATCTTCATGATCTAAAATGTATGTATTGAAAATGTACTTCTTTGGACGTGTTATGTATGTTCTGTTATAGTTGTAGCGTAGTTCCAACTATTTGCCCAATTTATAGGAAATTATAATGGTTTTTAAATAAAAAAATTCCGACTTTTTATTTTGACTTTTAATCAAAAATGACATTCATGTAAACTATGACAACAAGACACAGGATCAGTCAAACCACTTCTAACACTTCCCCTGGATCTTTGATCCCCAATTTCTTCAAATGATCATTCAAAACATTTGCTGATATGATCTTGGTGAATTGGTCAGCTAGGTTATTCTTTGACTCCACATATTTCAGAATTATTTTCTTCTGTTCTATCAAATCTCTGATATAAAATAGTCTCAAGTCTATGTGTTTGGATCTATCAAATGTGTTGCTTTCTGCTCATTTTATTGATCCTTGATTGTCTACAAATATGGGAAATGGTTCAGCAAAAACATTCTCCATGTGGATTTCATGAACTAGCTTCTTCAAAAACATGAATTCTTTAGAGACTTCACTAAGTGCAACGAATTCAGATTAGACAGTGCTGAGAGTAACATAATTCTGTTTTCTGCTACACCAACTGATGGCTCCTCCTGCGAGAACAAATACATATCCGCTGAATGATTTCCTCTCCATTGAATTTGAAGCCCAGTCTGCATCTGTGAAAGTTTCGACTGTTCTTTCTGTCTTCTTATATTCAATACCATACGCTTTGGTCCTATTCAAATATCTCAGCATATGTTTTATTCCCATCCAGTGATGCTTGGTAGGATTTTGGTTGAACTGACTCATGAAAGTTGCTGTGAGTATCATGTCAGGCCTGGTCGTTACACTTAAATATAGAATGCTTCCAATACACTTTTGATATAACATTCGTTCGTCTTCGCTAAGTAATTCGTCGTCATTCATGCAAAACTTTTTCCCAATAGGTAAAGGTGTAGCTGCACCTTTTGCTTGTAACATGTTCATTTCTTTCAATAGCTCTACAGCATATTGTAACGCTCTTGCGTCGTTACTTGACGGGTTGGCGCCTTAACTACAGGTGACGGGTTACCTCGGGCGCCAGTTTATTAAAGTGGTATGCTCCACTCGCACCGGGCAGCGTCAGTGAAGAAAAAATACTCCAGGGGTCACTTTATGGTGGTGACGAAAGTGTTGCGGCCGGTCGGGCAGATTTTACTTGCCTCCCCGGCTTCGTAACCTGGGTATTAGCTGCTTAACGTTCTTACCTATTTACGGAGGTTTACTGGTAATTGGAGTTGGAGAGAAGAGAAACCAAAAGTTACTTATTTACAAAGAGTCTTTATTAAACGGAAAACTAAACTAAATGTCTTCTATTCGGGTAGGCGGGGCAAAAGCACTAGTACTAACTACTATCCCTACTGGTTTAAAACGGTCTCTACTACGGTGAGTGAAACAAAGCTATGTAAGCGGAAGCAACAAAAATGGGCGGGGGTGCGGTGGACGGTTAGCGGAAGTCGGGTGATGCGGTGGACGGTTAGCGGAAGCGGATTGCAAGCGAAAGCAAAAAATGGGGCGAGGATGCGGTGGACGGTTAGCGGCAGTGGGCAGAACTACTACGGATTGCAAGCGAAAGCAAAAATGGGGCGAGGATGCGGTGGACGGTTAGGCGGCAGTGGGCAGAACTACTACGGATTGCAAGCGACCCTCTAGGTTAATCAAAGCTCTACTCTCGGGGGATATGGCTCTCGGTTTCCGCGGTATCGAAATCTCGGAGTTGCGGCGGCCACCACTAGGATGTGAGAACTCAACTTTCTAGTGGCGGACACGGTACTCTTCGATCGGATGGCTTAAGGCCCAAACACGGCCGCTGCTAGGATGTGAGAACTCAACGTTCTAGCAGCGGACACGGTTCCCCTCGATCGGATGGCTTAAGGCCCAAACACGGCCGCTGCTAGGATGTGAGAACTCAACGTTCTAGCAGCGGACACGGTTCCCCTTTACTTCCCCTGGTCGGATTATACGGCGAGAACCATATACCCTAAGGTATAAAATTCGGAATATCACTCACCTCGGTAAACGGTTCGGTTACTCAAGCGGAATCGGTTTTCTGAAAGAGAACGGTTTTATGAGCACAATGAAGTCTCTTAGTTTTAAGTCTCACCTGCGTATGCGGGTAAGGATCTGAGTCTACGGATAGACTGACTACACTGAGAATCGTTCTGCTTTACGGTATGGCTTGTTGGGGATACGGCGCGAAGTCGTAAGTGTCGCCGACTGTCGGTGCAGGTTTGATAAATTATATTATGTTATATTGTACCGATGTTTATATTACTTTGTATCGAAACGGACGGAGAAATACGGTGTTCGAACGCTTTATTTTATATTATACGGAAGATTGTGCTTTTGCCCGGTCTTTGAAAATGTAACTTCGTTACAATATAAAGTCTGGTTCAACATAATTGAATTTTCGTCCCTGATCACTTTTATTTACAATACGTTCCTTACTTCTCCTAGATCTTTGAATTCAGCCTTCAAATTCATTATGTTCTTGTGGTTTCCATATATCAGTATATCATCAACGTATACAGTGATGATGAGGTTTCCTTTCTCCTGATAATAGACACATGGATCAGATATGGATCTGGAGAAACCTGTGCTTTTAATGAACTGATCTAGTGTCCTATTCCACATAAGACCCGATTGATGTACGCCATATATGCTCTTATTCAATTTACAAACCAGTTCTTTCTTTCCATCTGAATTATTGTCTGGTAAATTATTGGGTTTCAACCCCGTCGTTAGTTACAATAGTAGTGTACCTTGAGTGAAGTGTGGCTATCTGCCTAATTGATGGAAGCCACCATACATAAAGTTGACTACAGAAAGAGAATGTTAACCTATATTTTGTTGACATAACGCTAACTTCAATTAATTATTATGTCATGTGCTGTAACAATAAACCTAAGCTGAATTGAGGCTTTAATCAACTTTCAACTTGACAGTGACAATAAACAAATAACATAATAGCAAAGTGAACTAACTATATAACATTCTTCTCCTCTTCAGTTTCTTATGATATCTTCAAAATGCTTTGGAGGGTTTCTATTTCGTTCTGAACGACGAGGCAAAATCTTTTTCACTTGATCAAATGGAACATTGGGATTGCTTTCTTCCTTGTCTGAGCCTTTCTCTAATATCACCGAACCATCAGTTGAACCTGAACCCAAATTTTCTTGATCCAGATTTGTACTGGTTTCCTTCAGCAACGATGTATCTCCTCGAGGTGCCAGATGTCGAGTTGAAACAGTAGTTTCTTTACCATTAGAAAACCGTACGTGAGCATAATCTGGATTCACTTCGACCAGTTCCACTTCTTCCACTGAAGGTTCGTATTTATTCGCTCTAACGTGCCTTCTTAAGAATACAGTGCCAGGAGTAGATAGCCATGTTGGCATTGATAATCCATTTTGCGATCTTCGTGGATGAATAAACATTCTCTCATGAGGAGTACAATTAGTTGCCGTACATAGAAGGGACCTTATTGAATGCAGAGCTTCTTGCAAAACTGAATCCCATTTATCTATCTTCAGGTTCTTAGATTTCAGTGCCAACTGAATGGTTTTCCATATTATACCATTATATCTCTCGCATTGTCCATTTCCTTGAGGATTATACGCAGTTGTACGACTTGAAGCAATACCGTTCGATTGCAAATATTCTTTCATGTCATGGGATATCAGCGAGGTTCCTTGGTCAGAATGTATATACGTAGGCATTCCAAAGATTGCAAAAAGTTGTTTCAAGCACCAGATGACGGTTGCGGAAGTTTTGTCTGGACATGCAAAAGCAAAAGAGAATCGTGAATATTCATCAACAACAGTTGAAACATATTTGTTGTTAGTTGTTGATGTTAGGGGTCCTTTAAAATCAATGTTGAGCCTCTCAAATGGAGATGTCGATTCTATTAGAGTTCCCTGGCTTTTATGAAATCTTGGCTTGATTTCGGCGCAAACTGGACACAATGCGGTAATTTTTCGAATATCATTCAAGTAAAAAGGTAGATTTTTACATCGAACCCAACGATACAACCGAGTCACTCCGGGATGACATAAGGAGGTATGTAAGTTATATAAAGTTTTATCACTTTGTTCTCTTGATATACCTGAAGCTATTCTTGAAAAAGTATCAGCTACTGTATTTTCTAGTCCAGGTCTATAAATAATTCGTAACTGACACAGGATAATTATAGGCGCCACCGCATAATCTTTTCATTTTTTATTTTACTTGAAGCTTTATGATCAAACATGAAAGACACTGATCTCTGGTCTGTTATGAGTTTGAAATGTCGTCCAATTAGGAAGTGTCTCCACTTCTTGAGTTCTTCAGCTATAGCGTATGCTTCTTTTTCACAGATGAATGTTACAGGTTTGCCATCTTGGGAGAGCTGAGCTGCTATCGTATTCTCTGAGGCATCGGTTTCCACAGTGAACATAGCAGTGTAATCAATTGATTTAACAGTTGCATTAGCAATGTTTTTCTTCAAAATTTTAAAGGCTGCTACAGCACTTCCAGACAAAGGAAAGGTTTTGCATTCTACTAATGGGTGAATCTTTTCAGAAAACTTGAGAATCCATTTTGAGTAATGTACAAACATTCCCATTATTCGACGGAGAGCTGACATGTTGTTTGGTATAGGTAGTTCCAGAAGTGGCTTCAGTCTATCAGGATCAGGTTTGATTGTTTTCTTCTCTATACAATAACCAAGAATTTTTATTTTATTCGAAGAAAACACACACTTTTCTTTATTTAAAGTTAGGTTATACTTCTCGGCAGCTTTCATGAAAAGATGAAGATTATGGTCATGATGTGCTTTATCGGATCAGCAAATTGTCACGTCGTCTAAATACGCAAAAGTATCTTTCAAACCCTCTTTGTTGATGATGTTTTGAATTACCCTCTGAAAGCAGGCAACTCCATTGGTAACTCTGAACGGAATTCTAAGAAATTGATAAAGGTTACCACAAGCTTCGAAAGCGGTGTACTTCTTCTCTTCTCCTCTGATGGTGATCTGATGGTAGGCACTACGAAGGTCTATGGAACTGAATATATCCTTTTCCACGATATCTTCAATCCGGGGTAGAGGGAAAGCATCAAGCATAGTAAATTTATTGATTGTCTGGGAATAATCAATGACCATTCGTTTTTATGATTATCGTTTGAAGTTATCAGAACTTGTGCACGCCAGAGTGAATCACTTGATTCTATAATGTTCTTATTCAATAACCTTTCGATTTCTTTTTTTATGAACTCGAGATCGCCAGGACAATATCGACGTGATTTCACTGCAATAGGTTTACAGTCTATAGATAAATTTGAGAATAGAGGAATTGGGTCCAGATTAGCAATAGCTAAACTACATACTGTGAGTGGGCACCTCGATCCACCGAAAGTTACTTTCACATCTGAGTGTTCTTTGAGTAAATTGTGACCAATAATTATATCTGCGCATAATTCATCCATTATTAGAAGTTTGAAATCTCGATAGATGTTATCCAGTATTTTTATAGAAACGATACAATATCCAATCACTTGTGATACTAAAGATGTGGAGGCCATTGCTATATCACATACATAAGGAAATATCTTCAATTTTCTGGATCTTGCAGACTTTTGTGAAATGACCTTTCTTGCCACATGCAGGACAGTTGGAATTTTTAGGTGGACACGTACTACGAAGGTGATAATCATATCCACAAAAGTAGCGTTTGGACGAAGCAGCGGACGTTGTTGGCGAATCTGAATTTTCTGTAAATTTTTGAGATTGGTCTTCGTTTCTGTTAGCAGGAGCAGCAGCATTGAACGATCCAAATGGTGTTACATACGCCTCAGAATGAAATTGAGCCATTTCCGGTGCTCTCGCATTGTCAAAAGCATTTTCCAAGGTTAGTGTATTATTTTCAAGTAGTCTTTGTCTAATTTGTGACCACTGATGAATGAATCTCGGATAAATGCATCCCTGTGCTCATCAGCAGATACTGCTTTTAAATTACACTCTTTACTCATTTGCTTCAAAACTTGAAAATATTGTTCAATGGATTCACTAGTTTGTTGTCGTCTCGTTGAAAGGGAGTGTCTGGCAAATATTTCATTCCTTGGTTTCAAGATGTCGATCACTTTTTCGTATGTACTACAATCGCTAATATATCCATAAATGGTAGGGTTAACATAGTTGATGAGAAGATTCAGTCGATCTTTTTCTTCCGTAGCTTTAGCAGCTTCGATGAAATTTTCGAAAGAGCGAATCCAATGGGTCCACTGTTGAGGTGCATCGCTTGAACAGGGTTCGACTTCTAACTTTTCAGGTCTGAGTAGCTTATTCATTTGATGTTGAAGAAGAAAATGAAGTTGATTAAATTGTAATAATAAACCTAAACTGAATTGAGGCTTTAATCAACTTTCAATTTGACAGTGACAATAAACAAATAACATAATAGCAAAGTGAACTATATATGTGCAAAACATTTAAATTTCAAGTTTATGTTAAAATATTTTATTACCTGTTAATTATAAAGTTCGTGGGTATAGACGCGTTTTTCTTTTCATATAATCTCACAGTTTCAAATTCAATTAATTTTATGGTGTTCTGCATATCTTAGCAATTTGACCACCCGGTATACTTGTCTTTTCTACTGTCCTCCTCACCACTCCGCCACTTTTCAGCACTCGGCATTACATCTACAAACACACTCCATCATTTTAAAAACAAATATCTTCCTTTTCCAAATAAACCATCAAAAATTTAACAAAGCGATTCTTGTCTATTTGTTGAATAATGTTGACTTACGCGTTTTCATTTCATTTCTGGAACAATATAATGATTTGAAGTGGACACCAAAGAAGAAATATCCGACAAAAACATCTCCATAAATTCATCATGCAAACATTATAGTAGAGTTGAAAACCGGGGCAAACAGACTTTTCAAATTAAATCCACTATTCCAGATGCAGACATTGCAGCTCTAATTCATTTGGCTGAAAGCTAAGTACTCTAAAAATTAATTATGGCAGATATCAGTATTTCTTTAATTAACTCGCCTCTGAAGCTCCTACATTTGAATGAATTACTTTAAACAATTTCAACAGTTTCTATAATTTTGATCTAAAAATATTTGAGTAGCTTATAATCACGAACTAATTTTTATGTAAGATACTTTAATACTAAATTTAATTAAAATGTTTAGTATGAGTCAAATTAGTCTAATATTTTTCTTAATAATTCAAATAGTTTATCCTGATGGGTGGGGTAAATTTATACACACGGTAGAAGGTTATATATGGGTGGGTAGACATAAATAAAATTATAATATGTACTAATATCTATATTTAATTTTAATACTGATACATCAGATAAGGGAGTTTTCATAAAATTGATATAATCATTATTACTTATCTAATTTTCAAATGAAATAAGTGTTACATATTAATTTATATATCGTATATATATATAATTTATAATTTAATATTATCATTATTATTTGGTGTCTGCAAATAAAGGAAATGACCGTGATTCGTTTTTTCTACATGTGACATTAATATACTCATTAATCGAAAAGAGTAGCATTTATTATAAAATATATAATGTATAGAAAGGCAAGAGAATCTCAGTTAAATCAGAATAATGGACTTTTTGCTTACTTCTAAATCAATTAATAAAAACCAACATGATTATTTATACATTCACTATACACAGTTAGACAACAACAAAAAAATTATTTCTATTTAATTTTATTAAAGTGTACAATATATTACCAAAAAGTATAAAGCGAACAAAAGATTTTAGTGAACACAATAAAATTGTACAACTTTTATTTTTCTTTATACAAAATGTCTTTTTAAAAAGAACTAAAAATTAACTATAAGGAATCACATTTCAACAAAGAGCAAAAGTAATACAAAAATGTATAAAGAGTGAACTGAGAGTTATACAAAGAATGAATCAAAATTATTTTCGGTCAGAATCTTCTTTCTTACAGTGCCATATCCGTGATCGGACGTAGGCGACCTCTCACTTCTACCTGTATTGTGCTCTCCAGTTACCACAGATAGAAGGGACCTACAGTTTAACGACGGATCCGAACGTCTATGTTGAGAGGCTGTACTAGGCAGAATACTGTCGGTGGTTTGCCATTGCCTACCGACAGGTGGCTCTCCGAATTTATATTATGATGTTAACTAGGCCCGGGTTTGATCCCGGGGCCTCTCGTTTAGCAGACAGAGCACCATTCCACTAGACTACGGAGACCACCTCGGTCAGAATATTTTATAATATCGTACAAAAGTGTCTATTAGGTGTCCACTTGATAGTGCTGCAGACATAACTCCTCCCTCCTTAAGTTTCGAAAAGTACGGAGTGGCTTTTTGAAATATTATTTTCTTCTGTAGGGTTTTCCTTTGGCCTCTTCTAGAAAATTTTCAAAATTTCAGTTCTATATTTGTTGAAAATTTAGACTAAGACATATGCAATTGCAATTCCAATAACTGTTCCTAATATGCTTATGTTGTTATATGGGTTATCCTCAACTTCTGTAATTGGTTCTAATTTTTTCGAAATTTTGCTAATTTCTTTAAGTTCCTCGAAGTCTATTTTTGTTATGTTCGGAATTTGGTAATTTCTGAAGCACTTAACGTTTCCGTTTCAATTTTTGATAGGATGAACAGTTTGCCTGTACTAATTGGAATTTTATTAATGTATTTCTGGTTATTAGTCCATATTTCGCATGATTCTGGAACTTTCATTAATATTGGAGACGTCACAAGAATATATCTGTTACTTCTACTTCTTGAAAATGTTTGTTGAGGTTTTTCAGGTATGATTAGAATTTCGTTTTCGGTGAGTGGTTCAATGATGGTTTCTTGCAAATTTACTTGAATGATTCTGGCAATGTGAGAGATCTTCTCCTTGGAGTAGTTGTGTTGTACAATTATCTTGGGATACAGGGTTTTGTCGGCAATAATATGCTTCTTCTAGGAAAGGACATTCTTCTTTTTCGAATTGGTTGTCTTCATTTTTGTGTGCCAAATAGGGAAATAGAGGGGTATACGTTTTATGATTTTGGATAACTGGGAAAATATGATAAAATGCGTTGGTTTTTTCTTTAAGGATATGAATATGAATTGCAATAATTAGTTTAAAATTTGATATTGACACTTAATTGTCCAAAAATTCATAGTAGGTTAATAAATTGTCAAATTTAGGAATTTGATTAGAGTCATATATCAAAAGTGACTGCTCGTCACTCGGCCATGTCACGTCACTCCACCCTCTTTTATATATTTTTGCGTTAGACGACAGACACTCTTATACCGAAAATTTCGTCTTTTTCCTCTCCCCGCAATACTATATTTTTTAATTAATTGAAAAGTATATTATCTACGGGCAAATTATGCATACATTTGCCATATAATTCATATATGATCTTCCAGTTGCGGCATCAATGAAAAGTTTCCATGTATTTATTAAAAAGATATTCAGTTCTAAAAAATAAAAGTTGTAACTTTTGTAAAAATATTTCTAAAGTTGAACGTTGGTCATGTATGGTTTCGATATTTCGGAAATAGAATCAATGTCGCCCCCGCTGATTCATTTCTTGCAGGTGTGGGGGTCGATGATTGAGTTTCATCCGCACTGATGCCCTGAATCTCGAATCGGGGCGTTATTCTTGGCGTCGTTTCCAACGTCATGCATACGCAAGCCTGTGAATACTCAATTTGCGAATAGTTCCTAAAATGATATTCTCGAGCACCGTTACTAAAATCATCGAATTGTATCGTCCTCACAACAGCGTCAGTTGACGTTACGATACAAATGTCAGTTGGTTATGTCAAATGTAAGGGTGCATTCAGATGCTACGTCGGGCGCGTTTTATGCGATCAGATGCTTAGATCTACTAAATAGTCGGGTCGTTCAGATGCTAGCGGACAATTCTACCAATCGTGCAACCATTTAATCCAGTCGACACATCGGTAGAAATTGACCCGCATGCGCTTTGCATTTTATAATGCATGATTGAGAAGTTTGGGTTGTGTTTACAAAATTACAAATAATAAATTAAAATATTCAACGAGACTGTTTACATTTTTTTCTACACCCACATGTATATTATCCATTTTCTGCACAATATATGGAAATGTAGGCCATTTCGGTTAACTGAACGCATATGATTTCATTTACATCCTAGAATGTATATGAAATCCACCAATCAGCATTTACATTGAGTACCCGCCAACTCTTCTTTTTTACAGTTTCAATGTAACGTCAAGATAACTACTTGTCAAAATATTTCTTTGGTTTCTAAGAAAAATATTTTAGTAAAATGAGTGATTCCAGTGATGAATTAGAAATCAATAAATATTACTCCATCAGATATTCGTTATGCCGCAAAGGAGACGTTTAACACACATCATTACCCCAAAAATAAAAAAGTAAACATGAATTTTGTTACAAAAAGTTCATGGATTGAACTGTGGTAAACGGAGTTAAAACTATTATCAGAACATGTTATCACTGCTTATATGAATGAAATATCGAGTGAAAACAAGCTCTCAACCCTTTGGACAACATATTCTATGCAAAAAACAATGATAAATATTAAAAGTAACATTGACATTTCAAGTTACTCTAAATTTCGCTGCTTTCATATAAGTTTGTGATGGATCAGTCTGTTAACGTACGTCTCTAACTGTATGCAGAAGAGAATATAGTTGGTTCAATCCTCGCTTCATGCGTTTATATTTATTGCAGATATTTGTATTATAAATAGTAACTTTCATAAAATTTTAGTTAGTGTTCATTTTTGGAATTTATGGAGGACGTCCTCGTCAAAAATTGAAAATTTTAAAGATTAATCATGTTAAAGATTTAGAAAATGAATATCAAGTTACTTTAGTTGATAAACAAACCCAAATCCTTTGTAATATCTTGTATGTTTTATGAGGTCTACAAAAAATATATTCTGCTTAGACCACCTGATATAGAACAATTTTTTGTTAATTACCAAAAAGGAAAATGTTCGAAGAAAGTAGTCGGAATTAACAAAATTGGTAATCAGACAAAAATAATTGCTGAATTTTTAAAATTACCAGATGCGAAATTATATACGGGACATTGTTTACGCCTTAAATAGTAAGAAAACTCATGAAAAATATTGATCATACATTTGAATAAATCTTCTTGTTCGGGATTTAAACCAAAATTGTTCACCAAATACGTTATAGTATATTGTACAATGAGCATGAAATGACGTAGGTATATGAAATGTTGTAGTACGAGCCTAGCGTGTAATACAAAATATCATATACCTACGAGTTGGAAATGGGTCATTTAATGCAAATTGTACACTATACTCTTTCTACGACCATCATAAATCATAAACAAAACTGTAATATTTTACATAACAATTTTTATTATAAACTTTCCTGCCGTCATCGTTGCATGGTTTAGAGAATTTTTTCTCTGATACGCAATGGGAGAATAGGGGACGCTATATCGCAACCTTAGATATCCATACAGTCTACTTCTCATTCAGTTCTCCTTACTCTAACATTTTTGATTTTCTTTTTGTACATGTACCTATCTACGTCCTGAAACAAATAACGTTCAAAGTTTAAAAAAATTTACAACTCGTAAATAAAAATACTTTATATAGAAAAAATCGTTATAATTCACCTGCGGAAAAAGTTATCAATTATCGTGTCTCTTTGAAGGAGTAATATCACCTCCTGCATGTACCAGGAAAGTGACCGATGTCCTTCTAAAGCAATGGCTAGTTTACATATCTGGATCAGCATGTCAATGTCAAATCATCCTCACTAAATTATTAGATAGATATATATGGCCAAAAAATTCGTTAATATAATGACAGTCTAGTAGCGCATGATAGTCGTGGGAAATGAAATAGGTATTTCGATACAGTTAGCCCATGGGAAATGAAAACCTGTATTCTAATGTGGTAAGCTCCTTAATCGAAGACGCACTTGAAATGTACATTTTTCTTTATGGTCGTAGAAAAAATATTTTATATTTTTATGATAAATTTGAATATGTGAAATTTTATCTGAATAAATTTCAGTCAATAAATTGAGAATTATTTGGAAAAATATTTCTTTGTAAGTATCAATTGAAAATAGAAAAAGGTGGATAAATTTAATATACGACATGGTATTTTACGTGATTTAAAAAATTTTTGTGATTTGACTTTGATTAGGTAATTTAATTGTTTATAAAATGGAAATTTATTCTTTCTAGAGTAACTTGAGACGTGTACATGGCGCAAAAGTTTTACTGACATCCGTAGATGGCAGTTTTGGTAGTACTCGTATATGTAAATACTTAATTATTTCGAATATATCAGAACTAGACATTATTGAATTATGTAGAGAGTTTAATTTGGAAAATACTATAACGTTATCTAAATTATCTATTAAGGTAATCGTTGATTGGCAATCTAAAATTATTTGTGATATAATTTCCTGAAAGCATAGTTAACTTTCAAGAGTTTCTATTTTATGATAAAATGAAGCTTGTATTTTTTCTAAATTATTTTTAAGTGTCTCTTGATTATTATTTAAAATACTTATAAATTTATCAAAGTGTTCAATAAGTTTGTTGTATAAGGAGATTATTGTAAATTAACTTCTTGAATAATACTTTTCTGTAGTATATCAATTGCTTTGCTATATCGTTCTTCATCGTCTGCATCTAATGTACTACTTAAAATCTTGCAATTTGTCCTTCCGCATTTTTGAAATTCATCAGCCACTGTAGTGCTTTATGGTCGCTCCTGATGATGAAGGGTCTGCCATAAACGTATGTGTGAAAGTGTTAATTGGCCTTTACAATTGCCAACAGTTTTTTTCTTGTAACGCAGCAATTTTTCTCCGTCCTTCCTAGGGTCTTACTGAAATAAGCAATAACTTTTTCTTCGCCATCTAGTTGGTATGAAAGGATAGCTCCTATGCCATGTTGTGAAGCGTCGCAGTCGAGAATAAACTGACCTTCTTCTTTTGGGACTGTGAGCTCTGTTTCTAACTGTGCTCTGCAAGGATGTACGTTGACTAGATGTCATTTGGTTATCCGAGTTCCTAACTTGGTTTCGAGATCTTGATAGAACTCTACATGTTCTCCGCAGATGTCCAATTCTTCCGGGATTCTTGAATTGCTGTACGACTTTGTAGCGTGTCTTTCAGTAGGATTTCGATTCCAGCCATAACTTCGGTTGAATTCTCCTCCTCGAAGTGTATTGCTCGTAATTTTGAACGTCCGGTTTCGGAAATGGTTTCAGCAGCTTCAAATTCTTGAGCAAAAGTTAATACTTCTTGTAGTGTCAGATGGTGGCGTAATCGAAGGGCTTGTTGCATTTCTGTATCTCTTAAACCATCAATGAATGCTTGAACGCCAAATTGTTCTAAGAATTATTTAGGTGTCTGTTGATAGGCTAAACTCAATAGTCTTTCTATGTCACTTCCATATTCTTGGAGGCTCTAGTCTAATTTTTGCATGCGCACCTTCAATTGACTTTGGAAAACTTTATATGTTGCTTGGGTCATAGCTAGGGTTGCTTTGGGGTAATAATTGTTGAATGCATGCGGCTTGTCCACGGAGAGCAATCATAAGCGAGGTGGGTTTCTCTTGATCATTCCACTTGTTGGCACTAGAGCTACTGCTTCAAATTGGCGTCGATATGCCTCCCAAGATGACTGGCCATCATATGTAGGTGGCTTGATAACCTGGTTGTGTCTCAAATTTACTATTTCAGTTTTGGCACTATCACTAATGAAACTGCTATCATTGGGATTAGCTTCTATTTTCTTTACTAATGCATCTAATTTTTGTCATTTAAAAACGATAATTATACAAAACAGAAGCTGGATTTATAAACTCTGTTGTTCGTTATTGGTTGTTCGTGATTCCCGCTGCTCGAAAATGAAACATTGATATCACATACATGCGTTTATAAACCGGTGTTTTCGTGTTGTTCGTCGTTTCCACGTCGTTCGTCGTTGCTCTCAAATAACCAAATTTTATATCTTGTTATTCTTGTTTCGCCGTTCCACCAATGAAAACTGAAGTTAGTGCCACATGACTTGATTTGTACCAATCATTTTAAACTCAAAACTGACACTACTGTTTTTACGGTCAGTCAAGAAGGGCGCTACATTCAAATAAGCTATTATTTATTGATGCACTTCGACAGAGCATGAAATGAGGAAGACTATTGGTGCTACCAGCTGTCGAGTTAAAAGCACTAATCAGATTCACTCTTGTGATGCGCGATTTCTACATGTGAAGTTGACATTTATTACTTGACGTGGCGCTGTTTATGATAAGAGCTTGTGGTTTGGTTTGGTTGTGACCAATCAAATTTCAACAACGCCAGCAACGGAAACCGATATAAATTGGTTGACTCGGGAACAACTGTGAATAACGAATCGCCAGCAACTTGGAAAACACGACAAGCAACGAACAACGGAAACAACAGAGTTTATAAATCCACCTTAATAGTGTTTACATCACATTGTTTGTGTTTTTTCACGGCAAATGACATAAGCGTCATCTTTCTCGGTCCCTATTCTGCCCTCTTCTTATTCTCAGTCCAAGCTGTCATTCTGATATTCATAGAACAGGTGTAACAATACTATCTTTAATGATATAATAATGTTTTATTTAGTTATTTACTTGCTTAAAAATAATGTCTAAATCTACATAGTGTATAAATGTATGTTTATTATATATAATACGAGAATTTCCTAATTGAATAGGAAGGATTAGGTTTTCAATTTTAATGGAAGATACATCCTCTTCAATGCATTGTATCTGCAGAATCATGGTGTATGTTGTCATCAATGTCAGGAGGTTCATCATTAGATTCCTGTAACAATTTATTTGTTACTAATCTCGGTTTTTAAGTTTTTACGGTATGTACCTTTATTAGTTTTAATGAGGACACCTTTTTGACTCAGTACTTTTGTCTTTATAAATTTGGGTAGTTTTTCATTTCTCTCTTTGGTTTTAAATAGCGTGTTTCTTGGTTTGAAAAATTTAGGGGATTTTAGCACTTTTCATTTCGTTTTTTTATTGATGCCTCATATTACCTTTTTAAAGCACGCGTCAGCGTGTTTAAATCGAACTTTCAAACACGCGCGTTTTTTAAAGTCCCCATGGTAACAACAACAACTTGAGAAACGTAAGTATCAATGACAACTTTTTTTATTAGTTTTTAAATAGTATATTTTCATTGGGAACCAATGTCTTATTTGGTTTTTTCTGCAAGATGTATTTATATATTCATATATACACTGTATCCTTTTAAATATAAATAAAGAAACTTTTTGATTATTGATCTGACAGCAGTACCCCGTAACGTCAAATAAAAATAAATACTATTTGACGTTCACGAAACTTGGCTGGGCATCGAGGATGGACTTCCATTTTTTTGTAGTAATAATATAATAATAATATTTTATGATTCCAAAGTGCACCAATAAAAAAAATAGCGTAAAGTATTCGTGGATAACTGGCCTTTCAAACACTTGCTCTATTTCCACTTCCACTTTATCCACTTATACTTTAATATACTATTTTGAATAATTTTTTCTTTTATGGATTCATTATTTCGCTTAATTTTTTCATACAATATTTTACTATTTTCTTCATGATCTTGTATGTAAGTTGATATAATCAAATGATCATCTAAATCAAAAGGATCGGGGTTGTTTATGTGACCTTTAATAATTTCGAAAGGTGTATATTTCGCAACTGAGTGAACACTATTATTTTAACAGAAAATGCATTTTTTATTAGTTGATCAAGTTTGAAATTTTTATTTTCTTCCTGTGGGCTTCGATAATGCTCGATCAGGGTTGATTGGAATCTCTCGACTGGAGAGTTGAATTACTATTTTTTGATGTTGTGAAGTGTAGATGGATGCGGTGTAATTTGTAAAAATCTTGAAGATCGAAATTTTTAAATGCTGTACCTTGGTCAGACGTAATTTTGCTAGGTAGACCTAGTATTGAGGAATACAAGTCTGTTAATCTGTATCTGTTGTTAAAGTTTGACAGTTTTGTTGTCAGGATGAATTAAAATAAAGATTATTATTATATTATATATCATCAGGGTAACCAAAAGAATAAATGGAGTTTTTGTCACCTAGGTCCCTAGTAGAAATTTATCTTGGCGCAATATTGGCCAGATGTTGCCACCAATATTCGACAATATTGGAATTAGAAAAAAATGGCAATGCTCAACCAATATTGCAAAGGCTCACTTGTGTCATCCACAAATAAATAAATAAAAACAATAAATGTAAACTAAGATACAAAGTCATAAGAAGTATACCTACATAATACCACAATATTAAATTATCAATAAAATAATAGATAATTCAGTTTTTTGTAGGTAAAGGAGAACATTATATTTGAATTCAGCGCCATCCAAAACCTACAGTTTCGTAATTTCAGATTTTTAACATAACTGTATCCGCAATTACTTTTAATCAAAACTTTTAGCGCCACATTCTGTATATATAGTTATTTTTCATTAATTTTAAGCTGATCTAAAAAATAATTTGGCAAGAAAAAAATTTATAAGACTTGTCCCAATTATTACACCCTTATACCAAAAATTGGGAAGCCTTATAATTTTTGTGAAATTATTTAGAAACAGTTAGTTTCATTTAAAAAAGTAATAAGAATTAAAGCATTTAGAAATATATACTGAGGTCCTAAATTTAAATGAATCACTTTCTATAGTGTAATACATATTTTTTTCCAACTTTAACATCCTATACTTCGAAAACCAATAATATTTTATCGAAGCATACCTTTTCGACTCGAAGAATTTGCGGAGTAGTTAAATAGGGCAACCTTAGTGGCCATTCGATGGAACCTCTAAGGCCAATGTTTTGCCCTAGAAATTTTGCATAGGGTGGTTTTTGATACGAGGATTGTTGTTCGTAAAAAAATTATTTCTGGGGGAAAATTTATGAAAATGTGATTTTCCTGAAAAATGTTCATCAGATTTTGCTCATTTACAATCTTAGCCCCAGTTTTTACATTCTGTAGCTATATATAAAATTTCATTAATAAACTCGTTCGCGTTTTTGAGACCGAGCGACCGAGTAAAATAATTTTATTTTTTCAACTTAAGCATCCTGCATTTCAAAAAGTAAATGAGTCGGCCACTCATTTCCTATTTCAAGTAGTCTAATTTTAAGAAAAGTTTCATCAGGCAAACGTTGTGAGCGTCATTTGAAAACACCCTGTATATTACACATACATAAGGTTAAGTAAAAAGCGTTTATTCATTTGTCTTTCTTATTTTTTTCAAATAGATATTCCAGACTTCCGGAAAAAGCTGTAGAGTAGTTAATCAATAGGAGTGGAAATTGTTTTCAGTTCCTGTAATTCTTTAATTTAAGAATTTTCAAATATTTCATTATTACCAACGGTTAAATGGTTGTTTCTTTTCATGTAAGTAATGGAAATATTCTTTAACATTATTTTAATTAAAAAAAATTAAATTTCAACTTGTATACTACGTACAACTTTATCAAACAAATAATGCATGGCCGGTTTTGTTCAATAACAACAAAAAACATTCATTTACGATGTACGTCTTATGACTTATCGACAACGATTACTATTCGAACAAAGGAATTCATTCAACAATACATTCCCGTGAAAAAAATGTTTTTATCAAATATGGAAGTATGCTAGACCCGAGAGTCCTGCACGATTGAATGATCAATTTTTTTATAACATTTTTTTCGCATAACTTTATAAAAAAACAAGTTATCAAAATGAAATTTTGGGTGTAAACGTAAAAAATGACGTAGAATTTGATTCCGAATTCAAAAATTTATTTTTACGACTATTTTACAAAGTCACCCCCACCCCCGCCCTTAGGGGGTGGGTGGGGGATGACTGATTTAGGTTAAAATGAAAGGTAATCATCCATCAATACATTCCCGCGAAAAGTTTTTTTCTATCAAATATGGAAGTATGCTAGACCCGAGAGCTCTACACCACTGAATAATCAATGTTTTGATAACATTTTTTTCGCATAACTTTATAAAAAAACAAGTTATTAAAATGAAATTTGGGGTGTATACGTAAAAAGTTACGTAGAATTTGATTCCGAATTCAAAAATTTATTTTTACGACTATTTTACAAAGTCACCCCCACCCCCGCCCTTAGGGGGTGGGTGGGGGATGACTGATTTAGGTTAAAATGAAAGGTAATCATCCATCAATACATTCCCGCGAAAAGTTTTTTTCTATCAAATATGGAAGTATGCTAGACCCGAGAGCTCTACACCACTGAATAATCAATGTTTTGATAACATTTTTTTCGCATAACTTTATAAAAAAACAAGTTATCAAAATGAAATTTTGGGTGTATACGTAAAAAATTACGTAGAATTTGTTTCCGAATTCAAAAATTTATTTTTACGACTATTTTACAAAGTCACCCCCACCCCCGCCCTTAGGGGGTGGGTGGGGGATGACTGATTTTGGTTAAATTGAAAGGTAATCATCCATAAATACATTCCCGTGAAAAAAAAAATTTGTCAGGTATGGAAGTATGCTAGACCCAAGAGCCCTACTCCAACCTTCGAATTAGTTTCGTTAGTATCACCGCGGCATTTAGACAGTGCGAAGTACATGCGGTCATTTTAAATTTTCGTTGAAATTAAGAAGTTTTTATTTAGTGTTGTGATTTTTTTTTTAATTGTGTGTGCTAAATATAATTCGGAAGTGAATTGTTCGCGTTTTAAAATAATATTGTGTAAGTGTATAGTGAAAAAAGTATGGATATCGTGACGTGAAACTTATTTTCCAATGGATAGGAGCCCCATAGATGCGAAATGGTGAGTGATTTTTTTTAAATTCAGTTCTGTCTAGCTTTTTTAGATATTATAAGCCAAGGGCGTCGCCAAGGGGGGACAGGGAGGGGCAGCTGCCCCCCCTAGAGATTCTAAAAAAGTTGCCAAATATAATGCAACCAAAGTCCTAAGTATTTGAGTTGATTTGCATGAAGTTCAAGCCTTGAACAATCATTCCCGGCGTCGAAACTCGAATGAATTCACCAATTCCACTCTTAATATTCCGTACTACGCTGCGCTCTGCTCTACTCTATCGTTGAAGAGGGAGAGAGGGAGTGGGGAAGCAAAGCAACATGTAGCCGCCTTTGTTTTATCGTCTGTCTGTCATTTATTCGTGCGTTAGCGTTGCCACTGCCCGCTTTTACGTTTGTTTTGTGCGCTATTATCACATCTAAATAGTTGCTGTGACCACATAATCACTATGGACATCCGAAAATTGTTTGGTGAGTATCACTTGCGTTTAGCTTTCGTATTTTCCGTCCGTAAAATAACGTCAATTGATTTGATTATAAATGCTGATTTTGTATCGGTTTTTAAAATCGAAAAGATCCGTTTCTAGTCACGATATCCGATTCTTAAGGGTCGTCAGTTTATACCAAAAGGAAAATTGCTCAATTTAATGGTTCAATCGAAAATAGGACCGTATTAACATAGCTTAAAGTAGAAAATTGTATGAATGAATATCGGCAGTGCCGATTCGGCACAGTTGGCTCGCGTATACTTGAGACTCCGGTGCGTGCGTGTCGTTGCGCCCGCTCTAGAATGCTCGAGCGAGGATGCCCGAGACCGCGCGAGCATAGCCGCGGCGGTTAAGCCGCTCGAAATGGCTAGGACTGTTGATATAAAAAATATCGTTGACGCTAGTCCTTGCGCGGGCTCGAGCCTGCCGCCGTCTTGAAGGGCATTTATGCTTTCAATGTGAATTGCGGACCAGAAGAAGTTGTTGCTATTTCAAATATTTTATTTTGCAGTTTTAAAAAGAAAGAAACCTGAAGGAGCAAGCAGTGACAGCGATGATTCCGTGGGTGACCAGGCGAGACCAAACACATCCAAAGAACCGAACTTAGTTCCCGACTCTTCGATAAATGACTGCAACGAAAATGACATCGGTAAATTTATTGGACAAGCATCAATGTTATCGACTGAAATGAAGAAAGAATTGCTTGAAAACACTTGGTCTCCGTCTGCGACGTATGACTTTGCGGAAGACGCTAAACATTTGAAGAGGAAATTCAATTATTCATGGTTGGAAACGTACTCTCCATGGTTGGCCTATTCCAGGCACCAAAAAGGAGCCTTTTGTAAATATTGTACATTGTTCCCGCCAAATCCAAATTCTTTTAGAGGCGTATTAGGGTCATTTATCATAAGGCCGTTTTGTAAGTTCAAAGATATTCACGAGCATTGCAAAAAGCACATGGAAACCCACTTCCATAAGATGGCACTGGAAGCCGCTAAATCATTTCTTGGAAGTGTGCCTATAGATTTACAACTCAACAAATACTCCCGGGGCATTATTGAAGAAAACCAAAAAATTATAACATCTATTATTTCCCGCATTACGTTTTGCGGGTCGCACGACTTAGCTCTGAGAGGAAAACATTATGGCGAAGGTATTCTCGAGGACTTATACAAGCTACGAATTGACGCGGGAGATTTAGTTTTGAAGAAACACATTGAGCATGGGAAAAAGAATGCAAGCTAGTGTTTTTAAATGAAACTCAAGGTCTCTAGTTAATTCTACAATATAATACAAGTTATTGAAAATTCTAAAAAATTGACAATTGTTTCGATAAATCAATATCATCGTCAGAATGACAGAAGTTACATTTCATTTTATGCCTACCTGATGTTTAGTAGTTATATTTTTGGCTAGACCAAGAAGTAACCTAACTTGTGATTGGCTTAATATATGTTTATAGAAAAAGAAGAAGATGTGATATTACAAATATTGAAGCTTAGATATTATTAGCCCTATGGTGATATCCTGGATATCATTTTTCCAATTAAGATCAGTATAACTGTGCAATGATATAGAAAACCAGGAAAACTATATCTGCTGATCTTTACAATTATCACTTAAGAAGACAGTTTATTAGTGGAGAATTCCCTAGATTTAACTGTTCATTGACAACTTCATATTGTGGGTTTCTTAAATGTCTTCTAATTTCCAGTTCTTCAAGGAAATCCAGTTCTTGTTTCTTTTCACAAATATGCAGCACTTCTAGTTCTGTGTTAGGTGTCAATGAATGATTGGTGTCAAGTAGATGTTTTGCGTAGTGGGATTTATCTGGTTGTTTTAATCTGTAAGCTCGTAAGTGCTCACTGTATCGTATTTCAAAATTCCTAAGGGTCTGACCCAAATAGACAGCATTACATTCTGGACATTTGAGTTTATATATACCTGACTTCTTTAATAGTGGTATTTTTGTTTTTACATTTAACAATTTTGTACTAACGTTACTTTCTGTTTTAAAAGAAATTTATGTGACAATTCCATTCAATTCTAACCACCCTGTCTCACACAGACTAGCAGCATATAATTCAATGATACATAGAGCTTTTTCAGTTCCTATGAACAAATGTAATTTTGATAGAGAGATTAATACAATTAGACAAATAGCAACATCTAACGGTTATCCATTAGATATGATAAATAAACTAATTAGTAAAAAAGAGAAAAAAGTGGCATTACAACTAATATATCCTAAACAAGCTGATGAAATTAAAACTTATAAAACCATCACATATGCAGGAAATATTTCTAATAATATTTCAAAGATAATATCTTCAGCAACGAATGCAACAATTTCTTTTAAAACAGAAAGTAACGTTAGTACAAAATTGTTAAATGTAAAAACAAAAATACCACTATTAAAGAAGTCAGGTATATATAAACTCAAATGTCCAGAATGTAATGCTGTCTATTTGAGTCAGACCCTTAGAAATTTTGAAATACGATACAGTGAGCACTTACGAGCTTACAGATTAAAACAACCAGATAAATCCCACTACGCAAAACATCTACTTGACACCAATCATTCATTGACACCTAACACAGAACTAGAAGTGCTGCATATTTGTGAAAAGAAACAAGAACTGGATTTCCTTGAAGAACTGGAAATTAGAAGACATTTAAGAAACCCACAATATGAAGTTGTCAATGAACAGTTAAATCTAGGGAATTCTCCACTAATAAACTGTCTTCTTAAGTGATAATTGTAAAGATCAGCAGGTATAGTTTTCCTGGTTTTCTATATCATTGCACAGTTATACTGATCTTAATTGGAAAAATGATATCCAGGATATCACCATAGGGCTAATAATATCTAAGCTTCAATATTTGTAATATCACATCTTCTTCTTTTTCTATAAACATATATTAAGCCAATCACAAGTTAGGTTACTTCTTGGTCTAGCCAAAAATATAACTACTAAACATCAGGTAGGCATAAAATGAAATGTAACTTCTGTCATTCTGACGATGATATTGATTTATCGAAACAATTGTCAATTTTTTAGAATTTTCAATAACTTGTATTATATTGTGGAATTAACTAGAGACCTTGAGTTTCATTTAAAAACACTAATATGAGCATATTCCACGAAGTAAGGGTCGAGACAGTCAATTTCATTAAGAATGCAAGCTATCGATCGATTGCTATTTGTGGAGATGTTATTAAGGCAGACATTGTGAAAAAAGTAAAAGAAGCAGAAGCTTATAGTGTGATATTTCCGATACTGAACAATTATCGATTGGGCTGCGATATTTTGACGAGGAAGCCAATGAGGTCCAAGAAATGTTCGTCGGATTTGTTCAGCTGAAAGGTCTGGATGCGAAATCTATTGCATATTGCATCGATGAGTTTCTGACAAAAGAAGACCTTAATCCTGCTGATAAATGCGTTGGTTTTGGATTTGACGGTTATTCGACGATGTCCGGAAAAGACGGTGGAGTACAAGCGATCCTTCGCAAAAAATATACCAAAGCACTGTTCTTTCATTGCTCGTCCCATAAACTGAATCTGGTAATAAATGATTTCAATATTCTTCCTGAAATTCGAAACACCATGGGAACCACTAAAGATATTATTAATTTTTTTCGGGAATCTGTTTTGAGAAGAAAATTGGTACCTAATATTGCCAGGCTCTGCAAAACAAGATGGAGTGAGAAACATAAAACTATCAGAGTATTTAAGGAGAATTTTCCTGTTATATTGGAAGCCTTAGAAAACTTATAGCGTGAAGGAAACAGTGCTACTCGAAAAAATGCCTTTCAACTCCATGCGGCTGCTTTCAAAATTTCGTTTATACTTTGTATTACTGTATTACTGTATTATTTTTAACTCAATGAGTTAAAAATTTCTTCCCTATTTCAGGGATTTATCCATTGGACAATGGGTTGAAGGTGTTGTTTTTATTATTATTGTTTTATTGGATGCTGACTGTGTGCTAAGCATTGTATTTTAATTCGTGTATGTTGCTTCTAAATGTGATGATTTGTTGTACACCCTGACCATGGGGCACTGAGGATGGTTTGTTATTAAACTGAAAGCGCTCTGCTAAATAAATCATTGTACCAAAATATAAAAAAGTCTTTTCTTGATAATTGTTTTTTCTCTGGTACACTCAGCTGACTTCACTCATTTATTAGTTGTTTTGTTTTTAATTTCTCTTTTTTATGTTAATAAAATAAATGTACTTATATGCATCTACTTGCTGTTTTTTTAGTAACTAAGTGCCAGCTACTAGATTCCAAAGATAGATAAATACCTTTTACAATATATAAATATTGAATTGTATTAAGTTGCTTTAAGTTTGAAATATTCATAAGGTAGGTATTGAATAATATAGTAACAATAGTTCCCTAATCTTTTGGCCATCAAAACAACTAAAAATATTGTATTTCATTTCATCTATGGAAAATAATGTTTCAACAGATTTTTCTGAATTTATTATAAATTGAGAATTTCACTGACTTTTTTCATAGATCCAATGAAATAAAATATTTTAGGTAAGGGATGAGGTAAAAGAAAAATTATGTAACTTTTGTTACATCTATATTATGTAATATTTAATACATAAATATTCTCTAGATATTATCTCATTTTTACATATATATTACATAGTAATTTGGAAATATTTGAGATATAATTTATAATATGTATTTCTTATATCATTATTGTTCTCTAGCTGTGCCGGCCTTTGTCAGTATTTAATACATAAATATTATCTAGTTGTGACTTCATATTTATATAACTGTGACTTTTATATTTCAAAAAATATGTAACATATATGTATTCAAAATGTTTTTGTGTTTGCTGGGCCCCTGCGCCATCGGCTGGCGACGCCCTTGTTATAAGCTCAACTCAAAATTCATAAATTAATTCACAACATTTCTATAAATTAGTTGTTACATACACCAAATTATTTATTTTTTCATTACATTTAATCAGAATTATTATCCTAGTTGATATTTGGCTTAACTTCGGAATGTCACAGATTGAGTTCGGATTTCATATTTTGGGACTAAAAAGTTTTAGCAAGGCAAACATTTCTAAAATTAGATTAATTACATTGTTTTACGATGATATTAATAAAAAAATTTGCGGATTTTTCAGTTTTGTTTGAAATATCAATGATTTAAAATGGGACTACTTTTTGACGCGGAGTAATTTGAGTGTGTCTGTTAGGTTATTTTGTGACATGCATATACGCATTTATTACGATTAGTAGGCTTAACAACTTTTATCACGGAACACGAAAACAGTCAGAAGCGTCTCTTTTCTTCGGCTATTTTGAAGTATTGAAGTATTTCAGAAAAAAACTGAATTGACCTTCAAATTTGTGATCCTAACATCAGAGCCGGCCTTAATAAATTTGATGGTTGTAAAATCAACAGGAATGGCGTTAGATATAATTAAATATTTGGGCGATTTTACCAATGCAATTTTTATCTCTGAATCTATATAGATTTTAATTGTTCAACAATTTACTGGAAATATGATAGATTTTTGGATATTTCCAATGTTTTACATATTCATTGTTTGAAATAAAAATTAGTTTTATTTCAATTATTTGGAGATTTCAAATGTTGTCAGAATTATTATTTAAACCTCAGTACAGGAGAATTTTCTTTTAATTTCTAGTATAAATATTGCATAACTTAGGTACCCAGAACTTTTAATCACATTAATTTTATTGTTGTCTGTGAATAACGTCATAACAAGAAGTGAAACATAATTTTTTTATTTATTTTAATGAAACTAACTGTGTCTATATAATTCCACAATATATGTTAAAAATTCTAAAAAAATTGACAATTGTTTCGATAACTGAATATCATCATTAGAATGACAGAAGTTACATTTCATTTGATGCCTACCTGATGTTTAGTAGTTATTTTTGGCTAGACCAAGAAGTGACCTACCTTGTGAGTGATTTAATATATATTAACAGAAAAAAGAAGAAGATATGATATTACAAATGTTGAAGCATTGATATTATTAGCCCAGTGGGGATATCCTGAATATTCAATTCAATTTTGATTAATTCATCCCTACGGCATGCCCCAGCAATACCCATGATTAAGATCACCTAAAAACAATATTCTGAGAAATTCTGTATAGAATAAAATAAATATTAAAACCTTTGTACCTTTCTCAGCAAATGTTCATCGTCAGGTGCAAATCTAATAAAGCTCTCCACTTGTTCCTTTTAGAATGTTTGTGACTTCTTTGCTTTGTAACCCACTGCTTCTAACTTCAAAAATGCAATCAGTATAGTGTATTTACTGATGTTAATATCATTTTTTATTTGCAAAGTGCTTCGAGGCATCGAATATTGTGACCACAAGGATGAAGATTGTAGAGTTTTGGATTTTTCGCCAAAATAAGTCAGCAATATATTCTCCGAATATTTTTTAATTTTTTTGTTTTTCGTATTTACCTCTGGATTTAGTTGGCAAAAGATTAAGAGTAATATTTTTATCAAAATCTGCTATATCTGGAGGTGTACTTGAAAATGCACTGTCACTATCCATTTTCCAAATTTATAAACAGACAACTTTTTTATAAACTAAAAATATAATAATGACGTTTCATTAATTTCATAGTCTACTATTTTCACAAAATAGTAGGTAGGTACTTAAATATGCAATCACTGTTGCATCTTGTTGTATAATGTATTGTCTACCTTCTGACTGTTATATTTTTAATAGGTAAATTTTATAAAATAAGATTTAATTTCGTTCGAAATATCTTCAAATATTAATATTTCAACTAAAATATTCGGACTGCCCTACATTTTGTTTTAATATATGTATTATTTACTACCTTTCTTTAGTTTACTGTAAATGAAAGCAGGTGAGCGGAAAAGTACGCTCTAGAGCGGAAATAATATCAAATTATGACAGATCACGGAAAACATCAACTTTGCGGTTAGATTTGAGTGTGCAAAAGTCTACTTTGGGTAGTGATCGTAGGAAAAAGATATTGTTAATAATTCAAATGATCTTTTAAGTGTTTATGATAAGCAACATAAGTATCCTCAGTCTCCACAATGAAATGGAACCGTTGAATTATATAAAATATCGAAATCAATTGGGCCTGTAGTTTGTTATGATAATTCTCATAATAATATATTAGCAAAAAACCTTAACAATATACTTAATAATTACGAATATACAGGGAGTCCCGCATAAGAACCCACACAGAGCGGAGGCGTATAGGGGAGCTGAAAATATTACGATCTAGGGCAATTTACCTCTATACCAAGTTGCATCCCTGAGGAGTTATAGGGCCTCAAAGTTGGACCCAATATTTCGAAAAAAATAAATTTTTTTGCAACGCTTTAACTTGAAAATACCAAATTTGGTACACTCTATTAGACTGTTGAGGGTATTGAGTAATGGTAAGTAGAAGGCGATCGAACCATTCTGGGGGGTTAATTAGGGGTGACCTCACCATAAAATTTCACAGAAGTTTTTTATTTGTCAGTTTATTTGAAAATTTTCATTTTCATCCCATGGAAAATTTAATTCCAAGACTTTTTTTACTCTTGTAATTTTGCATAAAATTTTGTCATTTCCAAGGAAAAGTCGAATAACTATTAGACGTAATTAACTCCATCCATATCATGAATTTTATATCAGGTTTAACAAATTAATAGATACATTTCAATAAGAACAATTTAATGGAAAAACAAATTAATAATATTGTATAAAGAACATGAACATTTTAATTTAAAGAAATTGCTGAAAATGATCACCATTTTCTCTCAGACACAAAATTATTCTTCGCCGAAAATTGAAGTCAACTCTGGCCAGTTTTATTATATTGCATTTGTCTGGGACTGGAGAAGAATAAACATACTCCCTTAACGCTCCCCAAAGAAAGTAATCACATTTATTGAAGTCCGGAAAGCGGGGAGGCCAATTATTTATTTTTGGTTATTCGACGTTTCCTATGACGGAGATACTAAGGCAACACCGTCTTACTACAGTTGGGACATTACGTCTAGATAAACGTGAGATACCACCTCAAATGTTATTCGTAAGACCAGAAAAATCCATTATGTTCGCATTTAGAGATAAGTGTACGCTCGTTTCCTATACTCCAAAACGTAAAAGTAATTTTAAGTAATTATGTTTCTCATTATTCTAAAACAATGAAATGTACACCTATTTTACAACTAACAGTGAGTTATTCCTCGTTTTTACAAATTATTTTACACTAAACTCAGTATGTATGAATTTAAAATAACAAGCTCTTTCAAAATCTGTAAAAATATATAGGGTGTCCCATTTAAATTGAAGAAGTTGATGCCATTTCCGGTTAAACCGGAAGTATATTATAAACAAAAAAATGTACATCAGATGCATTTCGCTCCGTTGCTCTACCTGCAAATTTTAATAAATATCGTTCTTTTCGTTTAAAAGATATTTACTTGGTTCCATACTTTATCCCAACCCCGTATATTAAGACAATCACAAGGTAGGTCAGTTCTTGATCCAGCCAAAAATATTTAATAAACATCAGGTAGGCATTAAATGAAATGCAACTTCTGTCATTCTGATGATGATGTTTAATATCGAAACAATTGTCAATTTTTTAGAATTTTCAATAACTTTTATTATATTGTGGAATTAACTAGAGACCGTGAGTTTCATTTAAAAACACTAATATGAGCATATTCCACGAAGTAAGGGTCGAGACAGTCAATATTTTAATTGCTCAAAAGCTTCCTGCTCGACTTGGGTCCATTTCCAGATTGCCTTTTTTTTGTAAGATTGGCAAGAGGGCGTGCCATCGTTGCAAAATTGGGTAAAAATCTTCGGTACCATGAGCATGTCTGGATGAATGATAATAGTTGCTTTAGATTAGACGGCGGCTGTAGATCTACAATGGCGGTAACCTTTTCAGGGTCCATGATTATCCCTTCAAGAGTAACTTGATGGCCCAAATACTTGACCTGTGAATAGCTAAATCTACACTTCTTCCTATTGGCCCTTAGATTGTAAGTGCGAAGATGTGCAAACACTCCCCTTAAATTTTGAAGATGCTGCTCGAAAGTGGAAGATCTAACTATAAGATCGTCAAGGTATACCAATAAGTTAACCTTACTAAGACCATGTTTTCAGTATACTGTGGAATTATCTAAAAAAAGTTTTTAACTATTTATTTCTTGGAAGACTATATAATAAAATAAATATTTAAGTTTCTTTTTTCTTTTTCAGCTTTTAATGCGCGATTTTAAACCGAAACGAAACGAAAATTATATTACGCGCGCGATTCGATACTGCGGTATGCCAAAAAGGTAGGTGATTGTTGAAAATAACGAAAATAAAAATATATTTGGATAAATTATTAAAAAACTCCGATATCGTTTAATGTGTAGGCAGCACATTAAAGTTTTTCAATATAAAATAAAGATTTCCTGCCTAAATCTCATTTTTCTTTGTATCAATTTGTTCTGTAAATTCAAATACCAAACTTATCTGAATTAAAGTTATTTTCATTGCTATATTGTCTTTTTAACTTCTATTATAATTATGCCAAAAAGACGAGTGAATATGATTAATTTTTTTTCGATAGATTTGAAATAAATATTATTGTAATGTAATGTTTTTCTAATTTATTTAAACTGTAAACGGGTGGGATAAATTTTAAACACACGGTATGGCTACTTACTAATTTATTTAAACACTAACTCACTAACACTTAATTTATATATACTTAACTAATCACTTAAATTTAATTTATATGCACACAAACTTTATATTAGCACTTTACTGTTCGGTGTATTTTTGTTTATTTCTCGAGATCACTTTATCAACTAACTCCTCCGCTGATCGGTCCTTATTTATATTAATGCCTTTCATACTAGAAAATTCCGGACTGCGGCTTACACAGACACAAATAATTTTTCTGGTCTTTTCTAGATAACTCTGGTCACAAAAACAATGTTTACATAAGATAGTCGTGAAAGCGTAAACAGTTAAAAAAGTGCGTATCCGCCATAATTTTAACTTTTATACCTGGCTTAGACAGAGTCGGTTTTAGGGCCTATACCAGTGTGCTGTTTCGCAACATTACCCCCTCCTTAAATGGAAGTTCCTCCTGGAACTTTTGTGTAGCCGACACTGGATCTTTGAATCGGCAACTGGCCCTGTTTCTACACTTTCCGATCTTATGGAAATAGCAGGGCACCGTCTTCATCGGATACTTATAACGGGGGTTGTAGCTGCAAATTAATATCTGGACACCGGTATTTCTGAAGATAACCTCTACCATGTTCCTGATAACTCGCCAATCCAACTGGTTACTCGCTATCTTTGACATAGCCAGTTTCTTCACGTTGGATTCCAACACATGGTCTCGGAGGTTTCGAAGTGCTTCTCACACATCGCGGTAGGTAGATCGATCTTGGAATTCATTTTTAGTTACCACGTAGAAGACGTACCGCGAATTATGTTTCAGTTTCAGTGTCTTGCCAGGGGCTGGAATCTGGTCTTCAAGTTTTTCTAATTGCCCGAACTTCTTTCGAAAGACGGTTGCCAACCCTCGTGCGTTCTTGATACGGGCGGGGATGTTGTATGCCAGTGAATAATCTTCCGGGAGAGTGAACAGATCTTATTGTTGTTCCGAAGTGAATCCATATCTAGCTTTCCCGGTACCTCCATACGTGCCCATAAATTCCTCGAAGGTAGGGTCAGACACATCTCGAATAAGGTTTACTCCTTCCTCCAGGTCATGGTCTCCTTCGAATGGCGCTAGTCGGTTTTGGTGAACTACTTTTGATTTTCCGTTGGGGATCTTGCTTATGCGATATATAACATCATTGATCCTTTTCTTGATTAAGTATGGACCTTCCCAGGATTTTTGTAATTTTGGAGAAAATCCTTTTCTCCTCGCCGGGTTGTGTAACCATACTTTGTCCCCTTCTTTAAAACCGCCTTCTGTGGCCTGCGTGTCGTACCGACTTTTCATTCTGTCGCTGGCAACTTGAAGATTTGTTCGAACTAATTCATGAATATCGTCCAGCCTTCTTCTCAATTGGATCACGTAGTCTTCGCCTGCTATATCTTCTCCAGGCCGACAGCCAAATTCCAGGTCACAAGGAAGCCTCATTTCAAGTCCAAACAGGATTTTCGCCGGTGTTTCACCCGTGGACTCACTGACGGCAGATCGATAAGCCAATGCGAATAGGGAGAGATACTGGTCCCAATCTCTCTGATGGCTGGAAACTACTTTGGCCAGGTATTTTCCAATAGTCCTGTTCATTATCTCGACCATTCCATCTGACTGTGGATGTAAAGCTGTTGTCCTGGTCTTCTTCATTCCCAGCTTGTCGCAAATCTCCTGGAATAGATGGCTTTCGAAATTTCTTCCCTGGTCACTGTGGACTTCCATGGGCACTCCATATCGGCTGATGCATTCTTTCACCAATACATCCGCGACAGTTGTGTCCTCTTGGTTCGGGATAGCGTAAATTTCCACCCGCTTTGTGAAATAATCCATTACAACCAGTATGTACTTGCTACCATTTTCTGTCGTTGGAAATGGTCCAGCGATATCTAAAGCAATCCTTTCGAAAGGGTTTCCAACATTGTACTGTTTCATGGCTGCCTTTCTCTTGCGATGCGGTCCATTACTCGTAGCACAAGTCGTACATTTCTTACACCAGTCCTTCACATCGTCGGAGCTGTTCATCCAATAAAACCTTTCACGGACTCGCTGAAGGATTTTCTTCACTCCCAGATGACCTCCCGATGGACTGTCGTGTAACTTCTTCAGTACCTCAGCTACTCTTGTTCTCAGGATAACTAGCTGTCTCCTCATCTCAGAACCATCATCGTTTTCAAGGACTCTTTTCAACAGCCCTTCTTCCAGGACAAGGGAGTCCCACTGAGCCCAATACGCCTTGAGTTTCGGTGAAAATCTTGACACTTCTTGCCAGGTAGGTCGCCGATTTTCTTCCTTCCATTGCCGGATCATCTTCAGGTTAGGATCATTCTCCTGATCTTCTCTGGTCCTGGTGGGTGACAATTCCTCGTTGACTACCGTAATTCTTGAAACTGCAACTTCCTTAGATTTCGACTTGTTGCATTGTGAATAGTCTACAGGGCATGGCCGTCTAGGCAAGGAGTTGGCTTTTTGGTGATTCACATTAGCTGGATTTTCACCCCTGTCCGATTTCCGCTGTGTCTGGAGTTCTTGGGTTACAGGAGTCTTGGGGAGCTTAGACGGACTGCGTACGTGCTCTAGCTCGCCACACTTCCAGCATTTGATCTTCTTCGGCCTGTTGTCTGCCATACCTTTCAACAAGTTGACGATCTGATCAAGTTCGTCATCGTTATCTTCTTCCTGCATGGTTCTACCTCTGTTGTACCGCGAGATTTTCTTGGCTGCTTTGCATTTGAAAGGTTCTTGGTTTACAGGAGTCGTAGGGCGCTGACACGAACTGCGTGCATGCTCTAGCTCGCCACAATTACAGCACCTGATTTTCTTCGGCTTATTGTCTACCATACCTTTCAACAAGTTGACGACCTGGTCAAGTCTGTCATCGTCACCTTCTTCCTGTATAGTCCTATCTTTGTTGTATCCCGAAGCCATCGTGGCTGCTTCATATTCAAGAGCAGCAGTCAATGCATCGGACAATGTTTTAGGATGGGCTAATCGAAGCGTCTTCTCCATATCGAGGTCACACAAGCCGTCAATAAAGGCCTGGATGCCTAAACATTCCATCATGTTCTTTGGTGCTGATGGATGAGCAAATCGAACTAGTCGGGCAATATACATTTCATACTCTTGAAGGGGTTCGTCACGTTTTCGCCTTCGGTTCTTCAGTTGGAATCTGTACAACTATTCCAAATGTTCGTGACCGTATCGCATGTCCAACCTCTTCTTTAGCAGCTCGAAGTCATCCATTTCTTCATAAGTTATCGTCTGGAGTACATCTAAGGCATCTCCGCGAAGCGCGATGGTTAAGTTCACTGCTTTCTCCTTATCGGACCAATTATTCACTATAGCGGCTGCTTCAAACTGTTTCACATAATTGGTCCACGACATTTTTCCATCGAATGTTGGGGCCTTGACTCTGGTGAAATTGCCAATGTCTTCTAACTTAGGTAGTGTTTCTGGCTTGCAAGGTTTCGTTTGCTCGGTCTTCTTTTCTTCCTCTGGCGTGCCTCGCGTTCTTGAATCGGCAATCTTTTCCTCTAACTCCTTGATTTTATCGTTCATCGTCGTAATCTTATTCTCGATTATCTCGTCCATCGTTGACATTTTATTCTCGATTTTCTCGTCCATCGTTGACATTTTATTCTCGATTTTCTCGTCCATCGTTGACATTTTATTCTCGATTTTCTCGTCCATCGTTGACATTTTATTCTCGATTATCTCGTCCATCGTTGACATTTTATTCTCGATTTTCTCGTCCATCGTTGACATTTTATTCTCGATTTTCTCGTCCATCGTTGGCATTTTATCCTCGATTTCAGATTATAGAGACGAAATTTCATTTTCAATGTCAGCGGCAATGTCGTTTTTGATTAATAAGATATCGGCAGATATATCGTTCTTCGAAGTAGAAATATCGTTCTTCATTGCTGAAATCTTCTCGTCCATGTTAGTCGAAATATCATTCTTCATAGTAGAAATCTTCTCGTCCATGTTCTCTTCCATGGCAGAAATCTTCTCGTCCATGTTAGCAGAAATTGACGAGATTAAGGTGGAAGCCTCGTCATTAAATAAAACTGTTTCTGGATCAAAGCCGTCATTTTCCAGTGTTAAGTCTTTCTACTAATTCACTTTTCTTACCGGACGTTTCCAACTCACGATCTTCCAATTCTGCTCTTAATTCCGCCACTTTCAGATCCCTTAATCTCTTGGCCATTTTTACGTAGCAATTTATTTATATTACCCCACACCTGACACCAATGTAATGTTTTTCTAATTTATTTAAACTGTAAACGGGTGGGATAAATTTTAAACACACCGTATGGCTACTTACTAATTTATTTAAACACTAACTCACTAACACTTAATTTATATATACTTAACTAATCACTTAAATTTAATTTATATGCACACAAACTTTATATTAGCCCTTTACTGTTCGGTGTATTTTTGTTTATTTCTCGAGATCACTTCATCAACTAACTCCTCCGCTGATCGGTCTTTATTTATATTAATTCCTTTCTTACTAGAAAATTCCGGGCTGCGGCTTACACAAACACAAATAATTTTTCTGGCCTTTTCTAGATAACTCTGGTCACAAAAACAATGTTTACATAAGATAGTCGTGAAGTCGTAAACAGTTAAAAAAAGTGCGTATCCGCCATAATTTTAACTTTTATACCTGGCTTAGACAGAGTCGGTTTTAGGGACTATACCAGTGTGCTGTTTCGTAACAGTAATATGAAGAAAATACTGGAAATCGCTATAGTTATAATAATAATTATACACCAACAACTTGGTAGATGATAGATAGATAATGATTGTATTTCATGTAAGAATTTTTCTTTACGCCCTTCGTTAACGAACTATATAGGACTCTAAAGTTAGGATTGAAAAATGCTTTTATCTAATTTAGACATATAAAGTGACTTTTTTCAAAACTGACTTCCGTTAACAAACGTCACATTTTTCGTAACCAGTTACATAATGAAAAATATTATGTAACTGCTGATGAAAAATTAATTGTATCACCAGTTAATAAAAACAAGAGAGAAAATAAGAAAGTTTAATGTCATATTATAGAAAAATAACAACAACTAGAACTGAAGAGAACTACTAACAATAAGAACAACTAGAACAATTTACTTTTTATTTTATGCATTATAAATATTCATGACACAATTCGAACAGTTTGTTTTCATAAGCCAAATCATACACAGCTTTTGTTTTTTGTGGAATCGCGGCCGATGATGCAATTTGTACGGCCTCTTCTATTTCGTTTGGTACATCTGACTCTGAATCAGCCATTTTTAATCGTAGAATGTTACGGTTACTTAGAATCTTAATTAAATATTTACTAAAATAACTGGGAATTATTAATACTTCAATCAACTACAATTCGAATAGACGAACTGTCAAGCAAATAAATAAACTTGTTGCATATCCACAGTGGCGCAATTGGCTAACGCACAACAAGATAGCTGTGACCAATGCTAGGGTTGAGAGTTCGAGCCTGAACTAGGGAAGATTTTATTTTTATTTTTGTATTTGAAAATTAATTAAAAAAATGTTAAATAGCTGTTTTCGATTTTAATTTAATATTAATGGTAAAATAATTAAAAAAAGTCTGAAATTAATGTATGAAATAAAAGTATTGTCTTGTGTAATATTGGTTGCATAACTTGTAGGAATCGAAAAGTGCTGTTTTCAAATCAGAAGAGTTAATTAAAAATTGTTAAAAAACACATAAAATAAATTAAATTTTCTTTTTGTCAAAAGGAATCACATGAAATAAATTGAATTTTCGTTTTGGCAAAATTAGATAAAATCTGGTATGAAACGTTATGAAATGATTTATTGATAGGTAAACTACATTTTCTTCTTGTCAAAATAAGATAAAATCTTGTATGAAACACGTTATGAAATGCTTTTTTGTGTAACTCGTGTCATTTTGCGGGACCTCGCTCGCCCCGCTACGCGGAGCTCGTTCGTCCCGCAAAAATTTCACTCGTTACACAAAATGATGCATTTCATAACTGGTTACATAAATAGGTATTTTATAATTCGCGTATAAAAGAGATTTCATTATAACATTGTTTGCAGTGTCACAATGAAGCTCTTTGTAAACTTTTTTAGTAATTTTTAGTGTACAGTTGGTTATTGTATTTAGTTATATTTTTATTTGACATTTGACTTTAACCTTGACACAAAATATAAATAAAATGGTTTAGCGTTGTTCTAGCTAGCAAATTATTATATTAAATGTTCCTAAAGGTAAATTAGAATGATTTATAAATTAAACGAATCAATGAATAAAGTACGCTAACGTTTATTTATCAATGATTTGTCAATTGTTTATTTTTATAATGTATAGGATCAATACATAAGGTATACAAAACGTTCGATTTTTGGAATAAATTACCAGATATCTATGTGAAGATATATTACAGAAATAATTATATTCATGATATAATATAAATAGATCACAAGGGCATATATGAAGAAGCTCTTTTTAAACAAATAATCATCCTATGTTTGCTTAAATGAAAGTTTGTTTACAATTTACACAATTATTCGGTCATAATATGTCAAAAGTCAGAAGTGCTGAATAAAATAATCTGTGATCTGCCAATCAGGAATCTACAGAATTGCCAACTTAAATTCAAACCACTCCTCCTAGTTTAAAAACAGGGATTATATGCAATTCTATTTTATTTAAAAAATTAAATGAATGCGAATTATAAAAAATAATGTGTAAAACTTGTGCCACAATGACTTTCTGTAGTACTCTACAGCTGCGCTTCGCGGTACGTTGCGCAAACTTTACTTGTACTACAAAACTAATCATTGTGACACTTGTTTTACAAATAACTATTTTATTTATAATTATTAAATGGCTGATTGGAAATCAGTAAAATTTGAACCATTTGTAAACATCATAATGGCACACGTATTGGCGTGATAAAGAAGTCTACTATTTACTTGTGAACTCACTTACGGACTAAGTTCAATCGTGGATGCGGCAATATTTTGGTAAACAAAACCTTTTTCAGTTATAAATGCAATAATTAGGAAGCTACATAGATCTTAAATATTTTTGAAAACTTGTTAAAACGTAGAGAATATAAAGTGAATGTCACTGCGAATAATTTGAAAATAATAATAATTATTATAACCAAAATATTTGATTTTCTCAAAAAATTTGATCTCGTACTTACAGCTATAGCTGCATTTTGGAAACACTCGAAATAAATCGCAATCATGTCAACGGCTTCATTATTTGTGAGAGGCATTTAGATTAAAAAGTACTCAAATTATACGCAATCAACAATATTGGGCTACGTATGACAAAAGATTGACGTTACTTGGAAATATTTTTGTTAGACGATTTTCGTGTCCATGGCCTACTACTTCTCTTCTTATCGGAAGTAAGCGATTCATTTTTAAATGGGGAGATATGAATTTTCCAGGTTTAGTATTTTTTTTAATAATTTGAATTAGGAAAGAGATATTAACATGTGGTTTGCGTAGGCTTATTGGTTGGTCATTTGTATATTTTCTAGTCTAAAAAAAGTCATATCATCGCATATACATTTTTTGAGAAAGTCCAATATTTTGGTTATATTATCAATAACGCCCTCTATCGGCGGCCGTTTAGGTCATGATTACTAGAAACCTAAAAGCCCAAGAAATGCTCTTTAAGTTAACATTAAAACGCAAATACTTATTTGCTACATTCATTGGGGAAAATCGCGAGAAACGTAGCTTTATGTAATTGAAGATGGTGGAAACGCCCACTGGCGGCCATCTTGGAAACTTGATAATAATTTCCAGTATTTTCCCTTGCCCACTTTACCTATAAATTTTTTTACCGTAACTCTCCACGATACGTTTATTACCGGTTAATATTTTACTAATTTCCAATTATCCATTTAATAAATCTAAATAAAACATTATTTTTAATTCCAAACGTTAGAGCCCTACAGTTCGTTAACGAACATCGCAAAGAATTTTTTTTATATGAAATACAATCATTATTTTTAGCCTGTTTATCATCTCTCAAATTTTTTATACAAACCCATGGGACCCTGTATATATACGCGTCCAATTTTTGATTTTTTCCTTAAAGTTTCAACTATTAATTTATACATAAAATAATACTGTATTTTGTATTTTCAAAATTTTTATCGATATATTTTTATTTTCGTGTTTTGAAAATGTTTATTATTTACCATGATCAATTTTAGGTGGTTTTATTATTCACAGGTTTACAGGAATTTTTCTTTCAGGATTCATAGTGAGAACGGTTAAAATACCGGGTATTCTAGTTGAAACTGACACATTTTCAACGTGATTATTGACTAAATGAAATAAGATAGAAATATGCTATTTTCAGCAATGAAATTCAAATTTCGAAAAGCTTTTTCCCAATCAAATTAAAAAAATTCCCAGTTATATAGGGCAAGAAAAAAATTGCTAATTTTTAAATAGAACACCTTATATATTTTGACACCATTCTTCAGCTTTTTAAAAATGTCAACATTTGTAATTTAATTTTTGTAAATAAAGATAATACTCGAATCTTTTTGAGTGCATGCACTGTAATTATTTCAATATCGCCATCTGACTTTGAATTTTTTCAAGTACGCTTTTTTTGCATTTTTAATTTTTTTTTGTTGAATAGAAGTTACCAAAACCTTTATGTTTTCATTGATTTTATGCCATGTTCCGATATTCCCGAACAGTACTGCCCAGTAAATTTAGCCGTTCCAATTTTACTGAAATGTGGTGGTTACTTAGTAAGTGTCCCTCGTATACTGGACGTTTACCATAAAGGCATATTATCTTTGAGGCAAACACTTACCTAGCAACCTGTATTCGGGAATATAATAAACAACATCACTTCTATAAAAATCACTGGGATCGTTTAATACATTTAAAAATACACAGATATAATATCAATCGACTTATTCAAATAATCAATAACAATTAATTATCCTAGTTCATTATACTTTCGTTTTATAGGAAATGTACGCACGCTATACGCCGAGCCTGACCTCCGTCTATTAATTGTACGTGTATGTTTACATTGCAATTAGAACGTGCTTACACATATAACTATCATTGGCCTTCCTAGATCAATGGTCGCTTAATACTATAATTAATATTAACCTAAATTTAAATCTTATTCCTAAGCTAATGTCCTTTTGCCGTTACTGTCTTTTAGGGATCACTACTTCATCCCCTCTCGGGAACGCTGAGGGTCTATATTTTCTGGACTCCAAGGGCTATTTCACTGCTCTCTCCTGGTTGCTAGGACTGCTTTACTTTCTTCTGGTTCTATCCGGTCTCGACAGGACCATGTTCTAATTTAACCCCTTTTACTTAGGCTAATTAGAGGGAATGTAGGTTATCTGGTTTTGCGAAGGACCACTACGGCCGTTTGTCACTAAAGTAACGATGAACCGTAGAATGAAATTAAAACACTGGAGAATTTGGTAATTAAAACCCAAATTCGAACACCGGTATTTAAGGCTTCACTGAATTTCAATTTATTTTTGATCCGGATGCTCATCCTAAGTGAGATACGGTTATTTTCAAAGTGTAAAATTGGTAATTTATGTGCCTCAAGATTATTTAGAACTTTTAATACTGCAGGTTTTCGTATTCTTACTTCCTTTGTTTCTACTTTATTCCTTTGATCCTTTTCTGTTTGTACATTTTCATTTTGCGTTTGTGCTCTTGTGATTGCCAAGACATGTGAATTATTTATGTATAAATCCTTAAGTTCTTCTATGGATATTCTCGATATGCTGTCCGCGTAGTTCACTATACCTTTAATGTACTGTATTTCAAAATCATATTCTTCCAAATCGAGTCTTATTCTCGTTAGTTTCGACGTCGGGTCTTTCATTGCAAATAAATGCGTTAGGGGCTTATGATCTGTTTTTACTATGAAATGTGGTGAACCATATAAATAACACTTAAAATGATTGATTCCCCAATGAATTCCTAATAACTCTTTTATGATGGTGGGCTTGTTAAGCTCGCTTTTCTTGAAGCTGCGTGATGCGAATGCGATGGGTAGGTCAATCCCTTCGTAATTTTGACTTAAAATTGCTGAACATGCGCTATTCGAAGCGTCTGTAGTTAATATGAATTGTCTATTAAAGTCTGGATATTTTAAAATTGGTGGATTGATTAATGCATTTTTTAAGACCTGAAATGAGTTTTCGCATTCTTGTGACCACTCGAATTTTACGTTTTTCCTAGCTAACCTATTTAAAGGAATACATATTTCGGCAAATATGAATGAACCTTCGATAGTAATTGCAAAATGCAACAAATCTTTTGACTTCGTTGGCATTTTTTGGCACTGGGTAATGCTGAATGACTGAGTATTTTGCTTTATCTGGTGAAACACCATCCTTTGATAAATTGTGACCTAAATATGTGTCGAGTCGAACGCAACCCGAATCAGGTCGGTCCGGATCAAAGACAGTCGAGTCGAAGGCACCAGTGTGGACGTGTCGATCTTGTCACTGCCGTTTTAAAAAAATGGAATAGTGCTATACTGTTGTTCAAGTGCTTACATTTTTATTGAAAATGAATTGGAGTGATACCCAAACGTCGAATTTTATTGAAATGTACCGTGATCGTTCTTACTTATGGGATTCAAGTGATGTTAACTATAAAAACAGAAACAAACGGCATGATGGTTTGGTGGAAATTGCGGTGTCATTTGGCATTGAAAAAGTGGAGGTGGAAAAGAAAATTAGAAATTTGCAAAGCCAATTTGCAAGGGAGAAAAAGAAAGAGAGCGAGTCGAGGAAGACCGGGACTGGCGCTGATGACACCTATACAAGCAAGTGGTTTGCCTACAAAGCATTGATGTTCTTGGCAGATAGGAACAAACCCAGGAACACTCAGGATACAGAGGTAGGCTAATTTGAGATCTATATTTTCATTTATCACTAATTTATTAATCAAAATTACAAAAATATGTCGAACTACTTATCATACTGGAAGTGTAGTTCCCCTTGCGGAGAAACAAAGTAGTCTGCAAACTTATCCCTAATTTTCTAGGCTTCAATAGAACTTCTCCTTGGGATGGCAGGCAGCCTGCTTATCTGGCAAGTGGCTGGATCACGCCTCCACAGGCCTCGAAATACTTCTCCACTCTCAGATGATTCCCTATCCAACATCCCAACTGAGCTGTAAACGTTTCTCGATTCGCTTTTCCTCAAGTAGTTATGCAAATAAACTGCAGCCAATGTCACTTTTGTTGCTTTCTCTGGTTTCAATATTAATGGTTTTCTGAATACTCGAAAACTGGAAGACATTATGCCAAATGCATTTTCGGAAACTCTTCGAGACCTACTTAGTCGGTAGTTGAATATTCTTTGTTTTGTTCTTTTATCATGCAATCCCGAGAATGGCTTCATAACATTACATGTAAGTTTAAAAGCTTCATCTCCTACAAAGACGTATGGCATCGTAACGCTTGATTGGGGTAAAGGGCGTGGAAGGGGAAGGTGCATCACGTTGTCCTCTAAACATTTTTTAAAAAACATAGCATTGAAAACGCCACTATCTGAAATTCTTCCCTGGCAACCAACGTTTGCGTATATGAAATTATAATTTGCATCAACTACAGCAAGCAATATAATGCTAAAAAACCCTTTGTAATTGAAAAATTCTGTTCCAGAATGGACTGGCGCTTGAATGCTTATGTGTTTCCCATCAATGGCTCCCACACAGTTTGGGAAGTTCCACTTCTCATTAAAACATTTTGCAACACCTTCCCATTCCTCTGCATTTTGCGGCATCTGTAAAGAAACAAAAACTGTCTGAGTAGATTCAATAATAATTCGTTTTTTTTTTTCATCAACTCAAATTAATATTGTCAAAAAATATTGAATTGTGTTTGTATAATTGTGTTTTCTAGGGATCACAAGAGCCAGAATTTGAGGAACAACAGAAAGAAAATGATAATGAAGAAAATAATGAAGAAAGCGTCGAACAGTCACAGACATCAAATTCGAAAGACAACAATGAAAGTGCAAGTACACCACTGCCTGAAGACGCATTTACCTCCCCAAAAACACCAATTAAAAAGCGCAAAGTAAGATCAACTTCTGCTGGCAGTGCACCGATCATGAATGAAGCGGTTAACTTATTGAGATCTATTCAGTCAAAGAAGAAAGAAAAAGATGAGTATGATTCATTTGGAGAACAGGTAGCCATTAAACTGAGGAAAATTACTTCACCTCAAGCAAGGTTTCAAGCCCAACAAATAATTAATAAAACATTATTCGAGGCAGAGATGGGCATGGCAGGTTACTCGTACAAAGCCAACACACATCAACAAACATATCCCAATATCTTCCCATCTACAAATCAAAATTATCCCCAACAAACATATGAACCTCAGTTATCGCCCTACCCATTAACACAATCTCCTACGTTAAATTCACAATATTCATCTTCATCCTTTTCTGCCTCTCAGTCCCCATCATCTGTTCGGTCTGACAATATTTCGAATAACTTGGGAGGACAACCTGAACTTTACGAAAACGAGATCCGAGAAGTGTATTAAACGTATTTAATTTTACATGCACTTAACAATTTACACATTTATATTTTCAAATGTTACATACTTTTTCCAATTTTATACTATGAGCAAATTTTGTAAGCTGTAATTTAAATTGAATAAACAAAATATGAAAATAAAGTATTGCATTTACTAGAATGTGTAGTTAACTTTCTTACCTTGACATAATCCTTAAGTGCTTCTACCAGGGCATCACAAACTTCTGGGACAATGATGGAGATTGCTTGTTTTGATATCTTCAACAGGTAGCTCAATGAAGTGTATGAATCGCCAGTTGCCAAAAAGCGCAGCGTTACTGCAAGGCGATGGTTCACTGGAATTGCTTTTCTGAATGGTGTGTATTTTTTAATTATGTTAGGCGCAATCATTTTCAAAAGATTTTCAAAATTGGAACTTTTCATTCTAAAGAAGTTTTTAAAGCCCGCGTCACATCTATATTCTAGATTTAATTCGTCAACCTCATCCATCAATAAATCTCGCATAAATTCCTCCGTACTATACCTTTTTCTGCCTCGAACGAGGCTAGGCCGTACCCAAAATCTCCGCGGGCGACGATTACGATCTTTTTGGCTTCCCAAGATGGCAATAAGAATTGCAGCAGAAGCCGCTGCTCCAGCATCTTCATCATCACTCATATTATATATGAAAATCACTCAAAATCACTCACTATATAAAAATTTATGATGGTTGTCGGTCGACTCGTCCACATGTACTGAGGCAATTTAGACGAGTTGACACAGTCGAAGGTATCGAGCGATTTTATCGATCGACCGGGTCGAGAGAGTTGATCTACATAGTGTGGACACACCTTAAAACATCGGCAATCGAGCGCTTTTGTTTATGCCGCTATACCCAAAAAATATTTATCTTTTGCCGAAGAGACGACGAAATTACGTAAAAAACTGTTTGTTGCCTTTTATCGTATTTAGATTTTTGTTCTGTTCTCAGTTTCCAAGTGATATTGGCAAGCTATCAATATCAGTCGAACTACAAAGTCTCATTTTAAATTGTAATAATTTCTATTTACCATCGTCCAGACGCTGAAATTTAACTTAAGGTAAGTTTTAAGTTATAATTATTAATTAATATATTATTTTTGTATATTTACTATAGGAATTTTACGGGAAAAAAATAGGGCAAAATTTTAATACCTTTGTATTTTGAAAATTCATCATTTTAGTTCTTTACAAAGTTCAATAGCGAAATAGTCCTTCGTGAGTGGTTGGTTTACATTCCCAAATCGGGCTGTGTTTATTGTTATATTTGCAAACTATTTTCAAAAAAAGATGTCAAGCTAAGTGCCGATGGCTACACTGACTGGAATAACGGGACTGAGTACTTGAAAAACCACGAAAGGTCTTCTGAACCCGTAACCTCCGTCGATACAATGATTAATAGAAGTCGAGTAGAGGGAAGGATAGATACAGAAATCAGAAAAAGTTACTTTCAGGAACAAAACTACTGGAAAACTGTTTTATTACGAGTGCTTGCTACCATTCAGTTTCTATCAAAATGTGGTTTACCATTTTATGGTTTCACGACTAAACTTTTTACAAAAGGGAATGGTAACTGTTTAGGCTCGTTGGAATTTCTTAGTGAGTTTGCTCCGTTTTTAGCCGGACACCTCCAGAAATATAGTGACATTGGAAGTGGGCATGTTAATTATATTTCTTCGACCATTATCAACGAATTTATTCACCTTCTTGCAAATGAGGTAAAAAATGTTATTATCACCGAATTGCAAGTGGCAAAATATTTTTCAATTATCGTCGATTCAACGCCTGATATTTTACATATCGATCAATTAACTGTGATTATAAGATATATTTTACCAAATGGTCAACCAGTGGGAAGGTTTTAAGGTTTTGTGGAAATATTTTCTTATACTGCAGAAAGTCTATCGAATGTTTTACAAACAAAATTAAGTGACCTTAATATCAATATCAAATACTGCAATGGCCAAAGTTATGACAACGCATCCAATATGTCCAGAAAATATAACGAAGTGCAGGCAAAAAGAGAAGACAAATGCACATTTTGTACCATGTTCCAGTCTTCTTTAAACTTGGTCGGTAATAGTGCTGCCGAAAGTTGTTCGGAAGCTTCTAGAAATTTTGAAAATGTACAATGTTTATATATTTTTTTTTCGGTTTCGACACACAAATGGGAAGTACTTCAAAAATGTCAGTCTGTTTCAAAAACTAAATTACCATTAGTTAAGAAAATATGTGACACAAGATGGTCAGCTAGGTTTTAGTGAAATGAAAATAGCGTTAGTAGAGCTAAATGATGATGCAAACCAAACAAAGTCCACCAGAACAGAAGCTGGATATTTACTTCACAAAATGGATGGATACATTTGAATTTGCCTTGATGACAGTGATTTGGAAAAGAATCCTAGACAGAATAAACTCCACAAGTAAATCTCTACAAGATAATCAAGCCAATTTAACTGCGGCTTGTACACTATACAGTGGTTTGATCGAATTTGTCAATATTTTTAGAGAACAGTTTGATGAAGTGTCACGGTTCGATTTTATTATTAAACATTTTCGAGTCACCCCGTATTCGCAAATTATAATTCCTACCATTTCAGTATTTGATCGACATATTCCAGTGAAAAATCTAGTTGATTTACCCACAACTGACTGTTGTTATGCCAAGTTCACGTTGTACTTCTGTAATTCTTTTATTTAAATCATTATTTAACTTTCGTAATTCCGTTATCTAGATAACGTCTCCTTTCATATTAATTGTATACGGGTAAATGGCATTGTATTTGTTAAGATCAACATTCATTATTGTCGCGAATCCAATCAGTAAAGTTAGTGTTTTAAAATGTAGGAAATTGGAATTTATTATTTTGATATAAAGCGTGTGTACAGGCCTTCATCGTACTTTCACATTTTACTATTTACCTAGCGAATAAGTTTTTGTGGTCTAATGTTCTTTTTATGGGAGTTATTTTTATCTGTGCCTTGAGAACGATTTTTGAGTGGAATTTCGATTTCTCTTGACATCAAGAACTGTGTTTGTATGGTCGGAGATTTAGTTCCCCTTATAGTAGCACTTATTAGTGGATTTTGGGACTATATCTCTAAAGGAATTTTCGTGATTGTTGGTTTCCGTATTGATTCGCTAGTTGACTACACGAAGATTTTGCTGTTATTCAGGATTTGGGACCATCGAATACAAACTTCTTGCGAACCCCTATAAATCATCTCAGGGTAAGATAATACTTCCTTTTAATAATTCTGTTAGGTACTCGTAATTTTTTTTTACATAAGTTTATTTCATTTTATTTCATTATGAATTTAAGTAGTGTTCCGCATAACTTATTTCTGGGTTAATTTGGGCACGTGTTGGTTGAGTTAATTAGGGGTCAGAGTGCGATTACTTTGTCATTTTTTTTATTTTTTTTTGGTAAAGAAACTGAGTTTTTCTCTATTCATTCACGGCCAATATTTCTTAATCTATTTTATTATTTGTGGGAAAATGTAGTGATTTCGTTGTTGTACTATGTGCTAAATTTTATAAGTTACCGGTACACAGTTTTCTTGTTCAGTATAATTTATTTTCTATGATTTTGTGGAGCAAGTAGTCTCACTGTTTGTAAAAAGGTTATATTAAGTAATTATTTTCGGTGATGTATTAGATATTACTGCGAAAAATTAGTAGGTAATGTATTTCTCTCGACATATATCCATTTGGATATCGCTAGTTTTGATATTCGTTATTCTTCTCCTATTTATAAGCGTCGAAATTGAGTTAGCTCTTGACAAGATGACGATCGATAGTTTTTGCTGTTAATCTTTTTATTATTAGTAATTTTTTTTTGTTCTAAATTTCATGCAGTCTTTGGTTAATCGCCATATTTTAGATATTATCCTACTTTGTCGTATACAATCGAGCTTATCCACTATTAATTAATTTTCTTTTTTTGTATTGAAAACAGCAATCGGTGTCCATTCGTACAGACGAAAAATATATCCCCATTTTCATTTATTTTCTTCTCTATTATCGGAGTAACCTAAAAACATATGTAACTGAAAACTAACTCTTACTATTTAAAAAAAAAATTAATGATCATATATTCACGGTATACTTGTATATTTTGCTTGATTACCTGTATTTATAGTTATTTTTGTATAATGTATAGTTTATATTTTATTATTTTTTTATTATTATCTTCATTAATTAATTAGCTTGTGAATTCTTTTTTTTGTTATTACTACGCTATCGAAACTTGTAATTCTTATACTCTTAATTTAGACAAGCTCTTAATATTTAATAACTTTCACTTACTTTTTTTTGTTTACCTATTGCTCAAAAATTTAACAATGTCCTCATTCCTGGTTATAATTTTAGGGTTTTTTTCCCGAGGACGGAAAGTTTTTCGAGCAAGTTATTTTCGTGCAGGTGTTCTTTTTTTTTGGGCACTACCAGTTTTCCCAGCACGAACAAGCTTTTCTTCTCGAGCAAGTTCTTTACCGAGGACGAAGAAGTTATTTTTTTTTTTGAGCACGGATGGTTTTTTTCCGAGCACGAGCAAGTTTTTCTCGAGCACAAATAAGTTGTTCCATCTGTTGAGCACGGACAAAAAGGTGCTCCTCTTTTACTGGGCACAGACGAGAAGGTACTTTTGTGCTCACGGACCACAAAGGCTTTTGAGCAAGCCTTACTAAAAGTAACTGCTGCAAGAAACCACTTCGGCTACTTTGCTACGATTCACCGGCTCCCAGCTGTAGCCATTACTGGGTTACCCCCGGAAAATCGGTGAAAATTTTTCATTACTACTCTCATTGTTATGTATATTTTTAGAATTAAGTTTTGTATATAAATTTTGGGGTTTATTACTAACATATATGCGTATTTATCTACCTTATTATATTCTGGTTATTATTATTATTTTTTTGTTATATTTAATAGATCATATTAAATTTGAAATAACTTCGTTTTATTTGTTAGCTACCAGACCTCTACTAGTGGCTGTTTAAAACTTTTATCGAGAATATCTTCTCTTCAATTTTTCTGTTATAGATTACCTACCCATTCATATATTCTTTTTTTTTTTGACGTTATCTGATAGGGAGTTCCAGGACAACCAGGAGAGCTTCTGTTTTAGCTCTGCATAGATAAAACAGTGGCGCCCTTTTCAACTCACCCCTACTCTCCGGCATTTGGGATAGCTCGGCGTAATTGCACGCCCACTCAGCTACTACTTATCAGTATAACTTTTAATTTATATTTTCCAAATCTCTTTCAATACTTCCATTTTCGACGTTAGTTTCTTTAACTTCCATTTATATATATAATTTTTTTTTCTTTCTTTTTCTTTCTTTTTCACTTCATAATTCTTTAAATTCATCCCTCGTCAGTAATAATTCCTTTAGCCTCAATATTTCTTTTTTTTTCTCTTCTTTGCTTTCTTTTCTTTTCTTCCTTCATGTAATTTGGCGTAAAGAAAGAGCGTGGCAATTTTTGGCGCCCAACGTGGGGCAGTCAATTTGTCTTCCGGGATTTTTCCTTTTTTTTCCATTTACCGTATTTTGTTAAGTTTTCTATAGCAAGAGGTTTTGGTGGGAACAAATAATAACTATACGCATTACGAACGCCGCTTATTGTAGATATTTAAAATTGCATTTATTTTTATAGTAATCACACATATATAATTTTTTTTTATTATTTGCATTTATTGTTATTATTGTATATAGAGCGTTTATGATCATTGGTTCGTATATTTAATATTGCGTCTATTTTTGTAGTGATTAGATATATATATTTTATTTCTATTGATTTTTAATATTTCCATTTATTATTATTACTATACAAAGTGCTTTTATGATCATTATTTCTTACGTCTCATATAGCATTTCTATTTTGGTAAGTTGGTTTGCGCACTGAAGTGGTGCACTTCATATATCATTTTGGTAGAAGGTTTACACTTTATTATTATTCGTTATTGTTATTTATTATTACTTTTTTTTTTGGTGCTTAGCCTTTGGCCGTTGATTAATAGTTTCCTATCTTGTATTTTCGCTGACATTAACATAATGGATTACAATTTGAGAGTCAATTATCTTAGGAAGGATATGCTTATTCACGAGCTTTGCGTTCGCGGTATTGTTGTAGATGATTCGAGTACTGTGGAAAGGCTTAGGTCAACGTTGCGTCCTTTACTACTGATGGAGAAGAACAGTAAATCCTTGAATTATCCTCCCTATAATTTAGACTGTGACGAGGAAATGGAGTTTGTACAAACCACCCTGAGAAAATTAATTTCTTCTATCCAGGCTACTTCCGGCGATAACGCCAAAACTAAATTTGAGAGAAATCAAACTCACCTTGTTCATCTGCTAAATCGTGTGAATCGGATTCCCTCTGATAAATTGACTCCCGAGAAGGTCAACGCTAGAACGACATTGTTGGTGGACATTTTAGCGGCTCTTGATAGTTTGGAAAGTGTTTCGAAACAAGATCCCAATTTGAGTCTTTTGTTAGAGCGCACTGTCGATTCCGATGTTGTTTCAACTGGGGATGAGATTCCTTCCACCCGACGTCCTGGTTCTACTCCACAGGGTCTACCTAATTATTCTATCAAATCACAGCGTGTTGAGAAGTGGGGAATCAAGTTTACTGCAGACTCCAAGGCCATGTCGGTTCATAGTTTTCTCGAGAGAGTAGCAGAATTGAAAGTTGCGCGTAACCTTTCGGATCAGGAATTATTTGAGTCGGCTATAGACCTTTTTGCTGGTAAAGCTTTGAATTGGTTTCGTGCGAATCGTTTCAGGTTTGACAATTGGGAAAGTTTGTCTGTTTTGCTCTGTAGGCATTTCGAACCACCTGACTATCGCCCTCGTCTATTCAAGGAAATCTTAGAGCGTACGCAGGATCCTAGTGAAAGCATAATCGATTATCTATCTTGTATGCAGGCGTTGTTTCGGCGGTATGGTCCTATGTCTGAGGAACTGAAACTGGATATAACCTCAAGGAATTTAGCACCATTCTATACCACTCAACTTCCCGTAGTGAATTCATTGGAGGAGCTGGAGGAGGAATGTTTGAAGCTGGAGGCTAAGAAATATCGAGCGGAACATTACGTCCCACCTTCTAGAAAGCGCCAAGGTTTTGTGGAGCCTGATTTTGCGTTTGTGTCAGATTTAGAGGACGCATTACCCAAAGTTGCGACCTCACCTGTGGTTATCGATGAGGTTGGACATCCCAATCGACCCTCTACTACCAGACGAGATCCCACTTGCTGGAATTGTCAGAAGACGGGTCATTTAAATCGTGATTGCCCAAATCCCAAAAGGACTCATTGTTATCGTTGTGGTGCTCCTGATGTAACTGTTCGGTCCTGTTCCAGGTGTTCGAATTCGGGAAACGCATCCCGGGGGAACCTGTAAATGGTCACGAGGATTCTCCCCATGTAAATATTTATTCGACCATCGATTCAGATTTTCCTGCCAAAATTCTTTTGGACTTTATTATAGGTCATGCTCAGGGTGATCAACGTCCTTATTTGGAAGTAACGGTTCTGGGAACTTCAATTCGGGGCTTACTGGATTCCGGTGCTACTCGTACTATTATTGGGCTCCCTGGTTATGAGTTGATGCAGCGTTTAGGTCTTCAATTAATAGCCAATAAAACATCTTGCACAGTTGCTAACGGTCAGAGTTGTTCTAGTATAGGTTATTTACAGATTCCTTTTTGTCTGATGGGGAAAACTCGTATAATAGATGTGTTGGTCCTATCAGAACTTTCTCATAGACTTATTCTGGGAGTAGATTTTTGGAAGATTATGGGCATAGTCCCCGATTTAAATCAAGATAATTGGCACTTTTCCGACACCTCTGTTACTTCGCACATTTGTAGTATCCAGGATGAAACCACATTAACGGATCAACAGCGTAATGCATTGGATAGCTTAGTGAAGGAGAAACTTGCTCTCATGGGTACTGGTCTTGGTTATTGTACGGTTGCTGAACATGCCATCGAAGTTGAACCAGGTACCAACCCGATAAAACAAAGGTATTATCCCGTGTCTCCTTTCAAACAGAAAATTATTGACGAGGAACTAAAGAAAATGTTGGAAGATGGAGTTATCGAGCCTTCCAAGAGTGCTTGGTCAAGTCCGATTTGTCTCGTGGGTAAGAAGGACGGTGGATATCGTTTTTGCGTAGATTTTAGGAAATTGAATGCCGTCAGTAGGAAAGATGCTTACCCAATTCCGTATATTTCAGCTATTTTAGATCGTCTGAGAGACGCCAAATATCTAAGTTCGATAGATATCAAGTCGGCCTTCTGGACTGTGCCTTTAAGCGAATCTTCTCGCGAATATACTGCTGTCACTGTCCCCGGAAGAGGCCTTTTTCAGTTTCGCCGCATGCCGTTCGGTTTGTCCAACTCACCAGCGACTTGGCAACGTATTGTAGATACAGTGCTTGGTGCCGACCTTCAACCTTCTGTGATGGTCTATCTGGATGACATCATCCTAGTTTCCCAGGATTTTGAAGAACATGTACGACTTTTGGGTTTGGTATTTGATCGCTTAAAAGAAGCAGGACTTATCGTTTCGTTAGATAAATGTCAGTTTTGTCGCCCAGAATTGAAATACCTAGGTTATGTCGTGGATCAACGAGGACTACGACCGGATCCTGAAAAAGTAGAGGCCATAGTGAATATTCCTCCACCCCGTAACGTTCATGAAATACGTCGTTTTGTAGGTACAGCATCATGGTATCGTCGTTTCGTACCAAATTTTTCTTCCCCCATTTCACCCCTAACCAATTTAACAAAGAAAAATGTCCGTTGGTCTTGGTATTCTGAGTGTGATAGGGCTTTTAAATCTATTAAAGAATGTTTGGTAACAGCACCAGTTCTCACTTGTCCCGATTTCAATCGTCCATTTGTTTTGCAAACTGATGCAAGTAACTTTGGTTTGGGGGCTGTTCTCGTCCAAAAATTCGATGACGGCGAAAAGGTCATTTGTTTTCTCTCCCGTTCACTCTCAAAGCAAGAAATGAAGTTCACCGTCACTGAAAAAGAGTGTCTGGCGGTCATTTGGAGCGTGGAAAAACTACGACACTATCTGGAAGGAGTACATTTCACGGTAGTTACAGATCACCACTCTTTGTTGTGGCTTCATAGATTGAAGGACCCCCAAGGGCGCTTGGCGCGTTGGGCACTTCGTCTTCAGCCCTATGACTTCACATTAGTACATCGTCCTGGAAAAGAAAATGTAGTTGCCGATTTCTTGTCTCGTTCAGTGCCGGTGTCCGTTGATGCTATCGACACTAACACGGAAAGTGATTTTTCTTTGAACTCCTCTACAGATAATTGGGTCAAAAATATGTTTAAAAGGCTTGAACAACAGCCCCAGAAATTTCCTACTTGGCGTGTTGAAAATGGTTTGTTATATAAATTTGTTAAATCTAGCAACCCAGATTTTGTCGATCCCGCTAGTTCGTGGAAAATTGTAGTTCCCAAAGATAAAAGGAAGGAAGTGTTGCTGCGTTGTCATGATGTACCGGCATCAGGTCATGTAGGGGTATTTAAAACCTTCTGGAAGGTTAGCCAGCGCTATTATTGGCCGAAAATGAAGAGCGACGTCATGAAGTATGTAGGGTCATGTCGAATCTGCGCCCAACATAAAGTTGAACAAAAACCTCCTGCAGGATTGATGGGTGACCGTCCTATCATTAACCAACCTTGGCAGAGTATCAGTCTGGACTACATTGGACCTCTACCACGTTCGAAATCAGGAAATTGTTATGTATTAGTGGTCAATGATTATTTTACCAAGTTCACTGTCATGTTTCCATGTAGGTCTGCTACAGCTAAGTCCCTAGTAAAACATGTTGAAGAGGGAATTTTTCTTATGTTCGGTGCACCCCAACATCTTATGTGTGATAACGGAGTACAAATGAAATCTAAGGAGTTTCAAAATCTGTGTAAACGTTATAAAACTAAAATATTTTATACAGCATCCTACTATCCCCGAGCTGATCCAACGGAGCGTTCGAACAGAGTCGTGAAAACTATGATTCGTTCTTACATTCAAAATGATAAGCAACGTACTTGGGACGAGAATTTAGCTTCTATCGGTTGTGCTATGCGTACATCTCGTCACGAAACTACTGGATACACTCCTTATTTTCTTAACTTCGGCAGAGAGCATAAACTTTTTGGACAAGACTTCTCAGATGAAATACCCACTACGGATGTAGAACCTGAAGATCTTGTTAAGCGAAGGCAAGCCAACCTTCAATCACTTTATCGAACTGTTCAGTCACGAATTCAAGGAGCTCGAGTTAAGAATCAACATCGTTATAATTTACGCAGGCGTCCAGTGCAATATGTTGAAGGACAATTGGTTTGGCGTAAGAACAAAAGTCACTCCGATGCTGTCAATTATTATAGTGCTAAATTGGCACCACCATTTGTAGGTCCCTTCGTCATTAAAAGAAAAACTGGTACTTGTACTTATGAACTAGAGGATGATTTGGGTCAAAGTAAGGGTGTTTGGCATGTGCAAGACCTCAAATTATATAATTCATCTCACGACAAGGCGAATTCTGACAGTGAATAAATTTTAGTTTGTCTCTGATCAGACAACGTTTCCTTTTACTGATCATCTCTAATTTACGTTTATCTTCGTATTTGAGTTATCTTAATAAATTTATTTTTGTTTCATTAGTTACCTTCGTTTACTCTACTTTATGTTGGTTATTCATTTTTTTTTGTTAACTAAATGGGTTTTGTATTCTACTTATAATTTTCCACCTCACGTGTCTATTTTCTTTCACTTAATTGTTTCCGGATATTTTTTTATCCTAGTTATCTATTTTATTCCCAAAAATTCCATTTCCATATTTGCTCCGAACCTGTCCTACTATTACCTTCTTTTGTTTTTAAACTTGTTGTGGCTATATTCTTGGATTATCGTCGTGAAACTTCTTCTGGAAGTTTCCCTCCTTTCTATGGAGAGGGGGAGTTGTCACGGTTCGATTTTATTATTAAACATTTTCGAGTCACCCCGTATTCGCAAATTATAATTCCTACCATTTCAGTATTTGATCGACATATTCCAGTGAAAAATCTAGTTGATTTACCCACAACTGACTGTTGTTATGCCAAGTTCACGTTGTACTTCTGTAATTCTTTTATTTAAATCATTATTTAACTTTCGTAATTCCGTTATCTAGATAACGTCTCCTTTCATATTAATTGTATACGGGTAAATGGCATTGTATTTGTTAAGATCAACATTCATTATTGTCGCGAATCCAATCAGTAAAGTTAGTGTTTTAAAATGTAGGAAATTGGAATTTATTATTTTGATATAAAGCGTGTGTACAGGCCTTCATCGTACTTTCACATTTTACTATTTACCTAGCGAATAAGTTTTTGTGGTCTAATGTTCTTTTTATGGGAGTTATTTTTATCTGTGCCTTGAGAACGATTTTTGAGTGGAATTTCGATTTCTCTTGACATCAAGAACTGTGTTTGTATGGTCGGAGATTTAGTTCCCCTTATAGTAGCACTTATTAGTGGATTTTGGGACTATATCTCTAAAGGAATTTTCGTGATTGTTGGTTTCCGTATTGATTCGCTAGTTTACTACACGAAGATTTTGCTGTTATTCAGGATTTGGGACCATCGAATACAAACTTCTTGCGAACCCCTATAAATCATCTCAGGGTAAGATAATACTTCCTTTTAATAATTCTGTTAGGTACTGGTAATTTTTTTTTACATAAGTTTATTTCATTTTATTTCATTATGAATTTAAGTAGTGTTCCGCATAACTTATTTCTGGGTTAATTTGGGCACGTGTTGGTTGAGTTAATTAGGGGTCAGAGTGCGATTACTTTGTCATTTTTTTTATTTTTTTTTGGTAAAGAAACTGAGTTTTTCTCTATTCATTCACGGCCAATATTTCTTAATCTATTTTATTATTTGTGGGAAAATGTAGTGATTTCGTTGTTGTACTATGTGCTAAATTTTATAAGTTACCGGTACACAGTTTTCTTGTTCAGTATAATTTATTTTCTATGATTTTGTGGAGCAAGTAGTCTCACTGTTTGTAAAAAGGTTATATTAAGTAATTATTTTCGGTAAGGTATTAGATATTACTGCGAAAAATTAGTAGGTAATGTATTTCTCTCGACATATATCCATTTGGATATCGCTAGTTTTGATATTCGTTATTCTTCTCCTATTTATAAGCGTCGAAATTGAGTTAGCTCTTGACAAGATGACGATCGATAGTTTTTGCTGTTAATCTTTTTATTATTAGTAATTTTTTTTTGTTCTAAATTTCATGCAGTCTTTGGTTAATCGCCATATTTTAGATATTATCCTACTTTGTCGTATACAATCGAGCTTATCCACTATTAATTAATTTTCTTTTTTTGTATTGAAAACAGCAATCGGTGTCCATTCGTACAGACGAAAAATATATCCCCATTTTCATTTATTTTCTTCTCTATTATCGGAGTAACCTAAAAACATATGTAACTGAAAACTAACTCTTACTATTTAAATAAAAAATTAATGATCATATATTCACGGTATACTTGTATATTTTGCTTGATTACCTGTATTTATAGTTATTTTTGTATAATGTATAGTTTATATTTCATTATTTTTTTATTATTATCTTCATTAATTAATTAGCTTGTGAATTCTTTTTTTTTGTTATTACTACGCTATCGAAACTTGTAATTCTTATACTCTTAATTTAGACAAGCTCTTAATATTTAATAACTTTCACTTACTTTTTTTTGTTTACCTGTTGCTCAAAAATTTAACAATGTCCTCATTCCTGGTTATAATTTTAGGGTTTTTTTCCCGAGGACGGAAAGTTTTTCGAGCAAGTTATTTTCGTGCAGGTGTTCTTTTTTTTTGGGCACTACCAGTTTTCCCAGCACGAACAAGCTTTTCTTCTCGAGCAAGTTCTTTACCGAGGACGAAGAAGTTATTTTTTTTTTTGAGCACGGATGGTTTTTTTCCGAGCACGAGCAAGTTTTTCTCGAGCACAAATAAGTTGTTCCATCTGTTGAGCACGGACAAAAAGGTGCTCCTCTTTTACTGGGCACAGACGAGAAGGTACTTTTGTGCTCACGGACCACAAAGGCTTTTGAGCAAGCCTTACTAAAAGTAACTGCTGCAAGAAACCACTTCGGCTACTTTGCTACGATTCACCGGCTCCCAGCTGTAGCCATTACTGGGTTACCCCCGGAAAATCGGTGAAAATTTTTCATTACTACTCTCATTGTTATGTATATTTTTAGAATTAAGTTTTGTATATAAATTTTGGGGTTTATTACTAACATATATGCGTATTTATCTACCTTATTATATTCTGGTTATTATTATTATTTTTTTGTTATATTTAATAGATCATATTAAATTTGAAATAACTTCGTTTTATTTGTTAGCTACCAGACCTCTACTAGTGGCTGTTTAAAACTTTTATCGAGAATATCTTCTCTTCAATTTTTCTGTTATAGATTACCTACCCATTCATATATTCTTTTTTTTTTTGACGTTATCTGATAGGGAGTTCCAGGACAACCAGGAGAGCTTCTGTTTTAGCTCAGCATAGATAAAACAGTGGCGCCCTTTTCAACTCACCCCTACTCTCCGGCAGTTGGGATAGCTCGGCGTAATTGCACGCCCACTCAGCTACTACTTATCAGTATAACTTTTAATTTATATTTTCCAAATCTCTTTCAATACTTCCATTTTCGACGTTAGTTTCTTTAACTTCCATTTATATATATAATTTTTTTTTTCTTTCTTTTTCTTTCTTTTTCACTTCATAATTCTTTAAATTCATCCCTCGTCAGTAATAATTCCTTTAGCCTCAATATTTCTTTTTTTTTTCTCTTCTTTGCTTTCTTTTCTTTTCTTCCTTCATGTGATTTGGCGTAAAGAAAGAGCGTGGCAGAAGTTAAGAGGAATCCAAAAACAATCAGCCAAATAATAATGTTTACAAAAATGAGACTTTAAGGGTTCGTAAGAGGAAACACTGCTTTGATGAAGGCCCTGCACAAGATATTACTTTAAGAGGTGCTGAGAACTTTAAAATAAATACTTTTTTCCTACACAGTAAAAAGTCTTTAATACATTTTACACTCTGGTTCATGCTTTTTGGTGACCAACCAATTTTAAGTAAATATACTTAAACTTTGTAATAACATAATGTCACATTTTGTTGTAATTTGTTATTCACAGGATAAATGTGGAACGATTCTGAATAGAAATAATTTTTTACCCATAATTTACATTTTTGTTGTAAAAGCAAATATTTTATGTAATTAAATAATTAAATTAAACAAGTGAATTTTACTCGTAGGTATGTGTGAACTTCACGCCATTTCTGTACGTTTTGTTACAGAAAAATTGTAAATTTTTTCAATTATTGTAAATTGTCATGTTTATGGTTATACACTAAATATGTCATTTTCCTGGAATTATATGCAAGATTCGCAGGAATTATGTAATTTTATTTCACATGATTAATGTAGATTTTATATATATCTGTAAAATTAAATAATTTTACCGATACATTAAAAATGTATCTTTCCTAAATTTGTGTGAAATTTACGATATATATGTGGTTCTATTTTACATGGTTGATGTAAATTCCCTGTATAAATGTAAAGCTAGATATTTTTAGTAATACACTAAAGATGTGAATTTTCCTAAAATACCTATGTGAAATTTACAAAATCAGTGTAATTTTGTTTTACATCGTTGATGTATATTTCCCCTATAACTGTACAGATAAGATGTGAATTTACCTAAAATGTGTGAATTTCATAGTATCAATGTAATTTTGTTTCACATAAATAATGTGAAGGTCGATTCATGTACTGTATATTTCAAATATTTAATATTTTAATTTGAGTAATCCCCGAATGTGAATTTTTTTAATTTTTTAACTGTCTTCTGAAAAAATTTGCACATCCACAACAGTTAAAAAATTAAAAAAATTGACATTCCGTGATTATTCAAATTAAAATATTAAATATTCCAAATATTTATTAATTCAAATACGGTACATAAATTGGCCTTACATTCTCCTTAGACTTCTGACATTAGAAAGTTTAAGTGTAGCAAATTGTCTTATAAAAGGTAAGTAAATCTTTTAAATTAGGTAATAGGAAACTTTGTCTATCGTTTAAAAAATTCATTGAAATAAAATATATAATATAATATAATACAATTTATGAAATACTTAAAAAATAAAACTCATAGGGCTTAATACATAAATAAAATTTTTTAATCAAATACCTAGAGGCACCTTCTAAGTATCTAATTATTAATATATGTATATACAGTGTGCCCAAATTGAGTTTTCAAATGAAATGTTGAAATTTCTAATGTGACAAACGTGTATTATTGATTCGATAGTTTTAATATGGATACAGTAAAAAACTTAAATTATGATCTAATATTATTACTTTCATTATTCTAATATTTGCACATTTTAATAAAAATCGAAATTTGAAAAAACATTTTTGAGACTAAATACAATTTATTACACGGCATTTGGCCAACAAAACAAATTCTTAAAAATTTTAGTAGAATCATATTCAATATTATATATTTTTTTATATCTGATCGAATATCTCCCTAATATTATCAACTATAGTAAGTTTGGATAAACTGTATAGAGAAACAGAAGGTTCATAATTCTCTACCAAGGAACAAGTACCTAACTATAATAAATAAATACGTATAAAACGTAAAATAAATATGAAAACTCCTTGAACATTTCCTTAGTTATCGTGAGAAAAAACTTATGAGGATTTGGTTATTAAGTTAATTAAAGCAATCACCTTTTTTTTGAGTTTTAGTTCCTTCATCTGGGTGATTTTTCAAAAAATATATTTGAATCATTTCTAGAATTTCGTTTAGATTATAAATGAAATAAAGCGCGAAGCAAAACTTTAGTGCTTCTGGAAAACTTGAATCAACTATAACTGGTAACTTTTCGAAAAATATTTTGTAGCTTCCTTCTAAAAACCAATTTATAGATTAAATTATATCACATTTATCGATCCAGTGAAACTTAGTCGCACATTTGTCATAGCTTTAGTTTAGTTACAACGTGAGTTTAAAGTTGTTTTAGTATCGTCTACAGTTTAATGGAAAGATGGAAAGTAATGGCTAACATTTATAAATTACAATTACTACACAATTCTATGACGCCAAGAGAACACGTAAATTTAGGATGATATATTTTTTTAGCCATACCTGGTATGGTCACTATCTCGAATAATCAATAAACTAAACTTTTTGTGAAGAAAAGAAGCTCAATTCTTTTTCCTAAAATGAATACATTTTATAAGGAATTCTTCCATAAAAAATTCATAAAAATTTCGAATTTAAATATTTTTTTACCATAGTATATTGATTCTAAAAATTGAGTTTTTTTATATGAAATAGTTTAGATTTAAAAATATATTGAAAGTGGAAAAAATTATTTCCCCATTGTTACTTTTTAACCATCTACTTAAAAATAATGACTAAAATGTTATAGTTGGATATCAGCGGTTCAAGAAGCTTTAATTTACAATTTTTTTTCAAATATTTGTTTATTTGTACATTTCTTTACTTCACTTACCTATATTAATTATGCAAGGTGTCAAAGTATCAATTTTCACATCATTTCTTGAATTTTCATGAAAAGAAAAATTATAGTATTACTAAACTATTGTTATATTATTTTATTTAAATAGGAATCAGCTTTCATATTACGAAATAGTTATAGTGATAGTAATGTTTGTTTACCTTAATATCCCTATAGAGGTGAGATATATCTTCCTTAAAGTGTATATATAAGGATTCATGGACTGGATTTTCTAAGCATTTTGGAATTCTCATATTTTTCTGATTTTTTGCAAACAACTGAAACCTCTCTAATTTCATTATCATGATGGTTGGGAGAGAACCTATATATATATATATATATATATATATATATATATATATATGTATATATATATATATATATATATATGTATATATATATATATATATATATATATATATATATATATATAGAAAATTCGAGTTTTTTTCTTGGACCTTAAAGTTTATATTTTTTTCATTTATATTTCTTGGGCATTTTTGGTCCTGGATTAATTAAAACATTAGATGATTTTTAAATTTATATTGTAATACATTAACGTTTCGGTCGTTTTTGACCTTCATCAGAATATAAAAACACTAAAATAGAAATTGGTTCTTAAAATCCTAGTGTATACATTGTAAAACTATGACATACCTGTGGATTATATTCCAGCGAGTGCCACATCACATATTAAATTAAGTTAAAATAAAATGAACTTTAACGATACATTTAAAAACATTTTACAAGTAACGGTGTGTGTATCTCAACCTTCATAGTAGTACTGGTGTCTATGGCTAATGGTATTATTTGAAAATGTTGTTTTTTCCTATACGCATTTATTTCTTTTTAATAATAGTTGTTATGGTTTTTGTTGGGAAACATACATGAAATAGTTGTTTACTTTATTATTCTATTTTATTATATTATTATAAATTTTGCTTAAAGATTTTGTGTCGGTTTTGTAATTTAGGTTTTTTTTATTTCTCTGTATTTCTATAGTTTCATAAATTTCTCTTTTTCTGGTGTGACATTCACTTTTTAAAATTTTTGTGTTCTCAAAATCAAAACTATGCTTTTTATCCTGCATATGTGTTGTTAAGGCAGTTTTATTTTTCTTATCGTACTTGTGACCATTTAACCGATTTCTTAAATATTGGCTAGTTTGCCCGATATAGACACTGTCGCAGTCCCCGCATGGAATTTGATAAACTATATTGCTCTTCTTTTGATCAGGAATTTTTGACTTTAATTTACTGAAGTTGGATTTTGAGAGGTTGTACCCTTTATGTGCAATTGTAATGTTATGGCTTTTAAAAATGTTGTTGAATTTTTCGGATAGTCCTGGTATGTAAGGCAAGGAAAGGTACTTTTGATTGTTTGTTTGGTTTTTTTGGAGGTTTTGATTATGGAACTTATGAATGCGTTTTTTAAAGATGGTGTTTATCAGTTTTTCTGGGTAGTTATTGATTTTAAGGGCTTCCTTTGCTTTTTTTATAGAATTTTCCCGGAATTCAGGGCAAGACAGTTTAATTGCCCGATCGGCTAGACCAATGATTACTGACTTTTTTTGGGACATGGGGTGTTGTGAATTGAAATTCAGGTATCTGGATGACCAGGTTTCTTTCGTATACCACTCTGTTTTTATATTATTGTTTTTGTGATGGAGTGTTAAGTCCAAAAAAGAAATTTTATTTTGTTTTTCTACTTCTATTGTGAATTGAAGTTTGTTGTGGTAACTGTTAAATTTATCTAGGATGGTTTGAGTTTTATTTTTTGGTACGGCAGTGATACAATCATCTACATAGCGAAAGAAAAAAGGAGTGTGAAAATTTAAACTTTTTAGAATGGTTTCTTCCAGGTCTTCCATCACTATCTGGGCTATTACGCTGGAGATTGATGCTCCCATAGCACAACCATCAATTTGTTTGAAACATTTTTCTTTGTACATGAAATAAGTAGAGTTAAGAGTTACAAAAATAATTTTAATAATAATAAAAAAAATTTGCATATAAAACGACAAAAATCATTTTTGAATATGGTTGACAAAACCAAAACATTTCTTAATAAAAATAAAAACTTACTTATCCTAAATTCTGATAAATCAAATAAAACTGTTATTATGTATGAAAATGATTACGATAAAAAAATTAACGACCTTTTGCAAGACAATAACATCTATAAAGAATTAAAAGCAGACCCAACTAATATTTACCAAAAAAATAACAACTCGTTAATATCTCGCTGGGAAAATTTAATGTATATTTCACCAAATACGGCTAAAAACCTAAAAATCCTAAATGCCCAACCTCCAAGAATTTACGGCCTTCCTAAAATACACAAACAGGGAATACCCCTTAGACCAATCGTTTCCTGTATCCAATCACCCTTTGAAAAACTTTCAAAATATTTAAAAGGAATTCTACAAAATGTTATTAATCAAAATAATTACTACATTAAAGACTCTGTAGACCTCAAAAATAAAATAAAAAACTTACTTATACCAAATGAGTACTCCTTAATATCCCTAGATGTAGTATCGTTATACACTAGCATACCAATAACAAAAGCTAAAGAAATAATAACAAAAAAGTTCGACAAAATAAGTAGATATACCGATATTCCTTTAAATGAGTTCCTAGAAGCTATAGAACTCACTCTTAACTCTACTTATTTCATGTACAAAGAAAAATTTTTCAAACAAATTGATGGTTGTGCTATGGGAGCATCAATCTCCAGCGTAATAGCCCAGATAGTGATGGAAGACCTGGAAGAAACCATTCTAAAAAGTTTAAATTTTCACACTCCTTTTTTCTTTCGCTATGTAGATGATTGTATCACTGCCGTACCAAAAAATAAAACTCAAACTATCCTAGATAAATTTAACAGTTACCACAACAAACTTCAATTCACAATAGAAGTAGAAAAACAAAATAAAATTTCTTTTTTGGACTTAACACTCCATCACAAAAACAATAATATAAAAACAGAGTGGTATACGAAAGAAACCTGGTCATCCAGATACCTGAATTTCAATTCACAACACCCCATGTCCCAAAAAAAGTCAGTAATCATTGGTCTAGCCGATCGGGCAATTAAACTGTCTTGCCCTGAATTCCGGGAAAATTCTATAAAAAAAGCAAAGGAAGCCCTTAAAATCAATAACTACCCAGAAAAACTGATAAACACCATCTTTAAAAAACGCATTCATAAGTTCCATAATCAAAACCTCCAAAAAAACCAAACAAACAATCAAAAGTACCTTTCCTTGCCTTACATACCAGGACTATCCGAAAAATTCAACAACATTTTTAAAAGCCATAACATTACAATTGCACATAAAGGGTACAACCTCTCAAAATCCAACTTCAGTAAATTAAAGTCAAAAATTCCTGATCAAAAGAAGAGCAATATAGTTTATCAAAGTCCATGCGGGGACTGCGACAGTGTCTATATCGGGCAAACTAGCCAATATTTAAAAAATCGGTTAAATGGTCACAAGTACGATAAGAAAAATAAAACTGCCTTAACAACACATATGCAGGATAAAAAGCATAGTTTTGATTTTGAGAACACAAAAATTTTAAAAAGTGAATGTCACACCAGAAAAAGAGAAATTTATGAAACTATAGAAATACAGAGAAATAAAAAAAACCTAAATTACAAAACCGACACAAAATCTTTAAGCAAAATTTATAATAATATAATAACATAGAATAATAAAGTAAACAACTATTTCATGTATGTTTCCCAACAAAAACCATAACAACTATTATTAAAAAGAAATAAATGCGTATAGGAAAAAACAACATTTTCAAATAATACCATTAGCCATAGACACCAGTACTACTATGAAGGTTGAGATACACACACCGTTACTTGTAAAATGTTTTTAAATGTATCGTTAAAGTTCATTTTATTTTAACTTAATTTAATATGTGATGTGGCACTCGCTGGAATATAATCCACAGGTATGTCATAGTTTTACAATGTATACACTAGGATTTTAAGAACCAATTTCTATTTTAGTGTTTTTATATTCTGATGAAGGTCAAAAACGACCGAAACGTTAATGTATTACAATATAAATTTAAAAATCATCTAATGTTTTAATTAATCCAGGACCAAAAATGCCCAAGAAATAAAAATGAAAAATATATATATATATATATATATATATATATATAGACATTGGTTAGTTTGTGAAAATGCCATAGAATGGCTTTTTTGTACATTAAAATGGCCATACATTTAAAATGTATCCAACAACATTTTTGAGAAATAATAGGAACTTACCTAAAAATGATTTGTCCTGCAAAACAATAAAACTCACGTGGAACTCATCTGCAAACTATTACATAAATCAACAAAGACAAACGCTGTTGTTTTGTCGGTAAGAGAAATGGTCTGTCATTGGTTTTAACTTATCATTTTAATTTGAAATTTTTTAAGGGGCAATGCAATGCCATACCTCCGGCAAAAAAGTTTTGGCTAATATTTGGAAAACAATAACATTTTAGGCCCTTGATGTATTTTGAGAATATGTTAAGAGTAACTTAGTTGTTTAGTTTGCCAAATATGAAAAGAAATAGATGTAAAATCATATCGATTTTTTCGGAAAAACCGCATATTCAGCCGTATCACTGTTTCTCTATTGTCAAAAGATGAATTTTTAGGAATCGATATAGTTTCACATTGTTTAGAATCCATACCTATTTAAATTACAAAATTTTAAAATAAATTTTCAATAAAAATCTTTGTTCTTTCTTTATTTCTTTATTTACCAAAATTTCATGTATACTTACAATATTTTTTGACGTCCCATGTTGACTGTTAAAATTTAGATTTTAAAAGAATTTATTCACATCATTTCAGATTTTGCAGAAATATTACATAAAAATCCTCTGTAAAGTTACAAGATTATTAAAAAATATAAGTATAAATATATGCACATTGTAAAATTACAGGCATTACTTGAAAACTACATAAAAACGAAAGCTTGATTTATTTTGAGTAAAGTTACACTGAATTATTCGTCTAAGCGTCATGTACATTTACAACAATTTTTGAAATTCACATAGTAATTGTTTAAATTCACAAGATAAAATAAAATATTTTCAAAGTGATAGATTGTCCACATATATTTCGTAAAAATGCTATGTAATCTTGAAGGAAAATTGAAAAATGTGTGTATAACCACAAAAATAATGGATAAGTACATGTATAATGTAATTTCGCTTATAATCCAGGGTACAATAATCATTTACATTTTATTTACAGTAAAGTTCCACCTATTTATTATGTAAACTACATGTAAATTTACCTTCATTTTCTACTGTGTACATGTGGCAAAGTGATTTTTGAATTAGGAATGAGAATGCAAGCATATGATTGTGTAAATGAAATTTTTAGTTTATTTTTTAATGAACAATCAAATGAAAAATATAAAAAAATATTACAATATGGATGTGGATGCTACTGAACATTTAGTAGATGAAATTGTACAGTTTAAAGTGCTCTGTAAATCAAATGATATTTCCTCTAATGACCTCTATGAAATGTTAAAAATTTTAATTGATTACAATATTTTGTCAACCTTCTCTAACGTTGAAGTATTGTTGCGTATATATTTAACTATAATCCTATTAGTAACGCATCCAGCGAGAGAACATTTTCTACGTTAAAACGGGTAAAATCATATCTGAGAAACTCATTAAATGAAGAAAATGTTTCATCATTGGCTATTCTAAATGTAGAAAGCGATATTCTCGATAAATTAGAAATAAATGATATAATAGATAAGTTTTCAGAAATGAAAATACGTAAGAAAAATTTAATTAGTTTTTTATTTTTATTAATTATTAATTATTATTTATTTTGTTCGTTGTGCCTTAGAAGGAGATATTTTTTTATTTTTGTTGTGTTGTTAATTTTTAGTAAGGAATTTTGTTAAAGTAGTTTTTTGTACTAAATAATATGTTTTTGCCAAATAAAACTTTTTATTTATTTATTTGGAAATATTATTATTTATCAATTATTTATTCAACATTTTTTTATCATTACTGAAGGTGCCAATAGTAAGCAGAAAAATTCTTATTGAAAAGGCATATAGGATATTGGAGACCCAAAATTTTGCTCGGGACTTAAAAATATGCACTGAGTTAATAGCTCAAAAGAAAGAGCTTGATACACTAAGTGTTCTGAGAGAGAAACGATCAAGGCTTGGGTGAATGTGTCCCATAAGAAATGTACAGGGAAGAATCGCGTTTGAGTATAACTTGAGTAAGGTGGGAGTTGAGTAAATTTCAATGATTGATGACATATATGTGCCTAAACACCTTTCATTTAAATAAAATGAAGAAAATCGGCCGGGTTCATTTCTGTTTTCATAAATTTTTTTAATATATAAGAAGATGTTTGGAATATTTTTAAGAGTCTTGTGTCGTTTGTATTTTGAATGTGTTTTACCGTGAAATTGTTTTTTATCCCCAAAAATAGAATTGTATTTATATAGTTTTGAATTGAGTTCTTTGTGATAAATGTTCAACTTCGTAAATTACTTTTCACGATTTCCATGCTTTTATAAGTAAACATTTTAATTGTATCAATTTTGTAAGATTTTTTTTGTAATAAAAGACTAATGTAATTATTGTAAATTGCCCTGATGATGGTCCTAAATAAAGGCACCGATACTTTCGTGTGCTTTTAATTTTCATGAAAAAGAACCATTAAATTTCGTAAAAAATACGAAGATTTTCACTGCGAATTAACCAATAAATATATTCGTATTGTTCAATTTTGGTATAACCCATTTACTGTCTGTCAATTTTTTTGAACCTCCTTGACAAGTTTTTGATAAAACTGGGTTAAATGCCCTTGATTATCAGTTACTTCAATCAAGTATTCTATACAAGCTGAAGCTCCCTCTCCACTCCTCCAAGCTAATTCATAAAGTGCATTATAAAAGAAATTTTTCTGTAGGTCCTCCAGTTGCCGTCGGTTCCTAGCATCGCTGGCATTCATAAATTCAACATTGGAAAAAGGATTAAATTTACGATTGTACTTTTTATAAAAATGTTCCTGTAACTGTTTCGCAATAGAGTTTAACAACACTTTAACCACACTTTCCTTGTAATTTGTTCCATCTTGCCTACGCATATTGAATCCAATATCCTGCAAAGTTAACACAATTTCTTCATCATATATATCTTTCCTATTGAAATTGTATGAATTCACGATAGGCAAGTCTGTAAACTGTCTCCAAACACTGGTTTTAAATTTTTCGGTATTAGCGGGTGTTACCTTCCCAATTTCTTACCCAACTACTTCCATATTTTCTTGACCAAAGCGACTCATCTTGTCGTCTTGATATACACTTCAACAACACTAAATACTTCCTACTACTTCGATTTTGTGCTGCGGTCGCGAAGTAAGTTTGAACAACAACAACACACATGTTACGAAACCGCATACTGGTGTAGTCTCTGAATCTGACTCTGCCTAAGCCATGTATGTAAGTTAATTTAAGTTAAGTACATTTTGGCGAACGCATGGGGATTTCTTCGAACTGTTTACCATTATTTTTTGTTACTATTCTTATCTAGACATTTCCAGTGAGGCCCATTGTTTTTGTGGCCAGTCTTATCTACACAAATCCAGGGAAGCGATTGTTTTTGTGAGCCGCAAATCTAGAAAGTTCTGGAAAAAGGGCACTTATATATAAAGACTACCGACCAGCGGGCAAAACATTGCAATATTATTTTTTACCAGAAATTTGACATTAAAGTTAGCTCAAAGCCTTCTATATTTAACCACGTATTGTTTTGTTCGGTTTTGACATTGGTGAAAATGTCACCCATCCCATCTGACTTCTCTTATTATAGACCCATTTCGTTGTAAAATTTTCTTACCAAATACCATTCGAAATCAAATTATACCTAGATATTTTTTTAGCTCTGTAATATTTTTAGAAAATTATCCCTCGCCTTCCACTTGGGATAATTTTCAAAATATTTGTGTTCAAAAAAATTTGCGGAAATAATTTGAGTTCTATACTCGATAGTCGAAATTGTGTAAAGTGAGTCAGAGCTATCTAATCAACACTTTGGTTAAAGCGTAGTTGCCATATGTATTCTAGAGAGAAATGCTGTATTTTATAAATACACTTCAAATCCATTGTGTCAATATTTCAGGTACAAAAGATGCAATGTAATTAAGTCAATACCAATTTAATATATTTATTTCAAATTTCAAGCAGACTAATAATAATTAGTTTACTTGAAATGTGAAATAAAGTGTTTATGTATATTTCTTGAACGCAAAGTTTGTTGTGAAAAACTCGCCGATTTGACAATGTTGGAGAGTCGCTTCAATGTTCCGGCTTTGAGAACGAGATAGATAGATCGAGCTACGCGAATGAGACAGTGATAGTAAACAGTTATGTGAGGTGTTTATTCTCTTCATGAACGTAACATCAGTATTTGTGTTGTGGTTTTGTGTGATAAATCGGTTATTATTGGTATTTATTGTAATATTTATATCGGTATATTTAGTGACAATAATGGCGGAGTGTAGCGGTGTTGGCGATAAAAAACGGCGTCGTAACAATTTAATTCGGGAAGAAAAAGTCCTCATATTAAATGTGTACGAAGGACTGCGTGCCATGGACAAACAGTTGGGTGTTAGTGACGCTGTGATTAAGTGCAGTTATTTAACTAAAGTTTCTGAGAGTACTATATACAATATTCTAAACAAATCGCGGGACGGATCTTTGACAAGAGAACGAGGTGAAAACTGTAAACCGGAAAGTAGGGGAAGAAAGAAAATTGTTTTGGACGACCAAACACGGAATGCTATACGTAGGGAAATACATTCTTTTTATTTTAGGAATGAAATCCCCTCGGTAGCTAAATTGAGCAAGGTAATAGAAGCTGATGATACTTTACCAAACATCAGTGATAAAGTTTTGAGACGAACTTTAAAATTAATGAATTTTCGTTACCAAACAAGAAGTAGAAACAGTGCCTTAATTGAACGAAATGACATTGTGGAATGGAGGAGAAATTATTTAAAACAGATACGACAGTTTCGTAACGAAGGACGGCACATATTATCTTGACGAAACATGGTTAAATGAAGGCCACACTGTGTCAAAAGTGTGGCAAGACATGAATATACGAAGCAATCGACAAGCCTTTATGGAGGGTTTCTCTTCCGGTTTAAAAGCTCCCTCTGGGAAAGGACGTCGACTGATTATCACTCACATTGGCAGCGAGGAAGGATTTGTAGAAGGTGGATTACTAAGTTTTCAGTCCAAAAAAACTGTCGATTACCATGAAGAGATGGATGGTAACCGGTTTGTAACATGGTTTAGATCAATTTTAACAAAGGTAACTCCTGGTTCAGTGATAGTTATGGATAATGCTTCATACCACTCTCGTCGACTGAAGCAAATACCTACTTCAGCTAGCCGCAAGAGGGTTATAATTGATTGGTTAGAGAGTAAAAGCATTCCGCACAACGAGGCAATGCTAAAAGTTGAATTATTATCTCTCGTACGGAAACATAAAAGCAGTTATATTAAGTACGTTGTCGATGAAATGGCGAAAGATTTCAACGTCTCAGTTGTTAGACTTCCTCCCTACCACTGTGAGTTAAACCCCATCGAGCTGGTTTGGGCCCAAGTGAAAAATTATGTTGCGAGAAAAAACAGTACATTCAAAATGGCTGACGTTGAGAAACTGTTTGACGAGGCGCTGCATACCGTTACTGCTGAGAGTTGGCGTAAATGTATTCAACACGTATTAAAAGAAGAAATAAAGTTTTGGGATTCAGACATACGTGTAGAAGTAATGACGGAACCACTCATTATCGATATAGGAGGAGAAAGCGATGATTCTGAAGAGTCGTCAGGGAGTGATACCGCTTCCAGTTAGTCAGACATTTTACAAGTGACCTCGCAACATACCTATACTTATTGGTAATTTATTTTGGTCTTGACAAACAACTTTTTTTAGTTTTAGTAGTAGTAAGTTGGAATTGACTTTTAAACATTTTTTTATTTTGTTTTAACTTACTTATGAACAACTTGTGATAAGTTATTATTTCAAATGTTAAAAATTGAAATTCCAGATATTTCAGTATTCGCACCCTTAAACTATGATACGCTCATGGAGTTCACTTTAAATCGGTAGATAACCGATGACGTCACTTTACACAATTCCGACTATCGAGTATAGTGGTATTACCACCGTACATAAACAAGAATAGTAGGTTCACTCTAAGCTCCTCCCAGCGCGATGTCTATCTCACTCGGTCTCCGATGCTTCTCTTTACCGGTATCCTGAAACTCCGAATCGATCGATATACAGTTACCGTGTGTCTTTTGTAGTTGAAGGTACGAGCGGAGTTGATAGTATACCAGGCGGACTGTCTTTTCAGTGAATTATTTGATTATTATTACGGGATGTTTATTAAAAAGAAAATGCCACGAATGTGTTGTGTGGACGGCTGTAGAAGTAGAGATTGGGCAAAAACATCTTCCTTCAGATTTCCCAAGGATGACACAAGGTAAATTTTACAATATTATTTAGCAAAGGATATTAGTAATTTTGTTATGAGAAGCAGTGTAGTAGATGTTATTGTGTTTCAAAATAAAATATTACCAATATATTTTTTCAGATGTCAACGTTGGAAACAGGCCTTAGGCTTTGTTGATTGTCACAGGTATGCCAATTTGGACGCAGAACAATGCAACAAAACATTAAGAAGTGTGCGATAGACACTTTTCCCAAGAATATTATATGTGCAGTAATAGCAGAACAAATCCGCAATATAATGCAGTTCGTCCTTGAATTTTCAAAAAAATAGTAAGTTCCCAAAATTTTTAGTACCTACACAATACTTCTGACAATAGGATTTTGTCTTGTATACTTTTACTAGGTATTTCAAATAATTTGCAAATTTTTCAGATGACGGTACAACTTTGAAGGAAATCGCAGTTCAAACTGATTTTAAGACAATGCTGCACAGTGAAGGTATGTTATTATACTTATCGATGGCGTGTTTTGGATAAAATAAATATATTTAAGTTAAATATTTTATAGCAATTTTATTTTTCAGACGATATGAAATATCAAGATGTTAATGTTCAAACAGAAGGCGATTTTTTTTCAGAAAATGTTGAAAGTGGTAACCATGTTTCTACTCTAGCTTCTGTGGTTACCAGAGGTATTTAATGTTTTTTTATAGCTAGATACATTTCTAAAAGCTACGCTATGAATGATTTGAATTAAACATTTTTTATTTTTACGTCTATTATGATTTCGTGGTTAATAAGTAATACTCATTTAAAAGTGGTGGCGAAAGTTTAATCCTTTATAGAACTTTTGATTTCTTTTAGATCAACATTTACAGACCTCAATGACGCTTCCGGCCAATACTTCTCGAAAAAAAGTGTTGATAGAGGAGATAAAGTGTTTGAAAAAATCAACTGTGCCTGCTCAATGTTCAAGAAAGTTGGAAACCGGAATATCGCTGGAAAATATTTCCAAATATTTGGAAACTAACTACTCAGAAGATGCCTGCAAACTTCTAACGTCTCAGATAAGTTTATTAAATAAATCACCTAAAGGTTGTAGGCACACAGACGATTTTAAAAAGTTTGCTTTGAGAGTTTACTTTTTAGGACCTAAAGCATACGGTTTTCCCGCCGTTGAGCAGTAAACCCAGGCTTTAACGAATTTATTTTTCGCCTTATTGATCTTAGATCTCGACTATTAAGTGATAAAGAAAAAGATTGCATCATATGTCTTGATGAGATGTCATTGAAAACTCATTTATTTTATGATTTATCAAAGGATAAAATAGTAGGCTTCCAAGAATCACTTGCAGCAGAAAACGAATCCGAACCAGCAACTAGTGCATTAGTTGTTATGACACGGGGTGTATCAAGCAGCTGGAAACAACCGTTTGCCTACTTCTTTTATAAATCAACGGCGCCTTCAAATGAAATTAAAAACATTTTGTTCGAAACAGTTAGAAAGTTACGTGATATCGGTCCAAATGTGCTAGGTGTGGTGTCTGATCAGGGTTCTAACTTCCAAACATTAGTTAAAAGCTACCTTAAATTGAGCACAGACAATGTTTTTTTTACGTAGATAATATCAAGCTTGTTTACTTTATTGACGTGCCACACTTACTTAAATCTACTAGGAACAATTTTTTTTGTTACTGGTTTGAGTTACCAGAAGGAACTACCAATAAAATGTATTTGGATACATTTTACAATTATGAAAAAAAAGGAATTTAGACTCTGTCTAAAATTAACTAACGAGCTTATGTTTCCAAATAATTTTCAGGAAATGAAAGTAAAATATGCTTCTCAGATTTTTAGTCATTCTGTTGCAGTTGCTCTTAATACGTACATTGATTTTAAAGTTTTGCCTGCAGATGCCAAAGTAACTGCTAAATTCATCAAAACAATGAATGATGCTTTCGATTTATTAAATTCGTGCCATTTAAATAATTTCAATGCATTTATGGGTAGCCAAAAACAGTTTCAGCTAATGGAAGAATTTGAAACTTTCCTGAAAAATGTCCGTGTGGTTAACAGTGAAGGAAAAAATTTAACAAATAAAATGACATTTATATTTGGGTGGAGGCTTACAATAAAATCAGTTAAAGCTCTTTGGGGTATATTAAAATCAAAGGGTTACACCTTTTTACTGACCAGAAATTTAAACCAAGACTGCCTTGAAAACTTCTTTGGGCAAGTTAGAAACTGTTGTGCTAATTCAAGAAACCCTACGCTTATACAGTTTTCTAGAGCATTCAAAAAGTTGTTTACTCTGAAGTATTTAGACTATGTTGACGGCGCCAACTGCACTATTGACATTAATGAATTGTTGTTAAATATTACTCCAGACTTGGCAGAAAACTGTAAAGATCTCATTTTCCCGTCAATAGAACCATCAAATCCTTTGAAAGTCTTTACAAATGATTACAGGAAACTAAACAGTACCGATGGCAACGCGTTAGTTTACGTTACTGGTTATTTATTAAAAAAATGCATGCAGCAACATTCCTGCTACATATGTATTGCTTTTAATGAAAGAAATACCTCAAGAAAAAAAAACAACGATTTTTTCTCAGACAAAAGCCTATGTCAGCAATACAAATTTCCCATTTGGTGGGCTCAATGTACCTAGCCAGAATTTTGTTGAATATGTTACCCAGCTTGAAGATATATTTGTAGTTAACTTCAATAAATTAGCATGTACAAATTCTATCGGAGCGACGTTAAAAAATCTTTTTAAAAATGTATCATTTACGCATCCTTGTAAGATTTTTCCTTTAAGTTATTTCTTATCTCTTTATACAAGAGTGCGTTTATATTACACAATTAAATTTGCAAATCGTGAAATAAAACTTAAAAAATCTTATATACCCAATACAAAATTACAAATATTACAAAATTTATAATTATTCCTTTTTGCTTTGCTTCATAAGTTTGGTTTAGGATTACATTCTTAACTATATGTTATTATTCAATATTGTTCTTATATGCAAAACAAAAAACAAATTCTAAAGAATGTTATAGAATCTGGTATAATTTTTAACTATTTTTAATATATAGTTGTTCATGCTTCCTATTTTTATATTGTAATGTATACATGAGGATTTGATTTATTCTAAGTATTTATATACGTAGAACATTGATAACTTAAACCTCGATAACATAATAACCTCTATAAATTCATAAAATTTTGAACTTCCTTCCCCTCTGAGTCCAAAACCTCCTTTACTTAAAATACGAACCCTCTATAACTTAAACGAATAATTTGGGCATCGCACGTCAGTAACTCAAAGTTGTAACGACGACGACCTTTGTAACTTGAATCATCTATCAATGAGTCGTCATTTGAAATGAATTAACACGTGTTTACCAAATGGCTCAGTACAGTAACTTATTTGTATCATTATCTTGCAGCCGTCTATCTCTATAATTCCTGAACAAAGCTCATAAGCGGACCTCCGTAAGTAAAAATATAAACCAATAAAAATTCCTTAACTTAAACCCTTAGTAAATAGAAACCTTAATAACCCAAATTATTTAACGTCTCCCTTGGTCTTTATCTTATCGAGGTTCTACTGTATATATTTCTACATTTTTAATGAATTATTTTATTTATATAATGTAATAAAAGCTATTTTAATCGATGATTCTAGTTTATTTCTTATGAGTAATTTTATATTCCCTATTAAATACTAAAACGTACCCTGCATAACAAAACAATACCTATCGTTTTTTGAAATAGTTTTCTAACAATGTACATTTTTATTAGCCCCCGTACCAAACACTCAATTTATAAATCAACAAGCTATGACGGTAGTAATTCGCGCGACCCCTGTATACTCGAGACACGTGCGGTTTTACGATCGGTTTTCGGAAAGCCTTTAACAGCGTTACATCAAAGAGCCGACGTCGAGTGAACTTACAATTTATTTTGTTTATGTACGGTGGTATTACTAGCGAAAATTTCTCACCTAACATTTTCGACCAATTAAAAGACTGTATTCTGTATTGTTACCATAGCAACTAAAAAAAATCAGGCAATTTTTCTCCTCCTTGTGACAAGTAGCATGAAACTACATTGGAAATTATAGGTAAAATAGTTCATTCTAAGAAAATATATTTCTACAAACTTTAGTTAAATGAATTTGTAAAAAACTGAGAGAAAGCAACTATCGACTTATGTTTTATTATTTTGTGTAACTAAAAAAGGTTAATTTGGTGTGGACTTTTCTTACTGAATACCGCACGAGGTTAAATTAAATCTTGAAATTTTTTCTCGATCATGAATATTTTTAGAAAATTATCCCGCTTCGCTTCGTGACTCGGAATAATTTTCAAAATATTCATGAGTGAACAAAAATCCGGAAATAATTTAACATCTAGTGGTATTACTAGTGAAAATTAATTGTAGGCTAGGACAGACGCGTGGGGTTACCTATTTGTACTGTTCTCTTTAAAACAAAATAGCAGGAATCTTCTGCGTATACCCGTAATTCAAGATGATAATTTATAGACTGTCGGAGAGTTCCAGTTTGATGTCATAAATCTATAATGGAAATATTCCCTTATCTTATCTCCTCCCATTTATATATATCTCGTCGTCTCAAATTCACTCGTCTCCATAAATTAGACTTTCTTTGCGTGCAATTATGGTTGATCTTATTGGGAGGGTATCGAAAATTTATAGGTTTCAGTACGTGTCCTTTCGTTCTTCTCAAAAGTGAACTAAATTCGTGTCATTTTCACAGTCGTTCGTGGGAAACGTTCCGCCAGTAATTTTATAATTACAATATCTTTGAAAATATTTGATGAAATTTACTGTTCATTGACGACTTCGTATTGTGGGATTCTTAGGTGTCTTCTCATTTCTAGTACTTCAAGAAATCCACTTCTTGTTTCTTACCACAAATACTTCTAGTTCTGTGTCAGGTATCAATGAATGTTTGTTATCAAGTAGATGTGTTGCGTAGTGGGAGTTTTATGATTGTTTTAATCGACATGCTCCTATAGTAAAAACCAAATAAAGTTGCGTTTACGTCATCGTTGTGAACATGTGTAGCGTTGTCAGAGTGTTCACGCAATATGGAAATTAACAGAAAATAACCGAAGTCAACAAAAAACGTAAATGCAGAAAATTTCACAATATTATAAATGAAAACTACAAAATTATCGATAGTTTGATAGTTTTCGTTTATTATAGTGTGGAGTTTTTTCACTTACGTTTTTGTTAATTAAATTTATGAATAGATTTCACAAAGTAAGGAATTCTAGAATAAAAGTGGTAAGGTTATTACTGACTTACCAAATATTTTAATAAATAAATATAATAAAAATACAAGCAATAAAATAAAATATGTTTAAAAATGAACATATTATCAAAGACAAAAACATGAAACAAATCAACATATTGTGAAATGAAACTAGGCAGATTCAAATTCTTGTTCATTTTCTTCATCTGATTCAACATCAGTATCACTCTCTTCACTATTAAAATTTATAACTATCGGACTAATTTCTGGACGATCAAATATTATTTCCCTCTCATACCATTTAAATATCTCTCTTTCAGTATGTTGTATAGAATTTTTCCATCAGGAGTTATCATGTGCAGTGCCTCGTACCACATGTTCAGGCAGTTATTCGCACTGTTACCATCCCTACCAGTATGCCTATTGTAGTAATTTTTTGCTATGCCCCAAATTAATTCGATAGAGTTGAATATGCAATGGTAAGGAGGAAGACGTAAAACTTTGTGTCCATACTGTTCTGCCATATCGTCCACTATATACTTGATTGGTGGCTTATTTCTAAAAAAAAAAAACAAAAGAAATGTTTAAAATAAATGGCAATAAGTAAGAATATATCTGTATATTTACTGAGAAACGATTTGCAACAGTTCTGTTTTGAACATCATGTGAGAATAGGGAATGTTTTTTTCTCTCAACCATTCCTGAATAGCACATTTTGACCATCTTGTATTTGGAGTTTTATGCAATAACATGCTGTAATAAGGTGCATTATCAAGTATAATTAGAGAGAGATTCTCTAAATTTTGCAGCAACTGATATTCAAACCATTTCAAGAAATTTGCCCGTTTCATTTCCCCATGATAATCATTAAGTTGGGTTTTTGAACAAAATATTGCTTCAGCACCTTCAATAAATCCGTTTTCATTTCCAGCATGGAGTATAATATAACTGTAATAATATTATCCAAATAACGTTTAAGTAACCACTTATGTTTTGCAATACAATAAACCTTTTGCCATCCGTTTTAGTGGTTTTAACACTCTTGATATTTTAATTTTGCCATGAATGACCTATGATGCCATTTTGAAATATCCAGGTTTCATCGATGAACACAAATTGGTATATACACCTTCGTCCTTTGCTTCTTTATAATATCTTAAGAATTCTACCCTTTTCAAAACAATATTAGGTAATTCCATAAGTCCTCGTCGTGGATTATCCTTCATCCACTTAAACCCAAGTTCTTTGAGCAATCTATTTAAAGAAATGGTACTACCATTAAATAGTTTTTTTTCTTTTAGTTGGACCACAATGATTGAATCGTTATATGCTGTTCTAAAAGCATACAGAAATAAAAATATGTTAAATATACAATTGTCGTAATTATACTTACTTCTCTGGTACATGTTGTAAATGGTATCACGAATAGAGCTTGTATTTAAAGTTTCTGTATTTGTTACTCGTTTATGAGCGCAACGTTTTTTCTTTGGTGACTCAAACTCTTCACCTTTTTTCTATGTTTGACAAATTTTGCTTACTGTTCTTACACTGATTTTTAAAGCAGCAGCTACACGCTAAAATAATAGAAATTTTCGTAAAGTAAAGTAAGGATATTTTATTCACGTATTACCTACCTCTTGTACAGCGTTTAAGTGCAACAAAGGACCATTATTATTCATTTCTTGTTCAAAATAATTTACTAATGAAGCCACAAGTTCTTTGCATCGGCTATTCAGCTGTTTGGGCATTTTAACAATCACAGAAGAAAATACTTTGTTGTTTTGAAAACAAAAACAGTTTTGATTATAAATATTTCTCACAAGAAAATTTTATAAAGCACGTAACTATAACCTCAAAAATCGATGACAATACACGAGTAGAAAAGTCACAAACAACACGGCAACATGACATTATTTCTGGCAGTGACTATTTTACCGTCAATAATTGGAGGCTTCTTTATGAAAATTTTAACACAAATGTTTACATCGAGGGACGTCTAAACCCAATAAAGCTATATTGCTTATACATTATTTTGGTTCAAAAGTTTTTTTATTGATTGGGTTATCTTTAGAACCGATTAATTAACAAATTTAAATATATGCACTTTTCGATAGAAATGTAGCCACACATGCGATAGAAATACGCCCTTGGTGACGTAAATGCAACTTTATTTGGTTTTTACTATATTTATAAGTGTCCATTGCCTAATTTCGAAAGTTCATACAGATGCAAACGTTAGTGTTTTTTCTGAGATTTTGTACTATAGGCGGTTCAAAAGCCATGGACTATCATGTGCAGAGACAACAACTTCTGGACTTGGTGAAAACCAGTTGAATATTGCTGGAATATTGATGGCAAAAGTTGTTGTGAAACGATTTTATATTGTGTCTGGTGCAAGTAAACATTGTTAAGTTATCATGCTTCTGAGAAGCTGGGACTTGTGTAACACTTGTTTTAGGTTAATAATAATGGTAAAACTTTGGATCCACATATAAAGTTTCCACAACTCTTCAGCGGATTTGGAAATACAAAACAACCTTATCACATAAGATTAAGATCTGAAGCAGTATCTTATGCACTGTGTGTTCCAAGACTCATACCCCTATCATTTAAAAAGGTTTTGAGAAACAGGAATTAAAAGTGTAATTCAATAAGTTAGTGAACCAACTGAATGGGTGCTTAATAGTCTAGGAGAATTAGACCCCAAACCTTTGAAATATGGCTGTGTCGTGACGTAGATTAGATATTGGTTGGAATTGCTCGGAAATCATGTAAGAAAAAAAAATATCAAGGTCCGCCAGTTGAAAAAGTTGTGCTATTTTCAGGAAAAATCATAAACTGCAAAAAAACGCAACAATTGCTCATTTTTTCCGATACTTCTTAATATAACTCTTTAAATATGCAAGATAGAGAAAAAAAGTATACCTACGAATTTGTTCTTTATGAAATTCTCTAAAAGATAGAATTGGTTTAAAATCGATATATTCAATTTTTTAGTTGAGGAATGGCGATAAATGCAAAAAAAGTAGCTAAAAAACGAGGTTATTTTAAAGCATTTATTTCGCAGATAAGAAATCATCCAATCACGCTATAAATTGGGATTTAAGAACCTTATTATAGTATAAAACAATATGCCAAAGGCCGATTAAATTGGCCTGATAGTTTTTACATGAATTAATTGTTAATTAATTTCCGCGAAAAAATTAACGTCATTTTTGCGTTCATGCCAGGCTTACATTTTTGAGTTGTAATAGGCGTCGATTTTTTTACAGCTACTTAGACCTCCAAACTATAATACACAATATTTATAATGAACAATTTTAAAGTTTTTATCATTTTTATCATCAAGCGAAATTGGATACCAAAGAAAAATACTCAAAGTACCTAAAAAAAGTTCTCGGAAAGACGCTCCTTTAAAAAAAATGCGTTTAATTTGGCCGTATAGGTGCTGAGATAATAAACGTCAAAGATCGAGAGTGTTTGCGGTATAACTATTAATGTTGTAACATTAAAAAGAGGCAGCAGATAGATTTTTCTGAGAAGTTTTCGTATGTGCTTTGAGATATAACATCGCCCTTGTGCATGAAGTAGGAAAAATCAAAGAAAGTTGTAGCGGTAGCGTTCGGCGCGTCAAATCTGAGGGGAGTGGGGATAGAGTGCGAAACTTGAAATCGACGATTCAAATCAAGCGCGGAGCAAAAAGTTGCTGTATCTCGGCATCTATTGGGCCGATTTTGATTATTTTTGTTTAAATCGATGTAGCAATATGAAACAAACTCATTTTTGAGAATGGCGTCTACCAATTATGAGAATTTAAGCATCTACAGTAACTTTTTTTTTTTTTATTTACAAAGTCGCATCTACCACTGGGGTAATTAGCGACACAAATATAGGTTGTTTATAGTTTAGTTAATATGTTAATGTCACTTAGATATTTAAAAAGGTTCTGTGTATTACAGTTTTCACCAAGAACTTGGTCTAAATTGTTGCTGAGGTTGTTATCTTGTCTTGATTGTTGGAATTTTGGGCAATCGGTTATTAAATGTTTGACAGTAAGCTGGATCTTGCATAATTCACATTTTGGGGGTTCACTTTTAGTAATTAAGTAACTATGAGTAAGTTTGGTGTGGCCTATTCGTAACCTAGTCAGTTTAACTTGAAGCGATCTTTTGTTTATTGGCTGCGCTCGAGGTTTCACTTCCGGTTTCACGTCGCGTAGTTTCGATTGGGACGATTGCCATTCGATTTGCCACAATTTTAGCACTTTTGATTTAAGTAGCGGTTTTATGTCGTTATACACTACCGTTTGCACTTCACTCACGGTTTCACTAATTGCTGCTTGTCGTGATTTGCGGTCGGCTTCTTCGTTTCCTTGAAGGCCAGTATGAGAAGGAACCCAAAGTATTTCCACAAAGTTATTGGAATGTTGCAACTGCGATAATTCGACTTTAATTTGGAGGGCTATTGGATGTGTGGGATAAAGTTGATTGATAATATGGATTGAGTTAAGAGAGTCTGTTATTATGAGGGATCTTGAAGTATTTTTTGTTTTTATGAGAGTAAGTGCTTGAAGAATGGCGTATAGTTCTCCAGTGCAGACGCTGCTTATTTCGGGTAACTTGAATTGTAGTGTACTGTTTTGCATGATCACTGCCGCGCCTACGCCATCAGAGGTTTTGGATGCGTCTGTATATGCGAGGTGAAATTGTGGATATTTGTCAAGTATGGAGGCAAATGTTTTCCTAATTAGGGTATGGGGGGTTTCTAATTTGTTAAATTTGCACAGTGAAGTGTCGCTGGGAGGGATATTGATCGACCATGGAGGGGGAGTTTTAATTTTGTTGGAAAGGAAGCGGGGACGTTTGATTTGGAGTTCTGTGAGAATTTTACTAGCTCTTGCATAGAATGGTGGGTCTGTTTTGATATTTGCCGAATGTAAAGTTTTGTAGTGCTTGGTCAGTATGTTATTGTAGACTGGATTCTGCTGGTTTGTGCTGATGGATAGTGCGTATGAAGCGGCAAGGTATTTTCTCCGGAGTTGTAGAGAAGGTTCCCCGGTTTCGCACTGTAGGCTTTTTATTGGACTTGAACAGAATGCTCCTGTTGCTATTCTTAGTGCTGTGTTTTGAATGGTTTCGAGTTGGTTAAGAGTAGTTTTTTTAGCTGTTGCGTATACTATAGAGCCGTAGTCTATCTTTGAGCGAATGAGTGTTTTATATATGTGCATTAGACAGGTATAGTCAGATCCCCAGGATTTGCTTGAGAGTGTTTTCATAAGGTTTATACCGTTTTGGCATGATTTTTTAATATGTAGTATGTGTTTCTTCCAGCTGAGTTTTTTGTCAACAATCATTCCAAGAAATCTGATGTTATCGACATAGTTTAGGGAAATGTTGTTAAGTTTGAGTTCAGGAGACACAGGATTGTGTTTTCTAGAAAATAATATGCATTTGGTCTTTTCTGTTGAAAATTGCAGTCCCGTGAGTTTAGACCAGTTTTGAAGTTGGTTTAATGTTTCTTGGATGTGTTTCTGAATTGAGTCGATGTTCTTACCTTTGGAGAATATTACCAAATCGTCAGCATATAACCTGCCTTTGACTAGTTTGGAATGATGGTTTAATATGTCGTTGACCGCGATCAGGAAAAGTGTTGAACCAATGACTGATCCTTGGGGAGTCCCGTTAGTTTGTTGTTTTAGAGTAGAAGTTGTGTTATTGGTACGAACACGAAAGAAACGATTATTAAGAAAATTTTGTATGAATTTTAGGATGTTTCCTTTGATGCCCCATGAATGAAGAGTTTTGATAATGCCATGACGCCACGCTGTATCGAAGGTTTTTGTGATATCGATGAAAACTGCAAGGCAATCTTGTTTATTCGCGAAAGATTCGTGGATTTCGGATTCCAAATCAATGAGATTGTCTAATGTTGACCTGTTTTGACGGAAACCGCTTTGTTCTTGTATTAAAAGGTTTCTGTCTTCTAATGTCCACAATAGTCTTTTGTTTATGATTTTTTCCATTATTTTGCTTAGTGCGTTGGTAAGAGATATTGGTCGGTATGAAGTTAACTTAGTTCTTGGGTAGTTTGCCTTTGGTATGGGTATGACGATTGCCTGTGACCACGTGGATGGGAAAATATTTTTTGTCCAGATTAGGTTGAATATTTGGAGAAGGTATGACTTGGCAATATGAGGGAGTTTTTGGAGAAAGATTAATGGAATATTATCAGGTCCTGGGGCAGAATTTTTGGTTGTGTCTAAGGAAAAATTGAGTTCGTCTATAGTTAACGGGATATTGTTGTCATGGTCATCGTAATCTAAGAATTCGGCTTCATTAGTAGTTTTAAATTCCAGAAATTCTTGTGAGTAGTTTGAGTTGCTCGAGTTGTGCTCAAAATGTGTTGCAAATAATTCGGTCATGTCTTCGTTATTTGAGACTGTGCTATTGTTGTGAGCTATAAAAGGAATTTTTGTAAATTTATTTTTTCCTAATATTTTTCTTAGATTTTGCCACACGGTACTTAAAGGTGTAGAGCTGTTTATGTTGGATGCGAACGCTTTCCAGGAGTTTTTTCTAGCATTCTTTGTAATGTATCTTGCTTGGGCTCTTCTTCTCTTATAGTCTACTAGGTTCCCCAGTGATTTATTTCGTTTTAATTTATTAAATGACGCTTTGTATTGTTTAATAGCTTTATCGCATTCAGTATTCCACCACGGCAATGGTGTATGTTTTTTTAGTGCTTTTGTTTTTCCTATAAATTTTTCTGCTGCATCGGTGATAATTTTTGTGAATGAGTTCAAAATGTTGTCGATGTTATCGTTTTCTAGATTGACGGGAAGTAGAGCGACGTTTTCTTCAATGTAATTACTGAAATTTGGCCAATCAGCATGTTTTATTTTCCATTTTGAAACAGTAGGGTATGTAGTGACGGAGTTTTGATCGGAAATCGTGATTTTGATTGGATAATGGTCGCTTCCATATAAATATGGTATAGTGTCCCAGGAAATTAGAGGTGAGATAGTTGGATGGCATATTGATAAATCGATTGCTGATTTCGTGCTTGTGTGAACATTAACTCTTGTAGGCCTACCGTCATTTAAAATATTTAGATTATGTGCATCTAGGATGTTTCCAATTGTTCTGCCTTTTGCGTTAAAACCTGTTGATCCCCAAATAGGATTGTGGCTATTAAAATCACCCAGTAAAATTAGAGGTGATGGAACTTGTGACAAAATGTTAGTGATGTCTTGTGAGGTAATTACTTGATCAGGAGGGATATATATGTTGCAGATATTAATTGTTTGAGGAATTTTGATAGAAATTGCTATTGCTTCTAAGTTTGTATTAAGTGTTATATTGTGTGCTTCGTATGAAGTATTTACATAGATGGCTACGCCTCCGCTTGCTTTTCCCGTGCTGTTTCTGTTTCTGTAAAAACAGGAATAATTGTTGAAGTTGTGATTGTGTTGTCCTTTGAAATTAGTTTCTTGAAGACAAATAATTGATGGTGAAGTTTCGTGTATAAGTATTTTGAGCATTTCATAATGGGTGTAAAACCCATTTATGTTCCATTGCAATAAATTGAAGATAATATTATGCAAGTTCTGTTAGGGATTCCTGAGATGTGGCAAGGGAAACGTCAGATTCGGCATCTTCACCTGATTTTAAAAGCTTCAGTTGTTTCATAATTCTCTTTTTTGTTTTAGTGCATTTGGTCTTTATTTGGCGGTCAGAGGTATATGAATGTATTTTGGTTAAGAGTTGTAATAGTTCTAGTATATCAGAGGTATAATCTTTTGCTGTACTGAGAGGGTCCACTGATCCTTGTACGTTCTCAAAAAAGTCGATTGTTTGTTCGAAAGATATTATTTGAGTTTCATTGTCGAATAATTCTTTGATAGGTGCCATTTGATTTTCCAGTATGATAGTTGATTTAGAAGTGGATTTCGCTTTTTTGAGTTTTGCATCTGGTTTACTGAAGCTTGTGTAAGATGTTGTAGTATCGGAAGGAGGTGTTATGATTTCGGTAATATTTCTTTTCGAAGCTGCTTTATTTTTTGGGTTTTCGATGTCAGTAGCCGTCGATGTTTGTGGAGAATTTGATATTATTTCTAGGGATCTTTTGATGCTATGTGTTTCAGCAAGGTGAGTGATATTCGAATCTGTGGTAGCTGTTGTTATATTTGCTTCGATGGGCATGGTGGTTGAAATTGAAGATATATCTGTTAGTGGCTCAGCGCTTTGCTCGTTTACTGAGTTTAGAGTGGATTGACTGGTTGTAGTTGTTGAGTTTGGTGAAGAAGTGTCATCTGTTGGTTGGGGAGGCAACTTTGAAGTGCAAGTGCTAGATAAGTGACCATGTTGTTTGCAATGATAACACAAATTATCTACAGCGAGAAAAATACGGTATGTGGTGTCATCATAAGTTATCAAAACTGAGTCTGGTATTGGAATTGTGGGAGGTACAATGTATACTTGCCTCCTGAAACTGAATATGTGTTTATAGTCGGGGTTGGTGGTGCCTATTCTTAAAAAGGAAATTGCAGAAGACAGCTTGAAGCCGAGTTGTTGAAGTTCCCTCTGTAGTACGTCGTGTGGAATGGTGGGACATACATTGGATAAAAGTAGCCTTTCGTTTGGTGTGATAAGTCTGCGTGCTTGTATCACTTCGTTATTGATCTTTATGCGCCCATCATGTTTAATGATAAAATCATCTACGATTTCCTTACTTGAGAGGTAAATACATATCCGATTGTTTGAGATTCTAGATGTGAATAATATGTTTTTCGGACTTATCGTGGAGCCAATAGCCAGGAGATATTCTTCTAATTTAATATTGTTTAGAGAACTAAAAACGATGGCTTGAAGTTTGGATGGGAAAGTGGGTATAGTAGGTTGTTGAGGTTGGCTAGCTACTTTGGAGTACGAAGGTTGAGATGAAGGTGGAGGTTGAGGTAAGACTTGTTGTTTTGGTATCGTTGAATGTTGAGTTGGAATTGAGTGTTGAGCTGAAGGTATATGTTGAGATAAAGGTGACTGATTATTGATGTTGTCGCTGGTTATAATATTGTCGGTTTCCATGTTCCGCTAAGGTTCGTTTTGCCTGAATACGGCTCTGTCCCGCATCGGACCCAACTGATAAGGCTGGTAAATCGTACGATACCGGTTTTAATTGTTATTGAATTAATGTGTTTATGTTGAAATATAACACAATTTCTTAATAAAAAAGCAAATTTAGGCTTACTTTGTTAGTCCGTGTCATTCACTATGTAGTTATGATCACTTGTATACTGTTTTTATTTAAATTATTTATGATATTTCACTGTGATGTACGAATTTCTCGGAGCTGATTTTTATCTACAGTAACTACTTTTTGGCATTTTTTAATGTTGATAATAATCATTGATTATAATTATGTCCATGCTAGGATTGTGTTGTTCATTGCAAATTCGTATAGCTAAAATAATTAGTAATCAAAATTACAGGTAGTACAATTAATTGTTATGTATATTAAGGGTATATTTTATTTCATTATAAGATCTATATACAATAAATAATGATATTTCACTTTTTTGTCACAACATTGTTGTATTCTACTTTTTTACATAAATATATTATTTTATTTTATTTTAACTATACGAATTTGCAATGAACAACACTATCCTAGCATAGACATCATTATAATCATTGATTATTATCAACATAAAAAAATGCCAAATTAAAAGTAGTTACTGTAGATGCTTAAATTGTCATAATTGGTAGACGCCATTCTGAAAAATGAGTTTCTTTCATTTTGCTACATCGATTTAAAAAAAAATAATCAAAATCGGCCTAATAGAAGCCGAGGTACAGCAACTTTTTGCGCCGCGCTCAATTTGAAGCGTCGATTTCAACTTTTCAACATCGCGTAAAAAAAAGATAAAAACTTGAAAATTGTTAATTATAACTATTGTGTATTATAGTTTAGAGGTCTAAGTAGTTGTAAAAAAATTGGCGCCTATTACAACTCAAAAATGTAAGCCTGGCATGAACGCAAAAATGACGTTAATTTTTCGCGGAAATTAGTTGGCAATTAATTCATGTAAAAACTATCAGGCCAATTTAATCGGCCTTTGGCATATTGTTTTATACTATAATAAGTTTCTTAAATCTCAATTTATAGCGTGACGTGATTAGATGATTTCTTATCTGCGAAATGAATGCTTTAAAATAACCTCGTTTTTTAGATACTTTTTTTGCATTTATCGCCATTTATCAACGAAAAGATTGAATATATCGATTTTAAACTAATTCTATCTTTTAGAGAATTTCAAACAGAACAAATTCGTAACTATATTTTTTTCTCTATCTTGCATATTTAAAGAGTTATATTAAGAAATATCGGAAAAAATGAGCGATTTTTGCGTTTTATTGCAGTTTATGATTTTTCCTGCAAATAGCACAACTTTTTCAGCTGGCGGACCTTCACATTTTCTTTTCTTAGATGATTTCCGAACACTTTCAACCAATATCTAATCTACGTCATGACACAGCCATGTCAAACTGTAGTGCTCCTGGCCGATAATGGTCGAATTCGGTTGTGTGTTGACCTAACCCAACTCAATGAACATATGGAAAGGGAACTTTTTCCAATTCTAGATGTGGATAGTATTCTTGCTCAAATGGAAGGAGCAATGATTGTCAGTAAAATTGAGACCAATAATGGATTCTTGTAAATTCCATTAACTGAGGAAAGTATGTTTCTAACAACCTTTATTACACCATGTTCAGAAGAATACCTTTTGAACTATCCTCTGCACCGAATGTTTTTAAAAAACAGATAAGCCAGTTCCTATAAAAGATAGATGGGGTGACATGTCATTTTGGTGATGTCATAATCCATGAGAGAAACAGAGCCGACAAAACTAGAATATACTGGCTGGAATTTGAATTAAGAAAAATGTGAATTCATGAAAACTTCTATAAAATACAAGGATATGTCGTTCCCTCAGAAGGAATAGTTCCAGACCAGAAGATGATTCAGTCACAAACGTAACAGAACACAAAATGTTCCTGAGAGTGGTGAATTTTATTGGTAAATTTGTACCAAGTTTGTCAACATTGGCCCGACCATTTTATGAGATTTTGCGTGCTGACAATGAACGGTTTTGGGAAAAATGCAAATGATAGGTTTCCAACAGATTAGGAAGATCATAGCGAATCGTCATGTTTTAGTATTGCACGATGTATCTAAGAAGACTATGTTATATGTGGCCATCTCTTCCTATGGATTAGGAGCAGTTTCAATGCAGCGTCAGTCAAACAATGTATTCAAGCCCATAGCTTATGCTTCAAGTGAAAAACGGTACGCCCAAATAAAGAAGGAGGCTGTGGCTATATCATATGGTTATGAAAAATGTGCAAATTTTATTGTTGGCAAAATAATTTATATTGAGACAGACCACAAACAACTTGTGTCAATCCTGACAAAAAGATCTGGATAGTCTAACTCTACGTCTTCAACGAAATAAAATGCAATTAATAAGTTAATCACAGTTGACTGAAGACATTTCAACATATTATTGAAAGCTTTCCCTCAACAGATCTGATACTGGCATTGTATTAATATTATGTTAAGGGTTGGCCTCTACGTCATAAGTTGTCTCAAGATATAATTCCATACTGAGAACATAGAAATGTAATTACCTTACAAGAAGAACTTCTGATGAAAAATAGTCGAATTATTATTTAACACAATTGAGGAGAGATGCAGTGGCGTACTTATGAGGAGGGGAGGTTATAGGGGTTATATCCCCCCCCATATGAGCTCAGCTAAAATTATAAATACTCACCTATTTTGATTTATATTTATCTGATATTCCCAAAATTATTATAAAATCAAAAATTTTAAAATGTGCCATGAACATTTAAGTAAATGCTCAGAAATAAAAGACAGACGTCAGCAGTATGTGCCATATGAAAAGGGGCATTGTTCTCAGACTGAGCAGCCGATCAAGGTGACACCTCCATCTGAAGTTCTTCGACGAATCCAGAGAAGAGTTAAAGCCCCTTCTTCCCTAGATCTGTGTTGTATATAGGTTATATCCACGGAGAACATCTATCAATCAATTTATATAGATTATGTCAATTAATTGTCATTAGGATATCTATTAATTTTGTTTTATTGAATAATTCAGAATTTCTGGTAGGGTGTTGAAAAGTCCTAATTGTCTTTTTTTTTGTGAGTGTTGCTGGCAATCTGTGATGAAATGTTTGACGGAAAGAATGGTGTTGTTGTAATGACGAGATATAGGAGGAGGTTCTGAAGGCATTAGATGCCTATGTGTGACATTGGTGTATCCAATTTATAGTCTCACGTAATTTCGAAGGTATTCTGTTCCAGTGCATTTGCCATAATGAGTAGGTGCTATCTTTAAAAATGTTTTTTAAATCTTGGTACAGTTGAAATTTTTCTACCGGAAGATTAGATATTGCTGCTTCTTTTGCTGTACGGTCTGCCAATTCGTTGCCGACAATTCCGACATGAGGGGGAACCCAAATTAGTGTGACTATTACACCTTTATGATAGAGTTATCGCCATCGTTCGTGTATTGCTTGCACAAGGGGGTGAGAGCTGTAGATGTCCTGGATAGATTTAATTGAGGAACGGAAATCGGTGCATATAGCGACTTTTTCTGTAGCGTGGGTTATAGAGTGGAAGGCTTGAAGTAAATCAAATAGTTCTCCAGCCTGAACATTGGATTTTGGTGAAAGTTAAATTCGTAGAGATAGTTGTTTGGGAGAGAGTGACTAAGCATCCTACGCCATTATTGATTTTAGAGGCATCAGTGTACAGTACTTTATGGAATTTGGAGTTATGCAAAAGATTCAGAAAGCTTTGTGTTATAAGTTTATTAGGAGTGTCAATGTTTTGAATGGTAGTTTAAACTTAGGTTAATTTTGGGTAAAGTTTTCTTCCAGGGAGGAGTGAAGGAATGAGTGATGGATGTGGTTTGTTTAAGGTCTATATCTGAAAGTAGTGATGGCAAGATATGTTTGATTGGTGTAATACGGTTTATATTCCTTTCGTGTATAACTACAGGCTAAATTTACTGGTCGTGCTGATACCCTGGAGCAGTGTGACAGGAGAAGTTGTTGTCGCCTCTTCGGGTAAATCAATTAAAGTGTACGGCCCCTTCCAGGCTACACAATTCAGCCACTAGTGGCCTTACGTTCTGCACTCTTGTATCGCGCCACAAGTACCGCCACCCTCGATGCTTTGCTATTATTGTATGCAAGTCAGAACTAAATATAGTTAAACAACCGAACTATATCGTTTTATTTGTAGCCTCAAATAAGTGTGCTGTAACCTTCCCTGAGAGGTAATTGGGCATAAAAGTTTGAGATCTTTTCATCTAACTTTTTATGAGTAACGTCTTAGCCAGAGAGGTTTGTTGTCTTCACAGCAACTACTTTCAATTGGACTTGATCGGAAAGCTCCTAAGCAGATTCGTAGAGCTGAATTTTGTACATTTTAGATGTTTTAAATTTGTTTTAGTAGCAGACATGTAGAGAATGCTGCCGTAGTCCAGTCTAGAGCGGATGCGTGATCTATAGATCCTTAATAATATCTCGTCCTTAGCTACCCAATGATGGTGCGATAGGCTTCATAGGATGTTGAGTCTACCTAAACAATTGTCTTTGAGTTGTTTGATGTGTCCTTTTCAGCTAAGCCTTTTATAAAATAGCATTCCTAGAATTATCACTTGGTCAGAAGTGGGAATTACGATATTATTTAATGTGATATTTGGAGTGTTCTGATTATTTCTTCTTCTGGAGAATTTAATAGTTTTAGTCTTTGCAGCCGAAAACTGGAGACCTTCTGATGGACCATTCGTAATTGTATTGCTCCCGTAGCAGAAGATAAATAGGTCATTTGCTTTTAAAACAGAAACTACTGGTGGTTGAGTTATTTCACATATATCATTGATGGCAAGGATGAACAGACTTTGGCTGAGCACTGAGCCTTGAGGTACACCAATCTCCTGCAAAAATGGGTTAGATATTTTTTCGTTAACTGTCACTCTGAATTGTCGATCCGTGAAAAAGTTTTTGATGAAAGAGAACAAGTGTCCTCTAATATGAAGATCATCTTAGGTTTGGAGTATAAGTGAGCGAGGAAGGGAATCAACTGCACTTTCTATGTCAAATACTGCTGCAATGACTTCTTGGTTCTCATTAAAAGCATTTATGATGTGAGTCTGAAGCACTAGTAAATTTTCTACTGTGCTTCGCTGAGGTCTAAATACAGATTGAGAAGAAGAGGGAATATTATGTTTTTCAAAATACCACATAAGTCTCTTGTTGACCATTTTCTTCATTAGTTTATACATGGTGCATGTTAATGCGATAGGCCTATACGAGTTTGAACTGCTAGGGTTTTTATCAGTTTTTTATGGGGAAGATAGTTGATAATTGTCACATTTCAGGAAAGGTTCCTTTGGTCCAGATCGAATTATATAGTTCTAATTGTTTATAGACGCTATTACTCGATAGTTTTTTGAAGAATATGTAAGGTATATCATCAGGTCCTGCTGCTGACGTTTTAATGGATGAAGGAGATACAGAGAGTTCTTGAAACGAAAATAGAGAGTTTAAGAGATCACTATCGTGGCTGATATTAGGAGATAGGGGATGACTGGGAATATTTGATTTATGAGGATTAACTTGGAGCATATTTTTAGATATATATTGAAGGGAAAAGGCCAAAATATCAGTTATTTCATGGCTGTCTGTAATAATACGATCTTGTTGAGTGATTGCTGAAATTTTGTGAAGGTCCTTTTTTCTTGTATTCGCCGAATCTTTGTCTAGATCTGGTTAGGAGAAGAGACATATTATGGAGGAAACATATTTATTCCAACTGTCTTTTTTTACTTTGTTTTATTGTTTTTTTGGCTCTGGCACTTATTTTTTTTATGTCAATGAAGTTATATTCGTTCCTCGTTCTTCTATATCTGTTTAAGGCCTTTTTACTTCCTCGAATAGCAGATTTCCAGTTCTCATTCCACCAGGGAACAATTTTTCGGGAGGGACATATCACAGTGTTCCCAATATGTTGTTCAGCAGCAAAAATAATACAGGAGCTGAAAGCGGAGACGGTAGCTTCGATGCTATCTGGAAGATTTAACTGATCTGTTTGATTTTCTACACTGCATGTGAAGGCTTTTCAGTTGACATGAGCTATTTTCCACTTCGTTATATTTTCAGATGGCTTGTGAATATTGTCAGTGATCAAAATGAGGAAGTGATTACTGTCATTGAGGTCGTCTAATGGGTTCCATGTGAGCAAGGGAGAAATTTGTGTATCACAAAGACTTAGCCTTCCTAGAGAGGCTACTCGGGTAATGCCACTTTTGTATTGTTGATTTTATAGTCGCCATGTGACCAGTATATGATGACCATCTGTCTTGCCATGTCAGGCGTGTTTTATATTTTATGCTTAATTTTAGGTCTTCATATGGGATTAGTGTACACTCATCGTATGGAAGTCCTAAAGCTGATTTGGCAGCTCGGTCTGCAGTCTCATTTCCGATAATTTGGCAATGGCCAGGGATCCATAAAATTTTACAGTTTTCCTGGATTGAGGAAATATGGTGTAATATTTCTAATATCTGACGACAAAGGGAGTCTCTCGAAAATAAATCTTCAAGTGCTGTCACAGCGCTTAACGAATCCGAGAAAATTATGCATATGTGATGTTGTGATGTAGAGAAAAACAAGAGGGCTTGCCATGTAGCGTACATTTCAGCTGTAAATATTGAACAGCTAGGGTTTAACGACCAGCTGTGTTCGCCCTCATTTGCGGCAAAAGCTGAGCCAACTCCAATTTCACTCTTTGATCCATCTGTATATATTATGATGCTATTTTGGTATTGGTAAAGCTCGGTTTAAAGAGATTTCTATATATTAAAGGAGAAGTATCCTCTTTTTTCCTAGCGGCTAGATTTTTGTTTATATTTGGCATAGATAGTGTCCTTGGAGGAATTTGTGGAGTTGGATTTTGAAGAATATGTTGAGTGCTTTTCACATGCTTCCTGATTTCGGATTCTTGCGGGTCGCGTTGTGGATCGTCTAGATGAATAGTCATTATTCGAGAGAAATAAGGGATGGTTTAGGTGATTTGGGTTTGACAGAATTTTAGATGCGTAAATAATCGTTTGTGAGTCTCAATCGATGCATCGGATTGTACTGCTGCAGCTGGGCTGGTTCTAAAAGCACCTGTTCGTATCTTGAAGCTAATAGTTGAATTTTATCAAGCAGCTTGAGTTTAGAACGACGACATGAATTGTATACAACTGATCCATAATCAATACGTTTTTGGATGACAGATTGATAAATTCTTGATAATATCTCCCTACCTGCCCCCCATCTGATATTAGCCATACACTTAATTAGGTTAAGCGCCTTTCGACATTTGTTTACGAGCTGATTAATTTGTTGTGCCCATAATAGCTTTTTATCAAATATTACCCCTAAAATTCTCAAACAGTCCTCAACTACAATAGGATGCCCTTGGATAGTGAGAGCAGGTTTAGCATGTTCGTGTCTCAGTCTGCAAAAGTGAGTGCATTTTGTTTTTTCTTGTATAAAATTGAATCCTCGAGATTTTACAAGTTGATTGATGATGTCAATTTCGTTATTCATTGTTTGATCAGAGTATCCATCGATTGATGGTTATGCAATAGTATCAGGTCATCTACGTACTACACACTCTTAGTTCTTGTTTGGGTCTTTTCAACAAGGAAATTTATAGCTATTGCAAACAACGAAACACTCAATACGGAACCTTGAGGAATTCCATTCTCAAGCAATCTTAATGACGACTCCTCTCCTCCTACTCTAACCTTAAAGTATCTATCACTAAGGAAGTTTTTGATAATTACTGGAAGTTTCCCTCGGAGCCCCCACTGGTGTTTGAGAATTGCATGTTTCCAAGTTCTATCCTAGGCCTTTTCTAAGTCAAAACTGACTGCTACGAGATGTTCTCTCTTGAAGAATGCTTGTTGTATTTAATTTTCAATGTATACAAGGTCGTCAGTTGTAGAATGGCCATTTCGGCATCCAGTTTGGTTCATCGACAACAAGTTGTTTGCTTCAATCCACCAAGTAAGTCCTATTGACCATTTTCTCGGATATTTTTCCTAGGCAGCTAGTTAAAGATATTGGTCGGTAGTCGTTAGGGACCCAGGTGGATTTATCTGGTTTAAGAATTGGTAATATTGTAGCGATTCAGAGTGCCAGATCTGGTTAAATAACTTCAAAATTGTTTGTTGTCCCTCATCCCGTAAGTTTTTTATCACACTATAAAGAATGCTATCGTGGCCAGCTGCTGCTTCTTCGCTGTTTATAACAGCATATTCAAATTCTATCATTGTAAAAGGGGCGTCGTAAGGGGAATTATAGTCAGTAGTAAAGTTAAGCGTTAGCCTTTCCTCACTAATTTTAATTCTTACGAAATCATCATCATAGACTGCAGATTTGCTAGCCATTTCATAATGATCAGCAAATATTTCACACATCTGAAGGGGAACAGTTATTAAGTGATTATTGGCAGTTGGTAACGCTTGAGGAATGTCAAAGGTGTTTTTACCTGAAATTACTCTAATTTTCCCCATATTTCGCGTAGGCCTACCTGAGGAGTGATTGTGGAAACATATTCTTCACAAGTCGATATTTTGGACAAATTAATTTGTCTATTTGCAGATGCTCTAGCCCTTTTAAATGAAATCAAGTTTTATTGAGTTGGGTACCTCTTAAATTTATGATATGCTTTCTTTCGAATACGTATTGCAGTTTGGATCTCTTCATTCCACCACGGCACCGGTCTGTGGGAAACAGTTTGACAGTTTAATGCATGTCTTAGCAGCGTCGAGGAGCGCATTAGTTACTGCAGCAACTGCTTCATCAAAATTCTCAGGGAGATCAGGGATATCGACACATTCTTTGTACTTTACCCAATTGGCGGAGTTGTAATACATTGTCGTTTAGAACTGTTCGAATTAGCAGCAACGTATGAGTTAGGAGAAGCAACATTATTACTTGGAGTTGGGGTGTTAATTACTATTAATTACTATAGGAGAATTCATTGTGTTGCCCTTGTAGTCAAAAGCAAAAGATTTATTAACAATGCTTTAAGTTTGCTATTTTTAATTGGAAACAACCAGTTATACACCATAATGTAAAACTGGTTGCCGAAAATGAAAATCGAATAACGTAGCCCCAGGTGATAATTGAATACTCGTTATCAGATTATTCATTGATTTGCACTTTTGGCTATTGATAAAACATACAAAATACTACTATATTGTTTCACTAGTAATAATACAAATTTGATGTGTTAAATTTAAACAGTTAAATATATTTTATTTTTGTAGCACCATCTTACAATAATAACACTTAACTTTATAATCAAAATTAGAAATTTCTATCTTGACTCTTCATTTTTGATATTGCAGTTACTGTTGACGTCAGGAAATTTTCATCCTATTAAATATATTAATTTCAATACTGAAACTATAACAGAGTTTACTTATTATATATTTTAATGACTTGTTGCTTAATTTATATTTCATTTATCATCATGGTTTTCTGTTAGCTTACGTGTATCTCGGTTATATTCAGGAGAGTTGTATGTAAATAACGAACAGCTTAACTAGAAAATGTTATACAAAAGTAATAACTCATGAAGGACAACGTTAATATTTCATTTTAATTAATTTTAAACAGTGAAAGCAGTGATCATAAGCACACCTATGATGTGTATGATGAGTTTCATTAATCATTACTAACTGCGTGTTAAATTCGGTACAGTTTCTACCAAAATAAATTGTTATGTTCTTTTTCTGAAGTGAGAAGAGAAATTGTTGTTCATTCAGTTTTCCAAATTTTCAAACATTTTATATTGTTGTGAAAACTTGACCAAAAATAAAATAAATTGATTCAATCTAAATTCAAGCTCTTCTCCCGAAGTTATCATCTCAAACAGATTCGCTCTCTTCTTGCTATGTATTATGTATCTCTAAGTGCCATCTCACTTCGAAAATATCGCCTTATCTGTGACCTTAAGTTCCTTAAGGCATCTCGCGATCATAAATTCATACTCAATTACATACAACTCAAACGTTACACGAAATCATCATCGACATCTCGTATTCTCCTCAAAGCCAGTTTCTCTCTTTTCAGAAATTGTATACATACCATCAGGCAACATCTTAACACCATCAACCTCCCTCTTCTCAATACTTTTAATCTAATCCACTTCTTCCGTGTTCATTCACTAATATGGGATACTTTCGACCGCTTATCTAGCCAAAAAGCCAAAGCCCAATACATATCTGACCAAAAGATCGAAACCCAAAAAAAAAACAAGTCAACTCAACTTTACAAAAACCTTCTTCAAAAACTCTTGACATTGACACACTTGTACACAATTACTTCGACACCCCTATACCCCTATTTCGGAAATGCCAAACAGGCTCTTGCCAAAGGCTCTAATTACGCTGTCCCACCCAAATCCATTCCAATAGAAACGATCATTTGGCAAACTTAGGAAGTTATCTCTCACCTGCCTTTCAATCAATTCTAAGAAAGGCAGGTTCTCAAAGATATTCATAACAACCCTAACATTGTCGTCCTCTCAGCCAATAAAGGCAACACTACGGTCGTCCTCATCTGAATAAAATGAGTAATCTTCTCTAGAGTTCCGACTACAAAATCGTCCCTAAAGACCCTACCACATATCAGGAGAAGACAACAAAAATATCAAAAATATGTATGAACAAGTCCCAACTTCCTTCCGACATTGAAGCTAAGCTCATACCACGCGGAAAATCATCCCGCATTTCTCGAATATACATTCTTCCAAAAATCGACAAACCCGATCTCCCACTACGACCCATAGTACATTTAACTGCCCACCCAGGTCTTGGCTAAGTATCTACTCTTCTGATTTCCTTTACAGTAATCTTCTATCGTTTGCCGAAATCCTCCCATCTTTCTTTTTTCGCTGTGATTACCATGTCCTTAACCCATTTCTTCGTTTTTTGTAATCTTCGTAGCTTTCAATCGTTTTGTTTCGTAGATATTCTGTTTATTTTGGTTTCTTTAGTTTGGTTTGTTCTTGTAGATCTTTATCCTACCATCTCGTTTGGTTTTTGTTTCCACCAATCCTGGTAATGCCACATACTTCGGTTGCTGTTTCTAGTAATATATATTTGAATTTGATTCACATTTTTTCTATTGATATACTTTGTATTTCATCTTGACATATTTCCATTTATTTTTCCGTATATCGCGGGTGATCTGGCAAAAGCATTCTATCTACTGTTAGGTTAACTTTACAGGAAGAGATAAAAACGATTATTATAAATAATTACGTTACATTGAAAGTTAAGATAATTTAAGTAACGTTATAATACGTGCTTGTGACTTATACCAATTATTTACGTAAAAAAAAACTACCTAATGTTTGTAAAATCAGATAGGTCTTTTTGGTTTTTCCGATATATTAGATAGGATTTTTTGTTTTTTACGAAATATGGGACAGGATATTTTACTTCAAATAATAAGAAGATAGGATTATTTGCTGTTATAGGTTTATTACCTTTAATTCTTACCAACTGTATTAAAAATACAAAACAGTCAGAATGTCGATCATTTCAGGTAACTTTAGTGCAACAGATTATCATAAAAGTAGTGTGTATCTTTGGGAATTACAGATTTTAATTCTTGGAGATGTTGCCACTTCTCTTCTTTAATTTTGCATGGTCCAGTGAGAAGTGGTGGATACTCTAAAATTGGATCCAATTTCTTTGGACGATTAGGTATTCGTCTTCAAAACTAAGCTCTACTTTGATTTGGCCATTTGGTAAGTACCTTATAACTCGAATATCGTTAATTACAGGATCCCTTGCCATTTTCCAGGTCTAATTGACTGATACCTCAAATTGTTTGACAATGAATAATTTTTGAAAAAATCGAACCTCAATAGTTTTACTCTGTATGGAAAGGATGTTACTCTAGACTCTTTGGACACACTGACATAATCACTAGGCAAGTGTATTTCACCGTTTCTTAGTATCCTTTCGATGGTGCTATGAACCGAGTCACACTCCATCTGAGTATGACCCGGTTCTAAATATTTCTGAAATACCTCTATTTGGTTTAACATAGCAAAATTCAAGAGGGCGTTTGCAAGAACGTTATTTCTGTTTTGGCTGGGGCAACCATCTGACCAAATTATTATTGGTAATTTTTTATCCGTTAAACAACTCTGAAGATAATCCAGAATACATGAAGTAAAAGTCGACTCAACTAGTTGGTTGTTTTGATCTTCAGACCACCAACAGCAAACAACATCTTTGCTTCCAAATTAATAACTGTAAAGTTATGGCAACACAACTTAGTTTTAAAGTATATTTTGCCAGCATTGACGTATGGGGATAACTTAACCGCTTGCACGTCCATCGTAATTGTTATGCAATTCTTTTCTTCTGCCAAAACTTTATCTTTGGATTTTTCCTTTCGTGCTTCTTCCTTCCTTTTTTGATGTTGCACGAGATATTCCTCTGAAATATTTCCACATTTAAATGAGACACATGTGTTACATTGGTCCTTTTCCGGACTGTACACGGATATGTTTTTAGCGTGGAAAACTGTAGTGAAGGATTTGCTAGACAGACTTGGAACAGCTTTATCTTTGGTGTGAGTCAAATATAGTTTATAAACGTCACTTAAAGACTGGAAATGTGGTTCTAGATACAATTTTGAGGAATCTTTCCTACAGTAGTGAGCTGGTAGTTTTGGCAGTTGTACAAAAAATTCTTCTAAGATTTCATACTGAGCTTTATGCTGTTTTTTGATTCGCTGTTTTATATTGACTCTGCTTGGTTTTTCAGCATGCATACCACAGAAACTCTGATCAACCCATGACTGAACTGTTCTATAACCAATACACAGAGTATTAAGAAACATTTTACGACATACTTGCAAGTTATTTAATGTGTATGTATAACTACCCTGTCGCCTTGAAGGTCCCTCTACTGTTTTACGTTTTGTAATATTTTTTTTACATTAGGCGATACAAAGACACGTCTCTGATCCCAGTTCATAATCTCCCAAAATTTCTTAAAAATTGCAATTCTCGTCTGCTCTGCAATATCAGAGCAGTGTCGATTCGATGCTTTTTTACAAACTTGTGAAGAACAGTGAGGTTTTAGTTCTCTCTGGGTTTTGACCACATTCTGTTTTAGTTTTCCACTTCCATTCTTTTTAATCCCGAGATATTGTTGTCCTTTTATGCGAAGTTTTTTGTTCTTATTTCTTGCCCATTCCATTTCCTTTGCATTGAGGCGTCTTTTCCTTCCTTCATTGACGTTAACCTCCACTTCATTTACATTTTCTGCTGTTAATTCCGCTCTAATATCTTCATGCTAATTTTCTACAGTTTTTTCATCATTCGAAGGGTGATTATCACTTTCTGATTGTTGTTCAAGATCATTAGACGGAAGATACGCCTCAGAATCGTCAACGTCTGAGGGTTCCTGAGGGTTTTGGTTGTGTACTAAGGTGGTTTCTGTAATATCTAAAAATAAAAAAATATTTATTATTTAACTGGCAAAATTTATTGCTTGAATTTAGAATTTGTACGTTTCGTTTTGTCTTCATTTAGGATTTTTTAGCAAGCCAATTCGGTAAAATAAGAACCTACCACCGTCATTTACTGCTGCAGTGTAAAGAAACGGTATGCTGATGCCGTCTGGATCCAAAAATTCCATAGTTTGGTCCTCTATGACAACATTTTGTTCAATGATCATTTCTCTTATGTTTGAAACAATACGCACGTTATTAAAGGACAATCAAACCTAAACACCCAAGAGTTTACAGACTTACAGACAGGAAAATGCGAATAGAGCGCTTTGATTGTTATTATTTTATGCTATTACGTTGATACAGGAATTTGTTATTATTCTACTAAGGTATTATTGTTATTATTAGGTAATTAGGTAGGTACCTACCTGCCGTATCGATTGTTTTTTGAAACTCTAAATTTTCGGCTAAAACGACAGACATTCCATTCAAATCTAAAAAGACCGTAGGATTAGAATTCTCAGGCTCATTTTGGTGTTTTGGTGAGCTTGGTTGTTCTATTTTGTTCACTGTTTCAATCTCTGTCATGTTCATGTTTTCCAACAGCAAGGTGCTTTGTGTAATACCTAAACCATAAACAATAACGTTTTACCCGTTTTAAACCAAAATTAATTTATAACGTATAAATGCGTGTATCCTGCAATACTTTTTTATTACTTCGCACATGAATTTACTGTTGGTACTTACCCGGTAAAATATCATCCTGTGTACTTGGAAAGTTTGAATTTCGGGTTTACAGTACCGGCATTTCATCTACATCTGGAGAAATCATAGCTGCAGCTAACTAAACAAGTCTTTTAGATCGAGAAACCATAATTTATAAGTGATAAGCACTTTTTAATACACTATCTATTAAATCAAGACAAACCAAACTTGAAATCTGGCGTTTCAAATAATATGTCTATTTTTTATACACAATCACAAAATAACTGCGAAGAATCCACAATACAATTCAATTTGTTTAGTAAAAATGCACCAAACACAAAAATGCGTGTCACTGTTGCTTTTTAACATGAACAGAATGCAGATAGGAGTTTTTTATAACAGCTGAGTGCAGATAGGAGGTTTTGCTTTAACATCAAAATCTGCAGATAGGAGTATTTGCGCCCAAATAACAGCTGAGTGTAGATAGGAGGTTTTGTTTTTTTAATTTGTAACCTAGTGTATTTTTCTTCAGATATGACATTTTGCCAGTACATGCGTATGAAACCATAAAACGTGATGCTGCTCAAATCTCAATTTTAAATAAACTGTCAGATACGAGCTTTTGCCAGATCACCCGCGATATCCTTTAATTTTTTGGATACTTCCTTTTCTCTAAACTTATATCATTTCATTCCTTTTTTTTCCATTATTTGTACTGTCTTTCCGCTTCCCAGTTGCCATTCTTAATTTTGCTCTTAATAAGTAATGGTCGCTGCATAATTTATGCGCTTTGAATGACCAGGTATATTCCATATTTTTTTTATTACCTTAGTTCATGAGAACTTAATCAAATATGGACTTTTTATTTCTACTGATAACTTCTCTAGTGTATTTATCTCATTCTTTATGTTGAGAAAACGTATTAGTCACTATTGGTTTAATATACAAAAATTTTTCAACCTTACTCCATTGTTGTTTCTTTCATTCTCTTTCTATTTACCAATTGAGTCACTGCTTTGTTCGACTTTCTTTCCTACTTTTCCATTGTCTCCCATTATTATTAATCTATCTTTAGTATCCTCTAATGCAGCCATTCTCTTAGTATGTTTGGCGGAACCCTAAGGTTCCGCGATACCCCCGTAGGAGTTCCGCAAGAATATTTTCCTTTCGCCTTCTTTCACCTGTTTTCTGCCTTGCTGTAAGTCTCTATTACCTCGAACAACTTTTGTAGACCATTTTAAGAACCACAGCTTTCATTTTACCTATCTTTGAGATAACATTTACCGTCTATAAAAAAATGCAAAAACTGATTACTTTCGACATTGAATAAAACAACAAATTAACACCTGAAATAGATCAATACTTTCAATATATTATTTAACATAGTGTTCTTAAGGTGTATCTAATCTCCATATTTAATTGAAAATATCACCTATGTGAAAGCTAGAGTTTTCAATTTACTTAATCTACTTTTTGTTATCATAACATGAAAGGAAACATGTGGTATAACATTCCGGTCTCAATATCTATTAGCTAAATGATATCGATAAGTCTGTATACCTCGACCTCGTTTTCTTTGAACGCGCCCTATAATGCCCTCCTATTAAGCAAGATATATCTATGAAACATCTCTTAATGGTTAATGTTATGCCTCCGGATAACGCATCTTGCTCTAATCTCATGTAATTTACTGCCTCCGTGAATTGCTGAACACCATGTGAGATAAAACGAGAGAAGAACTTAACGCTCTATACTGAGTCTACAAATTACTGTAACGTATTGGTTTTTTGAAGCTTTTGAGCACTAATTTTGAATTATTTTTATTACAGCGTACATGATATTACAACTAAATGAAGGATGATGTTTTTTTGAAAGTATTGAAGGTCAAGAAAGTTTCAAAAAGACTATGTTTAATTCATAGACGTCTTCTCCATTTCCTTTTGTCTCTAGAGCATAAAATAGTATTACTGTCATAGTAGTACATATCGATGAACATAAACAAGCCACCTACCTTTTATTATCAGGTTCCATTTAAATTTATTTTAATTTTAATTACATTTTATTTTCAAGAATGAGAAGTAGTTTCAAATTTTCTTCTTCTCTCCGTTGGTGCGCTATTCTGGAATCATACGCAAACAGTTTCATACGAATTGAGATGGATGTATTGACGAATAACATTTCGGAGGAAGAGAGAAAGTTTTATTTGTTCGTATACGAATGCAGTGCGAGAATAACACCCCCGATCCGGATAGACCCAACGTCTGCAGTTTGACCTTCTTCTTTTTTTTTCGATTTGATTTCTTATACTAGTACCCAACCCGAGGGGAGCTATTCTCGAACTAAATGCGTATTTGCGTATACAAACACATATTGCTTTTTATTTTCAACTCAACTGTTCTTCATCAATACATCCTTCTTTATTCGTAATTTCGTAAGAAACTGTTTACGTATGGTTAGAGAATAGCAACCCAGAAGCACAACAATATTTCAGTGTGTCTCAACATTTTAAAGCAGTTTTTCACCTACTGTTGTTCGGTGACTGACGAACTCTGAGAGACAAAATGATTCGATATCGGTACTACTTAAATTTCGAATCAACAGTATATCGATAGTCTCCAAAAACTATCGATACTATAGATGAGCGGCTCTCAAACTTTTTGGTGAGGGAACCCTTTAGGAAAGCGAAATTGTTGACGGAACCCTACAATAAAACATTTGATTTTAAAAATGTATTCTTTATTTATGAGCATAATAAAAGAACAATGTAACAGTTACTACTTATCACTTATTTTACTTAGTAAATTACTACATAACAAGTATAGTAATAGAAGATATTGAAAAAGAAAAAAATTCTAACTAATGGGAAGTATGAAACTGTTTTTTTATTTTTCATCAACTGGTTGATGTCAGGAAGACAGTTGAAGTCTCATATCAGGTTCGACGTCCATTCTATTGCGGCATTTTGTGTTCGTGGCTGCATAGGTTGAGAATACTGTTTCGTACAAATATGTTGTTGGGAGCGGGAGAAGAATATTCAGAGCCATTCTAGCAAGCATTTAGTCCAGGAGGAATCGGCACATGAGTACCGAAAACTATTCCACCTCAATTTTTAATGCGATCCTCTTTGAATTGCCTTACTGATGATGTAAATGCATGTTGCCATGGGGCAACCTAGTGCCATATTGTTTAAACCGAAATTGTTAAAACAATTGGAAGAAATTGTTATTTTTCAACCGGACACATTTTTTTTATATTCTTTATTGAAATACAAATAAAAAAGGTCCTATGACTTTTCACGATGAAGTTAATATTTTTAGAGATATGAATTTTTAAAGGTTCGAAAAATCTCAAATTTGAATACTTTTGACCCATGAAAAATATATTAAAAAAATAAAATAAAATATAGATAATAATTTTTTTAAATTCTTTATACAATAGTTAATAATATTCTTAATAGATTTAAGAAAATTTCATTGTTTATACCTGTTTTTTAATTGTTAATTTCGCGCGCTCACAAGTATGCGTCGCTACCTTTAAGTATCGTCCTCTCTGTGTCCTGAATCATTATTTATCATTTATCTAAGAAACCATTACCTTCATCAAGATTGGTAAAGAGAGCAATGTTATTAATAATTAAAATGTCTACAACTTGTTTTTAACAAAAGTAATTTAAGTATGAATCGGAACATGTAATTGAAAATACTTTTTTGTTATTATCATAGTAATTTATGCATTTTTATCAACAATAATAAGATTTAATGGTATTTGAGAAATTTTTGGAATCACGATTATATATAAATAATAAGCTTTTGCTCAAAACATACATTTGGATAAATGCATTGAATCCGGAATATAAAACATTAGATTTTACGAATTTCGGATACAAACTAGAGAATGATACTTTGCTAATATCTTTATTTATAAACAAAAGCCCATTTCCAACTGATCAAAATCTAACGTTTTATATTCCGGACTCAATGCATTTTTCCAAATGTATGTTTGAGCAAAAGCTTATTATTTATATATAATGGTGATTCCAAAATTTTTTCAAATACTATTATATCCTATTATTGTTGATAAAAATGCATAAATCACTATGATAATAACAAAAAAGTAATTTTAATTACATGTTCCGATTCATACTTAAATTACTTTTGTTAAAAACAAATTGTAGACAATTTAATTATTAATAACATTGTTCTCTTTACCAATCTTGATATAGTTAATGGTTTTTTAGATAAATTATTAATAATGATTCAGGACACAGAGAGACCGTATGCAGCGCATGAGTCAGAGAGAGACGGCGATACTTAAAGGTAGCGACGCATACTTGTGAGCGCGCGAAATTAACAATTAAAAAACAGGTATAAACAATGAAATTTTATTAAATCTCTATTAAGAATATTATTAACTATTGTATAAAGAATTTAAAAAAATTATTATTTATATTTTATTATGTTTTTTTCATATATTTTTCATGGGTCAAAAGTACCCAAATTTGAGATTTTTCGAACCTTTAAAAATTCATATCTCTAGAAATATTAACTTCATCGTGAAAAGTCATAGGACCTTTTTTATTTTTATTTCAATAAAGAATATAAAAAAAATTTGTCCGGTTGAAAAATAACAATTCCTTCCAATTGTTTAAACAATTTCGGTTTAAACAATATGGCACTAGGTTGCCCCATGGCAACATGCATTTATATCATCAGTAGGGCAATTCAAAGAGGATCGCATAAGAAAATTGAGGTGGAATAGTTTTCGGTACTCATGCGCCGATTCCTCCTGGACTAATTGGATATTCATCACGAATTCCGCGACAAGAATCATTGAAACTGACTCCATACTTGTATCTGACGGCATTTATAAAATATATTCATATATCTCGTTTGACATACTTTCGGGCTCTTGTTGTTGTTGCAAGTTGGATAAAAAAGCATTATGAATCCATGAATTCCATTTCCTTTTTGTTTTCTGTTCTTCAGGAAAATACTTCTCAACAGATGCGCGTCCAAGTGAGATATTGGAGCAATTATTCAAATACATCATCTTGAAACTTTTTCTTATATTCTCTTGGGTTTCGGTCACAAATAAAATCACTTGCTTATAGTGGTAACGTTTCGGTCTATTTTATTTAAACCATTTTCAAACCTTTCTAAAAATGTTTTGAAAACACAATACATTTATTACAATACATATAGTTAAAAGATGTTTCTTTAAAACTTTTTGATTATGCCTCCGTAGATGCTTGTCTACTACTGTACAGTAGTATTTCTTAAATTAAAAAAAAGACAATTAATGTACACAAAAACAAATAATACAAACAATGAACTATAAGAGAATTCAACAACACCAGCAATCAGTTCGAAATAACAATGAATGTACTGCACTATCAAAACATTCACTTGATGGAAATCACTCTTTTAATTTCAATAACGTAGAAATAATAGCTACAGAAAAAAATAATAGTAAAAGATTAATAAAAGAAATGATAAATATTAAGAAGAATCCTGACTCGGTCAATTTCAGAACTGACATAGACAACTTAAGTTGTATATATACGAACTTACTATTATAAACGAATATCTACACCTTACCTAGTTATTAAAAATTAAAGAATAGGTCTCTAATTCTAATTTTATTTTACTTAGGACACTCTGTAAATACATTCTAATCATTTTTAACATAGTTCATTGTTTGTATTATTTGTTTTTGTGTGCATTAATTGTCTTTTTTCTAATTTAAGAAGTACAACTGTACAGTAGTAGACAAGCCTCTACGGAGGCATAATCAAAAAGTAAGTTTTAAAGAAACATCTTTTAATTATATTATGTATTTTAATAAATGTATTGTGTTTTCAAAACATTTGTAGAAAGGTTTGAAAATGGTTTAAATAAAATAGACCGAAACGTTACCACTATAAGCAATGATTTTATTTCTGACCGAAACCCATGAAAATATTAGAAATTGAGAATTTACGGTCATTAAAAATATATTTGATCATCTTGAAACATTTCTGGTCATTACCGCTAACAAACTCACTGAGTGACGTAAAGCTTTCTATTTTTCTCTTACCAACGCAAATAATCTAAAAATCTAATTTTCTTTTGATGGCAGTTATTCAATTACTGGCCTGGAATACTGTTGTCTGTTTACCTTGCAATGATAAGTTTAATTCATTCAGTTTTTGAAAGATATCCGCCATAAAAGACAGTCGGAACATCAAAGTTTTATCATACAAACGATCTTTCAAGTTAATGAAGTATCTAAAAGAAACATTTGTAACTCTGCTCTAAGTTCAAATAACCTTGTTAAAGTTTTATCCCGAGACAGCCATCGCACTTCTGAATGGAGCAGAAGTGTTTTATGTTTGCTGTTATAATCTTCACACAATAATGAGAACCATCGGGATTGTAGTGATCGTGATTTGATAAAATTAATCATTTTTACCGTTTCATCCATGACTAATTTTAAATTTCACGGCATTTGCTTCATCGCAAGTGCTTGCCTATGCAGGATACAATGGCTGGAACTACAATTAGGCGCTTTAGTTTTTATTTTCCAATTAAGATCAGTATAACTGTGCAATGATATAGAAAACCAGAAAAATTATATCTGCTGATCTTTTCAATTATCACTTAAGAAGACAGTTTATTAGTGGAGAACTCCCTTTTTTTTGCCCGGAGGTGGGGTGGAAGAAAATGCCATTTCCGACAGCGGGCAGTGCATTGCTGTGGATTTGTGTGGGAGCTTCATCTCACTAAACCACCCTCCTCATTGTACTTTGGGATGATACATACGCTGGGAGGACAGCAAGCTGTCATTACTTCAGCGTACCACCCACATAGGTTAATTACCAAGAACTACCCTATCCCTGAATTTCTCTATCCTCAGACTCCTTTCTTTTCATAATTTTAACGATATAGCTTGTGATTTTCTTCCATTTCTCAGGACATTCCACCATCTCTTGGATAATACCTTCAACCTCAAGTATTTTGCCAATTTCGCTGGTGATATCCCTGCGCTCCGCCTCCCATCTCACATACTCATACAGGACATGTCCCGGGTCGTCCCTCTTATCGCAAATTGCGCATAGATCACTGTCCGTCTTTTGGATCTTATGAGTGAAAGTTCCGAACGAGCCATGTCCTGATAGAAATTGTGTGACATAGTAAGACGTGGTTTTGTGTTTACACGTTACGCAGCTTTTTATATCCCTTATTAGCGTCTTAGTCCATTGTGCCTTAGATGTCAGGTTGTCCCACCTGTCATGCCATTTACGGTAGGCGCTTTCCCTCGCCATTCTCCTATTCCCTGCTAACTCCCTCCGACTGTGTATAGGAAAAATCTTTCCGCAATCATAAAGTCTATTGGGGGGAATGCAATTACCTGGGCTGCCTCAGCCGATATCGTCCTGTACGCAGATATGATACGTAATAGGCTTTTTCTCTGCTCGGCTATTAATTTATCCCTATATTTTTGCACCTTAACCATGTCCTTCCAAACCGGGGCTGCGTACAGTAAAACACTATGAACTACCTGGCATAAAACTCTCCGCTTGTGGTAACCCGGACCACCAACATTCGGCATAAGCCTTTCTAATTATGCGCTCTTAGCGGCCGCCTTCTCGATGGTCTGGTTAATATGTATAGCAAAGTTTAGGTTCTTAGCAATAATTACCCCTAGGTACTTTATACTGTCTTTAGCCTCACTCTCCTGTCCGTCCACGATTATGGAGAGCTTACCCATGGCCTTCCTCGATCTTTTTATCACTGCCACCTCCGTGTTGTGTGGAGCCACCTTCAATCTTTTTTACTCGGGTCCATTGAATAGCGAGCCTGGTGGCCTTTTCCGCCCTATAACTAATCTCCTGATCTTCATTTCCTTCGATACAATAGATTAAGTATCCGCGTATTCTAAAGTTGTCACCTTTAGTCCGTAGTCTATTCTAATGATCCCGCCATACATAACGTTCCACAGCACCGGTCCTAACACCAAGCCCTGTGGAACCCCCGTCGTACATTTATGTGCGATGATCCCCGAGACCACTTTCTTGTTATGTAGATAATTTTCAATGAACTTAACCAAGTACTGGCTCACCCCTCCAATCACGAGAGCCTTTATTATCTTCTCCCAATTAGGTATATACGGTATCCGCCAAAATAAACAGTACCGAAACAGAGAGTGCTGTGGAGTTGTTTATGTAATATGGATTTGTCATATTTGACTTAATTGTCATTAGTTGATATATTAATAGTACGCTGCAGTTAAATTTGATTTAAAAATGGTTCTAACAACGGAAAAAAAAGTTTTTTTGGTAGAGCATTATTTTCGTTCATACGGAAAAGGTCGTAATGATGGTCCAAGCTTAGAACAGGTGTCAATAAAATATCAACAAAAATTTAATAAAGCAGCTCCTAGTAAAAGTGTGATGTTAGCTGTTGTTGAAAAATTTCGTCGCACTGGTAGTGTATTGTGTCAACGTAAAGGTTCTTCAGGTCGTCGAAAAACAGTATGCACTAACGAAAATGAAGGACGTGTTTAACCAAGTTGTGCAATCACCTCAAAGAAGTCTTGTAAGAACTGCATGTAAACTCAACATTAGTGAAACGTCTTTACGTCGCATGTTCAAATCAATTGGTGGTTATCCATACCGTATTCAAGTTGGACAACGACTAAATGCTGCGGACAAACGTGCAAGAGAAATTTACTGTGGTCGCATGTTGAGTTTAATTTACGAAGATCCCGAATTTTTGAAAAACATATGGTTTTCAGACGAGAGTCACGTTCATCTTAGCGGCTATATTAATCTACAAACAACCAGATTCCTTGGATTTGAACGTCCTGATGTCATTGTAGAGAAACCACTCCACAGTCTTCGAGTTACCGTTTGGTGCGCGGTATCTGGTCATGAAATGATTGGTCCTTATTTCGTTGAAGATGATAATCAGAATCCACTTACTGTCAACCAAGAGCGTTATAGAAAGAAAATTATTATACCTTTTGTGAGAGATCTAAATAACTTTTGCCGTGCACGAAATCTACAGTTTCGCACACAATGGTTCCAACAAGATGGTGCAACGAGCCATACAGCTGTGCGCACCTTAGACTTACTCCGTCAGCATTTCGATAATAGAATAGTTTCTCGGGGAACAGACTTCGAATATCCTTCTCATTCACCTGATCTGACGCCACCTGACGCATACATTTGGGGGATAATGAAGGACAAAATATTTCACTCAGAAAATCCGCCGGCGAATATTGCCGAACTACGGGAAAGAATACAAAATATTTTTCGGCAGTTACATCAACCACTTTTTATAAATATGTTTATTGACTTACAAAATCGATATGAAGCTTGTTTGCGTCGAAATGGTGAACATTTTGAACACTTACATTACAGAAATTAAAAATTAATTTTCATTTTTATTTTCGGTACTGTTTATTTTGGCGGATACTGTATAAACTGAAATGTCGAGAACGTAATGCTGTCTATGTGGGTCAGACCCTTAGAAATTTTGAAATCCGATACAGTGAACATGAGCATACAGATTAGAACAACCAGATAAATCCCACTAAGCAAAACAACTACATGACACCAATCATTCATTGATACCTAACACAGAACTAGAAGTGCTGCATATTTGTAAAAAGAAACAAGAACTGGATTTCCTTGAAGAATTTGAAATTGGAACATATTTAATAAACCCACAATATGAAGTCGTCAATGAACAGATAAATCTAGGGAGATCTCCACTAATAAACTGTCTTCTTAAGTGATAATTGTAAAGATCAGCAGATATAGTTTTCCTGGTTTTCTATATCATTGGACAGTTATACTGATCTTAGTTGGAAAAATGATATCCATGATATCATTATAGGTCTAATAATATCTAAGCTTCAATATTTGTAATATCATATCTTTTTTTTATATTAACATATATTAAGTCAATCACAAGTTAGGTCACTTCTTGGTCTAGCCAAAAATAACTACTGAACATCAGGTAGGCATCAAATGAAATGTAACTTCTGTCATTCTGACGATGATATTGATTTATCGAAACAATTGTCAATTTTTTAGAATTTTCAACATTTTTCATTATATTGTGGAATTAGCTAGAAACGTTGAGTTTCATTTAAAACACTAATATGAGTAGATTCCACGAAGCAAGGGTCGAGACAGTTAATTTGATATACGTATTATTTAAATATGTTTGTGATTTCCATAAAATGATAAAAGTTACTTAAAGAAAAATTTTCATCTTTTTATGTATTTATAATTAGGAAAATCCAAAAGTGCACGTCTCATAATTGAAGCTTATTGTTTATTGACTATTGTTTACAAGTCTTAAACCTTATTTATGTCTACATTTCCATTATTCTTTTGATGTAATTTTCATGAACAAATCATACAGCATTTTATTTATGACTTTAAATATTAGTAGTGTCTATTTGTTAAATTATTATTTAAATTTGCCTTCAAAAGGCCTTCCTCATTCCAGACTAAAATTCCACCATAAAACAATTCGTAAAAGTTATAAAGTTATAAATATCAACTTCAACTGGCGAGTAGTATATTTCCAAGTTCAAAAACATTACAATTATTGTAAAACGTGCTGATTTACGAATTGACTCGTTTGTGAACGTGTTAAATATTTCAAATTAATGAAGATAAACATCGAATCGGCAACGGCTTAAAAATCTTGTTCGGCGAATAACCTTCCAATTAATCCTTATTGAGATCGTTTAGAAATTGCAAAAAACTTTTATGAGTTTTAACTTACGGAATATAATCTTACTTGGTTAATTATTGCCGTAGCAGTATCACCGAAATTACGTGTAAATCTGCACTGAAAGTTTAAAATTATGTCTTAACAAAAACTAATTAAAGGAGTTTGGAGAAGATAACTCTTGCTGCAAACGCTCTTGTATATTTGTAGATAATTAGAAGACCTGAAGCTTCATTTTATAATAATAACCAGGACGGTGAATTGATAAACTCTGGGGGGAGAATGTTGAAAAAAAAACACACACATTTTATTAAGCTATCGTGGCAGTATTTTTATTTTCAATTGAGATTATACTTACAAAATTAATTTGTTACATTCACAACATACCCTGTGTCTACACGAGCACCATCGTGGATGGTTTTTGAACTCATATTTACAGCATACATCAAGAAGCAACGGCTGTGGTAATTAGAGGTTTTCAATTATGAAGAATCGAATAAGACTATTAGTTTTCAACCATAATTAGGCTTATTTTAGAATGAAACAGGGCTATTGTAGAGAGTAGCATGACGCGACTTCGGAAAAATTTCAATGCAGTTTTTCCTTTTGGTGTTCCCTGTGATTTTAAACATAAATCAACGAAAAACTCAAAAAACAATATGACAATAAACAAACTATTAGATCTTGAATTACTATAGTTTTGATTTATTTATCATAAAATTGAAGATTGTTTTGAATGTTGCGTTCTTTTTTCATAATCTTAAAGATAGGCATAGATAACACTAAGGTTATTTAAGTCTGTTTTTTATTTATGACTTAATTTTGTTCTGCAATATACGTTGTTGCCAAAAAAGACGTTTTCTATAATTACTTTCTATTGCCAAAACTTTGGCAGATTGATAATCCATAGAATGGCCTTCATAAAACACGTGTTCTGCTAAAGCACATCTATCAGGATATAATCTACTGTCACTTTTATGAGATGCGATTCGATTGGTTAGCGATCTTTTGCTGTGACCAATGTATTTCTTATTACAGATATTGCAAGGAATTTACTAAACTATATTAGTTAATTTGTTAGTAGGAGTCTTGTCTTTGATCGTACTGAAAATTGAATTTTTTGTTACACATTGTTTATTCGCAATTTAAATATTATGTGGTTTAAATACTCCGGATATTTTAGGTGTGATAGATTTTATATATGGTAAAGAAATATAAGTTGTAGATGTATTACTGGTAGTTGAAATGTCACTGTTTTCTTCGTTTCATATTATAGCAACAGTAATGTCATTTCTCTTGTCAGACGTATTATATAAAACATGTTTCAAAAGATATGGAGTTATTATAGGAAAGTTTGTAAAGTATTTTTAGATTTTTATTGTGAAATATTGGATTAGAAATTTGTAGGACTCTGACTTTCATCTGTTTTTTCCAGTTAATTTTCGTACTACGTCGATGATGTGAATGGTAATTTATAAATCTCCCAGAACTGATAGGTTTTCTATACCAGTCAGTTAAGATTCTATTATTAGTATTTCTAATAAATTTGGTATCAAGAAAAGGTGAAGATTGTTCTGTATTTTCCCTTTCTATTGTAAATTTTATAAGAGGATCGAAGCTATTAAAGTAAAAGAGTATATTATTTATTTCATCACATGGAAGAGATAATATTATATCATCTACATATTTTTTGATGAAGAGCAAATTAAAGGGTAAAACAGAAATAACATAGTCTAAAATATAATTCATGACATAGTCTGCTAATATAGGAGATATTGAAGAGCCCATAGGTGTTCCAAAGGTTTGTTGGTAATTTTTGTTATTATAAGAGAAAAATGTATTATTAAAAATAAATGTAATTAATTTTAAAAAAGTTTCTTTTTCAAGTTTGCAATTTTTACTTATATCATTCCATTTATGTTGAAGAGATGTTAAACATATATTTAAATGAACATTACTAAAAAGTGATACTACGTCTAAACTTAAAAGAACGTAATTTAGTAAGTTATTAAATGATTCACTAATTTCAAAGGAGTCTTCAGCATAATATTCATTGTTATAGTCGTAAGATTTTGTCAATATTTCAGTTAACCAGAGTATTGATTGATTCTACAATTGGTCTAGCTGATATTGTTGGTTTATGAATTTTAGGTAAGCAATAAAATTTTGCGGAAATACCGTCATAATTAGTTAACTCTTTTTTTGTATTTTCATCAATTTGTTTTTTAATAAATAATTTTCTTATTAATTTGTTGCAATTATTAGTTGTTTTAAGAGTTGGATCATTATTCAGTTCTTTATATGATGAGTTATTATCAATTAATTCCTTACATAAATCTAAATAATGTTAGTGTTTTTAAATGAAACTCAAGGTCTCTAGTTAATTCCACAATATAATACAAGTTATTGAAAATTCTAAAAAATTGACAATTGTTTCGATAAATCAATATCATCGTCAGAATGACAGAAGTTACATTTCATTTTATGCCTACCTGATGTTTAGTAGTTATATTTTTGGCTAGACCAAGAAGTAACCTAACTTGTGATTGGCTTAATATATGTTTATAGAAAAAAGAAGAAGATGTGATATTACAAATATTGAAGCTTAGATATTATTAGCCCTATGGTGATATCCTGGATATCATTTTTCCAATTAAGATCAGTATAACTGTGCAATGATATAGAAAACCAGGAAAACTATATCTGCTGATCTTTACAATTATCACTTAATAAGACAGTTTATTAGTGGAGAATTCCCTAGATTTAACTGTTCATTGACAACTTCATATTGTGGGTTTCTTAAATGTCTTCTAATTTCCAGTTCTTCAAGGAAATCCAGTTCTTGTTTCTTTTCACAAATATGCAGCACTTCTAGTTCTGTGTTAGGTGTCAATGAATGATTGGTGTCAAGTAGATGTTTTGCGTAGTGAGATTTATCTGGTTGTTTTAATCTGTAAGCTCGTAAGTGCTCACTGTATCGTATTTCAAAATTCCTAAGGGTCTGACCCAAATAGACAGCATTACATTCTGGACATTTGAGTTTATATATACCTGACTTCTTTAATAGTGGTATTTTTGTTTTTACATTTAACAATTTTGTACTAAGTGATAATTGTAAAGATCAGCAGATATAGTTTTCCTGGTTTTCTATATCATTGCACAGTTATACTGATCTTAATTGGAAAAATGATATCCAGGATATCACCATAGGGCTAATAATATCTAAGCTTCAATATTTGTAATATCACATCTTCTTCTTTTTTCTATAAACATATATTAAGCCAATCACAAGTTAGGTTACTTCTTGGTCTAGCCAAAAATATAACTACTAAACATCAGGTAGGCATAAAATGAAATGTAACTTCTGTCATTCTGACGATGATATTGATTTATCGAAACAATTGTCAATTTTTTAGAATTTTCAATAACTTGTATTATATTGTGGAATTAACTAGAGACCTTGAGTTTCATTTAAAAACACTAATATGAGCATATTCCACGAAGTAAGGGTCGAGACAGTCAATTTCACTAAATAATGTTGTTTTTCCATGATAACTGTAATGTTACCTTTGTCAGATAGTATGACTATTAAATTTGGTTCTTCTTTCCGATATAATTTCGTTTTATATAACAGTTCTCGGAATATAGAAGATATTTTAGGTTCATGAATATAATTAGTTAATATATTTGTTGTTTTAGCAATAACGATATTTCTTTCTTGTTCGTTTTGTATAAACGATGACATGTAATCAACATTAGCTAATATAGTTTTTATTGAAATGTCCTTGGTAATTATAGGTTCAATGCTGAATTTAGGGCCTAGTGATAAGAACTGTAATATATCCTTGGGTATCTCTGTATCTGACTTGTGTTGTAAAAACTGAATTAATTTTTTTCTTAATTAGATTATTAAGTTTGTTCTTTTGCTTATTTTGGATTTCAAAGAATAGTTTGTTATAAATAACCTGTTGTCTATTAGAAAAATTTTCGAAAATGAATTCATTGGTTGTGTTTATTATTTAATTTTTCAATTGAATAAAATTATTTTCAAGTTTTGGCAATAGACAGTAATTATAGAAAACGTCTTTTTTTGGAAACAACGTATATTGCAGAAAAAAATTATGTCATAAATAAAAAACAGACTTAAATAACCTGAGTGTTATCTATGCCTATCTTTTAGATTATGAAAAAAGAACAAAACATTCATAACGATCTTTAATTTTATGATAAATAAATCAAAATTATAGTAGTTCAAGATCTAATAGTTTGTTTATTGTCATATTGTTTTTTGAGTTTTTCGTTGATTTATGTTTAAAAGGATTTATTATAAAAATTTACAACTTTTCGCGATAGATTTTATGTAAGTATTTATTATTTTATTTAATAATCATAACATTGACCAATCAATTTTAGCCCTTGAAAATGAATAAAAGTTATTCGAAAGCTCGGGAATGAATATCGAAAAGAATTTACTCTGGTGTCTTATTGCCATATGTATATATATATATATATATATATATATATATATATATATATATATATAAAACTGGTGAATATTGGGGTATGCAGCAAGAGAAACGGAAAAAAGTGTACTCTTAACGGAAAATTTTCGAGCTTTCGAGGATGATTGTCCTCATCATCAGGAATACTGAAATGGAAAAAACTTTATTATTATACATATATATATATATATATATATATATATATATATACATAATTATTATTTTTACTTTAATAATTACTATATTACAATATTATTATTATTACTTAATTGCTTTTGCTCTTTGTCTTCTTGGCTGGTGGTGATTTTGACTTTGTCTTTTGACTTCCATGGTATACGTTTTGTTGTTATACAAACCTCTTACCATTGGAGATATATTATTTCCTCTTCTTCTTTCTTATGAATGCAATTTCTCAACCCCTCTGCATTCTTCTTTTCTATCCTAAATATGAACTTTCACAACGGAGACCACTCTCTATGGTACTTGTTGTCACGTTCATCTACTTAACTATTGGTTGGCATCATCGCCTGTCAATTAATCCCTCCAAATTAGAATAATAAGAATATCATTTCCTGGCCGGCTTTTGACAATAAAAAAGCACTCGTGTTCGTTTGTCTGCAAAATGGTGTTATATGTTGGCTTTTTTAGTCATCTTAATGTGATTGTGCTATTTTAAACCTTTGTTAGTTAACTGTTTCATATTTTAAATATCCGTAGTTTAATTCTATACAACATGATGGATTCTAACCTCAATTCGGAGGTAAGTTCGCACCTGTTGCGATTTCTTCTATATTGTATCTTACTTATTAACTACAGTATCTTAATGCTGTTTTTCCATTTCAGTATTCCTGATGATGAGGACAATCATCCTCGAAAGCTCGAAAATTTTCCGTTAAGAGTACACTTTTTTCCGTTTCTCTTGCTGCATACCCCAATATTCACCAGTTTTATTCCTAACAGTCAGCAAAGATTATCTTCTTTTATATATATATATATATATATATATATATATATATATATATATATATATATATATATATATATGTGTGATTGTTATAACGGAATTTGTAAGCACGATAGAGGGCGTATTTTTTGACGAATCGAAACCAAACTTGTTACTAGAATCGGTTAGGCCAAAATCTTGGACGAGTTCGTTAATGAGCCAAATCGGCGTAGTAAAAACTAAATGGCGGTCTGTCAAAGTTGAAAAGAAATCGTATTTCCTTTGTTTTTCATTTCACGCAAAAAAGTTACTGAGCTTTTTCATAGACCTTAACACGTTCTACAACTTTTGTACTTAACATTTTTCTCTAAATCGTACATTAAAACATTTATTTAAGAGAATTCACAAATTTACCAGAAATTTTTTTCATTTCTTTGTTTTTGATTTGATGCCAAAACGTTACTTTGGTTTTTTGTACGTCTCAAAACATTCTATTACTTTTGTATCTAATTTTTTATTTTGGGTTTTATGCAAAACTGTCACTGTCCAATTGATCCTGTGCCATCGGGATTTTTTTTCAAATTTCAGAAAATATTTCTTAGTTTCTTTAAGGATGAGAATTTCGGAAAACGGATAGCAAAAATGCTCGGGTCAGAATACATGGTATTTGATAATTTTTCGCATACGTTTACTATATATCAAAATTTTCAAATTTTTATCCAGGACCTCGAAATTTTTAAAAATTTTTGACATGCCTCTATATAAAATTCTATTATTCCGAAACTATAGAAGATGTCGATTTTATTTTCATACCATTTGATAGAGGAAAGATGAATGTTAAATACTGTAGGAACTATACAGAGATAAATTTTTATTAAAATTTCCCTAAAAAAATTTGTAGCAGCTACGTTTATGAATTGGAAGGACTGAAATTGGTAAAAACCGAAAGGGGGATGTTCATATTATTATGAAAAAAATACGATAATTTTCCACCGACATTACAAACCGAATTATAAAACGTCAAAGTTGAAATTTTTATAACTCCAGTTAAAATCACATATTTTCGAAACTAACTTTTTTACACCATTCGATAAAGAAAAGATGTACCTTAATTACAGATGATATTTCTTTTCTTATCTTTAATATTAGTAGGAATTATACAGGGTTAAATTAAAGCTGAAATTTTGTATTAAAATTTACCTTACAAAAATTTGTAGCAGCTACGCTTATGAATAGGGAAGACTAGGTTAGGTTTATAATGAGTGGGTCAATGAGGTCCTCCACTGCGACTCGTGAGAGTCTATTGTGGCTCTTGGGAAGACTAAGTAAGTAAAAATCGAAAGAGGAGAGTTTATGTTATTATAAAAAAATCCCAATGGCACAGGACCAATTGGACAGGCTTATTTCAGTAACATTTTTGCATAAAACCCAAAATAAAAAATTAGATATAAAAGTAATAGAATATTTTGAGATGTACAAAAAACCAAAGTAACATTCTGGCATCAAATCAAAAACAAAAAAATAAAAAAAATTCTGGTAAATTTGTGAATTTTCTTAAATAAATATTTTAATGTACGATTTAGAGAAAAATGTTAAATACAAAAGTTGTAGAACGTGTTAAGGTCTATGAAAAAGCTCAGTAGCTTTTTTGCGTCAAATGAAAAACAAAGGAAATACGATTTTTTTTTTCAACTTTGACAGGCCGCCATTTTGTTTTTACTGGGCCGATTTGGCTCATTAACGAACTCGACCAAGATTTTTGCCTAACCGATTTTGTAGCGAGTTTGGTTTCGATCCGTCAAAAAATACGCCCTCTATCGTGCTTACAAATTCCGTTATAATTTGTGAATTTTCTTAAATAATTGTGTTAATGTATGATTTAGAGAAAAATGTTAAATACAAAAGTTGTAGAACGTGTTAAGGTCTATGAAAATGCTCAGTAACTTTTTTGCGTCAAATGAAAAACAAAGGAAATACGATTTTTTTTCAACTTTGACAGGCCGCCATTTTGTTTTTACTACGCCGATTTGGCTCATTAACGAACTCGTCCAAGATTTTGGCCTAACCGATTTTTGTAGCGAGTTTGGTTTTGATCCGTCAAAAAATACGCCCTCTATCGTGCTTACAAATTCCGTTATAACACATACATATATACAGGGTGATTCATTACTAATTGGAATTAATTTAATAGTAGAATCCTGACTTCAAATTATGAAGATTTAGCCCACAACACATAAATAAAATGTAGCTGCTCACTGAGTTACAGGGTGTTTTGTTTAAAAATTTAAAAACTATTTGTACTCAGTACTTTAAAACTGTTTTATCTATTCATTTCATATTTGGCAGAGAGTGTAGACACTGTACACCCTACCAAATTAAAATAAACAAACGTTTCTGGCTACTACCAGAGGCGTACGACAGGGGCAAGTGACAGGTTAATCGTTCCCAAATTCTCCGCCACTGGCGGAAAAGGAATTTTAGTACAATTTTATGATTCTCCAATACTTTTTACGTAAATAAGGTTCTCCACTTTCATAACGATAAAGTCAATATTTCTCGAGATATTTCAAGTTAAACACGAAGCTGCCCAATTTTGATGTGTAATAACTATGTCGATGTTTTGTACCAGTGAATTGCATTAAATACGCAAATGAAACTTTAATCCGTGTCAACAATAAAGAACACAACTATTAAATGAACGGATGGATTGAAAACAAATTGCGGTTCTAAAAATTATAATCTAAATAAAAGTAGGCTTCTACAATTTTAATAACATATCGGAAATATCAGAAACGAAAAGTACCTAAAAACCTTTTATAACAAATGTTTAATGTGACCCCCGTTTACTTCAATAAGCTTATTGATTCTCTGGCTAAATTATCTCCTTACCTTGAAAAACATGTTAGGTTGATTGGCAATAAAATTAGCCGAATTTACAATTTGCTGCCATAGTTCCTGACGAGTGTTTATTTCTTGTGAATATACTCATGATTTCATATGGCCCCAAAAATAAGAATCTAGGGGATTACATTCGGGAGTTCTAGGCGGCCACGGAAATTCGCTACCTCTGCCAATCCAATGATGAGGAAATTGGTTATCGAGATAATTCCTCACTATCATCTGATAATGAAGTGGTGCTCCATCCTGCATGAACCACATGTATCTTCTTCGATTAAGTGACAATTCCTCGAGACAATCGAATAGAGTTGTTTCCAAAAATTGGAAATATGAGTTACCATTCAAATTTGCTGATAACTCATATGGACCCAACAAACTATCTCCAAAGATACCGCACCATACATTTATCTTGAATTCTTGCTGAAAATGTGATTCTCGGAATACATGGGGATTTGCAATATCCCAATTGTGGCTGTTCCTCCAGTTAAAAGCTCCTCTGCGAGTGAATGTGGCCTCGTCAGTAAAAATAATTTTGTGAAGAAAATTTCGATCTTCATTTTTTTGATTTATCATCCACTGAGCAAAGTTTATCCTTAAAGGATAATCTCTAGACAATAAGTTTTGTACGGGTGTAAAATTGTAGGGTCGTGAATTTTCCTTTTTCAAAATTCGCAAAACTGAAGATTGACTTACTCCAGTCATTTCTGCTAAACGCCGAGTACTTAGTACCGGATTATTAGTAACTCGTACTAAAATATCGTCTTCCTGATCCACAGTTATTATTTTCGGTCGTCCCATACCACTATTACGCTTAAATTGTCCAGTTTCTCCTAATCCACGAAAAATACTGTTGAAAGTTTGCCGATTGGGTTGAACTATGTTTGGATACATTTGTTGATATCTGCGAGCAGCAGCAACACAGGAATAATTTTCTTGTACATAAACACAAAGCATGTCTCGCATTTCAAGATTAGTAAAATTGTTGTGTCGAGGCATTTTCACTTAACCGACTTTAAATTTAACAACAATCACAATTTCAAGTGATATAAGCAACAACTAGTAGCTATGACAGCAATGACAGTACTCCACTAGATCGAAGCAATTAATTCAGACCAGAGCAACTGATATTGAAAAATTATCCATCAATTGCGATTTATCTGATTGTAATTAAAAATAGAGATCAGTTTATTTATTTGAAAATATTTTTAAATAATTTTAATATTATTTTTTTTGTCAATAATTTTAATATCTTTATTTACGGATTGAAGTTTCATTTGCGTATTTAATGCAATTCACTGGTCCAAAACATCGACATAACTATTACACATCAAAATTGGGCAGCTTCGTGTTTAACTTGAAATATCTCGAGAAATATTGACTTTATCGTTATGAAAGAAGAGTACCTTATTAACGTAAAAATTATTGGAGAATCAAAAAATTGTGCTAAAATTCCTATTCCGCTACTGGCGTAGAATTTGGGAACGATCAACCTGTCACTTGCCCCTGTCGTACGCCTTTGGTAGTAGCCAGAGACGTTTGTTTATTTTAATTTGGTAGGGTGTATAGTGTCTACACTCTTTGCCAAATATGAAATGAATAGGTAAAACAGTTTTAAAGTACTGAGCACAAATAGTTTTTAAATTTTTAAACAAAACACCCTGTAACTCAGTAAGCAGCTACATTTTATTTATGTGTTTTGGGCTAAATCTTCATAATTTGAAGTCAGGATTCTACTATTAAATTATTTCCAATTAGTAATGAATCACCCTGTATATATATATAAGTCGCGTCATGCTACTCTCTACAATAGCCCTATTTCATTCTGAAATAAGCCTAAAAACACGACAATTTTCTACCGATATTTCTAACCGAGTTATAAAACATCAAAGTTGAAATTTGTATACCAAAAATATCTATCCTCAAGTTACCCCCTACGAATTAAAAATCGAAAAAAACTGCAATCATCAACTAAGTATAATCGTGAAAATTCTACAACAATATTTTCAAGAGAAAAATGCTTTTTACATGACAAAATTCGCTTTGAATTGACAATTTGTTCTTTTTTCGTATTCGTACGAATGTAACTCATTCACTTCCGTACCATTTACCCCTGGGCTTCCTCAATTTGCAAACTCCCTCCGTGTATCCATTTGAACTGACAGCTTCCGGTAACCGGAGCCGCGTGATGGATAGCTAGGAATTAACTAGAATACATACACATGTAGAGTATTATATACGAACTGAACTGGAAGTACACAAATCTTGACACTACTACTGATCGATCTATTTAAACGCGGAAGTCGTTTGAAAGACATAATTAGTGTGTATTTAATATATTTCTACTTGTAAAATGATAGCTTAAAATACCGATATTATTTTTATTTCAAAACCGAATACAATACCCTGAAAGCAGATCACCAATAGTAATTTTCCGGATCTTATCATTATGTTGTCCACTTGTCAGTGCCGGTGTCGGAACCAATCCATTATTCACTAGCGATGAACATGTCGACTGGGGACAAGTCCTCTTTCTAACCCCATTTGACGCATCTGATACGTATTTCTTTGTGGAAAGGTCGCAAGAATAATGATCTTCAGCATTTCATCTTTCCTATAAGATATTAAGCCACATGATGTATTACTTCTTATTTCGATCGTGACACGAATTACTCAAAATTTATGTTTTTTTTGTTACAAACGAGATTATTTGATCTGAATTTAGGTTATTAGGAGATATTTTATCGAACCGTTTTTATAATTTTACCAAAAGTTTTGTAGTTTGTTACCTTTAGGAGCACTTAAATCTAATGATGTGGAAACTACCTCAGAAGTAACTCAGGGGTCCCATCTAGGTCCTTTACCTTTTAATTTATATATAAATCACATCTCTACGTATTTTAATTTTGTTAGGTTCTACATGTATGCCGATAATTTGACGATTTATCACTTATCTTCATGTAGCTACTAATGACAAATTTCGATTGCAACAAGACTTAGACAATTTATCCGATTATTGTGTGAAAAATTAGTATATTATGCAACGATCATGTAATGAAGGTTATTAATACACGAGCATTAACCGGGATACGAAACGAGCGGAAGGCGAGTTTCGTATGGTTTATGCGAGTGTATTAATAACCATAACATGAGAGTTGCATACACTATTTTTTCTACGACCGATAAATAATAAAATGAAAACAAGAATTAATTTCAAACAAGCTCCCATAATTCCCATAATTAAGGCAACCTGTAAAAAATAGCACTATTTAATTGCAATGCTTTCACTTTGATAAAGAGAAATATACAAACAATGCAATTAGTTTTTCTTTCAAGAAAATACATTATATTCTAAAAAAAAAATTTCTACCCGGCCAGGATCTGAACCACGATCTTCAACGCATTCATGCGCCACGACCGCAAGCGTTACCAACTAAGCTACGAAGACTTGTATGAAAATAACGCACATTATGCATATACAAATTAAATCATTGTATCAAACGGAAATATACAGAAAGGTTTTTCAAAAGAATTTCAAAATAAAGATTTGCTTACCTTTATCATTGAATAATCATAATCTGGGGCTTCCTCGATGAATTTCCTGAGCTCGTTTGGCTGGAATGTTTTGTATTTCTTTCCAACGTATCCTTCAGATTTCCGCTTCAAAAATGCATGTAGCCGTGCGTATTTTGAAATGTCAGTTTGATAGTTGATATTCAACATCAACACTTGATTATCCCCAAGTACTTGTTTCTATTGGCCGAAAATTCGTTTCATGATGAAAAGTACGTATTTTCATTGGCCAAAATCTGTATCGAAATGAAAATCCGTATTAAAATGAACAATATTAATGAATCTGAAGCAGATATTTAATTCGCGTATTATAATACGGGAGTAGAAAAAATCTGTTTTTAAATGTACCAAAATGTAATTATGTACAGTTTTCTCGTAGTAATAATACATACTCGTATGAAATATCAAATAGAGTATTACACGCAGTAGAAATGGTTGAAGATCTTGGTATTTTTCAAATTACTTTTCGATCAGCATATTTGTAATATAACTAGAAAAATCAATAAGCAGTTGAGTTTCATATACGCAACTTGTTTCGAAGTCCGAAATTCCCTTACCCATGGTAGGCAGATTGCGGATGTACCTACTATTTATTTACAAAATCCTCAATTACAAAATATATTGTCTGGAACTTACAAACATGATAATACTTCGTATTCCCAGCCACTCAACTAGAAACAGTTTATACCTTTATCTAATCAAAAATTCACCAATTATTTTCTAAAAATTTCTGCTGTTCCTGTTCCTTTTTGCTTATTTAGTATTGTTAAAATGGATATTTCCTTTCGCAGCACATATTTAATTAACAAACTACCGAAAGACTATTTTTTGCAAATTTAATTTTGTGTGGTGGTCAATTCATTCATGTTTTATTTCTTTTGCTCTCGTTTTATTTTTTCTTGTATACCCATATATACTTTTATTTAATGTTTAGACGAATATATTTGTATCTTTTCCATTTTACCTTATTTGTAAATTTATGTGTAATTATTAGTGGATACTTTTATGTGTTTCTCCTGTTTGTATCATAAAAAAATTACCGTTTTAAATGAAATTTACTGTTTTTAGATAATTCCACTAATTTCGTCAAGAATTATGTCTTCAACCTCGGCGAAACGTGGAGTGATTCGGGCTACCTTCACGTGGATTTACAACGAGCTGTTTCCGCTTCTTTTCGAGGTGAACGTCGATGTGATTGAGGTAAATGACCAATTCAAACTACTAGATGGTAAATATCTTGAAATTGTTGAAAGCAATCAAAGATTTTAGGCGGAACTTTTCGTGTTAGTACCAGCTGAATTTAATAAAGCTCTACTGACTGACCTGCAAGGCTGTGACGAGTTTGAGCTAAAATACCACACCATCAAGTATAGAGTTGAATGCTTGATAAGGCCTGGACCCACGATAGTGTTGAATATAAGGGGTAGTTATGATTAGGTTTCTTAAGCTCCCGTTGGGAAAGTTTAATGGCGACATCTCCCAGTGGATCGCCTTATGGTCACAGTTTTCTAAAAATATTGACGTAGATAGCGATCTCTGTGATGAAGATAAGTTCTAGGACCTGGATCTAGAGCAAGAGCGCTTGTCGAGTGCTTTCCGCCATTAGCCAAAAACTACTCAACAGCGCTGGTAGCATTGAAGGATCGTTTTGGCCGCTAGGACTTGTTGGTTAAGCACTACGTTCAAGCTATATTGTAATTGGTTTCGAAAAAACAAAGAATGACGCTGTGCGAGCTGTACGAATGTTTGGAAACTCAGCTTTCGCTAATTGAGTGATGCATTCCAGCCGACGTACTGGAAGTTTCGCTGCGTTCAAACTGGAACATGGTGCGACATTGAAGTCCCTAATGGATGCGCTCATGGCTTTCCTGAAGACTGAGGTTGAATATAAGGATATGGTCGCCAACAGAGCTCTAGTCAGTGGTGGTAAGTTCAATCAGAACCGATACGGTAGAAATGCCACAGCAACCGGATTGGCCAATCTGAGGATCAAGGTAATTTGTGACTATTGTCAGGCGTGTCATGAAGTTATTGGTTGTGAAAAGGCTGCCTCCATGTCTCTTGAAGAAAAAAAGCCTGTATTGTAATAAGCACTTGCTTGTTTTGGGTGTGCTAAATTGACTCAGCCAGCACCATCGTTGTCACGGCGAATGAGCTTGTCGGGGTCGCGATAGTGGTTTGTTGTGCCCAAAATCGAAGGAGTCGGAGAAAAAGTCAGGAGCTGTGCCAAGCCAATCTAAGGCTGAGTCCAAAAAAAGCCTCACTCTTTTCTGTTCATCGCGCCCTCTTCGTGAGTGATAGTTTCGAAGAATTTCTGCAGACGTTTGTGGCTGTACTTTATAATGGTGATAGGCAGCGGGAGGTGATATTTCTGATTGATAGTGGTTCCCAGCGCTCCGACATTCTACAGAAATAGGTCCAAGAGCTGGAATATAAGCCCATTGGCGAAGAAAATCTTGTGCGCTCACTCGTTGGAGTTGGCAGTATCGGAATGTTGAGACATGTGTCATTCAAAATACGCCTTCGGATCTTGGAAAATAGTTATGCTATTAATTTTACAGCTATCGATCAGAGAAATATAGATGCCTCTATTCCCCAAGTAGCAGATGACCGTGAAATTCAGCAGGAGTTGGCAGATCTGAAAATCCAACTGCCCGAGAACTCCGCCGAGCCCGTGAATGTTCTCATCGATGCAGATGTAGCAAGGAAAGTTTCGTTTGGAAGTCTCAAGAGCCTTTCATCGGGTGTAGGAGAGGTTGAGACACAGTTTGGATGGATTATTATCAGAGTTAATAAAAAAGGCGCAACACTGTGAACTCGGGAGTTGCCATTACTTGCACAACGGTTTCCATTCTATCTGGGGATGAAAGTGACCTTTGATGATTCGATGCAATAGGCATCTGTGATCCCATTAAAAAGAGTCAACGTGATAAATGCCGATTTGACGCACTAGAACACTTCAAGAAAACGATAGAGTTTGGTAACGGGAGGTACAGGGAGAGGCTGCCATGGGACCAGATGATATCGGAGCTCCCTTCTAATCGCGGAGTGGCTGAAAAACGCCTTGCTGTGACAAAGAACAAGTTGATTGATGATGAAACAAACTGTTCCTTGAATACGACCAAATATTCAAGGATTAGATGAAGTTGAACATCATTGAAGTGACGTCAGACAGCAGCAGTGCGTCCAGTCTTTGATGTTAATGCCAGGGTGACAGGGAGGTCACTTTATGGATGAATGTTTGGATTCTGGACCAAACATGATTGCGTTTATTCTTGATATTCTGATTGGCTTCAAAAAGAAAAAAGTTGGGGTGTCAGCCGACATTGAGAAGGCCTTCTTAGAAATTGACATATATCCCACTGACCGGGAATATTTGAAGTTCCTCTGGACAACATTTGATCGATCAGAAAAACCTGTCTCTTGAAAACTGTGACAATAAGACATAATAGAGTTTTTTTGGTGTGCCCTGCAGATCCTTCTTGTTGGCTGTAGGCATTGACGGGATTACTGAAAACGGATTTTCCGAAGTGGTAAAATGGCTTCAATGGATCTGGAGAAATTTTTATATCGACAACCTGGCATGCACCTTGGACACTCTGTCAGAGGTTCTTGAGCTCAAGCGCGTTAACCCAGAGGCTATTGCCGAACATGGGTTCAACCTGAGAGGAAGGACGCTCAAGTTGGCACTGTCAATTCCTTAACCTCAGTCCTTCGATTGAATTGGGATCGACAAAGGGACGTCCTTAGTTTGAACACGGTCTAGTGGACTCGTTAGAGTGAGACTTAGGGACTGACCAAAAGGAGTGTTTATTCCATGGTCCAAGAGATCTCTGATCCGGTTGGGTTTCGCCCGCCAGTTACTGTAAATCTGAAGCGTCTAATTCAGACCTTGTATGAATAGATACTTGAGGGAAACGATAAACTCAGTGACGAAATGATGCAAGCTTTTGGTGGAGTCCTTCAAAACGCCCATCTACTCGTATTGCGAGAAGTGTCGGTTGACCGTTGTTTTTTCATTCTTAAGTCAACTTCATTTCTCCTGAACTGTTCTAATTTCGATCACGAAGCGCTAGCGTAACTCACAGTTTCCAGCATCCTTCCATCTAATTTTCTTGAAACTACAGAGTCAATTGAAGAGAAAAATATTTAATTTATAACGTGGGAGGAGTTACATTGACAATTCATATATCAAGGCTCGATGGCTTCTTTACTAGACGTCCACGGCAAGTGAAATGAGAGTTTGAGACTTTAGAAGAGGAATATTCTTTATATTCAGTCGTAGAATCATCCTTGCATTTGGATTCTTCTTCATCTGATGACAAACCATCCAGAGCAGCTTCATGTGTTGGTAGCATTTGTCCGAAGACCTCAACTCCAGTACGAGGAACTACGACGTCGATCTCCAATGGAAAGACTCTCTGAAGTGGTCGAATCCATCCACCTTCACAACCCCAGTCTAATCTTTGCATGTCGTCAGGCTCAGATCCAACGAGACCAACATCTGCTTATCGTGTACTACTGCTGGGAATCCATGTCAATGAACCAAGGTACTCTATAAGAATACTAACGCTCAGCTGATCACGCATAGCTTGGCGATACTGAAACCCTCTGTTGAGATTGTCACGGTTGATTCCGTCTGGAGTTTTCAATGTCTAAATGTCTTGCAGGAACAACGCCTTTCGGCAAAGGCAAGGGATCTTCATTTTTCTCAGAAACGTAGGTGATAGGCCGGGAATTTATTTGGTTTTCACGTTAACAAAGCACGCTGTAAAGCTCTTTCAAGTTCAATGAGGCTTTATCCAAAATGGAACGTAACACACGTTTCACCGTATGCACCATACGCTCAAAAAATCCGCCCAACCACAAAGCAAAAGGCTTGTTAAATTTCAAACAAATTCTTTCGACAGTGCTCACTCTAGAAACATCTTTCCAGTCAATAGAGTCGAAGGCGTGGTCAGCCCCACGAAAACGTGTACCATTGTTGCTGTAAATTATTTTTGGGCGAACTGTTCTAGCTATAAAACGCCTCAAAGCTAGCAAAAACGCCTCAGAACTGGAGGAGGTTACAATTTCGAGGTGCAGTGTCCTGTAGACCCCGCAAGTGAATAGCGCAATCCAAACCTTTTGTCCGTTGTAAAGAGTCAAGGGTCCAGCGTAATCCATGATAGAGACCTCTAAAACAGAACAGAACTCTAATTTGCGACAGCGGTAGGGATTTAGTGTCGAAATTCTTGCATCCGAAGCGACGATAAGCAATACATTTTCGTATGACATGGCGAGACAGCTGTCGTCATTTCCGACCGAGCCGCTTATAATGGTCAACTTCGTTCCACCACAGGATGGTTGTGAGGGAGTAAAATAGGATTGGTGAACGACTTGAAATATTCTCGTTCGGCGATTTTTGTCTTCTCCCGTAAGACGCCCGTTTCATCTTTAAAAGGGCGCAAAAAATCGAATGCTCTGTCTTTTACTAGTTTCCACACAGAGGGTATTAAGAAAAAATATGCATTACAGATCGTGCTGATTCCGAATCTGTTCATACCTGAACTCTATCACTTATCGTTAATCCGCTGAATATTACAACAGACGGACACAATAAGCCAGAATATAAGACTTCGATCCTAGAAGTCTAAAAAATAAACCAATACGTACATTTTGATATTTCGATAAACTCTTGTAAAGCGTATATGAAAAATAAAATCAGAAAATCCACAATCAGTGAAATGAATTAGCTAATAAATTTTGAATATACATTTATTTGCCTCACATTGGCTACCTCCGCTTTTCGTTCTCCCCAAATATACTGTTTACCAGGAGCCTTAATGAAATTGCGACTTGGTTGTTTAACTATTTATATAGACCGAATTAAACAGTCAGCATTTCGAGTCCAAATTAGTTTCGTCTTTCGTGGGGAAATGTAAATGGGCCAACCGAATTTAATTTTAATTAGCCAACAAAGCCTAATAAATTGCGTTGTTGTTAACTACTTATACCGTTTTGTTACCGATCACCTAGGTACCTGTATCCCCATTCGATGCTTTTGTGTCTCCTAAAAATTGAATTCAGTGTTTTTATAATATATTTGATAGGAATTTCCATCTATATGGTTGAAAATGAAATTTCAAATTCATCTTTAGCGCATCTTTCATTTTGAATATATATTTCTGTCTATTTTTATTTAGTGTTTTAAATTAAACTCAATGTCTCTAGCTAATTCCACAATATAATGAAGAATGTTGAAAATTCTAAAAAATTGACAATTGTTTCGATAACTGAATATCATCGTCAGAATAACAGAAGTTTCATTTCATTTGATGCCTACCTGATGTTTAGTAGTTATTTTTGTCTAGACCAAGAAGTGACCTTACCTTGTGATTGACTTAATATATGTTAACAGAAAAAAGATGAAGATGTGATATTACAAATATTGAAGCTTAGATATTATTAGCCCTATGATGATATCCTGGATATCATTTTTCTAATTAAGATCAATATAACTGTGCAATGATATAGAAAACCAGGAAAACTATATCTGCTGATTTTTACAATTATCACTTAAGAAGACAGTTTAATAGTGGAGAACTCCCTAGATTTATCTGTTCATTGACGACTTCATATTGTGGGTTTCTTAAGTGTCTTCTAATTTCCAACTCTTCAAGGAAATCCAGTTCTTGTTTCTTATCACAAATATGTAAGTACTTCTAGTTCTGTGTTAGGTGTCAATGAATGATTAGTGTCAAGTAGATATTTTGCGTAATGGGATTTATCTGGTTGTTTTAATCTGTATGCTCGTAAGTGTTCACTGTATCGGATTTAACAATTTCTAAGGTTCTGACCCAAATAGACAGCATTACATTCTGGAAATTTGAGTTTATATATACTCGATTTCCTTAATGGTGGTATTTTTGTTTTTACATTTAACAATTTTCTACTTACGTTACTTTCTGTTTTAAAAGTAATTGTATTCGTTGCTCCAGATATTATCTTTGAAATATTATTAGAAATATTTCCTGCATATGTGATGGTTTCATAAGTTTTTATTTCTTCAGTATGCTTAGGAAATATTAGTTGTAATGCCACTTTTTCCTCTTTTTTATTGATTCGTTTATTTATCATATGTAATGGATAACCGTTGGATGTTGCTATTTGTCTAATTTGTTCATAGGAACTGAAAATGCTCTATGTATCATTGAATTATATGCCGCAAGTTTATGTGACATAAGGTGATTGGAACTATGTGTATTTATTGAGTTATTTTCTTCAACTTCTAATGTAAATTTAGTTTTTGGGTGTAAATTATTAATGTGGTTGAAAAATATATCTAATTGTCGTTCACTACCTATAAAACAAGCTAATATCTCAACTACATATCTATACCAAAATAAAACATTTTTTGAAATATTACTTTCAAAGATGTTTCTTTCTAAACTGTCCATAAAAATGTTTCCCAGAATAGGTGATATAGGGCTTTCCATTGGTAAACCTTCATTTTGAATATATATGTTATTGTCAAAAGTGAAATAATTCTGAATAATACATACATCAAATGAATTAAGTATATCTGATATTATCCCTGGATTAATATTTTCATCTTCTAGTAATTTTCTCACAAGTATTAGACATTCATTAGGAGGAATTTTAGTGAACATATTAGTAACGTCAAATGTAATAAGCTTAGAGTTATCATGTAATTTGAATGCTTTCAATTTTTTGATTAGTTCTATTGAATTTCTAATTGAGTATTTAGATGCATATCCGTAACTATTAAGTATATTGTTAAGCTTCTTTGCCAATATATTATTAGGAGTATTAACATGAGAAACTACAGGTCTAATTGGTTTCGTTATTTTATGTAATTTAACGGTTCCATATAATTGTGGACAATGAGGATTCTTATTTATGATGGACCTCTTTTCGTAATCACTTAAAAGATAATTTGAATTATTAACAATATCCCTACATTATTAGAAAACTTCTTTGTTGGGTCTGCTGTAAGAACTTTTACATCGCTAGATTCTATAAAGTTATATATTTTTGAATTGTAGTTTTCAGTTGTGAAGATGACAGTTGTGTTCCCCTTATCAGATTTTGTAACTGTTAGGTTAATATATTTTACTTTCTTTTTAATTGCATTTAAAACAGTAATGTCATTTTTTGTTTGACGTTTAACTTTTGAAGGTTCAATATTTTTGATTAAATTAGCAATTTTTAATTTCTCATAAAGAAAATTATTTGAATCAAATTTTAAAGCTATTTCTGACTCTGTAGCTATAATTTGTTTAATATTATTCGTAAATTTTGGTGGTATGCTGTACTTTCGACCTTTATTTAAAAATTCGATTTCCCTATCTTTAAAATTAGTGTCTGAAAGGTTTTCAAATCGTGGTGCAAAGTGTTAATACTCCTAATAATATATTGGCAAAGAAGCTTAACAATATACTTAATAGTTACGGATATGCATCTAAATACTCAATTAGAAATTCAATAGAACTAATCAAAAAATTGAAAGCATTCAAATTACATGATAACTCTAAGCTTATTTTATTTGACGTTACTGATATGTTCACTAAAATTCCTCCTAAAGAATGTCTAATACTTGTAAGTAAGAAAATTACTAGAAGATAAAAATATGAATCTAGGAATAATATCAGATATACTTAATTTATTTGATGTATGTATTAATCAGAATTATTTCACTTTTGACAATAACATATATATTCAAAATGAAGGTTTACCAATGGGAAGCCCTATATCACCTATTTTGGCAATTAATTTTATGGACAGTTTAGGAAGAAAAATCTTTGAAAGTAATATTTCAAAAAATGTTTTATTTTGGTATAGATATGTAGATGACATATTAGCTTGTTTTATAGGTAGTGAACGACAATTAGATATATTTTCCAACAACATGAATAATTTACACCCAAAAATTAAATTTACATTAAAGTTGAAGAAAATAACTCAATCAATTTTCTTGATTTGAAAATTCAAAGAGTTAATAATGTACTTGATTATTCAATTTCTCCAAAACCAACACACACTAATGTAACAATTTCATATAGTTCCAATCATGCCATGTCACATAAACTAGCGGCATATAATTCAATGATACATAGAGCATTTTCAGTTCCTATGAACAAATGTAATTTTGATAGTGAGATTAATACAATTAGACAAATAGCAACATCCAATGGTTATCCATTACATATGATAATAAGCTAATTAATAAAAAAGAGGAAAAAGTGGCATTATAACTAATATTTCCTAAACATACTGATGAAATAAAAACTTATAAAACCATCACATATGCAGGAACTATTTCTAATGATATTTCAAAGATAATATCTTTAGCAACGAATACAACAATTTCTTTTGAAACAGAAAATAACGTGAGTACAAAATTGTTAAATGTTAAAACAAAAATACCAACATTAAAGAATCCAGGTATATATATAATCTCAAATGTCCAGAATGTAATGCTGTCTATTTGGGTCAGACCCTTAGGAATTTTGAAATCCGATACAGTGAACACTTACGGGCATACAGATAAAAATCACCAAATAAATCCCATGACGCAAAACATCTACTTGACACCAATCATTCATTGACACCTAACACAGAACTAGAAGTACTACATATTTGTGATAAGAAACAAGAACTGGATTTCCTTGAAGAATTGGAAATTATAAGACATTTAAGAAACCCACAATATGATGTCGTCAATGAACAGATAAATCTAGGGAGTTCTCCACTATTAAACTGTCTTCTTAAGTGATAATTGTAAAGATCAGCAGATATAGTTTTCCTGGTTTTCTATATCATTGCACAGTTATACTGATCTTAATTGGAAAAATGATATCCAGGATAACACCATAGGGCTAATAATATCTAAGCTTTAATATTTGTAATATCACATCTTCTTTTTTCTATTAACATATATTAATTCAATCACAAGGTAGGTCACTTCTTGGTTTATCCAAAAATAACTACTAAACATCAGGTAGGCATCAAATGAGAAGTAACTTCTGTCATTCTGACGATGATATTCAGTTATCGAAACAATTGTCAATTTTTTAGAATTTTCAACATTTTTCATTATATTGAGGAATTAGCTGGAAAGATTGAGTTTCATTTAAAACAATAATATGAGTAGAATCCACGAAGTAAGGGTCGAGACAGTTAATTTTATTTTTATTTAATTACATGTTTTTATATCATACTTATACCTTATCGATATATTCAGTGGCGTAACTAAGGGGGAGTTGAGGGGGATGGAACCCCCCCAGATCCCTAAAAATTCAAAAAATCTGATACATAATCACAGCAAACCTATACTTTATTCAAATGTACTAAAAGCTAGGAAATGTAGGCTACAATTTTATAAGAAACACAAAGCTAAAATGCAGATTTAGGCGTTCAATGTTTGAAAAAATTTCCGATACCCAGATCTCCCGATAGTTCTCAAAATTTATGCGACTCTGTTATAACGGTTTAAAGCATGTCACGTTCATTTTCTATCTTGAACGAAAGTGAAATTCCTTAAACATGACTTGATATTCTCTATAGCATGAAATTGCTCTGCAATTGAGTCTTATTTCAGAATGAATCAATTTACATTTTTATTCAACTCTATATTTAATTCTTTTATTGCGTTTGTATCTCCCCAGATGGTTAAAGATAAAATGAACCGCAATATATTCGTATTTAAAAAATTGGCGAATGCGCCTGTCTTATAATTCCGATAATAGTAATTTCCACAACAAGTTCCGAAAGTGATATTTTACGGAATGAATAGGAGCTTTCCAGTACGATCCACAGGCGTATTATTTCTGTAGCCGTTTTATTTAAAAGGATATCGATGTCTATCGATAAAATTATTTAAAATAATCAATATCATCCAAGCATAAGAAAGCATTTTAAATATATTTATTGACAAGATATCTAATTACTGTTTTAAATGACACTGTTTCTAGATAATTCCACAATATATTGATAAATTGTTAAAAATTCTAAAAGATTTGACAGTTGCTTCGATACGAAATATCATCGTCAGAATAACAGAAGCTACTGTTACTGTTACAGCACACTGGTATAGTCCTTGAATCCGACTCTGTCTAAGCCATGTATGAAAGTTTAAATTATGGCGGATGCACAGGGATTTCTTAGAATTGTTTACGATTGTGACTATCTTATCTAGACATTGTTTTTGTGACCAGTCTTATCTAGAAAATTGAGTGAATGAAAATGATGAGTACTCAGTGTGTATATGTTATCTAGAAAATGCCAGAAAGCCAATTGTTTTTGTATAAGCCGCTATCTAGAATTATATAGTAAAAAAAGGCATTAATATATAAGGAACCGACCCGAGAAAGTTCAATATAGTTGATAAAGGGATCTCGTGAACTAAACAAGAATACACCGAAATAGCAAACAGTGAAGTGTTGATATAAATTAAGAATTAAGTTTGTGTGTATATAAATTAAGTGTTGGTGAGTAGTTTAGTGTATAAATAAATTCGTAAGTAACCATACCGTGTGTTTAAAGTTTATCTCACTCGTTTACTGTTTAAATAAATAATAAAAACATTACATCACATTTCATTCGATGCCTACATGATGTTTAATAATTACTTTTGGCTGGACCAAGAAATGACCTAGCTTGTGATTGACTTAATGTATGTTAATAGAAAAAAGAAGAAGATATTAAAAATATTAAAGCTTAGAGATTATTAGCCCTATGGGGATATCCTGGATATCTTTTTTCCCATTTAAGATCAGTTTTACTGTGCAATGATATAGAATACCAGGAAAACTATATATGCTTATCTGTACAATTATCACTTAAGAAGACAGTTTAAAAGTGGAGAACTCCCTAGATTTATCTGTTCATTGACGACTTCGTATTGTAGGTTTCTTAAGTGTCTTCTAATTTCCAACTCTTCAAGGAAATTCCGTTCTTCTTTTTTATCACAAATATGTAGTACTTCTAGTTTTGTGTTAGGTGTCAAGTAGATGTTTTGCGTAGTGAGATATAACCGGTTGTTTCAATCTGTATGCTCGTAAGTGTTCACTGTATCTGATTTCAAAATTTCTAAGGATTTGACCCAAATAGACAGCATTACGTTTTGGACATTTAAGTTTATATATACTTGATTTCTTCAATGGTTTCCAAACATTTTTAGGTTTGGTCTTGCTGAGTACTTGTGGATTAGAAAAATATCTTTGATTAACATTAATTAAGTTATGAAACGATAGATATCCCGTCAGCTAAATTCGTGACCTTATATGGTATTGTTACATCGAACCATCATCGGACGATCGACTACGTCATAATGCTGAATTGCACTACTGGACACAGCATAGCTTTATTATACATATTTTTATTTTCAGAATGATTATAGACTTCATATTGTTAACTTCAATAAATATTAATAACGTGTAATTATTGTAATTAAATAATTTTTTAAAAAGTAAAGTTTTAACTTGAAAACATAAAGTGGCGCAGTTAGTAGGATCCAAAAGGATTCTCATCGTGCATTATCCTTCAGTTTCTACTGTTTATTTGGAAGAACCTTCATGGCGAAAGTTTCCAAATTTTGAACAATCCGAATAAGTGCAAATAAACGTTTGAGAAGATTACGGTGCCAATCCAAAGAGTGCAGTCCATCGAGGATCAATGGAAATCATCACAATTTTACTGTAAGCTGCTCATATTATTTATCCTATTATCTTTCGTAGCCTATGTCATTCTCCTCATCTGAAGATTCCATAATGGAAAGCGTCAGTAAGCTTAATATTAGTATTGAATCAAATTTTAACTTTAATTCTTCTGACGAAGAAATTGAAAGTTCAGTATTAGAAGTTAGTTCTCTTTTAAATAATTTAAGCATTGAAGAAAATTTTAAATCTAACAATAGTCAATCAAATTCAACAATGTCTGTTCCCAAATTTGAAATTAAATTATTAAAAATTGTACCAAAATTTGATGGTAATTCGCTAAAATTAGCGTCTTTCTTAGAGACGAGTAACACTTTAATTAAAACTTATTGGGATACAAATCCCGCAAATATCAATTGCGTTCAAAACATTAGTTTAATTTTCGGAATATATGGAAAAAATTAGTTGGAAACGCGAGAGAAGTTTACAGTATTTGCATAAACAAAGATAGGGACATAGTTAAAAGCCCTCTGGTAGCTCACTTCGGCGACCAGAGAGACGAAAACGGATTACTCTTTGATCTAGATCAGTTGAGACAAAATTCTAACGAACCTGCTCTTAATTTTTATACTAGAGTAATGTCTAATTTGAGTGCTCTTCATAATTACGTTGATTATCATGGAACTAGTCAAGCTGGTGCAACCGTAAAGAAAAATTTTTACAATACACATGCTTTAAAAATATTTCTGGCCAGTTTGAAAGAACCTATGGGCTCCACAATTCGAGCTATGAAACCCGATACTCTTGCAACAGCTAGACAATTTATTATAGCGTCACCTTAAAAAATCAAATAACGAAACTTTTAAGAATAAACCATATCCAAAATTTAATCAAAACTATGAAAATCAAACTAATTTTAATGTCCCTAACTTCGGTAAAAATTTAATGCCAATACAAAATTTTTCAAATCCATTTCCTCGTGGACCAATCAATGTTCAACCCAGATTTATTCCACATAGATTCCCGACGAATAGACAAGTTTTCGGTTCTCAACAACCTTCAAGAGCACCGAGTAATGTGTAGAAACTGGAAACCTAAATCAAATTTTCGTCAGCCCAAACCAACTCCTATGAGTGGTATCTCGTCAAATACATTTAACAGATCCAACTATAATCGAAACCAAAATCGATTTGCACTTCCACCTCCACAACAATACCAATCCCAACCATCATAACCCAGATTTACTTCTGAAGAACTGCACAATGTCGACCAAACGCAATATTATGATTATTATCAATCAAACACTCCTTACTACCCTTATTTACTACCCTTATGAAAATAACATACTTGACCCGATTTACATAGACATTCGATGATTGCAAGTCTCTTTTAATCAATGAACCCATTCTCATCTACCCCGATTTCACCAAAGAATTCATTTTGACCACAAATGCAAGTTATTTCGCAATAGGAGCAGTCCTCTCCCAAGCACCAATCGGTGGAGACAAAGCCATAGCATATGCTTCTCGTACACTTAACGCTGCTGAACAAAATTATTCAACAATTGAAAAAGAGTTGTTAGCAATAGTTTGGGGTACAAAATATTTCCGGCCATATCTTTTCGGCAATAAATTCAAAATCGTCACCGATCATAAACCTCTACAATGGCTAATGTCTCTAGAGGAACCAAATTCCCGACTTGTCCGTTGGAATTTGACTACGAAATCGTATATAAAAAAGGTTCTTGCAACACGAATGCGGATGCCCTTTCCCGTATTGAAATTTATCCAATAGATAACGAAAATAGTTCCGGCTCTGATCTACCGCCAATTTTTCAATATATGAATGAATTTAATGAAACTAACGCTACAACCAAATCAGACTCTCAATCTCTCGTTCTCGAAGTAGATTCAAATGAGGAAAATGAAAATCGAATTATTTAATTCTTAAAAGAATATGATGTTCGAAGAAACGGTATGCCTTTTATTTTCAGAACGATATCGATGAAATTATTTTTAAAACCATGTGTAGAATAGTTCCTCAGACCTTTAAAAGCTCTGCATTTATCTTAATCAAATCAAACATGACGTTAAAATCGAATCCCACCAACAAAAACTTATAAAATAACAACACGAAGGCAATACAAATCACAGGGGAATTCACGAGACTGCTAACCAAGTAAAAACCAAATTTTATTGGCCAAAACTAAATAACGACGTGAACGACTTTATCAATAACTGTTCCATTTGTCAACAAGTTAAATATGAGAGACACCGGCTTCTAATAAAACTTCTGCTAACCCCAATTCCACGAAAACTACTCGAAACGTTACACATAGACACTTTTAAATTTGACAATACAATTACCATGACAGTTTTAGTAGATTTGGACAAGCTTACATAATTCCAACATTATCTGCGATTCACATCTATCAGTCATTATTACAATTCATTTCTACGTATAAAATTCCAGAAAACATTGTATCTGACAATGGCAAAGAATTTACTCTATCCACTCACAAAGGCTTTGCTAAATTATATGGTATTAACTGGCATTTTACTCTTCCAAATAATCCTCATAGCAATGCAATCGTAGAAAGATTTCATTCTAGAATATTAGAACACATGAGAACATTATCCCTAACGAATCTAAAATTAAACCCATTCGAAAAACTGAGATTGTCCATTTTGGGATACAATAACTCAATTCACTCTGTCATCAAACATAAGCCTATTGACTTTCTTCTAGGACATCTTTACTTAAAAGATCCCATCGAAATCGACGACGAAGCTCAACCAGATAACATTTAATTAAATGAATATAAAGAAACTATGAAACAATTATATGACAGAATACATACCGACACTAGTAACAAAAAACAAATAAATATCGAAAAATTAAACGAAAAACGTACAGATCCCCAGACATTCCCCCTGGCACTACCCTTTATAAGAAACAATCGGAACGACAATCTAAACCTCCACATAAACCCGAACACATTTTGACATCAAAAGATATTACAGTAACGACTTACAAAAACAACTATCATAAACAACTATTTCAACTCGTAAGAAAACTAATTAATGTAACTTCACAGGACGTTGACTCTTCAGACAGTGACGAACCAGAAGATACAGATTAAATGCTTGAAAAGTAATCGCTTCCCATACATTTCTACACTATATCTCTACAAACCTCATCCGAAATCAAATTACAAATCTAAGTTTACAATATTACTCATTAAACAACTTATTTAATAAGACGAACCATATTCATGAACATTCTTTGAGAAATGTTTATAAACAATTGCAATTTGAAGTTAATAGTATAAATGTTAAAATGAACTCCATATTTCCACCTAATCGAATTAAAAGAGGAATAATCAACACTCTTGGCTCGCTAGTGAAACTCGTTACTGGCAATATAGACCAAGACGATGCCAACCAAATATACGCAAGTATTAGCGAACTGCAAAATGATCAAAATAAAATCATTACAGAAGTAAATTCACAAATAACTCTTAACAAAAATCTTATGGATAGCGTTAATGAATCAATATCAATAATTTCAAATAATCAGCTTCTAATATCCAACAAAATTAATGAATTAGGAAAAGCACTCAACGAAATATGTTATGATTATTCACACTATATAGAATTTCAAGAAATTTTTAGTCGAATAAAAATTAATCTGGACTCTATGTCCAGCTTTCTTAACGATATCGAAAATGCAGTAAGTTTTGCCAGATTAGGTGTTCTGCATCAAAGCGTAATCTCCCGTGAGGATCTTAAAGAAATAGTCCAAATTTTATATAACACATACACATATGATCAATTATTCTTCAATGAAAACCAAATATTAAAATATTATGCTATTGTTAATACCAAAGTTTATTATGATAAAGATAAAATCATATTTTCACTAGAATTTCCACTGGTCCATCCAGATGTATTTACCTACTACCACTTATATTCCGTACCTAATATAAATAACTCTGTCCTTATTCCTCCTTCTACTTACCTAATTATGAGCAACAACCAATATCAGTATCAAGAAGAAGAATGCATCGATCTCCAATCCGTCTACTACTGTAAAACCAACAGGCGAAAAGTAACCAGAGAAACAAAAGACTGCATCACATCTCTCCTCTCAGTCACATCATCGCCAGAGAATTGCCAACAAATCCCTGTAAAAGTCTCCGAACCTATAATAGAAGAAATTAACGAAATCCATTACATTGTAATATTCCCAGACTCACAGAAAATACAAACAGATTGTGAAGAATCAGGAGTTTCAGTCTTAACAAGGAAGCTACTTATTAACAATCCCGCCAAGATGCTCTATAGATATCATCGAAGGACATCCTATAGTTCTCGAAGGAATCCAAGAAGTACGACTTCCAATTTTGAATATCCAAGAAATTCAGCTAAAGAAAATCAACTTAGACAAACTTCATAAACTGCAACTTCAAGAAAACAATGCAAATATGCTTGATGAACTCAAGATGCCTGTGACCATTTCTCGAATTGCTATCAGCTCAAGTACCATAATCTGCATACTTCTAATCTGTTATTTCCTATTTAAATATAGAAACCTCATGAGAAAGGCTTTTCAGCATAAAAAGAAGCCTACCAACATCGATCCAACTCAAGTGGTTCCACCCTCGCTTCACCCTTGAGTTTTCTTTGGGGATGGAGGAGTTATGGTACGATAGATGTCCCGTCAGCTGAATTCGTGACCTTATATGGTATTGTTACATCGAACCATCATCGGACGATCGACTACGTCATAATGCTGAATTGCACTACTGGACACCGCATAGCTTCATTATACATATTTTTATTTTCAGAATGATTATAGACTTCATATTGTTAACTTCAATAAATATTAATAACGTGTAATTATTGTAATTAAATAATTTTTTAAAAAAAGTAAAGTTTTAACTTGAAAACATAAAGGTGTGGGTTGAACAGGAATTGGGCCTCGTAGGAAAATATTAGTTTGAGGGTTATTATTCTGGAAACTATATTGTTATTGCTATTGGGGAGCATTACCATTTTTGGATTCCATCGTATAAATCAATACCCAGGTATTTATACACATCTTGTTATTCAAGTGATTTGATGGTGGTCTCTTCACACAGATGAATGTTTTCTTTGGATCGTAATTTTCCTTTAATGAAGCTTACCTTAGCACATTTTTCTAAGCCTAATTGCATGTGTATGTTATCGCTAAATTGTATAACACATTTTAACTGTAGTCTTAGTTCCTCATAATTTTTAGCTATTAACTAAAGATCGTCCACATATAACAGATGGCTTATTTTCAAGTTTCTTTTTCTACATGTATATCCTATTTTTGTGTCTATCAATATTGAGATCAGTGGAAATAAGAATATACAGAAAAGCAAAGGGGATAAGGAATAGCACATTTTTTTATATTTTCAATAATTAGATTTAAATCGAAGACATCGAAAGGAGAATAGCCTCACTCAAATGGAACTGGGCTGGGAATATTGCTAGAAATAAAAACAACTGGAGCAGCAAAGTGACTAGATGGAGACCTTGGGGCGAGAGGAGAAGCGTTGGCAAACCTCAACAGCGTTGGTACGACGATATAAAACGCACAGCAGGTTTAAATTGGTATCAGGTTGCACAACACAGGGAAACCTGGAGAACATTGAGAGAGGCCTATATCCAACGGATAGAAAACGGCTAGAAGGAAGGAAGGAAGGAAGATTTAGTTGTTAATTTCATAGATGATGATTGGTTTTGCATGTAGTCATGGTTCTTGCTATAAACGAGAGTACTACAGGTGAGGTTCTATATAGATGCATAGTTTTTATTAGCACAGCTATGTGGTATGGTTTCTTGTAGTTTATTCACGCGATCGAGAGGTTTTTCTTGCTATTTTTACAGCCCTTCTGAATCATATTACTTGTCAGGAGGTGATCTTTATATCCTGGGCAGTTTTCGGCACACCATTTTTGCTCGTCTGGTTAAAGATTGTTCTTCTGTTGGTGGATATTATTAGTATATTAGGACGTCAAATAACTTGGGCCTAGGGCGTTATATAACTCAAGTCCGTCTCTGTATATGATTATAATATTCTAAAAAGCAGCCTTCAAAATCATTTCGTTTCCGTATTTGGTACGAAATTTTGAAATAGAGTAAAATAAACTCATTCCATTATATAAAACCATCTTTTCAGCAACCTTTCTCTCATTATTATTCATAGTAAAATAAATTTCACAAATAATATTCAAATCATCCCTGAAGTTCTATGTTAAAAGTCGTTCGCATTCCACCACAAACGAACTAAGTGAGATGTTTTGTTTTTTGAATGAACTCCATTGAAATGTGTCAGAAAATCATATCTGTCTAGACATTGATAAGGACCTTAATAATAGCTTCGGTTCTTAACTGAATTAAATGCCAGAATTAATAACTAAGTATTTCATAACTTCTAGACAATGTCAGCTTTTTCTTGGAGATTAAGAGTGTATTATAGTGATAGAATACAAAAAATCATTAAATTTCTAGTTACACGACGAAAGGGGTAAGAACCGCTTGAGATAATCTGTGTACATGAGATTTTTTCACGTTTTAAGTAATGGAATCATAAGATATCTTTTTTACCGTGTCGACCCTTACTTGGTGGAATCTACTCATATTACTGTTTTAAATGAAACTGACCGTTTCTAGATAATTCCATGATATTCTTTCGATACTAAATATCATCGTCAGAATGATAGAAGTTACATCTGATTTGATGCCTACCTGATGATTAGTAGTTATTTTTGGCTAGACCAAGAAGTGACCTACCTTGTGATATGTTAATAGAAAAAAGAAAAAGATGTGATATTACGAATATTGAAGCTTAGATATTATTAGCCCTATGGAGATATCCTGGATATCATTTTTCCCATTTAAGGGGATTCTCGAATAATATCTGGAACTACTAAAATTTTCTGTAAATTTTGTGGGCTTAATTTTCAACCGATTCCAAAAATGGAAACATTTTTGAATTAAAAAAAATAATATCTATGCCTTGATGGCGTTCGATTTTTAAAATTCGAATTAGTTATAGTTAGAACCACAAACTTAAAAATATGAATTTAAAAAAAAATTAAAATTAAAAAATTCAATCCCATCAAAGCATAGAGATTATTTTTCAGAATTTAAAACTGTTTACATTTTTAAAATCAGTTAAGTAATAAAATTGACAAAAAGTTTTATTGTTTCCTCAAAAATTGCAGAAACTTAAAACTGAAATATGGTATGCACGCACGTGTCTACTTCGTTATCGGCAGTGAGATGAGTCTGGTAGGGGAAACGTGGGTCGACAAGAAACTATCTTTTTTATCAAATCAATATAGTTGGTATATTTATTAATTATAGTAATACATTTATGTTAGTTATACGTGATGAAAAAATTCAAAATATCAAGTATGTAAACACGAAATTCGCAGTTTAATATTGAGAAAGGTGGGGATTTATTGATTATTTGAACAAAGCGAAATTTTTTAAAAACTTGCAAATAGGTACTGGGAGAATGTATGTCTGCTAATATAATATACTTTACTTTGTTATGGAAATGGAGTTAGCCAGTATGTAGTTGGTCTTCGCTGTTGCAGTTTAGTGGGTTACGTTTTGTGTATGAATATTTTGTTTTATTGTTACGGACTTTTCAAATAATAGTTGTAAGTTTTAAATTTGTAGGTACTTTTTTAGTTTTGTGTGTTTTGATTAAATGTTCGGATATTATTTTTATTAGTTAAACCTCAGTTAGTGTTAAATTGAGCCCTAAAACTCTAAAACTAGAACTAGGAGTCGGAATCTTTTGGCGTTGGGGTAAGAAAAATGGTTTTTATAATTCGCGTATAGAAGGGACTTCATTATAAATGTCACAATGAAATCTTTTTAAACACTTTTTTAGTAATTTTTTGTGTCATACAGTCTGGCGTAGCTCAAGCTAGCAAATTAATAGATTAAAAAATATTATACATATTTATAATTTTGATAAACGCTAACACAAGAATAAAATGAAAAAAAATAAACACTTTTAAAAATTAAAACTAAATTTTCAAGATTTATACATTACGGAGCCTGTGTGTTTATATGTGACACACCTTGAACAATATCCAATCATAAAATTGGTTACTTGTAAACACTCCGGAAGCTGTATCATGCTAACAAAACGAAATTACTTCAAAAATTTGGTACTTCAAGAACCATAGCACCCGTTGTACTGGCTCTGGTGAGCTGAAAATCAATAAGGTTCATACGTGAGACGCCCTGAACCATTCCCAATCATGAAATTGTTCACTTGATGCACTCCGGAGACAGAATCATCTAACAAGACATGTTACAAAAAGTGGCCGACGACAACATACACACAGGATTTCTTTCCAAAAACCCATTTTTCGTGTTTATCTTACTGAAAAACGTGAAAATAAATCAAAAAAATTCAAAATTCCACCTTTTTTGGGGGTAAACCAATACCACCGTACATATAAAAGCCTAGTAGCGGCATTCTGTGCGGAAGCCGATATGCGAACCCGATTTACCCCGCCTATAGAGTAGCAGGTGACGTCGGCTTGCTTAGTATACAGGGGTTCGCGTTAGAGCATACGACACGAAGCTCTGCATTATACAGTACATATTTCCATAGAAGTAGCACGACAGCAGTACCTCGTAAATCCGCCGGCCAGTGATCAACTGCCCGGCTTCTTAGAACGTTGTCGGGGAAATTATCCACAAAGACTTCAAAGGAACGAGTCGAGAGTGTCGCTACTATGCTTTTATATGTACGGTGCCAATACTTTCCTCGTATCATAGATAGGTTTGGCGGAAAAGTAAAGTAATAGTGATTTTCAAGGAAATTGTGGGAATCGGTAAGGAAGTTATATACCTAGAGCTAAATGAATATTTATCAATTTTAAAAGGATATTGAATAGAGCATCAACAACGAAATGCAAAGTATGCACATAAAAATATGAAAAGAAAGAGAATTAAAAATAGTATAAGTTCCCTTTCAAATTCGTTTGAATTAGTGAATGAACTTATTTCATTGTTATAAAGTTAGAAGGTACAATTTGTGTGCGACTATTCTAGTTCAGAGTATTTTATTCAACGAACGTAACATTGTATATTTTGTTTACAGGAATCTCAGAAATAAAGAAAATCGTATGGTTGAAACATGCATTCCTATTAATAAAAACTCTGTCAAACAGTAATGATCATCTACTTCTGGAATTCTTGACAGTAAAGTAGTCCAAGTAGATAAATCTCCAATTATAGCTAACTCTTCTTGAGATACTCAACTTGAAGATGAATAATCAGAGCCAATAACGGCACTACAAGGGAGTTAAGTATTCTTGAGGGCAGAAGAATTGTCGATAATATGAGTATATTTAAACAAATTCAAAATGCCAATAACCACCAACCACTTGATTGTAATTTTTCATATATGACATTCAATAAAGAAAAACAAAGAGGACTTTCAAGTTGCTTTGTTTCTAAGTGTACTATGTGCAATATTGAAAAAGAAATGTTTTCTGAAGATTCACAAAAGCCTTTGAATGTTCATTCTGCTGCCGTCCTTGCTACAATGAGTACTGGTGGTGGACTTTCCGAGTTAACGGAACAATACTCAATTTCAAATATCAGTATGCCAAATGCCATGATATTGTACCTGCAATCATATTTCAAACCGAAAATACTGCTATGGAAGAAGCCGACCAAGAAGAACTTCGTTTAGCCAAAGAATTAGAATGTGTTGGATAAAGAAGGAAACTGTCTTATTGCGGTAATAACTGATGGTGCTTGGTCGAAACGGTCATACAAAGTGAACTACAATGCTCTATCAGGAGTGGCTTTTATTTTTGGCGCTAAAACTGGAAAACTTCTCTATGTGGATTCACGAAATAAATACTGTCCAACATGTACTATAAAAAAGTGGATATTCCCCAACATAAATGCTTCAAAAATTGGAATGCATCTTCTACTTCCATGGAAACTAGCATTACCCTTGAAGGATTCCGACCTCGATTCCGACGGAGTGTTGAAATGCATAAACTAAAATATGTGAAGTTGATAGGAAACAGCAGTGTACATGAAAAATTATGTGTAGAACGGTCGTATGGATATCAGTTTCCGATTAGTAAAATTGAATGTACAAACCATCTGTTGCGGAACTACTGCACTCGGCTGAGGAAGGTTGCAAAAAAATAATAAGTTCCAAGAAATTGATAGTTGGCGTTCCACTGCGAAATCGCCTAGAATCCAACATAATGAAAATGCGAGTTGGAATAAAAACTGCCGTAAACCATCATCGAAAAGAGAACAAACTCATGGATGAGCAAATAACATTATTGGAAGCAGACATAAGCAACTGCCATAGGCGCGTCTTTGGTAATCATACAAAATGCAGTGCTTATTTTTGCAAAGTGCCCAAAGAAGGCGAACATAATTTAATTCCTAAAATGGAAAAATGTGGTCTTTTAGATGATATTTTGGTTTGTGGAAATCGGATGCAGCAACATGTTCATAGTTTATTATTGAATATGAATAATAATGCCGCAGTCATATAACTCCATAATAGCAAAATGTGTTGAGGTAAACGAATAAATTTTTCAGTAAAAAATAGTTACGATACAAGGTGTAGAGCCGCTGCTCTACAATACAATTTGAAGGAGGAGTTTTATAATTTGGTTCATAAGAAATTAACAGGACAGGGCATTGGAACTCATACTATGAAATTTGTTATGAACAAAACAAAAAAGAGGTTGCGTAACCTTAAGCGTAGACAGCTGTTTCCAAGAAAGAAAAAAAACTTTCATCAGCAACCGCTGATACTGATTACGATATCCAGGAATTAGAGGTAGAGGATGAAGAAACGAAAACAAGAATTTTCAATCCATATGACGAAAACTACTGAAGAAATTGTCGAGTTAGAAATTAAAACAAGAGGACAATCCACAAATCCAATTTGGAAAGAAGAAAGGGCATATCGATTAACAGCGTCTCGATTTGGCGAAGTATGCAAACAACGAAAAATAAACAAACCCAAAAAAATTGGTAACGAATATCTTGAGTAGTTAGTTTAAAGGTAGCGCAGCAACAAAATAGGGAAATGACCACGAGGACATAGTTAAAAGACAGTTTGAAAACGAATTTCAAGTAACTATGAATGAATGTGGCTTATTTATTTTGGAAGAATACCCATATTTAACAGCTAGTCCCGATGGTATAACTGACCAAGGGGATATAATAGAAATTAAGTTCCTGATCTCTGCAAATAAATATACACCAAAAGAAGCTATTATGGAAAAAATACTCAAATATTTGGATATTGATGACAACGACGAAATTAAATAGTAATTACTATTATCAAATACAAGGCCAGCTTGCAATAGCCAAAGCTAAGTATTGTTATTTTATTATTTGGATATTGCTGGATATGTCTGTCCAGACAATAGGAAGGGATTAACAGTTCTGGCGAAACATGCTTTCTAAGTTGCAGACATTTTATCTGGACAATATGCTTCCCGATATTCTTAAAAAATAAGAGATATAGTAAAACGACATCGTGTCATCGTGTATATTTTTATCATGTTGTGTAACTAATTTTGTAATTTCGGTTATTTCTTCTTCTGGCTCTGTTATTTAACATAACAAATTCCGTTTCTATTGACTAGCCAATATCTTATGTTTTAAACAGATTGTGCTAATTACATTTTGAAAAATGTCATGTAGAAATTGATTTTCATGTAGAAAATCATTTGGAAGTAACTTCCCGTGTCAATGTATAATTTCTTGCGTATTGTTTAATTAAGAATTCGTAACTTCTCATAAGCAGCCTGCATAATTTTTATATATCCTATATAAAATAATGTCACGCTATAATTTTTATAAATATTCTGCGAAAAATAATACCTATATAAATAAGAATTTGTATCTTGTTTTATCATCTTTGAATCATGCAGAAACTAATATGTAATTCAGAATTCGTAACTTCTTGCATAGCTTTGTATAATTTTTGTATATTGTGGAGAGAAGGATAGATAAAGGTACTTATCTATGTAATTTCTTGTATCAACCTGTGTAATTCTTGTAGAGTCAATCGGAAATCCTACCGCTATTGAAAATACCTTTGTACGCGAATATACCATCTAACAAATTCAACACGAAATTTTTGCCCCACTCTACCAAAGATAATACCGTACTGACCATCTTAGAAAACATCGATTCGCTCTCTATCTCTTTTGGTTGCGCACGGTATATGGAAGTAAGTACCTCCTTGTCTGACCACGAGCTTACAGTGAGTTTCGAATACAATTCGAGCTTCCCGATTTGACCCGACTGTACCACAAGTTACTACAAAAGCGTTGCAAAGCATCACAAAACATTTGGTGTAACTAAGAAGGCCTAAGAAAAGAAGTTATACCAAATTATGTTAATATAAAATGCCAAACTAAAACACCAACAGTTAATGAGATGGGAAGTATAGCCTGGTTAGGTGGTTCTGGACATAAAGGAGAAACTGAAAGTCTCATTATAGCAGCTCAAGATCAGGTACTAGCTACTAGATACTATCAAAAGAACATATTGAAACAATCGGTAGACAGTAAATGTAGGCTCTGTGGCAAATCAGATGAATACAATAGCCACTTAATTGCCGGATGTACGAGTCATGCCCCAACAGAATTCACTAACAGACATAATAAGGTTGCTTCATTCATCCATTGGTCTATATGCAACGCAATAGGATTGCGTGTAGCAGAAAAGTATTATAATCATGTCCCAGAAAAAGTCGTAAGCAACAACAACATCGATGTTATGTGGGATATGGCTTTAATTACTGATAGAACAATACTGGCCAATAGACCGGACATATTACTATATGATAAGAATATAAATACATTTGATCGAAATATCTGTCCCAGATGATAGCAATATAGTGAACAAAGAAAACGAAAAAATAAGCAAGTATAAATATCTAGAAATCGAGATAAGCCGGATGTGGTTGGTGGGGGTTTGAGTCTGCCTACAAACGATAGTTTTCTGAGATTACTGTTCCAGTTGATATGAAAGTAGATTTGAATAAAACATTTTCTGTGATATTTGGATTATCTTCTATCATTCCTTGATACCAAGCCCAAAAATTAAACCGGTTGTCATAATCTCTATCCTTCAGAACTTGAATACATTTAGGCTTGTACGGGTGAAACTTATTACTTTTCAAAAAACGGCCAATTGAAGTTGAAGAATTACTAGTGTTTTGATAAACTTGCGCTATGTATTCTTGAGGATATTCTGCAACGGACAAAAGCACTTCCAAACTATTTTCTTCATTAAGCGGAGTTTTTTCACGAGGCACTTTAAATTTCTTTTCAACTGAACCAGTCTCCTTAAACTTTTTTAATAATCTTGCTACAGTTGTAAAATGGATCTTTTGCTAGGATGTCTGGTTAAAAATATTAGCAGCTTCTCATGAACATTTATAATTTTCTCCGAAAATTAGAACTAACTACATCTTTTCTTCACGTGACAGTATAGAAGGCAATTTCAGTAAAAAAATCTTTGCAGAATGTGTAAATAGAAGTAAGTAAACTTAACGAAAACGGAAAATTACGGATCAAATGTCACAGTATTCATTTATGATTTCAAAGCTCGCCGAGTTAATTTAAAATTTTGTATTTTGGCAAAATTGCCAGAGGCTCTAGGATGGTGAAATGTATGGAACTAGGAATCGCTATGAAATAATATGCAAACATTTTAAAGATAGTTAATTATCTTGTATTAATATTAGCGCAACGGTTTTTTTATCAATATTAAATAAAAATAATGGTGGAAATAATAGAGTGTTTATAAAATTCGCCCGCATTTATTTCGATATATCGGAAAGTGCAGCGAAAATTAATTAACTAGAATTTGAATTGTGTAAACAAAAGGTAAAGTACGTAGTGCTACAAAAAAAACAAAGAAAAACGTTAGATTTTGTAAAAACAATTAAATAAATAGGTTAGAATTAAGTTACTGAAATAAAAAGCAATTGATTTAAGGCGAGTTCAAAACGATATAATTCGCGACGTTGTCAAATTTAAAAAATAAAGGACAAAATAAAGAAAGAAACTAGATATATATAATAAGTGGTTGGATAGATTAAGTATCTCCGAAGAGTTGATCTGGGTACCTTGGTCTTACGCTACCACGAAAATAATATAATCAAATAGTAGTTGAATACAAAATATAAACAAAATGGATAGTGATGATTATTCTACAGAAGATTCAAAGAAAAGAAAAATGGATGGATTATTTTAAGTTAGCAAGAGGACTAACAGAACCCCACCTAATTAAATTTTTTGAAAAGAGACAATTAAGCTGGTGGGGACATTTACAAAGAATGACCGATACAAGACCAGTTAAAAAAGTATGGCAATCAAAAATACAAAAAAGAACGAAAAAGGGAAGACCAAAACAAACATGGGATGGTGTTATGGTAGGCATAATGCAAGAAAAAGGAAAAACATGGACAGAGGCAAAAACAATGGCAAGAGATAAACAACAATGGGCTAAATTTGTACACGAATAAAATTCTATCTGGACCAAAGCATCAATGAAAAAATGAATATATGTCTTAAGTATAATGCGATGTAATTGAAATAATTGTAAAAGTATACCCTACACCATATACTATGGTAATTGGGTTTCTGATAATATATATATATATAAATAAAAATAATTATTAATGTAAGGAGTCAATGTTTTGAAACTTTGATGAAATATTACATAGAAAAATTAATAACGGCACTTTTCAATTGCAATATCACATTTAAGATATTTGAAACCGCACAAACTGACAAGATACAAGGCATTGCTACGGAAAACTTTCATGCGCTCAACGAATATTTTTATTTTATTCTCTAGGAATGACCTAAATTGATGTTTCGGAATTGTTTCACCCTTAGACATTAAACACTGCGTTACCCGAACTACTTCAACAATGAAATTGGTGCAATATCATTTCAGAAGAGGGCCATGGCAAAAAATCGAATGTGATTTATTTTTCGTTTTTTACGCTCCAAATTTCAAATGTGGCCCTAAAATATCATTCTGATCACTTTTTCCAAATAACTTTTTTCGATATTTTGCCATCTAACCCCACTTTCCGCATTTACACATCAAATTTTTCGAATTTGCCGCCATCACACTGGCACGTGACTGATGTCAAAATGTATTTTTAGGTTATCGACCATGTAGGATTGATCGCATCTTTATTTATTTATATCCAAACAGACCTTGCGGTCTAATTACAAGGATAATATAAAAACAAAAATCCATATATAATACATTAACAAACATAGGTAAGTTCAAATCTATGCTATAACCTAAGTTACCAAAAAATAAACCTATGACAGAGAATGTGAAACACATCTAATCAAAATGAATGACAGTGATGAGACGAAAACAGCTGCTATATCGATAAATTAACAATTTGTCTCAATACTGTCTTACGAAAAACATTTTGGGAGACTGACCAATCTAAGTCCGTAAGGGTATTAAAATTATTTGCTAATCGGCACATAGTCACAAGAGGGGCCCTGGTGGTAGTCAGCAATAATGGAATATTGAACATTACCGCAGTGCGTGTTCTTCTTGATGGAACATTAAATCGTACTAAAAATAGAATTTCAGGTGAATTTATTTTATTATAAACAATTTTAAATAAAAAAATGAGTGCTACTAGTTTTCTTCTGTCTTCTAGAGATAATATTTTAAATTCATTTCTAAGGTGAACACTCCTAACTACATTATAATCTGGGCGAGTATAATGCTTTTTATAATAAACGTATCTTGAAAATTTATTTTGAATTTTCTCCAACATGAATAAAGTAGTCTGATACTCACCAAACCATATTTGAGCACCAAACTCTAATTTTGATCTTACTAGGGTATAAAAAAGAGTTTTTAGTGTATCTATATTTGCAAAATTGAAAGTTTGTCTCATTACAAAACCCAACAGACGGTTCGCTGACTTTGCTATATGTTTTATATGTTCAGTGAAAGACAACATGTGATCATATGTGATAACTAAATCCCTTACCTTTGTACAACGCACCAAAGTTTCCCCATCCATTTGGTATTCAAAAATAATAGGATCCTTCAAACGTGTCACAGATAGAGTGAAACATTTTTTCACATTAAAGTATAATTTATTTAGAGAACTCCATTCAAAAACACTATTTAAATCTCTTTGTAACAATATACAGTCCCGAACCGTCTGTATGCGTTTGAAAATTTTTAGATCATCAGCGAACAAGAGACATTCTGAATATTTTAAAGCTGTTAGTAAATCGTTAATAAATATTACAAATAAGAGAGGCCCCAAGTTGGAGCTTTGGGGAACCCCTGAATTGGCTTCAAATTTACCAGAAGTGTTTCCATTATCAAAAATCTATCTTGCAAATAACTCTTTATTAATTTGACTGTATCGACCCTTACTTCGTGGAATATGCTCATATTATATTGTGGAATTAACTAGAGACCGTGAGTTTCATTTAAAAACACTTTATTAATTTAATCACTCTGTCGGATAATTCAAGCCTATTTAATTTCGTCAATAACACGTCATGATCAACCGTGTCGAATGCTTTACGGAAATCTGTATACACGGTATCTAATTGGGACTTACATTCTAAAGTTTCATATGCATAATTGGGGAAAATAAATAAGTTTGAGATGGTAGATTTATTGGCCATGAAACCGTGTTGCTGAGATACTATGTACTTTTCAGCATATTGATATAAACTTAAATAAATGATTTGCTCAAACAACTTGGATGGTGCACACATTATTGATAAAGGCCTATAGTTTTCCACATTCATTTTATTACCAGATTTAAAAATAGTAATTACTAAAGCCGTCTTCCACATTGTTGGAAAGTTATTAGTAGAGATTATTAAATTAAATATATTTAGCAGTGGATGCACCAACCAATCACTACAAGCTTTAAGGACATAAGGTGGTGTCCCATCCACGCCGGCTGCTTTTTTTGGTTTTAGTTTTCTCACTGCGGCTTTAAAATCTAATTCAGTAATGGAACTTATCACAAAACCATCATTAAGAAAAGTTTTTTTTGCTGTACAATTCAAATTATAAGATGCTTTTACCGATGAGTATACGGAAGAAAAAAAATCAGCGAATGCATCAGCAGTTTACTCCTCCGAGACTTGTTCTCCGTTGTAAATGTAATTGCCAAAATTAGAATTAATTTTTCTTTTACTATTTATGTGATTCCAAAAACTATTGATATCTGTAATTAAGTTTCTTTCAATATTTCTTATATGTTTACATTCTTCTGACTTAATTAAACTATTCACCTTATTTCTCAAATTCTTATATCTTTGGCAGTAATAATCAGACACTGATCTCCACCTTCTAACCCTACATTTTTCTTTAAGCAAATCCCTAATATCCTTGGTAAACCAAACCGAAAACTTATTTACCGTTCCATTAACAGAAAATTTAAGAACACATTCGTTCAAAATTTCATTCCAAATTTTATAAAATTCGTGTAAAGCTCGGTTTACGTCAAGCTTCTCATAAATAACTTTTTCCCAGTTTGCATCTCTAATGCTCTCCTTTAATCTTAGGAAGTCCGCTTTTTTAAAATTATACCTACTTTCTCTTGGACTTATATTTTTCAATTTTACACCCGATCTAATTTCAATAATAATATCTAGAGGAGGGTGGTATACATCTTCCCTAACAAACGGGAGAGAATCCGTAGTTACTGTACAATTATTCCAGTTATTATCCGAACTAATTACTAAATCCAACGTCCTACCTTGAAAATTAATGATATCATTATAGAGTTTAAATCCATTGAAGTCCATAAAATCTTGAAATGTGTCAAAGATTACATTAGAAATGTTACTATCAAAGTTAATTCCTGTTATACTAGATATATTAAAATCTCCAAAAAAGTATACTTTTTCCACATCCTTTATGCGAGACTGCAAACATTCGAATACAGTCTCGTATACAAGTTTTCCAATATACTACAACTAAAATTTTTTCCCATATGTAGCGAACATTATGGTGGACACGATATAAGCCACTTCCAGTCGTTCGATTAAAACGTCACAGATCAAAACTTAAAAGGTAGACGTGCCTTCGACTTGCATAGAATCAAACCACCAATCGAACAACTTAGTAGAATTAATGTTAACAAATTCGACTTTTAACCGAATTTCCTAGTCGATCGACTTTGGTCGACCCGTGGAAACACGCCTTAACCTTAGATTATATATCTATGGCCTTAACCGACATGGCACTAGAAGAAGAAAAAGAAATATGTCTCTAGTTTACGATATTTATTCACAGGACATCCTGTATACAAGGCATTATAATATTTATTTTTATTATAAATTCTCATATAGAGGAGGTCGATATTCAAGTCTGCACACGTTCAGCAGAAATTAGTTTATTTCAATAGTTGTTCAAGGCAGCTCTGGAACTTGAATGTAAATTTCAATAAGGTTAATTTCTGCACTATATTTACATATAAATGGGACTATCTTTCTACAATGTATTTGAAGTGACCATTCATTTTAAGACTAATTACATCGTTGAGAATTTGCATGATGTTATTTTTCTCTTTTTCGGCTATGAAATATATTATTCCACATGAAAAACGATGGGTTTGTATATGACAGTGCTTAAGTGATACTGAAAAAAAATTCCAAACTTATTTTGTATAAAAAAGCGACAAGATATCCGTTTAAGTATTTTAATTTAGATAGAGACACAGCAGATGGGGAAATTCTGCGCCGTTATATTCCGTATTACTTAAAGGGTTTAATTGTAAATTCTCGTACACAATGTGTAACAAGTCGTTCTATGCCGAGGATTCAATTATCCTGATATACTAGGTGGAACTTGTGCAATAAATTTCTAGTTATTTATGGTTTTGTATGTTCACAATAAACACAACTACCAAAGTCTTATCAAGAGTAATTTCAACATACGCGATGCAATTCGCAAAACTAATTATAAGGAGGTACAAATAGGCTTCATGAATTTAGTATACAATGTTATTTAGTGAGAATTAAAAGTATAACTGTAAAATATTTACTAACCTTCATTTATTTTTGAGAAATACTTTCAAAATAATTATTATAGAACATATAAATATCTGCGGCAGCTCTTTTCTACGATCACACATATTCATGCTTGGCTTCGTCTCTTCGGCTCTTTTCGAGGTAGCACTTCCGTTTCACTGCGCAAGGTCACTCCCAATAATGCAGAATGCAGGGTTTTCACGTTTCGCACACTCGGACACAACAATTACTAAATTTTTACACACAAATATCACTAACAAACTGATTTAATAATAATTAAAATAACATAGTTGAAGTTGGAGTTCTTCAGGTCAGTTCCATCTTCTTGTGCACAAGTTTTGAAGAAAACAGTACTTATTATTATTAAAAAGGTACTTTATTCAAATATTTTGTTTCCCAAAATTACATACAACGTAAAGAGAAATGTACACAGACAGCGACGGTTATGTGACAGATGAAAGTAAGAAAAGATCTGCAGAGGAAAACCTTAAAGGACGCGTTGAGAAAAGTAGAAAAACAGTCAGAACCCCTACGAAACAACAAAGAATGGAAGAAGATAAACTGGACACATTGATTTCGATGATGAAAGACATGAAATAAGACCAAACGTTAATAAAAAATGAGTTGCAGTAACTAAGAATCGAACAAAAAAAGTTTAGTGATGAAATAATCTCAATAAAAAAAGAGAATGAGTTATTACGAGAAGAAAATAATATAATCAAATAGGAGAATATGAAGATAAAACAAGATCTGAATGACTTGAAGGAAAATATGGAGTGGTTGGAAAAAGAAAAATAATGTTGTGATGAGTGGACTGGATGTCGATAAAAATAACAATAAGACAATGAAAACCAGATTAGAAAATTTTATTTCAAAAAACTTAAAATAAAAAGTACCGCAAAGCTTTCCTCTAAAACATGTCTAATTGAAATGGCAAATTAAGAAGACAAGTACAAAGTTATGAAAAATAAATCGAAACTTAGGAGTCTCTCACAGCAAATATTTATTAATCATGACCTAACGAAGCAAGAAAGGAACAAACATAAACAAATGAAAGTAATAGCAGCACAAGAAAAATATAAGGGAAAAAATGTGAAGATAGGATACAATCGGATCGTAATAGAAGGAGAAGAATGGAGACGGAACAAAAATAATGAAACACTGGAAAAACGGCAAGCAAAAAACTAATAGATTCACAAGAGATAATAATGGACAGGATAATGACTCGGAATGAAAAAGGCCATACAATTATACAAAGAAACAACGAAAAAGAAATAAGGAAGCTAAAAAATAGGAGAAAAAACGAAATAAAAATTGAAACTTGGAATATAAGAACAATGTTGATACCTGGGAAAATACAAGAAGTAGGAAATGAATTTATGAGATATATAGACATAACGGCTTTACAAGAAATAAGATGGAAGGACCAAGGGGCAATTGATAAGAACATGTATAGTTTTAGATATTCTGGAGACAAAAAGCAAGGAAACCGGGGAGTAGGATTTATGGTATTCCAGTCAATTGAACAAAAAATTACTGAATTCAAACCAATAGATGAAAGGATGGCATACCTAAGAGTTTAAGCTAAACCAAGCAACAAATCCCTATTAAATATTTATGCTTCAACAGAGAAGGACAGCAATGAAGAAAAGGATAAATTTTACGAAAAGGTAGAAAAAGAATTAGAAATAATACCAAAGGAAGATACTGTAATAATATTAGGAGATTTGAATGCCCAAATAGGTAAAGAAGACTACATAAAATGCATAGCAGGAAAGGAAACGATACACGAAAAAACAAATAACAATGGGCAGCGACTGTGTAACCTCGCAGTAAGCACGAATATGTACATAAGTAGCACAAAATTTCCACATCCAAAAAACATAAAATAACATGGATGTCGCCTGATAACAAAGCAACATCTCAAATAGATCATATATTAATTAATAGGAGAAAACAAACATCAATAAAGGACGTGAGATCATACAGAAGAGTATGTGCAGACTCCGATCACTTTCTGGTTATTGCCAAAATAAAACAAAAGATTAAAAAAACAACAAGGGACATAAATGTATTAGATGGAACATAACAAAGCTAACCGAAGAGAAAGTAAGGAAACAATATGAAACACAAATAGAAGAATTACTAAGCAAAATAGTAAAAAAGGAAGACAACGTTAACGCACAATGGGAAGCTATAAAAAAATCCATTCAAATAAGAACGGAAAAACACATAGGCAAAATGGATAAAGATAAAAGAAAAGAGTGGTACAATGATAGTTGCCGTGTAGCAGTAGAAAAAAAAAGGAAAAAAATACAAACATAGATAAGACGAACGAAATAAAGCACAAGCAAGAATACATAAAAAGCAGAAATGAATGTAACAAAATGATAAGAAAATCAAAGCGAGAATGGATGGATAACAATATAAAAGAAATAGAACAAGAAAGAAATGTAATACAAAGAAATTTTATAAAAATATAAATGAACAAAGCCGAACCTATAAGGGCAAAACGAAAGGTATAAAACACCAACATGGCAAAGTCATTGAAGAAGAAAATGAATACAAACAAATATGGATGGATCACTTTAGGAGGTTACTAGTAGAAGATTCAGATATTGAAGAAGACCTTGAAGAAATATCACAAGAAAAAATATTGGGAGAACCTACAAGAGCAGAGATTATGGAGATTATTAACAACAGCCGAAGCGGAAAAGCTTCTGGAAAAGATAACATAAATATGGAACTGATAAAGTACGGAGGTGAGAAGCTTCATGATATAGTATACCAACTTATAATAAAAATATGGAGAGAAGAAAACATGCCTATAGAATGGGAAATAGGCCAGATAATTACAATCCACAAAAAAGGTGACCGGCATGAATGCCAAAACTATAGAGGTATTACATTACTGAATACTGCTTATAAAATACTATCAGCTACAATAAACAGAAGGCTTAGAAACACTACAGGAAATACTATAGGACGATATCAATGTGGATTCGTAAAAGGAAGATCAGCGGTAGATGCCATATATACACTGAAGCAGATAATGGAAAAAGCATATGAACATCAAATAGAACTGGAAATGCTATTTGTAGACTTTCGGCAAGCTTTCGATTCCATACATAGAGGCAAACTTTTGTCTGCTTTGAAAGAACTAGGCATGAATGATAAATTAAGAAGGTTAATCAAGATGACTATGGAAAACTCAAGGGCTACGATAAAAACACAAGCAGGAGAAACTGATGGAATAAACATAAATAAGGGTGTAAGACAAGGTGATTCGCTATCTACAACATTATTTAACCTTACACTTGAATATGCAATGAGACTAATACAAAATAGTACTCTCAGGACGAGCGGACGATATAGTAATCATATCAAAGACAAGAGAGATTCTGGAAAACACAAAAATGGAAATCACAAGTGAAGGAAGTAGGATGGGATTAGAAATAAATGCAGATAAAACAAAAATAATGATTTTTGGTAAAATAAATCAAAACAGTGCAATAAAGATCGAAGATTTCGAATTTGAAAAAGTGGAGAAATTCAAATACCTAGGTGTCACAGTAACAAACACTGGAAACCGGAAAAAAGAAATAGAAGAAAATATCATTAATGCAAATAGAGCTAACCATGCCAATAAAAAACTTTTAAAAAGCAAATTACTCTCAAGACAAACCAAAATCAATATTTATAAAGTGCTAATAAGACCCGTCCTGTTGTATGCTGCTGAAACAATGACAATGACTAAAAAGGAAGAAGAAGACTTGAGAATAATAGAAAGAAAGATAATGAGAACAATATTGGGACCAATCAAAATGAGAGATAACGAGTACAGACAACGAATGAACTATGAAATTGGGCAAGAACTGGAAGGAGAGGACATAGTAAGGAAAATAAAAAGGCAAATAATGAAATGGCTGGGACACATATATAGAGCAGAAGAGCAAGAAATAACACTGCAAATGACACAATGGGATCCTGGGGAAAGAAAACGTAGGGGTAGACCTAGAATAAAATGGCTGGAACAGGTGAAGGAAGATATGACAAGAGCCGGAATTGGAGAATGGAAGGAGAAAGTTAAGGATAGGAAACTATGGAGAACATTGACAGAGAAACTTTAAAGGGAAAAACAGTGATTGATCCACTCCAAAAAAATGGATTTAGAAAGCGTGAAGCGGCGAAACCCCAGCAGGGGTATCAAGCCATTATATATAAATATATATATATAAATATATATATATATATATATATATATATATATATATATATATATATATATATATATTGTAACGGTTATAATAATTATTTATTATTTATTATTTATTATTTGACACTGAAAAATCATTAAACATGTATCTCAACTCTATCAAAGGATAGTGTTCAAGTGCGCCATTCAAATTAACTCTAATTATTTGAATTGTGTAATTAAAATGTACAAGCTTATGACTTCAGGAAATTTTAATTATGAAATATTTTATTGCTTCTATGTACACATATCATAGGTAACAATCCAAAATTATTACCATAATAACATATAATTATAACTATCTTATTCTAAATAATAAAAAATATATAAACCGCCAGTGATTGTCAAATTTTAGAAAAATGTGTATTTAATTCTCCGCAAATGTTAAAAGTAAACCGAAATAACACTAATTACGCACAAATCCGTTTAACAAGCTCATAAAATCAATAAATTTTGCGTACCTTATATCACACTGGATTTGAGGTTGTGTGGTCCAAAACTTCTAATCACCTTCAACAATATCAGCCAAAAAACCTCTATAAGAACTCGGAAATCTATCAACCATCCATGCATTGATCACTCAACTCGATTCAAATTATGAACAAATTTCAGTATGTATCAAATTCCATTGTATTAGTTTAAATCCATTATTATTTAAATAATATTCTTTCTTCATTTCATCACTTTAGAATTGGGTTAACTTTCTTTTTTTATCAAATATAGTCGTTTGAATCGTTTTTTTCTTGTGGAGATAATTTATCCTTCATATTTTTTTGACATTCAAAAATTCACTCACGTTTCAAAAATCACTCCTTTAACTGTATATATAAATATTCTTCTTCCTTCTGATTATGATTATATTTGATTCAAATATCTTTCTGTTCTACCTCAAATATCGAGATCAATTATTATATTATTTCCCACTTTGACGTCTCAAAATTTACTGACTTTTCTCATCTTTTTATCATCTATCCCGTTGCGGGTTGCTATCGAAACTTCCCTATATCGTATTAAATGTATAGATATAGTGTCATTAACGACGATTCACTGTTTATATTATTATGAATTTTTAAGCCGTATATGAAACATGAAAATGACATTTTTGTATTAGAAATTAGCATATAGAGATAAAGATTTTTATACATATAAATATTAACATAACTTATTTACTATTTATTAAAATTCCTGAAATCCCTTGCATAAAATAACCTAATTACTAACTATATGAAAATTTAACGCGTTTCTTTCAAATTTCATTTTAATTTCTACGAATTGTTTTGAAATTACATATAACATAATTTATTGAATTATTATTAAATAGTATCATGTACAGTTTTTTTTTTATTGTGACAATTGGTCTTTTCATTTATGTTTGCCTACACTCAGGGAGCATGTCTTATCGTGCCACTTTTAATGACCCTTAACAGATCAGTTTGCTATGAAACTTACTTTGATATTTCTTCTGTGTTACATGTTATACACTATGTGTTATTGTGTTATAATATATATATATATATATATATATATATATCTATATATATATATAGATATATATATATATATATATATATATATATATATATATATATATATATATATATATATATATATATATATATATATATATGTATATCTATGTATTTCTAGTGTTGCTGTAAATAACTTTGGTGATATTGCGTCTCCTTGTCTAACTCCTCTGCTGGTGGGGAATTCTGGTGTGCCCTCATATATCCTAACTCTCGCTTTGGCTTCCCTATATATATTTGCTAGGGTCTCAATATATGGCTTGTCGACCCCTTGTTCTGTTAGGGCATTTATTACTGCTCTGGGATATATAGAGTCGAATGCTTTCTCGAAGTCGATGAAGGCTAGTGCTAGTGGTTGGTCGTATTCTTTGGTTCGACTGATAACCTCTTTGAGGGTATGGATGTGATCTATTGTACTGAAGCCTTTGCGGAATCCAGCCTGTTCTCGTGGTTAGGCCGAGTCTAGTGTATTTGTATTCTGTTGTGAATGATCTTTGTGAATACCTTGTACGTCACTGGTAGTAGACTTATTGGTCTGTAGTTCTTAATGTCTTATTTGCTGCCTTTCTTGTGGATCAACATTATAAGGGCGCTGTTCCACTCTTTAGGTATGCTCCTGGACATCAGACAGTTCGTGTATAGTTTGGCAAGGTACTTCCGTGTTTTAGCTCCTGCATATTTGAGTATTTCGGTCGTGATGCCGTCATTTCCCGCTGCTTTGCCATTTTTCATGCTTTTCAGTGCCATTTCTACTTCCTCCACCAATACTTCTGGTATGGCATCTTCTGAGTGTTCTATTGTTTCTTCCAAGTTTTCAGGGGCCTTGTATAAGTCTCCATATAATTTGGCTACTAGGTCTATTATTTCATTCCTGTCTGTGGTTGGAACAACACAGGTCTGAATATAGATGGAGAATACTTGAACCATCTAAGATTCGCTGATGACATCATCCTGATAGCGAGTAACCCTGGCGAAATGCAACAACAAATAAATGATTTGAATGCAGCAAGCAACGAAGTAGGCCTTAAAATAAATCTGAGTAAGACCAAGATAATGTATAACGAACTGATAAACGCACAAGAAATAACAATTAATGACACTGCCCTGGAAATAGTAGAGGAATACATATACCTGGGTCAACTAATACACATATCAGGCTCTCTACTTCCAGAAATAAACAGAAGAATCAAATTAGCATGGAGAACATTTGGACAGAACTCTATCATCTTCAAGTCTAGAATGTCACTCCGTTTGAAAAAGAAAGCGTTTGATCAGTGCGTACTACCAGTATTAACATACGGCTGTGAAACCTAGACCCTGAAAACTGATATCATTAGAAAACTCCAGGTAACGCAGAGGTCTATGGAACGATGCATGCTTGGAATAACAAGGAGAGATAGAAAAAGGGTTGATCGGATCAGACAAAAGACCCAAGTGATAGATGTCATAAATAGAATCAGATCCCTAAAGTGGCAATGGGCGGGGCATCTCGCTACGAGGACAGACGATAGATGGACCACAAAGATAACGCAATGGTATCCCCGAGGCGTGAAAAGACCAAGGAGACGCTCCAACTTAAGATGGGACTACGACATAAAGAAACTCGCAGGATCAACTTGGGGCCGCATAGCTAGCAATAGACAACAATGGACCCACATGGAAATGGAATATATAAATATGTAAAGGGAGGCTACACCATAACAAAATGGTTGAATAAGCTGCATATGATGATGATGATGATATATATATATATATATATATATATATATATATATATATATATATATGTATATATATTATAATAGATACAATTGTTATTAGCTATTTTATTTTGTTATACAAGAGTGTCGTCGTTTTGTTTTGTATATTCTTGACTTACCTTCGGCTAGCTCCTACTTATGATATGTTAATGTTGTTTTAATTTTTAACATAGAGTCGGTAGCATGTAGACTCCTCCCTTTGGGTTCAGGACGCACATAAATAAATGCAATTTAATTTTGAATATTTAATTCTTAAATTTTCATGGTTCACTTTATTCAGATACTAAATGTTTCCTGAATATACACCTCTGAGTTTAATGATTCAGAATATTATTATATAGAATGAATGAAGTAAGCAAATTTTAATAAATTTATTATGGATATTGAATAAAAATAAAAATACACTTTAAAGAAAATATTTTAATAAATTGTCAAATTTCGAATTATTTTAACATCAAATTTCCTGATACCACTCCTGCATTCTATCCAGTCATGCGCTCTGAATACTATGGAGGATGAAAACGATTGAGTCGGCGCATAGAAGAAACTTATGCTCTCATAAAGTTCCACGCGACACTAAATGAAGAATTCACAGTCGATGTTACATGTTTGAAATGTTTGTAGGATTTTAACATTCATATATTCGTTAAAATTATTGATATATTATTCAAAACTGACTATACAATTACATATATATATATAAAAGAAATAAAAGTGAAGTGAAATTAGAATAGTGATAGATAGAAATATTTAAACATGCATTAGAAGGAAGAAATGGAAGCTAGATGATCATTGATGTACAGTGTGAACAATGATGGAATGAATTAATTATAACAAGTAAGTACAATACTATATCTATTAATTAAAATGCATGGATATCCATGTATACGATATGATATTCATCATATTATAATGTTTTTGGCCTTTTTTGTGAAAATTATTATTGAAACGTTCAAAATATATTTTATTGTTCACTATTTACTCTTTTTGGAATTCCAAAATTAATATTTAAGAAGCACAGACCTTATTTTGAATCTTCGGTATAGCTTATACACTGTACTGCTGTTAGCGTCACCCAGTTCTTGCGGATTTCTCAGCGGAAGAAATGCTCCTTCTTTTCACTTCCCGTTCTCACACAGTTTAATGAATAATAATGTTACTATTTCTTAACTTTTTAGCTTCCAAAATTTACTTTTATATTATTTTATAAAAAAAATTTGTAGATGAGATTTGTATTGATGCTCCCTATTCTACAACCCAAGCGTGACTTCTTTTGTTTTACAAATCAACAAACTTTTTCCTCATAAAATGCAAAACCTCCTTTTCACTGTTTTTCACACAATAATTGTTGATTTGAATGTTTTTAGTTCAAAATGTAAAATTATTTATATATCATCTTAGGGATTCCATAAAATGTCTTTTTCATGTGTTACAATATCATATTTTGTTATATTTCTCCTTTTAAGGTATATTTATTTATATTAAATTATAACAAATCTACAACCTAAAATAATTATTAATATATATGTAACTGTCTAGTTTTAAATTTTCGAATTTTTACTAATTGTATCTTATATAAACTATTAATTATTCCCAAATTTGCCTTCAGTATTCAATATTTAATTAATAACCAACAAATTTAAGTTGGCAATAAAGTCACTAATTTTTATTACTTCCTGTTTCTTAAACTCTTTTAAGAGCTTGGCTCTGTTCCGTCTGTCAACCTACTATAAAGTCTTTCCAACTCTCTTTCAAATTTAATAATTTTCTATCATCGTCTGTAAATATTGATAACCAATTATTGAGTTGAATACTAATTTATGTTATTTCAGGTTTAAAGGGATACTACATTATACTTATCCATATATTTACATGGCAGTGTTCAGAATAATTGGAAACATGTTGACATTGACTTGACCTGGGATTAATTGTTAAGGTAAAATTTTATACTTATTTAAACAATGCTATTAGAATTTTTTATTCATTATCCTTTAATTTCATTTTGGTAACTGTTTTTCTTAATATCTGATAATATATTTGCTCATTTCATTATATTCGGTCATATTAAATCTTAGTTTTGAACTTGGTTGTGTCTACTGGTACACCCTACGTATTAATATAACATCTTTATGTTTGTTAACATTTGTGAATTATTTTAATATAATAGAGGACTAGTTCAACATATATATATATATATATATATATATATATATATATATATATATATATATATATATATATATATATTATTAAAAAGGTACTTTATTGAAATATTTTGTTTCCCAAAATTACATACAACGCAAAGAAAAAATATAGGTGCCGGTGGTCTGGCTTTCTTCCTGTTGTTTATGTTCGTCCTGCATCGATTTTTAAGGCTCCTTGCGGTAGAAGCATTATCCAAAAATTATCGTTGTCTTAATAACTTTATCCCCAGCATAAAGATGTGGCTCCTAGAATCTTTTGGCTAAGTTTTCCCTGAAAAGCAGCTGAAAAACAGGGTCTCAGTAATAGAACTTCAGTTGCTTCTTACAGAGGTTTGAGAAAGTTTGCATGTTTTGTACCCATAAAATTAGTTCCAAATTCACAAACAAATACTATTAAGTCATAACTATTGGGACATTGGCTAAAGGCGGATACTGAAAAATTGCTGTGGAAAAAGATATACGGCGTTAAAGTTAATTTTTTTTTCGTTTTTCGTTAATAATTTCACTGTATAATTACACACTTTTATACAGGGAATATTATTTTAGGTATTATCCTACATTTTATCACAGGGGCGCCACTTGAATAAAAAATGCGGCTAACTTTGTAAGGAGACAGAATAATAATTTCTTTGAAGTCCGAAAGTCCTTTATTAAAATAATAAGAAAAGGAAGAGAAGTCGAAGGAAGCTACGTAGAACATTTAATTTGAGTTTGCTCATTTCATGTTACAAGGTTTTATGCTTTAACGACGAAATAGAAGCCTCAAGTTACAAGTTTCTTCATTATCCGTTACTTGAAATCCCCTTCCGAGACTCGACAATGAGCTGTTCAATTAAGTTTTTCTCGAAATCCGATGAAACAATCGTTTGAAACGATGTTAATATCATATTTTCCAATCAAAATCACTAAAAAGTTTCGTCAAAAAACCAGTCGATTTAATCATCAGGAATCATTCACGTGACGCTCCCTGTAACAAAAGGTAGAATAATACATAAAATAATATTCCCTGTATAAAATTATGCCTCTGTGCCGATTTTGATAAAAATTATTAAACTAGATAGTGAAATTATTACCGAAAAACTAATTCAACTTTAACGCCATGTATTTTTTCCACAGCAATATTTCATAAAGTCATATTTGGTTCTAACGTCATAGTTTGGTCCAAACAATCCGCCATTAGTTATGACTCATCTTGTATATATTCAGCTTCCGCATTGTCAATAAATCAATATTCACAAAATAACGTATTTGGCGTTTTGTACTTTCTGCTAGTATTGACACAACGATTTAATCACTGTTCTATTTACAAAAAAAAATTGTAAAGACTATGTAAACATTTTGAAATTGAATAGACAAAAATCAATGACTATATTTTCTAAACAGCCGGTTATTTTTGGTTTTATATTTCAAATATATACTGAATAAACTGTGACTTTTAAGTATAAACCATAACAATATCCTTCAAAAGGACGTGACTGAGATCCTTGTTATCCAATCTGATTTCAGATATCCATTGTTAGTGTTCACAAAACAAAAGAGAATGGAAAAAAAGGGTTGTTCCTGATTCTCCAAACTGTAACTGATTCCTATATTCCTATCGATGTTTAAAAAGGTAAACGATACTACCCAGTTAAATGAAGATGCAATTTTCATTTAAATAGAGTAGGGTTCTCCAATAAATAGACCCAAATAAAACTGAAATCTCAGTTGTATCGATGTTGGATGGAATTTTGATAATAATATAGGAATTAGGACGGATTAAATGGTAAAAGCGGATTTTATTTACCGGATGTCAGAAAAACTGGTAGAAAATATTTTCTAGTTTACTACTCCACTCCTGAGGGCACAAAGCAAAGGGACTAATGGAATTAAGGTGTTAAAAAACCACTTTTACTTAACCCAGAAAAAGCTGAAATAGTGCTTGTGTACATCTACACATTTTTTGAGGAAGAGTAAAGCTTCGAGAAAGTCAAATACCCTACCAAAGACACGAAGTCCAACTACAGAAAATAAATATATAAGAGAAGGATTTGCCGAGTATGTTTTATCATCATTGTTAGCAGAGCGTGGTTCTTTAAGTTCTACAAGTGTCGTACATACCTCCATTACAAAATCTTCAAACTTCTTAGGTCATTTGATTTCACTATGTTTTTTAATATGTTTTCTACTAATTTTGTCCCTTCTTCAAATCAATCTTCTAAATCTTCTTCGTTTATTTCTTGATTTTCTGGTAGAATATCGTCTTTAGATCTATCTAAACTCCTATCATCTTCAGTTTCAGTAGTTTTCTTATCTTCAACGGGTGAAAATTCAGTCCATCTAGTTAAAGGTTGTTCCTCGAAGATAATAACTCTGGATCTTATGAGTTGTTGTTTTTCTTTACACCATACACGATATCCATCATCATTATCGTGACCAATTAAAACTCCTTTTGCCTATTCTCTGTCCATTTTCTTTCGACATTGTTTGGGAATATGTACGTAACAGGTACACTCTCAAATGCTTGATGTTAGGTATTTTCCCTGTCCAAACTTCATAGGGAGATTTTTCATTTACACCAGATATACCTGTTCTATTCAAAATATATGCAGCAGTATTTATTATCTAAGTCCATAAAATTTGCGGTAAATCGTTTCTTTCATACATGATTAATCTTGCAGTTTCAACAATAGTTCGATTATCTCTTTCTGAACACTCATTTTGCTCTGATGTGTATGGCATGACCACTCTATGCTTAATTCCATTATTTTGTAAAATTTGTCGAAAAATGCTGCTGGTAAATTCACCTCCATTGTCTGAAAGTAGCTCTTTCATTACGTGTCCCGCTATTTTCAATTCATTCAACAGGATTTTTAGTTTTTCTGCAACTTCAGATTTTTCTTTCATAAAATAAACATATCTGAATTTACTCAAATCGTCCTTGAAAAGTACAAAATAGCGATTTCCTGAGCTTGACGTTTTGGAAGGTCCACATGCATCCGAGTGAATGAGCTCCCCAGGTGCTTTGGCACGTTCTCTAGTTCCAAATTTCAATCTATGTGATTTCACGTGTCTTTTATTTTTATGTCCAATCCTTTCATGGTACACCTGGAACAAATTACTATCCGAAAACATATTCACATCCAACATGGTTTTTGCAGGGATAACATTTGAATAACTAGTTTGTACAAACTTCCGTATCGATGTCTATGGCCTATTAACTTGATTTCTCCCATCAATTACTAGAGTACATTCTTCTACTCTCGAATGAAATTCACTATGTGGATTTTTGTCTTGTGCAGCCAATACAGAAAAAAGATTTTTCTTTATACCAGGAACATACCACACATTAGCTAATTCAATAAAATATTTTTTACTATATACAAAAGCATCTATTATTATTGAACCTATTAGTGTTTTTAAATGAAACTCACGGTTTCTAGTTAATTCCACAATATAATAAATATTATTTTATTATATTGTGGAATTAACTAGAAACCGTGAGTTATATATATATATATATATATATATATATATATATATATATATATATATATATATATATAATAAAATAATATTTACTATATTGTGGAATTAACTAGAAACCGTGAGTTTCATTTAAAAACACTAATATGAGCAGATTCCACGAAGTAAGGGTCGAAACAGTTAATTTTATTATTGAACCTTTGCCAATAGCTTCAATGGATACTCCATTTGCGGTTGTTACTGTGTATGTTTTATTGAAGTGCTCAAATGTCTGGAAAAGATCGTTTCTATTGCAGATATGATTAGTTGCTCCATTATCTACAAACCAACTGTTTTGATCACAGTCCACATTTAAAATTTCTTCATTAAGGGCTAATAGTGTTATATTTGCATTTCTATCTTCAGATTTATTAATATTATTGTTAACTCTATGCTTTGGAGGTCTTCCGGCGGCTTTACACTTGACACATTGACGAACTTTATGACCCACTTTCTTGCAATAGCGACATACTCTATATTTCTTCTTCTTGAAATTACGTCTGTCTGAATTTTTTTCTGTACTTAAAGTCTCTTTATTTCTATTCTCCGTTTTATTAAATAATGCTTTTTCGTAGGCACATAGCTGGTTGGTAAGATTGTCTACTGTTCTATCTGATTTCGACATTAGCATCCAGCTAGAGCTTCTGCCAGTGTATTAAGTATCTTACATACTAACAGTACTTCAGGTAAATCACAAGAACAGTTATTCATCAGAACTAACTTGTCTTTGGTGATTTCTTGCCGAAGGTCTTGCCAAAGGTTTTTCAGCTTTGAAGTATGTGTTGCAATGTCATCACCTGCCTGTCGTTTATAACTGAAAAACTCAGTACATAAGTCATAAGTTTTATCTTCAGTTTTCCCATTAAACAATCTGTGAAGTTCTAACCAAACATTTATTGCTGTAGTAAATCTCATCACTTTTTGAAGAGTTTCTTCAGTTATATTAGTTGTGAGTACCAGTAATGCACTAGTATCTGCTTAAGTAAAATACTCAACCTTCTTATCATACTCTAATCGTTCTTCTGTAGATGCTGTAGAAGATACAGGAACTGGTCTGAGCAATTTACCTTCTATAACATCAGTTGCACCTGGTATTCCTTGTAGTAGAACACACAACTTATATTTCCATGTATTCCAATTTACTTTACCGTTCAGGAAGCCTATTTGAACTTTCATAGTTTCCATTTTTGTCCTTCAAGAATGCTCTTTACAACAGGAACAAAAAAAGTCAAATTAATTATTTCTAACAGTTGCGCATTTCTGGGCCCATAAAACCTGTCAGATTGATATATAATTAAATTAACTGTCTCTACCCTTACTTCGTGGAATCTACTCATATCAGTGTTTTAAATGAAACTCAACGTTTCTAGCTAATTCCACAATATAATGAAAAATGTTGGAAATTCTAAAAAATTGACAATTGTTTCGATAACTGAATATCATCGTCAGAATGATGAAGTTACATTTCATTTGATGCCTACCTGATGATTAGTAGTTATTTTTGGCTAGACCAAGAAGTGACCTAACTTGTGGTTGACTTAATATATGTTAATAGAAAAAAGAAGAAGATGTGATATTACAAATATTGAAGCTTAGATATTATTAGCCCTATGGTGATATCCTGGATATCATTTTTCCAATTAAGATCAGTATAACTGTGCAATGATATAGAAAACCAGGAAAACTATATCTGCTGATCTTTACAATTATCACTTGAGAAGACAGTTTAATAGTGGAGAGCTTCCTAGATTTATCTGTTCATTGACGACTTCATATTGTGAGTTTCTTAAGTGTCTTCTAATTTCCAACTCTTCAAGGAAATCCAGTTCTTGTTTCTTATCACAAATATGTAGTACATCTAGTTCTGTGTTAGGTATCAATGAATGGTTGGTGCCAAGTAGATGTTTTGCGTAATGGGATTTATCTGGTTGTTTCAATCTGTATGCTCGTGTTCACTGTATCGGATTTCAAAATGTCTAAGGGTCTGACCCAAATGGACAGCATTACATTCTGGACATTGAAGTTTATATATACCTGATTTCTTTAATGTTGGTATTTTTGTTTTAACTACAAAATTGCTATATGTTAAAACAAAATGAATTGAGAAGGCCATTTTAGCCGCAACAAAAACATTGATGCACATATTCTTAACTATTAATATTTACAGAAAGTTAATAGTATATTACGTAACAAGAGTTGTAAGTAACCCATTACGCACGAAATGAAAAAGTTTATGCACGAAGCCGCCCAGCATTTCATGAGTGCGTAATGGGCTTACAACTCGTGTAACGTACTATACTTTTTCTACGTCCATTCATTTTCTTCCATCAAATAAAAAACATCGCAATCATTTAAACTTTAATATAATAGTTGTTAATAACAAAAAACAATTATTATACATCGATTGTACCTTATTATTTATTGGTGATGAGTGGTTATTTATAATTGAATAATATTTTGTTCAAGAAATTGACAATATAAATGACATGACATTTATTTTCATACATGCTACTTAAGAAAACGTGTCCTATTTTTAAAGAAATTGCATAATGTGTAGCCTACATTTAGGGGCATCAATCTTTCAATTCTAAATATATCTCGCTAATACTAAAAGTTTCTATGTTTTTTAATTGACTAAATTTGTGTAAATAGACCAAATAAAGTCTTACGTAAATAAAAATTTGATTGTAATTTAATTAAACCAAGAAGTTTAAGTTTTCTTCTCAAAACGCACGTGTATGTTATAAGATCTCATTACGTGCATGTTATTGTTAAATGTCATTCACAAGGAACGTTGACAGTGCGATTTTTGACGTTTACAGACATGGGCGTATAAAAAAATGTTTTTACTTAAGATCTTAATGTCTGTAGAATGATCAAATTATTAAAATCCACTATACTAATAAAATATTTTAATCTTTCATTTTATTTCAACCAAATTAAGAAACTGTTATATTAAACAGATCAACTTCTATCCTAGATGTGAAGTTAACTATGCTTGACTCGAACTATCATTGTTCCCATAAGATCTGGTTTCCTTTTAACACCAGCGTCTGTTTGTCCTTTCAGATTTAATTAAGGTAATATAATAATCTTACCAGTTCTAGCAGTATCCCTGTACGAAAAACACTTAGTTTTAATGAAATTGACACTTAGTTTTCTTTATTTAGTTTCAGTCAAACATATATCATTATTGTTTACCACTTTAAAATTCAATTTACATTTTTTTACGTTCTTACAATCACACGTCTCTCACCCTCTCCCGGCTTGTTGATTTTTAACGATCTTCAAATGTTTTTTTACGTGTTTCATTGTCTTTATGTGAACAAATTGCTTTTTCATCAAAATCTATCTGGCAATTCCTGTGTTTATGCTTCAGATCATTCCGTTCATTTCAATTACGACCTGTCACTTTTTTAACACTGACTGTAAATGTTGATAATGATGGTTCCTATTGGTTGTCTAATGAAAGTTACTGCTGCGTTCGAGGTGATTCTTGGTCTTCGGCCTCTTCACCATGTGATCGAGGCTGAGGCCAGGAGGGCACTCCTGCGCTTGTAAAGCTTGGGATATGTGCGAAATGAGGAAGGGTGCAGGTACGTCAAGACGCTCAGACTCCTGGCATATGTCCCGGTTTTGGCCCGAGCAGCTGATGTTGCCTGCACCTGTACTCCTTTGAAACCCCCTCTAGGATGAAGATCTGGAATAGAGAATTCTGAGAACAAGAGGGAAATCCACAACACCATGGTATCGTCTGGTAGACAGATGTCTCATGCTCTACCAATGGGACGGGGGCCAGAATTTAGTCCAGGAAGCCAAAGACACAAGTTTGTGTTCCTTTGGGAAAGGAGATATCTGCATATCAGGCTGAGGTATGTGCTATCTTGGAATGTGCGCAGATAAACCTAGACAGAGGTTATGTGGACCGACACATAACCATATACACCGACAGTCAAGCGGCTATCATGGCCCTGAGTGGATATACCATCAACTCAGGGCTTGCTGCCGAATGTCGAGACCGGCTTGCTGACTTAGGGCGGACGTACTGACTGTGGAGGGGGGGGGTAGCTTCTTTTGGAAGCCTGGGGCCGATCTTGGGCCGTACAAAACAAGTAATCAATGAGGAGGCGAGGAATTGATTGGGAAACCAACACCTCACTCATTGTACCGCTCTACAGGGTCTAAGGCAGTCCAAGCACCTACTGAAGGGCTGGACTGATTGACATGGTAGGGCAGATGTAGAACTACCAAGGAATAAGTTAAGAAATATAGTAGGACTCTTAACAGGGCACTGCTGTTAGAGGAAACACCTCCATAACTTAGGTTTAAAGGAACGTTCTATATGTTCGGGTTTCGCCCTGGTTAACGAAACGTCTGTCCATGTTCCCCTAGTGTGTTCACAAGGGGCTGTATTACGCAGACTTTTCTTCCGATGTATTCGATAGATCATTGCTGGAACTCCCTTTGTAGAAATTTTCAGATTTTAATTCTGGCTAGTTTTTCTATAACGTCTAATGTGCCATCGTAACATATCACCTTGCATATGTTAAGTAATTATGCGGTAAGACCTGTTTTGACATAAATGAAGAAATGAATATTTGACAACCTTGCTTTTTTATGTCGACCTATTTTTACATTTTCTCCAAAAAGATTGGTTTTTCGAGATGTTTTCTTTTCGGTGCTGCACCCTGTATAATTTAGATAATATTCGGTCTTAAAATATTTTTTTGTGAATACTTACCCTACTCCTATGATAAGGAAAGAATATGTAAATGAAATAAAACATCTGGCGAGCTCAAAAGCACATAAAGAGAAAATGTAATAAAATTCCTGAAGTTTCAATAAACGTGACCGGCTAAAGCTTGTAGAAAATATTAACATAAATTTTATGACAATATCCCCAAACTTTATATACATATGCATGGTTAGCTAAAAAGTATGCAAATCTATATAGAGGAATTATTCAATAAACGGAAGTCCCCCCATAAAGGAACAGAAAGATGAAGGTTTCGGGATTTCGGGATATTTTAGGATGAAAAAAAAATGGAGTAGGTAACATTTTTGGAGCGGCCTTAATAAAAGGGAATTGAATATAAATCTGAATTATTTAAATATAACATAAAATCTTTTTTGGAAAAATATCCAACGTTTCAATATTATAATAATAAATTTATCATAGTTTTCAAATAAGTCGCATAAATTTAAAAAAAAATAAAAATTGGAAAGTAAAAAGTCGAAGCGAAAAATAGATTATTGATTAGGTAATCCTCAATAGATTTAGAAGAAGGGATATTAAATATGTGGAAGTAAAAGGAAGAGCGGAAATATTTAGCGACCACTATTTGTTGAACGCAAAGATTAAAATGTCAATCAAAAAATGAAAAAAACGGACAAAGAGGAAACGGGTTAAAAAGGGTTATTAGATTGGACATGTCACCAGAATGGAAAATGATATGGTACTCCAGAAGAACCAATAGAAGACATAGAGGACGACCAAGGCAAACATGAAACAATGCAGTTGCAGACATTCTAGGATAAAGGAATCTGAATGTAAATAAACAGCAAAACGATATGACAAGTATTTTTTTAAACTTTACAATGGAAATGAATTCTTCAATCATTCAATAATTTTGTCTTCTGGTTTCTCAAGTATCTACATTTTCTCTAGTTTCAGAGAGAGTTGTAGTTCCTCAAAACATGCAGTTTAGTGTCACAGAGGCCAATAAGATCCATAGTGATGACAAAATTGTTAGCACATTTCTGTAAAAAACATAAATCCACATAGCATCTAACAACTATTAGTGTAGTTCAATTTCTCCTTCATTCTGAGAAACAATTTGATTCGTTCCAGAAAAGCAACAAATGTCAAGCTGACTTCATCCTGCAAAGCATCAAATTTTCGCTTATTTGAAGCTGTTCTACATCTTGTGGTATATGTAATGTAGATAGTTGTTATGAACGGATAACGGCCATACGTTGCACGATGATCCTATAAATTAATGTAAATTTGGCCTTAACCCAATCTGGACTGGAAGGTGAAAACAAACCACCTCATAAAATATCATTTGATTTCATTTACACGCTAGATTACTCTTAGATTATACTAAATACATTACCTGTAAATTACTATGAATTTTAACATTACCAAATGTGTATTGTTCATGAATTATTTTCCAAAAGTTAACGATTGTTCGAGGTGTATTAACACTGCCAATGTCTGGATTCATATTAGTTCGTAAGAATCATGTCTGACATTCGGGATTAATAACCATCACAATCTGCTTGCAATAAACTATTGTCCATCATACTTTGAGCATCATTAGTTGTTACTGAAACAATTTATTTCTCAGAAAATAAGTTTTTCACAGACGTACAGTTATTTGTGTTTCCTATACTATCAAAAACAGCTAACCGTGCAGATTAAGTGTCGACAGGTCTTTCGCCAAGCCATAGGGATATAAAGGGAGTAATTTTTTGTGGATCTGTTACATTTTTGGCCTGAAAATGTAAACAGCTTCGATCGGCGAGGTGCCCAAAATAATGTTTCGCGTACCATCAATGGAACATGTGCCATTGTTTTTCGCTATGCCTGACCCAAATCAATGATATTTTTTAAATTATCTTGTGTGAATTAACAATCCAGTAAACAGGGATACCAAATGCCATAATGACAATAATTCTCTATAAATACGAGTTTCGTTGGCTTACCCAGTGTCAAAAATATTTAATGTGGTTTTTTGAGTACTATACATATAATAAATAATATTCTTAATAATTGTATATCATAAAGAATAGCAGTTAAAAATTGAAATAGCTTTAAAATTATCGAAATTATAATTTTTTCGGTTTTTTATTAAAGCAACGGTGTTTGTATTAAAAATGTTATGACTACAGTCGTACTTCCAATTTCCCCAAGTTCGTATTGAAAAAGTGGAAGTTGCTGATGGTCCTGAATAAAAGAAACGTCGTATTTTAGATTTTATAGTACTCTATAATGAAAATATTTGAAATTTACATAATTATCCCTCAATTTTTTGATTTTCTTTAAATAAAAACTATGTTTTGGCGTTTCTTATTCATTCCAATTTGGGACTACCTGTATATAAGATGACAAAAGTATTAACTATCGAATATAATACTGTCGGAATAAACAAATAAAACGCACAAAATACATATTTTAGATGCGTTTATTCTGAAAATTAAACATACATTACAACAATGCATTCATTTACAAAATCAAATTACAAGTTTAAATGAATCATGAGTTACAAACTCCGCACATGACAACAACCACAAAACCTGGACTTTAAAAATGGTATGTTCAATATGGACAATAAATTAAATAGGATGCGTTTTATTACATGGTTTCACCGCAATAAAATTTACTGATACTGCAGATCATCTACAAACATTAATATGATCGACCTTCAAGTGTACAGGGTCATTCATTATAAACTAGCCACTCCCTATCATCATTATTATCGCCTATAGAAAGAAAAGTGTGGTTATGACTGATTTCCTTAAAATGCTCTTAAAAGTAAAGTTTTTCCAGTCACAATTGAAGAAGTTTCGCTGTTTTAAGCTGACATCGATTGAGCAGCATAGACGGAGGTTGTGAATTTTATTTTAAGTGTTAAAATATTTTTAAAAACTGAAAAAATATGCTATAGTCGAGGAAGTATGTATTTATTATTCGTCGGTGGTAACTGTCATCGTCTTCTTTTGCTTCGTGTAAGCAGCACAACCTGTAGCACGAAATCTTGCCAGCACCATTTCAAAACTTGTCTTGTGGATGGTCTCGTTCAGGATACTTTTTCGTATATACTCTTGACACCTGAAAGATGTTTTCATGGCATTCGCTTATGGTTAAAATCATGTTAATTATTTATTGAAGAGTAGTAGTAGCTCAGACAAAGAGACAGGTTCGTTATAAAGGTGCTCTATGATTGTTGTGTTTAAAACCTGGTGGAATAAGGTGCAATAATTTTAAAACTTGGCGTGGTGAAGTACCGTAGTATTAAGAAATTACAAACAAAAAATCATCACTTTGCAATCGAAAATAAGTACTTCAGATCCCTTTAATTTCAATAGTTGTTTCAATTTCTAATACAGTAGTTTTGTTGAGGATAAAATCAACTAGACAAGTAAATTTTAATCTCCAAACCACTCTATAATGCCAATTGGTAAAGTCAACAGAAAGGTTACCCTAGAACAATTACACGAAATACTTATAGGTCTTCAAACAAGCAATGCTGAAATAAAAAAAAACAAAACAACGAAATCGAAAAAGAAGTATCAAAAATAAGAATAGATTTAGAAAAACAAATTAATGAGTAAAAGGAAAAAAATGATGGATTAAAAAAGAAGTAACGAAACAACAAGAAAAATTGCAAAATATAGAACGGAAGGGGAGAAAATATAATCTGGTAGTGTACGGATTAGAAGAAAATGAAACCGAAATTGACGATATCCAAAACTTCCTGACCACCATAAACAAAAGGCGCCAAGTAAATTGTAGATTTCAAGACATAAGGGATATTCACAGAATAGGAAAGTTAGATAACTACAGAATAAGACCTCTTATCGTTGAACTGATTAACTATAAGCAGATAACCAGCATTTTTCAGAATGTACTAAAATTAAAGGGAAGTTCCATCGCGATATCCAGAGATTACACCACAGAAGATGATAAAGATAGAAAAATCCTACATAAACATCTTACATTGGCAAGAGAAAATAACTTAAATGCAAGTATTAAGAAAGATAAACTGCACATTAAAGACAAAGTCTAATCTGTTGCGGATCTGAACTATGTATCCGAAGAAAATTTTTTAAAGGAAATATTGAGTTACATTAAAAATGGCGCGGGAAGTAATGAGACTGAAGGTAGAAGAATTACAAGACAAAATAGTATATCAAATGAGAAACAACTTTAAATAATATTAAAATTGACTCACTTGTGCAGTTTGTCCACACATTTCTACTCATTACTGAGTTCGATATAAAACAAGTTTACCTACTTGTTTGAAGAATGATTCCTGTTTTTTGTATATTTGTTGTTATTGTCTATGCGGATATTATTTAGTAAAACGCTGGTACAGGTTCTATAATTGTGTTTTGGAAATTATGTTTTAGAAACTTCATTTATTAACTGAAAGTTATCTTTTGTGTTTCTGTGGTTCTCATTAAATTGTATAAGATGGATCAGTTTTTGAGGGATGTTACTTGTGAGACGTATGACACTTTAGAATTTTCAAATGTTAATGATCTAAACAATGCTCTAACGGGGGATCAAAACCTATTTACTATCATTCATCAAAACATTTGCAGCATGAAAAGGAATTTGAATGAATTTAATGTTTTATTATCTCAATTAGAACAAAATTTTGATATGATTGTTTTAACCGAAACATTTGTTAGAAATGATATAGAGTATTTCGAAAATCCGGTTTATAAACTTGTGTATAATTATGGTAATTTAAATAGAATCGATGGAGTAGTGGTTTTCTTAAAGAATAAATACAAATACAGATCTCAAATAGTAAAAATAGGACAATTTTCAGTTGTAGAAATATATATTACTTGTGAGAACAAAAAAGAAATATTAATCAGATGTATGTATCCACTGATAGTAATGCATTCATTATTGAGCTACGGCAGTACCTTGAACAAATACATAAATTAAATTTGCAACAACATATATTTTTGGGAGATATTAATCTAAATATTAAGGGAAATATTTCAGAGCCTGCCTTTGAGTACCTTAATATATTATATGAATTTAATTTTGAATTGTTAATAAACAAGTACACTAGGATAAGAGGAAAATTGAAAAGTTGCATTGATCACATTTTTCTAAAAAGTAACTGCATTAATATTAAACAAAATATCCTAGCAGCAACGTTTGAAAGCAATGAGTCGGACCATAAAGCTGTAATATTAAATATTCCACTGAAACCCGTGAATTTCTTCAATATTAAATATCTCAATAAAAAAGTCATTAATTACAATAAACTGAAAAATGATATGCAAAACAACAATTGGAATAGTTACTACAACTCTGAGGATATAAATGAAAAATGTGACATATTTATTACTACCTTCAAAAAGTTGGTAGAACAGAATACCCAATTAATAAAAATAAAAAAATCAGAACAAAAAAGACATAAATGGATGACAGAGGGTTTGGTAAATTCAGTTATTAAAAAAATAAATTATATAGAGAATATATGAAAAGTCCCAATGATACATTAAAGAAAACCGATTATTGCAATTATAGAGAAAAATTAAAAACACTAATAAAAGTAACAAAAAAAAGTATTACTGAAATGAGACTATTAGAAATAGAAACCACACTAAAAATTTATGGAACATAGTAAATAATAATTCAACTGAAAATAACTCAAAAAAAGTAACAGAATTGTAAACTCATGATGGTAGATGCCGTTCAGTAGACAAATATAACATAGCTGAACTCTTTATTGAGCACTTTAGTAACATTGGTGAAAATTATGCTGATAAAATCTGGAAACCACAAACGACACCACCAAGAAACAAAAACAATGTGAACTCTATATTCCTATCTGACACCACTGAAAACGAAATCGAAATCATAATAGATTCACTTAAAAATGGTAAAGCAGCAGGCGTAGATGGCATAAAGGCTGAGATTTTGAAAAATATCAAATATGAGATATTACCACAAATAGTACATCTCATAAACGTTACATTTGTTGTAGGTAAATGTCCCAATCAATTCAAGAAGACCTTTATCTTGCCATTACATAAAAAAGCGACAAAAGCAATATGTCTAATCACAGACCAATCTTCTTGATAACAAATTTAACAAAAATATTTGAAAAAACTGTAATACAAAGATTGGTTACATTTAAAAAAAAACTATATTTCAAAAAGTCAGTACGGGTTCCAGGAAGGTTTGTCTACTAGCGACGCAATAGTGGAATTAACAAATGCAATTTATCGGTTAGTTGACGACTGTAAACCAGGTATCTGCGTATTTCTCGATCTAGCCAAGGCGTTCGATACTATTTCACATGAACAGTTGATGGATGCTTTGTGGGACGCAGGAATGCGTGGCCCAACAATAAGATCTTCTTTAAGATTATTTGAAGGACAGACAGCAACAAGTGAAAGTTAATGACGTTGTCAGCAGTTTTCACACTACAACTTACGGTGTTCCTCAGGGCACCGTGTTGGGCCCACTTTTCTTCAGTATATATATTAATGGCCTTTTCGATGTTGTAGTGGAGAGTAAAATAATCAGTTTTGCCGATGATACTACTGTTATGTACAGCAGTGACTCATGGGAGAGCTTAAAAATAAAAATAGAGTCAGATTTTCCATAAAAAGCTAACAATTCATTTTGACAAAACTTATTTTATGCCATTCAGTAGTTATAAAAATTCCTTGCCACCTTACACTGAAATTGAAACTTCACAAAATATCAATATAAAATCCACCCATGAAATAAAATACCTAGGTATAAAAATTGTTTCTCACTTAAAATGGGATGCACATGTTGGAGACATTGCGAGGTGTTTACGATTACTACTTTCAAAGTTTAAATATCTGAAATCAATTCTAGACATTAGCCAACTAAAAATAATTTATTACTCACTCGTAGAGTCAAGATCGTAGAGAATTTTAAAAATTATATATAATAAAAAATGTACTATACCTCTGACTTACTATTTTTGGAAAGTAGCGTCATGGATATCAGACAATTATATGTTCACTCTATTATATTGAACATCTATAAAAATAAAAAAAATCTTACGAAATTTAGAACACAACTACTCTATTAAGTTAAAAAATAAAAATTATGCAGCTACCAATATAAGTAGGTAAACAATTGGACAAAGGAATATTCTATGTCTATCTGCCAATTTCTTCAATTATTTGCCCAATATGTATACAATTTATACATATAACAACTATTAATTCCTTGAATATGATTAAAAGATTTCTCAAAAAATTTGTCCTGAATTCAAACAGGCAAGAGCTTCTTGCTATTATAGACCAAAAAATTATTATTAAAATAATCATTGATAATGAAAGAAACCATAAAATTAGTATATAGTCAAACTTACCTCTCCACCACTCACACGTTTCACACTTTTTTATTAATATTTTATTATTATTTTAGTTCCCTTCCCTTAATCTGTAATTGCATTTTTGCAGGATTGTATAGGTTTATTTTCATGTTTGTATAAAAAAGATCATAAACACTTATTCAACTGCTTGTGCACGACCATATCGGTTTTAACGAGCTGGAATACAGTCACTGTTTGATATGTTGGTTCATACTATCTCCAACCCTACATATTCTCTTACAATCTTGGGAAATTGGAAAGTAATTTTTGTGAATTATGTTATGAAATGTTAAGAAGAAAATATTATTGTTAAAATGTTATTATATAGTAGGGTGCTCTTTTTATAATATTTACAAATGATTTTTAATGTGATATCTACAAAAATATGTTTTTTTCCGTGCCTTTAAGTTCACACTGAGTAGTACCGGGGCGCCTTGAGCCCCCCCCTGTTATAGCCCCTCCCGCCATTTTTTATCCAGCCGGCCATTTTTTATCCTGGTAGATTTCTATAGACGCCACCACTATAGAAATCTACAATGGCCTACTGGATAAAAAATGGCCGACTGAATAAAAATGGCTGACACCTCTATAGAAATCTACAAGGATAAAAAATGGCTGACCCCACACAAGGATAAAAAATGGCCGAATGGATAAAAAATGGCTGACACCTCTATAGAAATCTACCAGGATAAAAAATGGCCTACTGGATAAAAAATGGCCTACTGGATAAAAAATGGCCGGAAGGATAAAAAATGACCGACTGGATAAAAAATGTCGGGAGGGGCTATAACAGGGGGGGCTCAAGGGGCCCTGGTACTACTACACTGGAATAAAATTTATTTTCACAATTTTATTTATTATAATCTAATTGCTAATTGTTTTGTATAATTTAATTGCTAATTGTTTTGTTTGTGAAGTGGTAGGTTATTCTTCTGTATTATCCGTAAGTGATTTTGATATGATATCTATATATCTTCTGGTGATCTTTGCTAATACCGGAAGAAACTTTATTTTTACGGTTTTATCCATTACAATCTATGTTATTTATTATGGTTACAACACACGCACTGGTTCACCCTTCTGTGGGAATTCTATATTTATTTATTATTAATAAAAATCATTGTATAATTCAAATTGAATGGTGAATAAATATTATTATTAATGTTTCCTCTTTTAGAATGCCACCACAAATAATTACCGTTAGAATAAACACAGTAAAAAAGAAGTAAATGACAAGTTTGAACATAAAAAAGCGGTTCTGTTTATTACGTTTTCAAATCTGTCAAGAATTGATACAAATCGCCTTGGTGAAACATAACTAATATAAAAAACACATTACTTTTAATAAACTGTTGATAACTTCAGAACGGTTAGAGACAGGCACAGAGAATCTTTATACACTATTAAAGAAAACTGAGGGTGTTACTCCATGCAATGAAAATATACATGATGCTTCATTTGAAATAATAAATGTGGCCAAAGTGCCTTTTAATATTGGAACACCCTATTATGATATAATGGAAACGCAAATATCACGATTAATAATTAAGGATACCCTAAATCACTGTTGTAAACTTTACTTGTTTAAATTGAATGGATTCGTCGAGATTAATCTTCTACGTCAACCCTTCATTTCCGCAATAAATTGAAAATTTTAAGAAGGGCAACACCTAAGTACATGAAACCTTATTAAAAGTTGACCTAATTTTCCAAGTATAATTAAAAAATGTGATCAAATACAGGACGTCATATTTAAAAAATCGTATTATATTTATTAGATATGTTTAATTACTTTTGGGACATCCTATATGTTTATAAATAATTTTAGATCGGAGCTATTTATATGGTTATGTGAAAGACTTTTTAAAAAATGTCGTCACCAGTTGCCCACTAGAGACCGTCTAAATACTAACCCTAAATAACCTAAGCGATTATAGTCATTTGTGATCCTAACCCAATTTCATTTGGTATGGGTAATAAAAATACTATACGTTTGAGGAATATTTAAACCCTCAAATACGGTTAAATTAGTGGTAAATTCCAACAGAAGGAGCCGGCTGATATCAGTTCCATATAAAATTTCTCATCTTCCCGTTTCTCCAGATATTGATTTTAATATAATTCCTTTTAGAGCGGTAGGTATGTAAGTAATGCTGTCCCATAACTCTATAAAACTACTAATTTTTGAGCATTTCTAATATGCTGATGATAAATTCCGCATTGGAATTCAGGGAAATAATTGAAATTATATAAACGGGTTCCACACTTTTCCAGTGAAGTACTCAATAGTTTGAAAACACATTATTCATTAGCCTGATTTATCTTACGTGCGTCAAAATGCAAAATATTTGGTGTTCAAACAATGAAAACAGTGAATCGTGGGGTTAGACGCAGTGCTTTGGTCGAGGGGCGTATTAAGCCTGAAGAGTAATAAATAATCTTTTTATGGTTAAAAATTTCGAGTCACATGCAGTGGCGTGTGTTCCGTAGCGGCAAAATTATTTGCGTAAAATAAAAGACTTCAGATGCTCTAATATACCCATTATTTTTCTTTACGAAACATGGTTCAACAGTTATATTGACGGTTGGGTAGACAATAGTGAAAATTACCTACTGTTTAAGGGGATCATGCTATGATATTTGAATACGATGCTAATATTTCTTGGAATAATTACAAAACTTTCCTGAATTAGTGAATATATTTTTGACAGGTTCAGTTGTGTATTATTTTTTTGACTAACCAATCATAAAAGTAATATTTTTTTGTTTTTATAGAGTCCTCAAGGGTAACATTTTAAACAACATGTAACAGAGTGTTTTCAGAAATGAAATACTACTTCCATTCCTCACAATAATACTACCCGGAACTAAAGACGGTTTTGTACCTAATGCATTACTATTATCTGCTAAAAAAATTCTTGTTCATATATTTATGTGACAGAATTTATCCCCACTAGGGACCATATAGACACAGGTGACTTACCCTGTATAGTGCCCCGCAGAAACAGACAATATGAGAAAATAACAGACATAATAAAAAATATATGAACATATGATAAATAAATCATAAGAATATAAAATATGGGGAATAGAATCTTAGATCAACACAGGAAAAATAAAGTCAATTTCTGGCTTGCACAAACTGCTGATTGTTAAATAAATTTGGAACATCGAGACATTTACTCTTCTCAAAACAACATCCAATTAAAAGAGATATTGTGTTGGTTGAGGCCAAAGTAAAATCATTCGGAACATTCATAAAAATAGTTCGTTTTCCATTTATCTTTTCCGTCGTTGATTTATTGGATTTTCTGTCTAGACCATATTTTCGTTTATGCATCACGTAAAATGTATAACGCAACGAATCTCGAATCTATCGGAAATTGTTTGTGTTTATAGCGAGCACTGATGTGTGAAAGAACGTTCCTTTAGATCATGTAAATAACGGAAACTCGTTATGTTCGTTTCGTCATGTACATATTTTGTAGCAAAGATTTTTTCAAATTATACAGAAAATTGGTTCTATGACAAAAACAAAAAAACAATGATTATATTATATACAAATAACTTTTTTTCTCTGGAAAACAGTTAATAATAATAATAATATTAATAAACGCCTTTATTATTTTCAAATAACAAAATTACATTTTGTTTAAATTTGATACATGATGTAGCAGTATATACCTATTGAAAATAAAGGCGGAGTTCATTTTTTGTAATGGCACCTAGTTCCATTACGAAAATGCTCTTCCACTCAACCCACAAAAGAAAGGAAAACATATATCTGTCATGTATAACTAAATAAATTGAAAAGAAAAAAGAAAGAATAAGTGGAGTAACTAATACTGGTATATAAGTATAGCATAATATGTGTGGGAGAGAAAGCAATTAACTATGATTGTCTCTGAAGTAATATATTTCTAAACTTGACTTTGAAAGTTGAAATATTACATTTTTTAAGTTTTCACATACGGAGTTATAAGTAAAAAATATTTGGTATTCTTGATCAAAAGTCCTTCAAGTTACAGGCCTAGAAACTTGAAGGACTTTTTATCAAGATTAACTGTTTTCCAAAAAAAAGTTATTTGTATAATATAATCATTGTTTTTTTGTTTTTGTCACAGAACCAATTTTCTGTATAATTTGAAAGGTAAGATTTATTTGTTTTGATTTTAATATTCTTTTTGTAACTTGTACCATTTCTTTTAGTTTTAAGAAAATTTTTATTTCTGATGAAGGTCATGGAAAGACCGAAACGTTAAATAAAAATGTATTAACTACTAGTTAAATGTCTGTAAAAATGGTCCTCAATCCCAAGAATACAAAATAAACAATATATAATTAAATAAAAAAAGACCAAGAACCAAAAAAAACGAAACTATATATATATATACATATATATATATATATATATATATATATATATATATACATATATAAACACGGTTTAGAATACGAACGAGTTAACCAGTACCTAGTTGGTGAGTCCTGTCCAGTTTATTTACATTATTTCTCTAGAATTCATAGGCCTTTATTAAAAATATTTCAAAATTAGATGCATCTTATGGTAATAAATTCGATTGAAATTACAGTAACGTTACTCAAATAAAATTCAACGTCATCCGAAGATAATTTTGGAATAGACAATTTAAACGGAAATTTGAGTATTTTGACATTGATATACATCAAGTATATAATCAAACATTTTGAACTTTGATAAATTAGAGTAGATTTATAATTATAGGTTGTCTTAATTTTAAGGTTGATAAAAAATTCTCTTTGTTTCTGCGTTTATAATATTTTTGAAAAGTTCTAATTTTTGAAATTTGTTATTTGATAATACATTATATAAATTTGAATTCCAATCACTCTTTGGTACTCATTTCATATTCAACCTGTATGTGACAATATATATATATATATATATATATATATATATATATATATATATATATATATATATATATATATATATATATATATATATATATAGAAGCAAGATAGTCTATGCTGACTAGTTAGGAATAAAACTAGTGAGTATTGGGGATTGCAGCAAAAAATTGGAAAATATATACTCTTAGCGGAAAATGTCCAAGCTTTCGAGGATGTTTGTCCTCATCATCAGGGAAACTAGAATGAAAAACAACAGTTGAATACTATGGTCAAAGAGAATAATTAAAAATGAAATTCACAACCACGTGTGTACTTACCTCCGAAGTGAGGTTAGATTCCATAAAGATGTAAAATCGTAAACTACAGATCGTAAATTGTGGAATGTTCAAGTAGGAATTGAACCAACGGCCAAATCAATCGTGTCATAGCAACAATTGTAATTGTCGCAGCATTTTATAAAATAAAACCATTGATTTCATCTTCATGTGTCACCATACTAAACGCCGGCGAGGAAATGATAAATTTTGCCACCAAAAGGGATGTAACAAGAGACAAACAGTGTTACCAACGTCAATCATGAGCTGTGGGACCATGCCACTATTTTCGTAATGGCTGCTGTAGGGCCAACAATTGGTGTAATAAGAAGATGTAATATTGTTGAATAGAGGAAGAGAGAAAGAAAGTGTGAGACAGAGCTAGGAGAACGCTCTCATTTTTATTATGTTTAGAGTGCGTAGAGAACATCACTTCGTTATGACTAACACAAAGGAAGGAAAGAGAAGACAACAGTACAGAAATATTAATATGTAATAATATAATATAGTAATTAAGTAATTTAATAGTTCTCCAATCCGAATGTATCTACCAACACCAATACACTCAAAATTAATTTTAATTATTATTATTTGTTTACTTGAATGTATCTACCAACACCAATACATTCAAAGTAAGTTTATTATTATTATTATTGAATTAAAGTAATAAGGGTGGTGTTGTCAGGAGCAACATAGTTATTTCCCACCACTTGATGTGCAAAATTAGTATCTAAGGACAACAAAAATGAGTAGATCTCACTTAAGTGATCAATATCAGTTTTCTTGTTAATTACATTATTGTTTTGTGAAATGAAAGCCATTTCCAAGAATGATCTTTTCGTTTTGTTAGACTCAGTCGCTAACACCTTCACAGCCTCATAATTCATCTGATGATCAAGAGAATTTACATGAAAAGTTAACGCGCACCTCTCTGGGTGTAATCTAGAATCACTCTTATGTGAAACTATACGGTTAGATAGAGATATTAAAGTCTGTCCGATATATTGTTTATCACAATCTCTGCAAGGAATACTATACACCACGTTAGTAAGTGAAGTCAAGGGGTCCTTATCTTTAACTCTAGAGTAAATCGATCTGATTGAAAGAACAGTTTTATTAGCAATTTTAAAATCACCACATGAACGGAGCAATCTGGCAAGTCTCGGAGTTATGTCCTTAATATATGGCAAAGTAGCGAAAACCGGTCGAGAAGGGGACACATCAGTTCCAACATCCATCTGGGCTAAATTAGGATGGCTATCTTCATGCAACAAATCCACAGCATTAGATGTGCTGAATAATATCTTATTCAATAAAGGTCTTGGATAAGAGTTATCCAAGAAGATGTTAAGTAAAATATTGAGATTTTTATTATGAAAAACATTATTTGAAATTCTGAGTACTCTCTGCTTCATTTGTTTAACCAAATTCACTTTCATGGAATGTTTGTGGTAGGAGTGATAATTAAGATATCTACCAGAGCTGCATGGCTTCCTGTACCAATCTATAATAATTATATTGTTGTTACGAATAAATTTTGTATCTAAGAAAGGTACGGAATTCTCGAAGTCTTCCATTTCGATTGTGAATTGGATATTAGGATCAAAGCTATTAAATGTATCCAGAAGTTCATCAAGGCCTTTTTTATAAAAAAAGGAGTAAAAGAAAGAACAGGTATGACTGTATCCAGAACATCGTCCATGACATATGCTGCTAAGATAGGAGAAATTGAAGCTCTCATTGGAGTACCAAAAGTTTGTTTGTAAATTTTGTTATTAAAGGAGAAATAAGTACTATCGAACAGAAAAACTATTAATTCAAGAAAAGCTTCCTTCGGGATGGAGCAATGGACACCGATACGATCCCAACCCTTATCGATAGCTCTCAAACAAGCATCAAGATAAACATTACTGAACAACGAGACCACATCCAAACTGGCCAGAACATAATTTTCTGGAATTTCTAAGTTATTAAACTTTTCAGAGACTTCAAAAGAGTCTTTGATAAAATATAAATTTTCATAATCATACGCTTTCGTCAGTATTTCTGTACAGAACTGTGCAATATTTTCTGTGGGGGCTCCTATGGAAGCCACTATCGGTCTTACAGAGAGAACTGGTTTATGAATTTTCGGAAGGGAATAAAATTTAGGAGGGACACCATGGTAGCTCATGAGTTTCTTCTTAACTGTTATGTCAATGTAATGTTTATTACATAATGATTTAATTAGGTTGTTACCCTTTCTTTGAATAGAGGAAGTAGGGTCACTAGATAGTTCTACATAGGAACTGTTATTCAAAACAATATCATTAGATAATTCAATATATTGTTGTCTGTCCATAATGACAGTGACGTTGCCCTTATCGGATTGAGTAAGAATCAGATGAGGGTTCGCCTTTAAGAAGGCTTCAGATTTAAGTAAAAGGTTATGAAAGAAAGAATTATTATGTGGTTGCTTTATGTAATTAGTGATAATATTAGTGGCTCTAGCTACCGTGATGTTTCTCATTTTCGAGTCTGTGATTGTGGAAGTGAGATAGTCTACATCTGATAAAATTGTAACCTGCTGTTTACTTGCAAAGTTTTGAAAGTGAAATTCACCAGATAAAGAAACTATTGTCCTTTTTAAATATGACAAAGTTGATTCTAATTTACTAATCAGTGAATGGTTATTAGAAATTTCAATATTAAGAAATTTTATCCCTAACCTGTAATCAATCCCTGTTATCTTGTGAATGTCCTGTCTCATCAGGAGGTCGTCATTTGGTCTAATAGCCGCAGTTATATGATTGGGTAAAATCCCTGATTTCCTACATTTCAATAAAAACTGTTTCCTGTTGTATTCACGGGCAAGTTTCATTGTGAGTATACTCACTAGTTTTATTCCTAACTAGTCAGCAAAGACTATCTTTCTTCTACTTACAGACATGGGGTTTTATCGTAACATCTACATAAACTACGGAGAAACAGCTGTTCAAAAATATAAAGCATGGTCTAAAACCAAAATGAAACTTGCCCGTGAATACAACAGGAAACAGTTTTTATTGAAATGTAGGAAATCAGGGATTTTACCCAATCATATAACTGCGGCTATTAGACCAATTGACGACCTCCTGATGAGACAGGACATTTACAAGATAACAGGGATTGATTACAGGTTAGGGATAAAACTTCTTAATATTGAAATTTCTAATAACCATTCACTGATTAGTAAATTAGAATCAACTTTGTCATCTTTAAAAAGGACAATAGTTTCTTTATCTGGTGAATTTCACTTTCAAAACTTCGCAAGTAAACAGCAGGTTACTTATAATAAACTTTTTCATAAGATTAAATATAATAATATACATAAACTTAATAAATTACAATGTGATCAATTTAAATTATTGTTAAAATCTAAAGAGGGTTGGTTGAGAAATATTTCTAATACCATTATACCTGATGATATTTCACAGTTTTTAGCTTTGGACCCAAAGTTTAGTGTAGAACCAGTCATTTTGAAGGATATTTCAATTAAATCAATTTTATCAGATGTAGACTATCTCACTTCCACAATCACAGACTCGAAAATGAGAAACATCACGGTAGCTAGAGCCACTAATATTATCACTAATTACATAAAGCAACCACATAATAATTCTTTCTTTCATAACCTTTTACTTAAATCTAAAGCCTTCTTAAAGGCGAACCCTCATCTGATTCTTACTCAATCCGATAAGGGCAACGTCACTGTCATTATGAACAGACAACAATATATTGAATTATCTAATGATATTGTTTTGAATAACAGTTCCTATGTAGAACTATCTAGTGACCCTACTTCCTCTATTCAAAGAAAGGGTAACAACCTAATTAAATCATTATGTAATAAACATTACATTGACATAACAGTTAAGAAGAAACTCATGAGCTACCATGGTGTCCCTCCTAAATTTTATTCTCTCCCGAAAATTCATAAACCGTAAGACCGATAGTGGCTTCCATAGGAGCCTCCACAGAAAATATTGCACAGTTCTGTACAGAAATACTGACGAAAGCGTATGATTATGAAAATTTGTATTTTATCAAAGACTCTTTTGAAGTCTCTGAAAAGTTTAATAACTTAGAAATTCCAGAAAATTATGTTCTGGCCAGTTTGGATGTGGTCTCGTTGTTCAGTAATGTTTATCTTGATGCTTGATTGAGAGCTATCGATAAGGGTTGGGATCGTATCGGTGTCCATTGCTCCATCCATCGTGAGAATGATATTCAGTTATCGAAACAATTGTCAATTTTCTAGAATTTTCAATTTTTTTTCATTATATTGTGGAATTAGCTAGAAACGTTGAGTTTCATTTAAAACAATAATATGAGTAGATTCCACGAAGTAAGGGTTGAGACAGTTAATTTCATTAAACTACTAATTGTTAGAATGTGTAACTGGAACTAATTTGTGAAACAACAATGCATATAAAACATTGAGAGGGGATTGTTGAAAATACTTTTCCAAACTTGTGATTTTATTAATAAAAGAATTAATGACAATAAATAATAAGATAATTACAAAGTTAAATAATATCCCATCCAAACATAATTTTTAACTAAGCAACCAATAAATTACAAAAGATGTTCAAAATTTTGTCCAATTACATTTACACATAATCTACAACGTTTTCTCATTGAAAATCGCATACCTTGGAAACACTGGGGATTGCCGTAAATAATTTCTGTAACTTGTCCAATTTACGAGAGGTATCTACATGCAAACGTTATAAGTGTCATTTGAAAATATACTGTATATATATATATATATATATATATATATATATATATGTATATATATTTATATATATATATATATATATATATATATATATATATTTATATAGAAAATGTTGAGTATTAGTCAGCTGACTAAGTTAAGGAAATTAAAATTCTTAATCGGGTCTTCTGTCAAACAGTCAGAGTGGACTTTTTATTCTGTTCAAGCTTCAGAGACTTTATTGGCTTTTCATTAGGAACTCTGGAATAAATTATTGAATGTCAAAATACCAATAACAACAATTGAATATTATTACTTACGAAAGTGAGGTTAAATATGTTTGATGTAAATAAATGTACATAACTGACGAAATCCTTACGAAATCACCACAACGCGTGATAAATAAATACAACGATTCAAATTAATATTAAAAGGAAAGATAAAAGCAATTCAATAACATATTCAGGAACACGAGGAATTTATTTTATTTATGATTTGACATTTGATGAATAAAAGAAGTTCCTGATGAAGAGCCAATAAAGTCTCGAAAGCTTGAACAGAATCCACTTTTTATTTCTCCTTTGACTGAAGACCCGATTGAGAATCATTTAGAATTCTACTGGCGTACGCCATAGGTAAGTCAGAGCCTATTTTGCCTTGACTTAAAACAGCACCTAAAGCATAACTGCTGGCGTCTGTGGTAAGGTTAAAGGGTTTTGTCAAATCTGGATATTAAAGTATCGGTTCATGTATCAACAGATTTCTACACATTTCAAAACATCATCATTTACATTGATAATTGCATCTTTTTTCAATCTTATAGTTAATGGTTTAGTCAATTTTGAAAAATATTTTATAAATTTTCGGTAATACAATAGGAGTCCAAGGAATCCTTTTATTTGTTTTGAATTTTTGGTATCGCGAATTTTTGAATTGCTCAAATTTTATCTGGGTTCGGTTTTCCCTTCTGGCGTGAAAATATGTTCCAGATATGCTACTTCTTTTCGCAAGAATTCGCATTTACCAATCTGTAATTTAAAATTAGAATCTCTTAATCTATTGAATACTTCTCTAAAATGTATGATATGTTCTTGTAAGCTGGTACTGAACACAAATATATCATCAAGGTACATAAAACATTTCTCGTTCTGTATGCCTCTTAGGATATTGTCCATGACCCTTTGAAAGGCTGCAAGAGCCTTTCAGACCCATGCCCATGCGCACATGTTGATAGTGCCCATATTCTACGTTAAAGGCCGCTTTCGGAATGTCTGACTCAGCCATCTCGATCTGATGGAAACCAGAAGCGATATTTAATGTTGTAAAATATAGACAACGTCCAAGCTTATCTAGTAACGTTGTAATATCTGGCAATGAATATCGATCTCCAATTGTGATCTCATTTGGTTTTCGATAGTCAACAACGAGTCGAAACTTCGGCTTTTGAAAAGCATCTAGCTTTTTTGGGACTTACCAGATGTTGATAGCCACCAAGAATTAGAAGGAAATTTGTTTTGTTCCTTTGCAGGATCACTAAGTGATGATATTAAGTGTATGTATTTGAAATAACATTGAATTAGGGAGGATCCAAAGCTTATTATATTGAAATAATTAACGATGTGTCTACTACTAGGTCCTTGTCTGCATATAGTGCTTTTACCTTACTGCTTGAAAATACGTCTTATAGTCCAGTGCAATTCGGTTTTTTTACGAAAAAATTAGCAACACCCAGGGACCCTCAAAAAATATATTTTGGGGTATAACTAATACAGGAAAAATACTTTAAACAAAGTTCGAGTGGAAATGGGGTGGTTTTGTAGGGGTTGAAAACTTACTTTTGCAATTTTGAGGGAGAAAATGACTTTTTAGCTCAAAATGTTCAACAGAAAAGTTGTAAATAATAAAAAAATGAACAACTTTTGAATGAAAGATTTTTCAACATAACCTCAAATTCAAGATGAAAATCGCAAAAAACCGTTTTTTCTTTTTTAATTTGTTTCTCTGGCAAAAAATGCAATCAGCCTGAAACTCGGTGATAGTATATCTTTTTTTATGCTACGTAAGCACAATTTTTTTGCACAACCAAAAAAAATTATTTTCCGAGATATTTAAGATTTTTCGGAAAAAAAAGCAAATTTTCCAAAAAAAATTCTGCCTGTCAAATTTTCGGTTTTTGGATTCTGAATCCGCGGATTTTGTTCGTTGGAACGTCTATTTTAATATGGCCTGTCTATGTTAATCGAAAAAACGAAATAAAAACAACTTTTTGATATGCGTATTTTTTAATATGTTTTATACTATGTACTATTTTCAATTTTTTTTAGTACTTACGCAAAAAAATAATTCTTATACAGGTATAATTCAATAAAATAATTTCAATTTAGAGTAAATGATGTACAACAATATATTTTTTTATTTGCAAATTAACAAAAATATTACACCTTACAAAAAAATTTATGTTACAAAATATATTACATTAATCTGATTCATGTTCTTCTTGAAAGCAACTTTCATTATCTGAATCGGGATTATTTTGATCTATTTCAAGTCCTTCGTTTTCATTACGAGAAGGTGGTGGGTCTTCAACAGTCTCTTCCCCTCAGGGGGTTCCAGGGGGTCGGCTATATGGCCAACAACTCTGGAATACGGGTGTGACGATCCCGGGGCCTTAGTCATGTTGTGTAATGTCCTGTTATTGTCCGTCTCATTTTTAATATATGTTCGCCCTCATTGAAAAGGTAATCTCAAAGTGTTAGACACCGTGCTGACGAGATGCATGGCTCAGCCTTAGTGAGTCTCGAAAAGTTCCCTTCAGACACCGGGCTACATCTGGATTGTAATTAAGCCTTGTCATGATATCCAGGCTCTATCATGATCGACCGTATATTTCCTAGAAAACTCGTGGGACTAACATGAATATTTCTAATTTATCTTCTTTTCCCCCAATAAGCGGGTCCAAGTGACCCAGAGTTAAGACTAAAATAACTACATCCCCCATAAACAACTATAATAGATTTTTTACAATGAAAAAATCAATAGGTAACTTTTCCAACATTTCGCCTTTCGTTATTCAAAAAGCCTTTAATAATTACTGCGGTACCTTAAAAGAAACCAAAAAGTTATCTGATGGATCACTCTTAATAGAAGCCAATAACATCAAACAATCCACCATAGCAGAAAAATTAACCACCCTACATGAATATGAAGTAATCACTTCTCCTCACTCTTCTTTGAACATCATTAAATGAGTCATCACTTGCACTTCAATCAATTGTTCCGACGAAGAAATAATTACCAATCTAAAAGACCAAGGTGTTACTAGCATCTACAGAATTCTCTCCAAAACTGATAAAACTCCCACTGGCACTTTTATCGTATTGTTTAACACACATAATCTTCCCACAAAATTATTCGCAGGTTTTCCCTCTATCAGAGTAAGACAGCACATACCTAATCCTTTGAGATTCTTCTCATGCAATGAATTTGGTCACACAGCTTCCAAATGTAAAAACAATCCCACTTATCCATCCTGTGGTTACCCCCACACGACGACCCTCTATGTCCTACTCCAATAAAATGTGTAAATTGCAAAGAAAACCATTCTCGTCGATACAAAGGATGCTCAGCCTTTGAACGCGAATTCGAAATTCAAAAAATTAAAGTAAAAGAAAACATCTTATACTTTGACGCAAAAAAATATATTTCCTTAAACCAACCACACATTTTTAAATAAAGCTCAATAGCCTCCACAACTCATATCCACTCATCACACAAAATATCAATATCCATTCAATGCGACCTCCTACAACAAAATCCTTCATCAAATAACAAAACCCCACTCATTTCATCCCCTCTCCCTCCCCCCTCCCCAAAACTCCACTTAATCCACTTCCTCCCTCTCCTCATCTCCCCCTCTCCCCATTTCCATTCCCCTTCCAAAAAATCTTACCCCCAACATTTCACCTCCCAAAAAAATCCCAACTCATCAACAGAAAAACCTCCACCGTCTTCTCAATCCACCAATCTCAAATCCAAAACCAAAAATTCAAAAAGCTCATCCAACAAAATCTCATAAACACAAAACTTCCACAAATAATTCTTCAAATTCTTCACTATCAGACATAGATATGGATCGTCACATTGATCATCTCCCTTGAACTTCCAGTAAATAATCACAAACTCCTCAATCATTTATCATATACTTTACCTCCTATCAACAACATTCAACTTCTTTCTCCCTATCCTACAATGGAATATTAACGGTTTTCAACCAAGACAGGAGTAGTTAAAAATCCTAATAAAAGCATACTCCCCTTCGATTATATGTCTCCAAGAGAACAACTTTAAAAACAAATTCTCAACTAACATAAAACATTTCAATATTCATTTCACAAACAGACCCGACACAAATCGTGCTGCTGGCGGAGTAGCCATTTATATACATGAATCTCTAGATTATGACAGAATAAATATCGTCTCCAACCTAGAAGTATGTGCCATCAGAACCCATTTACATAGTCATATAACCATATGCAATCTCTATCTTCCCCCCACAGCAAATATCTCTCTGGAAGAGCTTACTTCTCTACTATCCCAACTTCCCCATCCATTTATACTATAAGGCGACTTCAACTCTCATAACACCATCTGGGGCTCCAAACACACCTCTCATAGAGGCCATATCATAGAAAATCTGATAACTCAGTCTCCGCTCTCCTTACTAAACGTCAATGCTCCTACCTTTCTGTGTAGCTCAACCGGTTCATTCTCCACCCTTGATCTTTCCTTCTGCTCCCCCTCTATATTTCCCCATTTCCAATGGGAAATTCTAGATGACACTCATGGAAGCGATCATTTTCCAATATTAATCAGAAGTCAACACCCAACCAACACCTCAACAAATACTCACAACAGATGGAATCTCAAAAAAGCAAACTGGCCGTTGTACCAAACAATCATTACATCTCTGACCCAGACCATACCCATCACGAACATTTTCTACAATCTCTCTGTTCAAACATTTTACAAGCCACATCTCTATCAATAGCCAAACTTTCTTACCCAGAACACAAAACTACAGTTCCTTGGTGGAATAAAGAATGCGCCACAGCTATCAAGAACAGAAAAAAAGCACTTCAAACATTTAAAAGACACCCCACAGAATCCAATTTCATAACATTCAAAAAACTCAGAGCCCTATACAAAAGAATAATAAAAACAGCAAAAAACTAATCTTGGAACAAATTCACATCAAATTTGAACCACAATTCTTCCCCCAAGACTATTTGGGATTACATTAAAAAAATAAAAATATCCCTTCCAGACACATACCCGGTATACACTATAATGACGAATGGATAACAAATCTTACTGAAATAAGCAACCTCTTTGCGAAATTCTTTCATCATAAATCTTCCAATTCATCCTACAACTCAAGTTTCCTCAGAAAGAAAAACGAAAGCGGAAAAAACAGTGTCATCTTTACCACATCCTCCAACTCCTACAACATCCCCTTCTCTCCACACGAATTCCACCATGCCCTCTCCAAATCCAGGGACTCCGCTCCAGGACCAGATAACATCTTAATACCAATGATCCAGAATCTACCAATTCTCATTAAACAGGAAATTTTAAACTTCTACAATCATTTAAGAAACAATCATATATTGCCTTCATCCTGGTCTCACTCTATTATAATACCTATCCATAAACCCAACAAAACCAAAAACCTCTTAGAAAGTTTCCGCCCAATATCTCTCACAAATCATCTATGTAAACTACTAGAAAGAATGGTCAACTTTCGACTTTCGTGGTTCCTAGAATCCAAGGGTATACTAGATAGTAATCAACTCGGATTCAGATCCAAACGATCCACAATAGATTATTTATTTAGTCTGGAAATAACCATACAAACATCTTTTCGCAAACAACATCACCTCATAGCAGCTTCTATCGATCTTTCTAATGCATATGACACCTCCTGGAGATACAATATCATCCATCAACTCAAAGACTTCGCACTCACGGGTAACCTTCCCATATTTATTACAAATTTCTTAAAACAAAGATCCTTCTCTGTAAGAATCAATAATCACGAATCCATCCTCACCCCCCTCGAAAATGGAATCTCCCAAGGTTCTGTTCTAAGCTCCACCCTCTTCATCATATCTGTCAACCCTATATCAAAATACATCCCCTCATCCATGTCCTACAGAATGTATACCGATGATCTAATAATTTATCATTCCTCCTCCACTTCCAAAACATCTGAAGGACAAATTCAAATTTGCATCAACAACCTATATAAATGGTCCATAAACACTGGCTATTCCTTCTCCCCTTCAAAATCCTCCATTATTCATTTCTGTGGTAAGAGAAACTGTTCTAAACTGAACACAATCTCCATCAACAATGACGAAATTCCTATAAAAGATAACATAAAAATATTAGGCCTATATTTCGACTCTCACCTAAATTGGAAATCTCACATAAATTATCTAAAATCCATAACTCAACGCCATCTTAACATCCTGAAATCCCTATCTCATCACACCTGGGGTTCGGACTACAATACGTTAATTAATATATATATATATATATATATATATATATATATATATATATATATATATATATGTATATATATATATATATATATATATATATATATTACCAAAACTAATGTATGTCGGATTCATTTTCGATTCCACAAGACCCTCATTTAAAAAACTACTCAATCCAATCCAAAATCAAGCCCTCAGAATATCAACAGGAGCATACCGAATATCTCCCATAGAAAACCTACAAAGTATCACTAACTCTCCTTCCCTAAAGAATTGTTAAAATTCTCAATCACCGTGAAACAAAGACTTTTCATACAAAAAACCAACAATCTACTGTCTCCTTCTTCTCCAATAATGGGAATGAATTTCACCCCCGGCTCTAACGATAACTTAAACACACTTCTCAACAACATAAATATTTCTCTCCCCAACGTCTTACCAATAAACTTCAACATATTTCCCCCATGGACACTTTCCTTTTCCATTAATACCTCTATGCTTTCATTCGATAAATATTCCCTCCCTAATTCCTTCTATACATCTCACTTTTCACAACTCATCCACCAAAAATACAATGAACACTTCTTAATATTCACAGACGGTTCTAAATCTGATAACGGTGTGGGATCTGCCTTTTATTCATCCAACTCTTCTACAAAACTAAAACTTTACCCTAATAATACAATCCTCTCAGCAGAACTTCTCGCCATTCGGGAAGCCATAAAACACACTTTAAAAAACAAATCACCTCAATCTTTAATAATATCAGATTCCCTCAACGCGCTGAAAATTATTCAAAAATGTTTTCCCAACCATCCTATCTCTATCCAAATACAAGATCTACTTCATATCTCCAAACTGAGAAATCTAGAAATTAGCTTCCTCTGGATCCCCAGTCACAAAAGCATAACAGGCAACAGAAGAGCAGATTTCCTTGCCAAGCAAGTTCTGATGGCTCACCCATCCTAATCCTATACACCTCAAAAGAAGCTAGCTCCTTCCTCTCCCCTATCTATCGACAAAAAGATTGGCACGCTACTAACGACAATAACAAATTATATGAAGTGAAAAACAATTTCTTCGATACATATGACTTTCCTGATTTACCTAGGAAGAACAATGTTAAATTGAAAAGAATTGCCATAGGTCATTCCAATTTAACCCATTCTTTCCTTCTCAAAAATGAACCTCCACCAACCTGCCCATTTTGTTATTCCATCCTTTCAATAAAACACATAATCATAGATTGTCCACACCTTCAAAGCAAAAGAACCAACATACTAAACTCAAATTAATTCAAAGACATCATGTCTCCAAATCTAACAGCATCCAAAAAGCTCATTGAATATATAAGACATCAATATATACAATAAACTGTGAACATATAACACAAAGAATCTTCTGTAAAAATTCGCAATGCGAAAGAATTATGTTACTACCTATTCCAATATAAAACATAAAAGTTAAAGTAATTCCACACAATACATATACACAGCAACTCCTATGGGTGCTAAATGAGCAAGATGTCGATGCACCTAACCCCCCTAACATTTCCTTCATTCTACAGTCTCTTCATCATTTTCGTGTTCAAATACGATCTCGTCTCTGTTCGTGCAGTTATAGTGGCAATCAATGCACAAGTTTGAGCATCTCATACCGTGCTTTCGGCAGCCACATCTTGCCGAACAACCTGTTTCGCATGTACAGTTAATCGTTTTAAGTAATATATCTGGAATGAATTGTAAATTGTTGGATATAAATTTAGGTACGAGTTTACCTGCACGTTCATTCCAGCCCCATAGCTTAGCTTTGTCATTGGTATGCTCATTTAAAAAGCCAAGCCAACTTTGGATTTGGTAGTAAACTCTTTACGAGTGCTCTGCAGTTGCCTCTTCAGTTGGCGGTAGTTTTTCTAATTTGAAACCAGATTTATTGATAGCTTTCTGGTACAATTCAAATCGTAATGCGTTCAGCGACACATTTGATTTGTTTTTTTTATTTTGATAAATATCAGCTATAAGTTGACAACCATTTTTTGCAATGATTTCTTGATCTGCATCCTTATCAAAGAAAACATTAGCTAAGTGTAATAAATTATTATTATTTAATAATAATTTAAACATAGTTTTTGTTCCTTTACCTGCTAATCCAGAAATAGAGTCACAGCCGCTGAAAGCGTGAATAAATGCAATTATTTTTTTGTAAGTTTTGTGTAGAAAACAATCAGACGAATAGAACGCTTTTGTTTGCCTGATCCTGGTTAGGTTGAACATATAATTGATGCAAAAGTACAAGTAAATCAATATCTTGACAATTGCAGCAATAATAATCATTGCATCGGCAACTTGTTTGCAGATAAAACCGTGTAACTGCAATCTATCTTTTTATTACATTATTTTTGATGCCGTTGTTTGATAAAAACTTGTCTTGAGCAAATGGTAATTTAGTAATTTCTTGGTATTGGAACGTAGGAATAATTATAGATTTTTGACGACGTGAACGTTCACGTACTTGCTGTTGAAGTAGAAGATGAAGTTGCGTTTGCGTAGGGGTGGGTAACCATCGAACGTGATATAACTATTTCCTGCGTAATGAACGTACCCTAGATATTTATTTAAAATATCATCTATAGTGTCATTTTTCTGCCAAATTACCTTATGGAGTAAGAACCCGGCGTCTACAACGTGTGAGACATTTTCACAAACTGGTACAGCAAAAACTTCTGTAAATTCACTATAGATCTCAGACTTTATATTTTTTCACATTCCATTTTCTGTAAATAATGGAGGGAGTTCGTACTGCAAAAAATCTTTCATGTCATCTTTACTGTTAATGTTGAGTGAAATCCTTTGAAAAAGAAATAAAGGATCAATTACAACTTTTTCACCATTTACTTTAATCGATGACTGAACGGCTTTCAGATACAGCACTTTTTTTTATTTTAAATTTAACACTGCCAAAATTGTTTCCTATAATTAAATTCATGGAAATCTCACCTACTTCGCGCGCTTTATAGTAGTTTATTTCTCCATCACCTACTACTCCAGAAAAAAAAGAAATCATATTTTCGTTAACTGGAAATGGATCATAACGATCGAAAAAATGTAATAGTTTTTGAAGGTCTGATACATCTCTTGTAATTCGATATTCTTTTGAATCTACATGCTGCTCTGATGTTTCAAAAGAAATATTATAAAATTCCTCCATTTCGTTGCATACATCAACTAAAATTATCATTGTTGAAACAAACTTCGCCAAAATGCTTTCAAACAATCCTGGACCATGTGAAAGCATAGTATAATACATATTAAAAAATACGCATATCAAAAAGTCGTTTTTTTTCGTTTATTCGAATTTTAAGGGGTTTAATGCAAAATCCGACCCCCAAACATAGATAGGCCATATTAAAGTAGACATTCCAACGAACAAAATCCGCGGGTGCAAAATTCAAAAATCGAAAATTTGACTGGAAGAATTTTTTTTTGAAAATTTGCTTTTTTTTCGAAAAATCTTAAATATCTCGGAAAATAATTTTTTTTAGATGTGCAAAAAATTGTGCTTATGTAGCATAAAAAAAGATATATTTTCATCAAGTTTCATGCAAATTGCGTTTTTTTGCCAGAGAAAAAAATTGAAAAAAACGGTTTTTTGCGATTTTCATCTTGAATTTGAGGTTATGTTGAAAAATCTTTCAGTCAAGAGTTGTTCATTTTTTTATTATCTACAACTTTCCTATACAACATTTTGCGCTAAAAAGTCATTTTCTGCCTTAAAATTGCAAAAGTATTAGTTATACCCCAAAATATACTTTTTTAAGGGTCCCTGGTTGTTGCTAATTTTTCCGATTTTTGCACATTTTTTTCGTAATTGCACTAGACTATAATGGAAAAGTTATTCACAGGTATACAGATATATTTTGGCCTCCTAGGTCTACTCCCATGGACTTTTTTATGGGGTTACTTAAAACATTAGGTTTATCAGTGATGTAAATACACTTACATGCTTTTCAAAATATTAGTACCATAACGAAGATCGTAAAAATAAAGTTATTTTCTCATGGGAATGACAACGCTGGTAGAGAGACCCATAAACAGGAAGTGCAACAAACTCGTATATAAGCGTTTAATCGCATACAAAGCCTTCACAAGACAAATTTACAAGTTTATATACGGCAAACGGGCGCGGATTGAGTATGCCAGCGGAACATAATCCTATTAGGGTTGACCCTACAGGATATTCTTAAACCACTTTGCATCTTTGTCTCTTGTGCTTTTTCTATCCGATGGGAGCTTTACGTAATCAAGGGAAACGGCCGTCATATATCTTTTCTCGCATAAGCTGAAGAGGTGATGAATTTTCATCGTTTATAGGATAAAATAGTTTTTTCTTTTCTTTCGTTTCATTGTTGGATGATACTTTTCTCTGTTTTGATTCATTCCGGTGCGTGTTTGGACCTTAACAGCGCGTTTAATTTTGTTGAGACAATAGGGATGTTAGTCTTGTGTGTCTATTTTTCTTCGCTTTATTTGTCTCATTTTTATTTCTGTCTAGAGCTGTGTAAATATTTGTTGGGAACGAGCAAAGACTTGACTTAAATTGATTTATACAAATACAGCCGCTTGTTCAAACTAAACCACAATAGAAACTCGCTACTCAAATGGTAGCAGCGTTTTATACAGTGCCCTGGAAATTGATCATGTTTGATTTTCTGATTGTGAAAAGACCAATAATTGCAATGCGCTGAAAACGATATTATACTCTAATGAAAATTACTGTCTCGATCCTTACTTTGTGGAATCTACTCATATTACAGTTACAGCTTCTCTGAGTAATTGCAGATTAAGATTTCCCACTACAAAATATGGACCATAACATAGCCCAGCGGTTCTCAAACTTTTTTGGTAACGGAACCCTTTTGGAAAGCGAAATTGTTGACGGAACCCTACAATAAAACAATTTTTTTAAAAATGTATTATTTATTAATAAGCATAATAAAATTACAATGTAACAGTTACTACTTATTACTTACTTTGCTTAGTAAATTACTATATAATAATAGAAGATATTAAAAAAGAAAAATATCTAGCTAATAGAGCGAGAGCTAGGTACATAAAAACGACTCGAAACGGTTCCCAAGATCAGAGCCTGAAAGTTGTAAGTAAAACCCTAGTACATCATTAAATGGCTTCTCTGCCGGTGTGAAACGTTTGCGTATGAAAATGCCAGCCGATTTTCCACGTTGTAAAACTTGCAAGATAAATCGAAACGGTTTTCACGTAAAAATTGTTTAGAAATGTTCTTAAGGTCTCAACTAACAGCGGTTAAGCAGTGGCAGAGGTTTAGTCGTACAAAAAACCCTTGGCTGAGGCGTTTGAAAAGTGTCGGAAACCCCCCCCCCCCCGAAAAATCTATATGGTTCTCGCGCCCAACTTTTTTTCCAACATTCTTTAGCCCTTAACTAAGAACTGTGCGTAAGAGCAGAAGTTTTAGATGACAATAAACCCTCGGCAGATATTATTCAGTCGGAAAATGTCAACAAATTTGTTAATACACTATTGTTCGTTAAGTTTGCAAGTTGAGAATAATTTTATGTATGTCATTACAATTGTTTTTAAATTCTACCCCTATTTACAAAAAATATCACGCTATGCTTAAAACTCGCTGAGAAATTCGATTTTTTTATCACGCCTTCAATTTGAAGCCACTATCTCGCTTTTGCCAGGATACAAAGAGAGATACGCTGCCGGTCGCTATTTTTCTCTTACCAACGCAAATAATCCAAAAATCTAATTCTCTTTTGAAGGCAGTTATTTTGTTACACTCCTGGAACACAGTTGTCTGTTTACCTTATAACGAGGAAAACTCAACCTCTCAGTGCTCGTTATAGATATGTGGGTTGTCTCCCGTAGTACAACCCGTGCTCGCCAGTCGACTAGCTTAGAGTCGAAAAAGGGGTGGATTCTTCAAAACTTAAATGTTTACTAAAAGGGCGCCAGAGAAGTTTTGGCAAGCATCCAAGACTTCTTAAGTTAGGCCACTACTCCTCAGTGGGTTAACAGCACTAATCAAACACTCTGAAAGGGTTTTAGGAAAGTTAATATTAAAAATGAAAGTCAGCAAATATCCTCTGATTGATGTTTAATATTTTCTTGACCTTATGACTCTTTTCAAAATATGAGATACAAGTTTACAACAAAAAAAAAATGAAATGAATACCTGAGCTCAGCTGAAGGCTGTAGCTTCAGTATGTAGTTAGGCTGAAGGTCGAAATCTACATAAAAACTTAATTCGTACGCCAAATTAGCAGCTACAAGCTAAAAAACTTCAAAATACAATTTGTAAATCTAACAAGCAGGTTCTACGATACCTGAGTAGAGCTGAAGGCTACTAACTCAGGATGCAGAAGAGCTGAGGGCCCCAACCTACACAGATATCTCAAATTACAGTTTAATTACAGGAAACGAACAAATGGTTCATGCACAATTTTTCAAAATCGGTGAAACTTTCCAAAGTGTATTCTCTGGAAATTATCTTGATATTCTGTTTTCTCTGGTGATACCTACAGTATTTGATCATAAGGAGCGTGCTGTATTCGTTTTTCGCAAATTTTTTTGCATGTTTTTTATACGTTCTTTCTGGGGTGTGATTTTTGTTAGTTCATATAATAGCTGATTTGGAGGATTATTTAGCGTATTCCTTAGATGGCGGATTTTCGTGATTTTTCTAATTGAGGATGTTCCTCCGACCCGTCATATGTCTGGTATAAGACCGTGTGTGTTAAAAAATTCGGACTTGTTTCTTTGATACTCATATTCCCGTTTCGTAGCGAAATCCAATTATCTTTTGATAGAAAAATACATTTTTTTTAAACAGATACAACAATGTATATATGAATATATAAATCAATTTTGCAGAAAAGAAAACAAATAAGACATTGATTCACAATGAAAATATACAATTTAAAAACTAATAAAAAAAAATATTAAACTTAAAGGTGGGATTTTGTGTCATCTTGTTCATAGAAGAGAACGTATGCTTTTCCACTGACTAAAGATTTCCACGATATTAATAGCACTCTTGAATCGTTATATTCGTGCCAATGTCCCGTGTAGGGATGTCGGCAAAATGCTGTGTAGTGACCATTATAAGTGGTTCCACAGTGATTAGATATAGCGTAGAGGTTGTACATACAAGGTTCCACATTATCAGCCGCGTAATGGTTCATATCAAGCCCTTCTATTGGAAAATCTATTGAATCATTAAGTTTTCCACTAAAACTTTCTGTTTGCGAAAAGCGCTTCAGGTGAATAACCACTATTTTCGGAAATTTATGAATTGAGAATGATTTAATGCATCATCTTCGTTCCTTACATTTCGAACAAGTTGGTTTCTCATCACCGTCGAGTGTTTCTTCTCTTGTAAACGAATCTAAACATTGTGAAAGTCGTAATTGACCTGTTCTTTGTGGTATCGGAAGGGATAAATCCCAAAAAGGATCGTAAGTAACTGAACAGTGACCACAGTGTGTGCACTTGATTGTTGATTTTAATTGACCGACAAAGTTATCCATAATCTTGGAGTTGTCCATTCTCGCATATCTTAACCAAAATTCTTGTGCTTTCTCGATATCACTAAATTTGTCATCAATTTCTGTTAATATGGGCTTTGATTTTTCATATACCTTGTTGACATCTTCGTGAAGTCCTGCTAATAGGTAACGAAGAAACTCATGTGCATCATGTTGAGTGTATCCCATGAACCTTGAAGTAAATCGCTGAATCTTACTTTTCAATGATACTGTATTAACCACTCTGTCTGAACCGTCTTCAGACCAAAGCTCTTGAATAACTTCAGCAAATGCTTTAATTAGTGTTCCTTTCATGCTAGATATGTTTATGTTAATATCTCTTATGTATGCGTCTTTCTTTAGATATTCTAATAGCAACCTTGTGTTTGATAGGCATTGGATAATACTATTCATGAAACATGTGTTACCAATATTTTTGAGGCCTTTGAGACCCAAAGAATCTTGGGGAATACCCTTTATGGATCTGAAAGTGGAACTATTGTTAAAAGCTCTTTCGCAACTACTATCATTGTACGAATAACCTCGGATTCTATGATTGTCTTTCTCACTTGATAGGCGTGATAAGGAATTTGAATTGATGATGTTTGCTACTGAATTGGATGTAGATATTACGGATTTGAAAACTGTTTTGGTTAGAGATAATCTATTGCGTATAGGAATCGCATCATTCTCTAGCATAGTCATCTTCTTCAGTATTCCTATGAATGGGACATCATCTGGCTTGTGGTTATCTGTTTTTTTTAGTACACTGAGGCCCAAAAGCTTGTTGGGGGCATAATTTATTGAATTGTCAACGCATGTATTATCAGAAAGCACACATTCTGAAGAAGATAATGAAGATGTTGAATAAGAATTTCGGAAAAAGGAAAGATCACATGTATTAGAGTCTGTAATGTGAGAAAGTTTGAAAGTGGTAGAAGAATTACGTTTCTTATGATTAGGTTTCATAAAAAGTTCTTCTAGAGTCTTAGAACGGGGAAACGTACCGAGAAAAGATGAAGCGTTTCCTCTTTGAATTGCAATACTTATTTGTTGTATAAAGAACAAAGTTGCTCTTGAATCATTGGTTTCTACTGATATTTTTTTACCGATTTCTTTAATGAATTTTAATGCTTCATGACCGAAAACACCAGAGGTTTCAATTGCTACAGGAATAAAAATGTAAATGTTCTCCAAATTTTTGTATTTATTGATTTTAAAAGTTTCGCCTTGTAAAGCTGCAGCGCCTGCGGAAGTAGATGTGGATCGGACATGGGACGGAGCCCAAGTGTCAGTGCAAGTGAAATCCCAAATAACTGGTCTGCCGCGTTGCCATGGAATGAGGGTCATACCATCTGGACGTTTACCGTCGTCGCGGCAAGTACCTAACGGTTCCAACGAACAGGGAATCTTTGCAGATGCCATGCCTCGTTTGATTAGGTCATTTACTGCAGAATGACGTGAAAAACGGCCGGCACTTAATTTGCAGCTTAGGCCGTGTCTACCATATTCATCAACATCAGCTCCGCAACGACAGCGATGTTTTACACAAATTTGACAACCTAAACGGAGACCAATAGAAATACGGAAGCTTTCGTCATCTAAAAGCGTACCTAAAGGGGCCGACGGTAAAGCGTTCAACCATGCTCCTGATTCCTTTGAAAATGCTGCATTCAAACGAGCCTTGTCTGGTAAATTGATAGCTTTCTGAAGCAGATTATCTTTTTCAATGTTCAATAAAGGAATATCCCAGGATTTTTGAAAGGATTTATAATCATCGGGTACAACTTTGTTAGACTTTAATGACCAAATATTTTCTGCCTCCATTAATAAAGGGTCTTGTGTGTGGAAAAATATAGGCAGAATGTAATGAATGAAATTTTTTGAACTATTTAATGATGACAAAAAAGAAGGAAGAGCTACTGAAACGATTGAGCGAATTCCTAAACCACCATATGAAATAGGTAGTGAAGCTTGTTTCCAAGAAAGGTCCTCTAATTTAATGTTAATTAATGACTCTAATGAATGACGAATGGCATTGTCAAAATTGATTAGGATATCATTATGTAACCAGGTCGGACTACATCTTAAGATATATGTTAATTTTGGTATTAATAGGCAATTCTTGAGAAGGTAATAAGCAATATGTGTCGGTAACCAGGATAAACGAGATGACATTTTTTTGAAAAAGGTTAGTTTTTCATTGAAAGCTGATAGAAAGGATTCGTTTAATAAAGGAGCACCTAATAGAAATAAATTTTGTCTGTTGGTAATTGTTATGCCTGGTGCTACAGAATTAAATTTATCAATGGTTAGATTATTTGGTGATTCTAAGAAAAATAACTCGCATTTGCTGAAATTGAGTTCAAGACCAATATCCTTGGAATTGTTTATTATATAGACAAGAGACTTGAACACGGAATTAGTATTACCACCTAAAGAACCATCATCAAGGTACCAAGCATTGAATTCTGTGTCAATGTTGCTAATAAGTTTGTGTATCGATATGCAAAAAAGGAGAGGTGCCAAAGGGTCCCCTTGTTGGACGCCTCTTTCCGAATAAATGATGTTTTCGCCAAATAAAAGATATGAAGGGAATCGATAACATTGATTGATGAAAGGAAAAATTTCAGGTAGAATATCTGCTACAAGTTTTAATAAATGATCGCGATGAATTGTATTGAAAGCATTTTTAAAATCAATTTTCAGAAAAACTTTATCATTAACGTCTGGATGATTAGAGACGTAACGTCTTGCTGCATGTGCAACTGCTTCACAACCACCTTTCGACCCGAAACCAAATTGTAATGGACGAAGTAAATATCCTAAGTCGTCTCTGATGTTTGAACAAATTATTTTCGCTACTAAACGACGATAAACTGTACCAATAGCAATTGGTCTGATACCTCCAGCTTTTTTAGTTAAAGCTAATAGTGACGCGCCGAATAAAATAGGACGAATATTAATGTTTACTGTGTCATTTAAAATAAAATTACATAATTTACTCAAAGATGATAAAAGATTTTTTCCTGAAGGGCCAGCACTGTAACTTATTAAATCTTGTAGATGTGAAGGTCTTAAAGAGTCTAAACCACCAGCAGAACTTGTTTTAAAAGAGTTTATTGCGCTACTCACAAATTCTTCTGTTATAAAAAAAGGAATATGTTCCGAAATCAGAGTAGGGAACTTACTATTAGGTTTCTCTACAGGATGTTTCGATTCTAAATATGTTAAAGTGGCTGCACTGACATCAGCGAAACTGTCATCTGAAGCTAAGATTTTGATTGCGGATGTCAAGTCGCCGTCAGAAACTTTATTAATTACATTTTTAATTTTACTATTTTTTGATAAATTTATGTTTTTCAGAACTGAGAAATTTCTATTTTGTTGATTAGAGTAATTTAAATGATGATCTATATTTTCAAAAGTTTTTAAATTATTCTTGATTATAGTAGAGAGAGATACTTTTTTATTAGAATTTTTAGAAGGAAGACTCAAAACATTATACGGAAAAAGCAATAGATTCTCCCAGGTAGTAATAGAATTTTGTCTTACGCATTCTTCAATCAGATTAGATAGCGTTGAGGCACAAAGAGCCCTTGAAGCTTTTGGGACTCTTCTTATTACTGATCTTTGGCTCTTCAATTTTGCCAACTTTATATGAAAATTCGTATCTTTTATTTCCTCATTTTCAAAACTTTCTACTTTAATCGAACTTAAATTTTGTCTACCATGCGTCTTGTTTTGATGTAATTTTAGGCCTCGCTTCTTAAAAAAATTACCACAGATTTCGCACTTCACTGTAACTGGCGCTGACATAAGGCTTATATCATAAAGAATTTGGAGTTATGCAATCCAAAAAATTCTACCGTCCGCTTCACGTTGATAAATGTACATCCATTTTCTATTTCTCAATAATTATAAGTGGATGAATTTTAATAAACGTATATTACTTTATAGATTGACGGGCATGTCATTTTTTGATTGTATTTATCATGATTAAGTGTTTAGTGTCATTATTTAACGATTTTATGTTCTGTTGCCTATGAGAAATAAATGCACGTGAACATTGGAGAGCGTTACCGTTCAACTTAGGATCGTCTCCATTGAAGCGAATTCTTTCCAATATTTGACAATCAAATTTTTCTCTTAAAATCGTTTCTTGCGGGTTCCATAAATAAAGGAGGTTAACAACACAAGTACCATTAATTGTGCAAACCAAATACATAATTTCTGGGCAACAATTATCCAAAAATACAATAGATTTTACTATTTTTATAAGACTGGCTCATTTTTTTTGACAGGAAATGGACTGATCGCGGCTCACGATCGAGGAACGTAATTAATCGCAAATGTTTTAAATCCGAACAATGATAGAGATAGTGTAATACTTCTGGGTTGTTCCTTATTTATTCTTATGATGAAACAGTGATCAACTCAGCCGATGTTGCTGACATCCCACCGCTGTCACCAGTGTAATCCTTCTCGGTTTTTTTTCTGGTTGCAATGACCGGAAGGGCCCTACTGTATACTCCTATCCTATAAATCGTTGCAGCGTGCTGTCACCAGTGCCTTACGGCACAAAATTTAGAACCAGGAATCTCCCTGCGGGTTACCTCGAAGGAGGGGTTTTTCCTGGCACGAGCGATCAAGGTCTTCGTGGGGCCTCCTGGGCTTATACAATGTGCCATGCCTGAGTTCGAATGCAGGTCGAGTCAGCCCGTACTATTTGCTGGTACGAGGGTAAGGCCTGGGGTTAAGGAAATGAACTGGAAGGTTAAGTATGTACAAGTATATATTACAAAAATAGTAGTGAGTCATACATAACAACAAATTCTTGAAATCGAATAAAATAATTATGATTCTCGTAAAATTGGATAACCTGTACAATATAGTAAAAAAATCTATATCAACAAAATTTTGAAATCGTATAAAATAATTATGATTCTCGTGAAATTTTATGACCTGTACACTATAGTAGATAACATTTCAACAAACTTTGGCAATCTAGTAGATTAATTATGATATCTCGAGTATGTGGATATCCTGTACAGTAATAAGGTAGTAAAATATAGGACGAGACTTTTTGGAATTAAATCAGAATAAATATGATACCCTGTACAATAAAATATCCTTGCACAAATACAGAAAACAAATATATAGGGAGATGATCCTCGAACATACGATATCTCCCGTATATGCCTATACATTTTAGACTAGAATGGTAGGTGAGGGGCGCAGATGTAAATAGTACACTCAATATGACCGAAAATATGGGTTTCCTTACCCCTAGGGACACCCAGTTACGTCAAAAATAAATATTAAAACATATCAATACAGTATATAAAAATTAATTATACGTTAAAAACTTACGTTTTGGAATATCACAAATCACAACTACACAATATTACTGTTGACGGTAAAGAGACCGTCCGTACTTAGACTGGCCACTTAGGGAGAGTTACTGCCTCTGCCTCTAGCCTCGAAAATTCCTGTTATTTATTCTAAAATTACCTCGTCTATGCCCTTGTGTGAAGGTTAATTTTATATTTCATTATTTCAATTTGTAACGTATTGATTAGATTTATTGATAAACAAATCATGGCAAAACCATCAGCTGTGATGTTTATTGACCTTGCTAATTATAACAAAGTTGTTTGTATCAATTTCTTTCCTGGAGGTCAACATTTATTAATTATTTCGAATTAAGAGAAATTTGTCTATATAGGGCGCTCTTAAAATTTCCTATGTCATATCTCGTGTTTATTACAATAGTTTTGCTAATTAATTGAATCATTATTTTTATTTAGTCTGATATTATCATTTGAACAATAAAGATTATAGAAACAAAATAGTATTGTGTAAATAATTATTGTATTTTGTAGTATTTAAATATTAAAGTTGTTTTTAAAAATAAGTTCTCGATCCGGAGACTTATAAGTCGAGTACATATAAGCAAAAATACCTCCCTGTTTATGTAATTTTCGACGCGCCTTCAGGTTTATAGAACTTGGCTATATTTATTTGAAATGCTCTGTATATATTTACAGCTAATATGGCGATAGATTAAAAGTCTGATTGATCATTACGTTTTATGGAGAAATGTAATTCAACATCTGTAGGAACCTACAATCCAAGGAGTAGTCTTTTTTTCTTCAACCAATTTGAGTTATTAAAATAAAAATTGTTCAACTTCCAATATACATCTGAATGTATTATTCAATAAGTTCATTAAAAAAAATATCACACTCTTACTTTAACAATATTGAGAACATCTTGTCACTCTCTATTTCTACTGAAGGACAAAGATAACATAAACGAATTTATGCCAGAGGTAGTAACTTCAAAATTTAAATTGATTTCGTACCTTTCCAACGCCGAGGCCATCATATTTAGAGACACTTTGGTCCAAGCGTGCAACATGTGTTATTTATGCAAATATCCGAAATTTTTAGGGAATCCGCTTTTGGCTTAGTTAATTTGATTTAGGATAATATTTAAACATGAAATCTTCAGAGGAGAAAATTTGGTGTTGTATCAATTGTTTTTGAGAATATTCAATACTTCTCATAGTTCTCAAGTATTGCATATAATCAGAATAACATCCGTGATAAATATCTAAAAATGTAAAATATCAAAAACATTTATTATTATAGACTATTTTTTGTACTAGTTTTCTGCTCGCCCTGTACATCTGTGATAATATCATCAAACCACATCAAAGACCATACAATACTTCTTATAAAAGTACTTATAATACTCAAGATGTCTCAATTATTAATGTAAGAAACAATCATTTTTAAGTTATTCATTTTTACAATTGAGCTTAATACCTCGCTGTGTTTGATATCAAGTACCTAAATAGAAATCGATAACTTAAATGATGTATAGACGAAAGATGCCGTTTAGGTGAAGTACACCACTTGGGAAAGTCATCATGCCCTTAACCGACGTCACGATATATTCGAGAGGCTTTTCAAGATGACAGACAAGAGGAAAAGCTATGTTTGCTCCATTAAACATACATATAATTTCTGTGTAGTATATCTATGATAATTTTGTGCAAACAATGATATTGTGGAGTTTCTAATGCCATTGTAAACATAGTGTAAGAAGAAAAACTTAACAATACAGCCATAAAAACTTTACAGGTTAGAGATAAAGTGAATCAATTAGTACGTTACCTAAGCTTTCGAAGAACATTGTCTCCATTTTCAAAGGCTATAATAAACCAAAAATAAAAAACAGGTTAATTTAATAATGAAAATATTTTTTGAAATCATCACGACCTATTGATTGTTGATTTAAAATAATTTCAGGAAAACTTTCATCCACTAAAGACAAAAATGTCGACTAAATCTACTTTCTCACCTACATATTATAATGAGAGTCAGAATTTTTGTCCTGTTTTTTTTAAACCAAAAAACGTACACAAGAAATGAAATGATATTGTTGAATATCAATTTCAACGTGAATTCGACTGAATGTCGGTAAGTAGTGTTAGGAGGGGGCGGTGAAAGGTTAAAGTAAAATCTAAACTTCTAAAACTTTGAAGAAAAACAATAATAGATCAATGTCCACACCTGCGATCACGATGAGAATGAAAAATTATACTATTAAATTTATCCATACTATTGTCAAACAGCTGCCTCCTGTCTTTTGCAAGAGTTATTGAAAAAAAACACCACTCTTTAAAGATTTCCAGTTTTTTTAAAGGAATCCCTGACATTTCCCCGACTTCTCCAGAATTTTGGAATTTCCTGACAACTCCCGGTTTTTCAGATCGTTAGACACACCCTGTTCATTAACTTTCACAAGCTGAAGAGAATCCATCGTCTTAGGAGGCAGGCTTCTTAGGGCAATGAAGATTCAACAGACCATTTTAATGAAACTCCAGGTGGCCATACATCATTGTTAAACAATTTGCTCCAATTCTTCGGATTGTAATCTATGTACACATATACATGGCCTCCACAATGCAGTGCTTTTAACACAGAAATTGTGAACGAGATCTCGTGGTTTGGTTCTCTTCAGTCTAGGAACATAATAGTAATTATCCAGACATTCAAGAGAAATTTTATTTCGACAAATTACTTAAGTTTCTAAATATATTCACTACTTTATGTACATATCTGGTATATAATATCCTTTGAAAATATAAAAAATGGGTGGATACGATCCAACGTAGTTAAAATAACGGACTACAAAGCACGCATGAGTTGGCCGGCTAACACTCATTTTCGCAGCATCATTACAACAAAACATGCTTTCAGGCTTCACTGATTACCGTCCTGTCACAACATGAAGATAAAACTTTTGTAGGACCTTTTCTAAAATATTACGGATTATGTTTTTCAGGCCAAAAAAATTCTAATTTAAATGCAGACGTTTTCGTTGTTTTAGAATAAGTAATGCGTGCAATGAACATAAGCAATTAGAGTTAAATGGTGCTGACAATTTATTATTTGAAAATAACTAACGCAAAATGTCTACGAAGGGCAACAGAGTTTGCACACACTTTTTAAAGCGTAAGCCAAAAAATAATTGGAAATTGTTTTGTCTCTGTATAAAATTATGACAGCAAGATATGTTTTGTATCCTAATTATCAAGTGCAAATCCTACAGATACCAATATTTTTTTACAATCTATTCAATTTTTAGGACACTGGTATTTACTACTATCAAACGATCATCAGCTGTCTTCGAACTGTTTATAATGTTCTTCCCTCCTTATCGTCTGGACGAATCTTTTGTGATTACAAGGAGAATCTGAGCGTTTCTACTAATTGGTTCATAGTTTCGTTGTTTGTTCTCGTGGATAGTTTATTAGAATACAGTCTCGTTCATAGTTCAACTAAAAACATGAGTCAGTATCGAAAAGCCTTACACTAAAATCACTGGAGAAAATTATAAACGATGTAAGTTTCATAAATTATGCTGAAACTTCCGACATCCTAACTCTTGCATCCAAAACTGACTTCTTGACTGACGAAAATGAAGCTGATGATAATTTTCTGGGCGTGGTAGAGGTAAACGTCGTTCCAGTTGGACTGTAGTATACTGCTACTCAATAATAACAAGTTGCTGTAATAGAAGAACAGAAGACATGAAGATTTTTAGGTTTCAGAGTATTTGTGAATCGTATAGACTTTAGTGTTTTTAAATGAAACTCAAGGTCTCTAGTTAATTCCACAATATAATACAAGTTATTGAAAATTCTAAAAAAATGACAATTGTTTCGATAAATCAATATCATCTTCAGAATGACAGAAGTTACATTTCGTTTTATGCCTACCTGATGTTTGGTAGTTATATTTGGCTAGACCAAGAAGTAACCTAACCTGTGATTGGCTTAATATATGTTTATAGAAAAAAGAAGAAGATGTGATATTACAAATATTGAAGCTTAGATATTATTAGCCCTATGGTGATATCCTGGATATCATTTTTCCAATTAAGATCAGTATAACTGTGCAATGATATAGAAAACCAGGAAAACTATATCTGCTGATCTTTACAATTATCACTTAAGAAGACAGTTTATTAGTGGAGAATTCCCTAGATTTAACTGTTCATTGACAACTTCATATTGTGGGTTTCTTAAATGTCTTCTAATTTCTAGTTCTTCAAGGAAATCCAGTTCTTGTTTCTTTTCACAAATATGCAGTACTTCTAGTTTTGTGTTAGGTGTCAATGAATGATTGGTGTCAAGTAGATGTTTTGCGTAGTGGGATTTATCTGGTTGTTTTAATCTGTATGCTCGTAAGTGCTCACTGTATCGTATTTCAAAATTCCTACGGGTCTGACCCAAATAGACAGCATTACATTCTGGACATTTGAGTTTATATATACCTGATTTCTTTAATAGTGTTTACTAAAATTCCTCCCAAAGAGTGTCTAGTGCTTGTAAGAAAATTACTAGAAGATAAAAATATTAATCCAGGAATAATATCAGATATACTTAATTTATTTGATGTATGCATTAATTAGAATTATTTCACTTTTGACAATAAGATATATATTCAAAATGAAGGTTTACCAATGGGAAGCCCTATATCACCTATTTTAGCAAACATTTTTATGGACAATTTAGAAAGAAAGATCTTTGATAGTGATATTTCGAAAAATATTTTATTTTGGTATAGATATGTAGATGACATATTAGCTTGTTTTGTGGGTAGTGAACGACAATTAGATGTATTTTTCAACCACATCAATAATTTACACCCGAAACTTAAATTTACATTAGAAATTGAAGAAAATAGCTCAATCAATTTTCTTGATTTAAAAATTCAAAGAGTTAATAATGTACTTGATTATTCAATTTACCGAAAACCAACACAAACTGATGTAACAATTCCATTCAGTTCTAACCACCCTGTGTCACACAGACTAGCAGCATATAATTCAATGATACATAGAGATTTTTCAGTTCCTATGAACAAATGTAATTTTGATAGAGAGATTAATACAATTAGACAAATAGCAACATCTAACGGTTATCCATTAGATATGATAAATAAGCTAATTAGTAAAAAAGAGGAAAAAGTGGCATTGCAACTAATATATCCTAAACAAGCTAATGAAATTAAAACTTATAAAACCATCACATATGCAGGACATATTTCTAATAATATTTCAAAGATAATATCTTCAGCAACAAATACAACAATTTCTTTTAAAACAGAAAGTAACGTTAGTACAAAATTGTTGAATGTAAAAACCAAAAAACTACCATTAAAGAAATCGGGTATATATAAGCTCAAATGTCCAGAATGTAATGCTGTTTATTTGGGTCAGACCTGTAGGAATTTTGAAATACGATACAGTGAGCACTTACGAGCATACAGATTAAAACAACCAGATAAATCCCACTACGCAAAACATCTACTTTACACCAATCATTCATTGACACCTAACACAAAACTGGAAGTACTGCATATTTGTGAAAAGAAACAAGAACTGGATTTCCTTGAAGAACTAGAAATTAGAAGACATTTAAGAAACCCACAATATGAAGTTGTCAATGAACAGTTAAATCTAGGGAATTCTCCACTAATAAACTGTATTCTTAAGTGATAATTGTAAAGATCAGCAGATATAGTTTTCCTGGTTTTCTATATCATTGCACAGTTATACTGATCTTAATTGGAAAAATGATATCCAGGATATCACCATAGGGCTAATAATATCTAAGCTTCAATATTTGTTATATCACATCTTCTTCTTTTTTCTATAAACATATATTAAGCCAATCACAAGTTAGGTTACTTCTTGGTCTAGCCAAATATAACTACTAAACATCAGGTAGGCATAAAATGAAATGTAACTTCTGTCATTCTGACGATGATATTGATTTATCGAAACAATTGTCAATTTTTTAGAATTTTCAATAACTTGTATTATATTGTGGAATTAACTAGAGACCTTGAGTTTCATTTAAAAACACTAATATGAGCATATTCCACGAAGTAAGGGTCGAGACAGTCAATTTCATATTGACTTTATCGCGGATCTATCAAATTATTGTTTGTATCTCGACAATCTGTTTACCCGCAGAGTTGGTTTGTAATATTTGTAACAGAACGGTTTCCGAGTTACCGGCACTCTAAGGAAAAATAGATACCCATTCAAAGATTCCAAAGATGTTGGAAAAGAAGTCGTGGAGCATTTGATTTCAGATTCGACACTACTGGCAAAATATTTGTTACTTTTCCGCCCAACCTATCTATATGCGAGAAAAGTATTATTGGTTTACCCACAAAAAAAGTGAAATTTTGAAAAATTTTCAGTTATTTTTACGTTTTTCATCAAAAACAACACGAAAAAATGGTTTTTAAAAAAAAATCCTGTGTGTATGTCGTCGGGCACTTTTCGATACATGTCTTGTTAGCACGATACAGCCTCCGAATTGCAACAAATCACCAATTTTATGATTGAATATTGTTCAGGACATTTCACAGGCAAACCCTATTGATTTTTAGCTCACAATAGCCAGTACAACGGATGCTATGGTACTTTAGGTACGACATTTTTGGACAAATTTCTGTTTAAGTGAAAATTGTCAAGCTGTGTGCACGTTCCAATGTAATTGGATGAAGAAAAGGTAAGTATTTCGTGCAGAATTATAATTTATAAAATTATAGCAAAGCGCTTTCGGCAAATAATGTCATCATCAGTGCGTACCTGTAAGTAAGTAACATTGAAATGAATTTCAGAAATTATGATAATGAGAACGTTGAAAATTCAAAAAAAAAATTACTCGTCAGGTGTACAAGAACCAAACCATAAAAATAAGATGTGTCCAGAGGACCATGTAAATATTTAAAAAAGGGACGTCATAAGAACAACATTTTAAAAATATACTTATACCAGAATTAACCTGGATAAAAGTTTCAAAATGCGAGACATATGTCTGCTGAAACTTAGTCCACTATATAACTAAATAAACAAATGAAAAATGACATTGTGTCAAAAGCTGACAATGAAGTTTGGCATAGAACATGACATATAAAAATAAAGATCTGTGTTATGAAAAATGATGATAGACAAATTAGTCAAATTGATCTTACTATTTTAAACGTCTATGAAGGGGAATGTACGCTCTGTTTAAATTAACTTAAGTGTTGAGACAAAAATAATTATTCAGTAATTCCCTGTTAATATGTAAATCTTCAAGAAAATCTAATCTATTGTAATTTTTAGAAGTCACCTAATGTAAAATTCTTGAATTCCTATTTGGACTAAAATTGTTGTTGTTAAATCTTAAATGTTGACTAAAAGCTGAAATTTTGTTGGGATTTAAATGCTCGGTTATAGGGACCCTCAAAGGTCTGCAAGTTCTTCCAATGTAGGCCGCATCACAATCATCACAATTCAACCTGTATATGCTACCCTTTGAAAGTTTTTCAATTTTATCTTTTGTGTTGAGGCTGTAGTTGGTTTTAAAAGAAATTTTAATGTTATCTATGTTGCTTTTAATGCAACCAGCAATTTTATTAGAAATATTGTCATTTAAAAAAGGAAGTGAAACAAATTGTGCTATTGAATCTACATTAAGCTCTTTTTTGTTTTTAATTTTTTGGATCAAACTATTATTAATATTCGGGTTATAATTATCATTTGAAGCTATTTGTTTAATGATAATAAATTCATTCTGATAATCAACTGCAGAAAGGGGCACATTCAAAAGTCAATGAATGTAACAGTTGAAGGCTGCCGTTTTGTATTGATGAGGATGATTAGATATGCTAGGTATGACGTGATCAGTTTGTGTGGGTTTTCTAAATATGCTAAACTTTAAAAGATTGCTAGTTTTATGGATTGTGAAGTCTAAGGAATTTAACATATCTAAACCAATGTAAAATTTCTGGATTATTTGCAGTGATACTCAATTTGTTTTCTAAATTATTCATAAGAATATCTGCTAAAAGAGCTGATAAACAACTACCCATGGCATGTTGATGATTGTTTGGTATTTGTGGATGGTGACATTGGCATTGTCAACAATCTTCTAACAAAAATAAACCAAGTCCACCCAAGTATCAAATTCACACTTGAATTAGAATCAAATAATAAATTAAATTTGTTAGACTTCACAATCCATAAAACTAGCAATCTTTTAAAGTTTAGCATATTTAGAAAACCCACACAAACCGGTTACGTCATACCTAGCATATCTAATCATCCTCATCAACACAAAATGGCAGCCTTCAACTGTTACATTCATAGACTTTTGAATGTGCCCCTTTCTGCAGTTGATTATCAGAATGAATTTAATATCATTAAACGAATAGCGTCAAATAATAATTATAACCCGAATATTATTAATAGTTTGATCCAAAAAATTAAAAACAAAAAAGAGCTTAATGCAGCCTTTTTTAAATGACAATATTTCTAATAAAATTGCTGGTTGCATTAAAAGCAACATAGATAACATTAAAATTTCATTTAAAACCAACTACAGCCTCAACAGATACTTGGTCAACACGAAAGATAAAATTGAAAAACTTTGAAAGGGTGGCATATACAGGTTGAATTGTTATGATTGTGATGCGGCCTACATTGGAAGAACTTGCAGACCTTTGAGGGTCCGTATAACCGAGCATTTAAATCCCAACAAAATTTCAGCTTTTGGTCAACATTTAAGATTTAACAACCACAATTTTAGTCCAAATAGAAATTCAAGAATTTTACATTAGGTGACTTCTAAAAATTACAATAGATTAGATTTTCTTGAAGATTTACATATTAACAGGGAATTACTGAATAATGATTTTTGTCTCAACACTTAAGTTAATTTAAACAGAGCGTACATTCCCCTTCATAGACGTTTAAAATAGTAAGATCAATTTGACTAATTTGTCTATCATCATTTTTCATAACACAGATCTTTATTTTTATATGTCATGTTCTATGCCAAACTTCATTGTCAGCTTTTGACACAATGTCATTCTTCATTTGCTTATTTAGTTATATAGTGGACTAAGTTTCAGCAGACATGTGTCTCGCATTTTGAAACTTTTATCCAGGTTAATTCTGGTATAAGTATATTTTTAAAATGTTGTCCCTTTTTTAAATATTAACATGGTCCTCTGGACACATCTTATTTTTATGGTTTGGTTCTTGTACACCTGACGAGTAAGTAATTTTTTAAATTTTTTCAATTTTCAACGCTCTCATTATCATAATTTCTGAAATACAATTCAATGTTACTTACTTACTGGTACGCACTGATGATGACATTATTTGTCGAAAGCGCTTTGCTATAATTTTATAAATTAAAATTCTGCACGAAATACTTACCTTTTCTTCATCCAAATTTCTGTTTGTTAGCACGATACAGCCTTCGGAGTATATACGAGTGACCAATTTTATGATTGGATATTATTCAGAGCGTCTCAAAGATGAACCCTATTGAGATTTAATTCACTAAAGCTGGTACAACGACTGCTATGGTACTTGGGGTACCAAATTTTTGGAGAATTTTCAGTTTGTTAGCACGATACAGCCTCCAGCGTGTATACAAGTGACCCATTTTATGATTGAGTATATTTCAGGACATCTCATAGATGAACCTTATTGATTTTTAGCTCACCAGAGCTAGTACAACGGGTGCTGTGCTACCTGATGTGCCACATTTTTATCCTTTTTGGAGAAATTTCGGGTTTAGTTCGATACAGCCTCCGGAGTGTATACAAGTGGCCAATTTTATAATTGGATATTTTTCAAAGTGTCTCATTCAAGGTGTCTCGTAGATGTACCCTATTGATTTTCAGCTGACTATAGCGAGTACAGCGGGTCCTATACATCCAGATATACTGCATTTTTGTTTACTTTTGGAGAAATTTCGGTTTGTTAACACGATACATCCTCCGAAGTGTCTACAAGTGACAATTTTATGATAGAATGTTAATCAGGGCATCTCATAGATGCGGAAAAGTTAGTTTTAATCTTCAAAACCGTTTATTTGGGAATGGAATGATAACAAATCTGTAACTATCGCAATAAAATGTTATACCTTTGCGTCAGGCATCAAGATGAGACTGTAAAGCTAAAAAAATTAGATTACACAAGCTTCACGTCTTAAGCAGTGTTTACATCCTTCACGTCTTTAAAATATAGAAAAAGTGGCGTCATTAAGGCGAGCCAGATGTTATTTGACCACCCATGTTAAGGGTCTCTATTGAACTGTATTTTGTATGAACGGCCTCTCTCTGACTACAGGCTTCCTATAGATAACTGCTTTCTTGTGTGTAGAATTGGGTTATACTTTTTACTTCCCTCAATTCTATGGGTTCTTCGATAGGAGGTTTCGTATTTCTATTAGGCAAGCGGGACGCACCCCCAAATTGACCTTACAGTGACCACGGAAGTACTAATCGCTAAGACCACTTTTACCTTATGTTTTCGGGGTCGCAGAATACGAATATGAAATTATTTTTACGATAAAATTGGGGGAACATGGAAAAAACGGCAATTTCGGGTAAAATTGAGACAATTGAATTTGGCGTTTTTCTGTGTTCATCTCGCTATATCTTTTTTCCTAATTTTTTCCTAATTTTTGTGCTAAACTATGAATAGGTATATACCTTCTGAAATCAGTGCGTACGGATATTTTTCCCGTGAAAAACCATAGCTGAGGTCTATTTTCGAAACTTGCAAAATATAATAGTAGTAATAAAAAAACGTCTGTATCGGGAGATTCTACAGTTGTTAACTGGTTTTCACTCATTCTGCGTTGAATACGTTGTACATGAAATATTAAGCGAGTATCCGCATCTATGTGCTATAGCGCGCCGTGCAGCCGAACGCTACGCTCGACTTTGAAATAGCATATCTTTTTTTCTTTTCAATATTTAGATCTGAAACGTTCCCAAAAACTCCTTTAGGTATTGCATTTTAATACTGGATAATTAGTTTTTAGAAATTCGAAACTTCGTAACACAACTTTTGCATTTGTACGACAAAACTCGGAACACGAAAAGTAAACAATTGTAAATTTACTGTTCTAGTATGAATTGTCGCAGAATTTTCGGAGTAGGCTTGTTGTTTAGATCTTTAGATACGCAATAGTCATAAAAAATTTCATAATGATACATTGATAAATGTGGAAGATATAGCGAGATGAACACAGAAAAACGCCAAATTGTCTCAATTTTACCCGAAATTGCCGTTTTTTTCTATGTTCCCCCAATTTTATTGTAAAAATAATTCCATATTCGTATTCAGCGACCCCGAAAACATAAAGTAAAAGTGGTCTTAGCGATTAGTACTGCGTGGTCACATACTGCTATTTCTAAGCGACTTTTTGGGGGTGTCCCGTTCGCCTATATAGGTACTTGGTTGGTTTTGGCATGTAATCAAAGTGCAATAATTCGATTTCATGTTTGTTTATTTATTGTAACTACAATAGTACTTATTGTTGCAAGAAATTTGGACTATTTAGTCTAACTGATTATAAAGAGAAATTCTCCAAGATTTTTAATGCTCATACATTAGCATCTGATATTGAACTGCTATCTGTCTTATTTTACGCTGCAAACTCGCCCAAAAAGAACCAGGGGTATACTGTACGAAACGCAATTGACGTCACCATGTGACTATGACCAATAATAGGGAACCGGTGCGATATGATTCGTTAGATATGCCTCGTCGCCTTTGGTGAGTAAAAACCGTTAGACTACGTAATGGGCAGGGGTGGCTTAGGAATTTTTGAAAGGTTCATGTTTGGAATAAAACGAATTTGTTTCCAAACATTGTGTATATAATGGTAAATGAATTCACATGTTAACTTGAGAAAAGTATTATTTGGATAAATTTATTACTTAAAACAAAACAGGCAGTATAGGTATGGGAGGCATAGACCAATAGTGAAACCAAGAATCCGTAGTTCAACTTGGTCGTCAGCTTCTAAGATATTTGCTGATGTTTGATATGACAATAAATGTCATTTTATGTTACTGGGACAACAATGAATATGTCAAGGAATGAACAGCAAAAAAATGCTTCAACTGCACTTCATAAACATGAAACAAATGAGAAACATGAATTTGATTTTCAAAACACAAAAATTATTTACAAAGACCAAAACATCACTAAACTCAAAATTAAAGAAATGATTGCAATAAAAAATGAACCTGAAGCACTGAATGATGAGAAAGACATAGAAAAATTAAGCAAAATTTATCATAACCTTTTACATATATCCTCATAACTATAAAAAATAAAATAAACCAATAATATAATTCATATTTATCCATTAACATTTTCGAACACTCTCTAAATTCAAATATTAGAAATAAAGTAAGACACATTGCATTAAAGATAGTTGTCAAGGTACGTACTCCTTTGAAAATTCATAACTACGTTTATTCTATTTGTCACCTCTAATGTCAATTTAGTATTGTCACTGTTTTACAAATTATGTATTTTATATTTTGAATTTATAATAAAAACTTTTGAAAAAGCCTTATATTTAAGGCGAAACGTCAAGTTAACTTACAAGAGTTTTAATCTGAACCTTTCCCAAGAAAAATACTTCAAAAAAATAATATAATAATGGTTCAAGAACATTCCTCCAATATATATATATATATATATATATATATATATATATATATATATATATATATATATATATGTAACAAAGAAGATGTAGGAATATCGCGTGATATGTTAACAACAACAACAAAGAGATTCATGGGTAATTCACGCAAAATAAAGGGTTACTGAAATAGAGTGGTGACCGTGGACATGCATGTTTCTTGCTCATTTTGCCTCTTCAGCACGGCAAAAACAAATAAGGATGTGAAATTTGGGAGCAAAGATGTTAATCGAAACATGGGAAAACACAAAATAACGGATTTCAGCAGGGAAACCAAACGCTCATTTGTGTCTTCAATTGGAAGATCCCGAGCTTTCAGGACAACAACCAACATCGATACGGAGGCGCATATAGCTCCCCCGCCATGAACCTTCCGACCCGTAGTAAATAACAAAGAAGATGTAGGAATATCGCGTGATATGTTAACAACAACAACCAAGAGATTCATGGGTAATTCACGCAAAATAAAGGGTTACTGAAATAGAGTGGTAACCGTGGACATGCTGAAATCCGTTATTTTGTGTTTTCCCATGTTTCGATTAACATCTTTGCTCCCAAATTTCACATCCTTATTTGGTTATGCCGTGCTGAAGAGGCAAATGAGCCAGAAACATGCATGTCCACGGTTACCACTCTATTTCAGTAACCCTTTATTTTGCGTGGATTACCCATGAATCTCTTTGTTGTTGTTGTTAACATATCACGCGATATTCCTACATCTTCTTTGTTATTTACTATGGGTCGGAAGGTTCATGGCGGGGAACTATATGCGCCTCCGTGTCGATGTTGGTTGTTGTCCTGAAAGCTCGGGATCTTCCAATTGAAGACACAAATGAGCGTTTGGTTTCCCTGCTGAAATCCGTTATTTTGTGTTTTCCCATGTTTCGATTGACATCTTTGCTCCCAAATTTCACATCCTTATTTGGTTATGCCGTGCTGAAGAGGCAAAATGAGCCAGAAACATGCATGTCCACGGTTACCACTCTATTTCAGTAACCCTTTATTTTGCGTGAATTACCCATGAATCTCTTTGTTGTTATATATATATATATATATATATATATATATATATATATATATATATATATATATATATATATATATATATATATATATATATATATATATATATATATATATATATATATATATATATATATAGGCTCTTGGGCCTGTTCTATACCGATTAGTGCTGCAATCTCATTTGGGATGTCGATTGACAGCTGTTTCGCCATCTTTTGAAGGGCCTTCCTGGTGGTCTGGTGCTATATGGTTTTAGATCTCTTGCTGTTCGGGCTATCCTATCTGCGCTCATTCGTGTAACATGCTGGTTCCACTCCCGTCTTCTCTGTCTTCCTCATCGTACAACGTCTTGTACCTTGCATAGTTCTCTTATCTGATTGTTTGGAATTCTATCTTTCAATGTTTTGCCAGCGATTGATTTTAAAGTTTTCATTTCTGTTGTTCTCACTATTCTTTTTGTTTCCGCTGTGTCGGCTCTCGTTTCTATTGCATATGTCAAAATTGGTCTGACACATGCTTTATATATACGACCTTTCCCATCCAGTCTCATGTCTCTGTTTTTCCAAATAACATCCCTCAGACAACCTTATCAGTAAGATACCTGATTTGCTTGTTTTCGTACACTTTGTTTCAACTCTCCGTAGCTGGATATTTCTATACCCAGGTATTCGAACCTTGTAACCTGCTCTATTATTTCATCGTCAAGTACAATTTTGCATCGTCTGGGTTCTCTTGCCGTTACCATAGTTTTGGTCTTAGTGGTTGATATTTGCATGTCATATTTTTCCGCCGTTGTTCTGAAGGCATTTACCATACGTTGTAGGTTGTCCTCATTGCCTGATATCAGAATTGCATCGTCTGCATAGCACAAAATGTTTATTTGTTTTCCTCCAAGCCCGTATCCGAGTCCCACGTTTATTACTTATATTCTATTCTACTCTATTCTATTATTTTATCCATTACTAGATTGAATAGTAATGGGCTTAAACTATCTCCCTGTCGATTTCCTGAAGTAATATTCACTTCCGAAGTTAATTCATTCTCCACCTTAATTTTAGTTTTGTTGTTTGTGTTTACGTCTTTAATTATTTTTACCATTGTGTTGGATTTGTTTCCTGCTTTTAGTAATTTTAGCACATCTAATTTGACACGGTCAAAGGCCTTGGTCAGGTCTATAAAGCACATATATACAGGATTATTATATTCATTTGCTTCCTCAACTATTTGTCTGACTATGGAAATGGCATATATTGTTGATCTGTTTTGTCGGAAGCCCTGTTGCTCTTCTGATTTCGTATATTCTTTATTGATCTTATTGGTGAGTATTTTCGTTAATAGCTTGACTGTTGTGTTTAGCAAGGTAATGAATCAATAATTGCTAGGGTTATTCTTGTTTTCTTTTTTATATAATGGTATTGTAATTCTATTTTTCCATTGTTCTGGTACCTTCTTGCTGTCTAAGATTTTCTGAAAAAGTGTACTTATGTTTTCCATTATCGTTTTTCCGTATTTTAATAGCTCGTTCGGTATACCATCGGGTCCTGGGGCTTTTCTATATCTATCTATATGCGAGAAAAGTATTGGTTTACCTCAGAAAAAGTTGGAATTTTGAAAATTTTTTTGAGTTATTTTTACGTTTTCTATCAACAACAACGCGAAAAAACTGTTTTTAGATAAAAAACCCTGTGTGTATGTCGTCGTCGTTGTCGTCGGCCACTTTTCCTTACATGTCTTGTTAGCACGATACAGCCTCCGGAGTGCAATAAGTCACCAATTTTATGATTGAATATTGTTAAAGACTTGTTACAGATGAATCCTATTGATTTTCAGCTCACCAGAGCCAGTACAACGGGTACTATGGTACTTGAAGTACGACAATTTGTCATTTTTTGAGAAATTTCAGTTTGTTAGCAAGATACAGTCTCCGGAGTTCAACAAGTCAGCAATTTAATAATTGAATATTATTCAGGATATGTCGTTGATGAACCCTATTGATTTACAGATCACCAGAGCTAATACAACAGATGCTACAGTACTTTAAGTACGATATTTTTGTCATTTTTGGAGAAGTTTCAGTTTGTTAGCACGATACAGCCTCCGGAGTATAAACAAGTGACCAATTTCATGATTGGATATTATTCACAGCGTCTCAAAGATGAACCGTATTGGTATTCAGCTCACTAAAGCTAGTACAACGGGTGCTATGGTACTTGAAGTACCAAATTTTTGACATTTTTGGAGAATTTTCATTAGTGTTTTTAAATGAAACTCACGGTCTCTACTTAATTCCACAATATAATAAAAGTTGAGAATTCTAAGAAATTGACAATTGTTTCGATAAATCAATATCATCGTCAGAATATGAGCATATTCCACGAAGTAAGGGTCGAGACAGTCAATTTCGAGAATTTTCAGTTTGTTAGCACGATACAGCCTCCAGAGAGTATACGATTGATCAATTTCATGATTGAATATCGTTCAAGGTGTTTCGCAGATGTACCCTATTGATTTTCAGTTGACTAGAGCGAGTACAGCGGGTCCTATAAATCCAGATATACTAAGTTTTTGGTTATTTTTGGAGACAATTCGGTTTGTTAGTACGATACATCCCCCGAAGTGTATACAAGTAACAATTTTATGATGGAATATTGTTCATGGCCAGAAATGCGAAAAAGTTAGTTTCAATCTTTAAAACCGTTTATTTTTCAATTTTTCTATGCCATTTTTAAGTTCTTCCTTTGTTATTTCTATGTTTTGTTCATCCTTGACATCTTGTTCTTCATCTTCCTCTGTATATTCTTTTCTAGGTATATTCGTTTCTGGATTATAAAGTTCTTTAATATAAGCTGTCCATTTTTCTCGTTCTATCTTATTAAGATTTTTATATTTATTGATTAGTTTTTTTCTGCCTTTAATGACTTCCCACACTTTACGTTACGATCCGTATAGATCGTACTCTATTTGTTTCGTAAACCTTGTCCAATAGTCTATTTTCAGGATTCTTATTTATAGGTTGTATATTGTAAAAGAATATTATGAAAATATTTTAGGTTCTGCAAATAAGATCTGCCTCCTCGAGATTGTAATCGGAAGCATAATGACCGAAATCGGCAGCAGCACTGTAGTTGTCGCCTACCGCTTTTAGTCGACGTTGGTATTTAGAACTATACCCTTTTGCTGAACTTTTGACAGTATTTTAAGAAGAGGAAAACGTTTTTTCGGGTCTCAAAATAACTATATGATCAGAACACTACATAAGATTTATCCCAAAGATCGATTGAGTGATCGAAGTTTTAAGAAAATGATTAGACAAAAAAAGTTACCTACACATACTCTTATTACAATCAAATCCCGTATTTCATCAACACCCTTACGTATATTGACCCACAACATAGTTCAAGAGTAGAAACTTTACTATTTTTATGATTAAACATGAATTGCTAATTCCACTATAGAAGTGCGTTGAAATATCGCAACCCTTCCTTGAAGTCGAAGAAATCTCTTCTACTATTACTACAAGAAGACATTTAGTACGGCAGCCACTCACGTACCTATGTGGCGCTCGCAGTTGCGAAACTGGGCCTGCCCAGCAGTGTATCGTGGACCGTCGCGACGCTAACTTTGCAACCACGTTTTTAACGCCGGCGTTTAAATCCTGTATTACGCGAAATCTTACGCGGGAATTTTTGGCAAAAATAAGATTCTTCGAGAGATTGATGTGAAAGTGTGATGTGATTCTCGAAATATGACAGTTCAAGTGAATTCATCTTGAGTTTTTTCTTTTAATTGGAGGAAGTTTGTGGATATAAAAGTGATGTAAGTAGAACGAGGCAAAAGTTTGGTAAGCGAGCGAATGAATGAATGTGGATTAATTGAACAGACTCTTGAGGGTTTGAAAAGTTTTGAAAAATTGAGTTCATACTTATATTTACAACTAGTTTTTTTCCTCAAAAAGTGATTCAAATAGTGTTTTTTAAATTGTTAATCGAATGAAATTTTTTTTGTAAAATTGCGACCTACGTCGAATTCCAATTAAAATTAAAAGTTTTGAATATATATGACGCGATCAAGATCTGAAGCTGTTCTTGGATGTAGCCAACAGCAATAGAATTGATCAGCATCAGATGTGAAAGTTACTTCATCTAAAATTAGAAACAAAGTTTTTGAAGTAATAAATCGAATTTATAATAAAACAGGGGGGTACTTATTCTCACAAAATATAGAAGGGGTGCTGGAACAAAATACTCTCATTTACTTTTTATGAGAGAAAGGAGTAGAGTAGTAGAGAAGGTGATTATTATCTAACAGAAGAATTGTGTACATTGATACACACTTCTTAAATTAGGATTTATGGGGAACTGTCACATAAATTAGCAGCATAAAATTCAATTAAACGAATATAATTTTGATAGAGAAATTAATATATTTAAACAAATTGCAGTATCCAACGCTTATTCATTACAGATAATAAATAAATTACTTAATAAAAAACTCAAAAAAGTTGCATTAAAACTAATATTTCCTAGACAAACTAAAGATATAAAAAACTACTAAACTATCACATATGCTAGTAATACTTTAATTATATTAAAGATAATATCTTTAGCAACAAATACAACAATTTCTTTTAAAACAGAAAGTAATGTAAGTACCAAATTGTTAAATGTAAAAACGAAAATAAAATCCGCATTAAAATGGTAAATATAAACTTAGATGTCCATCTAACATTGATAATATTACTTTTTTGAGCGATCGATCTTTTTTGCTTATTTACAGCATCGGTTGCCAGAACGGTAGGTTGTGATTACTGGTTTCTAAGTCCAACACGCCGGTAAGTGATCCACTTACCGTTCAGACGTCGGTAAGTAAATTACTAACCGACGTCTTAGCCCTACATACATTTAAGTGGTCCTAAATAATATATTACTTCATTCATTACACAAAAGGATAAAAAAAATAAGCAGATTTATATTTTTTAATCTGCTTTTTGGTAAACACAGCAGCTTTTTTAGGTCTATGTCCAACATTTATCTTCTTTAGATAGGCAATCAAAGTATGAAATGTTGAAATATCGATAGCATCTTAAAAAAAATCCCAATGGCACAGGCCCAATTGGACAGGCTTATTTCAGCAACATTTTTGCATAAAACCCAAAATAAAAAATTAGATACAAAAGTAATAGAATGATTTGAGATGTACAAAAAACCAAAGAAACATTTTGGCATTAAATCAAAAACAAAAAAATAAAAAAAAATATCTGGTAAATTTGTGAACTTTCTTAAATAAATGTAATGTACGATTTACAGAAAAATGTTAAATACAAAAGATGTAGAACATGTTAAGATCTATGAAAAAGCTCAGTCACTTTTTCGCGTCAAGTGAAAGACAAAGGAAATAGGATTTTTTTTCAACTTTGACAGGCCGCCATTTTGTTTTTACAGGGCCGATTTGGCTCATTAACGAACTCGTTCAAGATTTTAGCCTAACCGATTTATATATATATATATATATATATATATATAACCTTCGGAACGGGGGGTGATTTTGGCTTCAGGGAACACCAAAACGAAAAACTGCATTGAAATTTTTCCGAAGTCGCGTCATGCTACTCTCTACAATAGCCCTATTTCATTCTGAAATAAGCCTAAAAAAATAACGCTTTTCAACATAGAATATTCTGCACAAAGACTACCAGGCGATTTCAATGTCTCATTTCGCCGAACAAAATATGCCAACAATACTTTTTCATTAATACTAGCACCATTCTTATCCTCGCACCAATTCTTAAACATTTTGTAGAATTTTTCATAGCGATTCCTGGATTTTTCTGGGATTATTGCTTCACGTCCTATTTGCCACGCTTTTTCTACTTCAGTATCACTCTCACTCATTTCATATTAGTAAATTAATCAAAGTATAGACTTTAAATGCATTTGTTTGTTGAAAAATATTATCTTGGCAACTGCCCGCTACGCTCAGCCTCCAAACATTGCTGTCGACCGGTAAACAACCCTTACCGTTCTTAATACTTAATATACTATAATGACAATGACCATTAATGTCATAAAAACATACTTGTCATAAAACCTTGCAATTTTTATTTTGAATAATAAATAACATTACGTGGTGTCAGAAGTGATTAGAGTACGTGGCAATTGAAAAGCAAGGTATATGTCATAACCTGAGATTAACTAAACAGTGAAAATGCCTGATGAAATACCTACACATGATATAGCGGTTTCAGGAATTCGTCCACCGAATAAACTAGTCCTGAGTACAGAAAACATTTATTCTATCTGAAAAAATTGGAATCAACAGTTTGATTGGTACTCACTAGCGACCCAACTCTCCAAAAAGCCCCAGAAGTAGAAGCCGCATTATTTATGACTGCCATAGGTCTAGATGTTATTCAAATCTTCAACAATTTTAACCTTGCGGAAGAACAGCAAAAAGATATAAAAATTATCAAAGAGAGGTTCGAGAGATACTTTAGCCAAAAGGCATATATTCCGTTTTAGCGCTAAACGTTTTTTGAAATAGTGCAAAAATAAGGTGAAACCCTTGACGAATTTTTGATTTTAATTAGTTTACAAGCTAAAAAAAGTGATTTTGGAAACCTACTAGATAGACTGTTAACAGACAAAATAATTTTTGGAATTCGTTCTGATAAAGTGGGAGAAAAATTGTTAACAGAAGATAATGTGGAACTAGATAAAGCCAAAGCAATATGTAGAGCCAGTGAACAAGCTACCAATCAATTGAGAGAAGTTCAGAGTTCAGAGATTAGTCAAGTGAATTTGCTAAAAGGTAAGCAGAAAAAAGCTGTCAAAGGAAACTCAAAAATTTAGATTGCAAAAGGAGTGGTACAACGCATGGACGCAAAAGTTGTCCTACATTTGCAAAAATGTGAATCATGCAGTAAAAAAGGATACTTCACACAACAATGTTTTTCAAACAAAAACGCAAATAGATAAATTCGCTAGAGGATAAAGATGACAGTGATGAAACCCAAGAAGAGGTATTATACATAAGATCGGTGACATATAATAAAGATGAAGATTTTCATGAAATAATAAAGACTAATAAGAAGAAGTTTCAAGTAAAGCTAGACCCTGGAGCACAATGTAATGTTTTACCGAAATACATAGCAGAAAAGCTAGGTTTGAAATAAAACCTTTCTAAACTAAAAGATTGGTAACTTTTAGCAAAAGTGCAATTTACTAGTCGAATGTTAGTTAAAAAATTCCGATGCAAATATACTTTTTAAAATTGTTAATGAAGATATACAGCCAATATTAGGTAGAAAATCTTGACAAGACTTAAGATTAATAGCTAGAGTAGAAAAAAGACATTTAAAATTATGACTAAAGGTCTAGGATGCATAAAAAATTATATCTACGACATATATTTGATTGGAAATCCAGAAGAATACCTCATGCAATAAGAAATAACGTTAAGGTAGAGATAGACAAAATGGTCGAATTAGAGGTAATAAAACCTATAAAAGAACCTACACCTGTAGTCAGTCCTATGGTGATAGTACACCAAAAAGTTAAAATCTGGATTTGTCTACATCCTTCTGATGTTAACAAAAGCATTTTAAGGAGACATTATCTATTGAAAACGCTTAACGAAATTTCCAGCACAATACATGGAGCTAAATGGTTTTGTCTTTTAGATGCAAAAAGAGGTTTCTGATAAATTAGGGCCACAGAAAGAACACAGAAGTATTTAACATTTGCTACTCCTCGGGGAAGATAGAGTTTTACTCGTTTATTCTATAGTTTGGAATCAGCACCTGAAGTATACCAAGAAATCATGTCTTCTCTTCTGGAAAATGTTCCAAATACAGACTATTCTATGGACGACGTCTTAATATTCGCAGAAACAAGAAAGAAACTACATGAAATTCAGCTAAAGTCATAAAAATACTTAAATAACCAGGTATAAAATTGGACAGAGGAAAATGTGTATTTGAATCCCGACGAGTCAAATTTATAGGTCATTTACTATCAGAAGAAGGATTGTCAGTTGATCCTGAAAAAGTTGCTACCATGAAGAAATTGAAAACATCAACAAACAAGACAGAGATACAGAGAATTTTAGGGATGGTCACATATCTTAACCAGTTTATAAAAAATATGTCAAAGCTGACAGAACCATTACAAAAGTTATTGAAAAAAGACGTAGAATTTGAATGGAGTCATGAGCAAGACGATGCTTTTTCGAAAATTAAACAACAATTAACGACTGCTCCTGTTTTAAAATTTTATGATGTCAACAAACAAGTGACATTATCTGTAGATGCATGATCGAATAGTGTTGGTGCTGTACTTATTCAAGAAAATCAACCAGTCGCATATGCAACTAAAGCATTCACGAATATTCAAGAAGCCTATCCCCAGAGAGAAAAAAAAGCTTATGCAATTAAATTCGCATGTGATAAGTTTCATGAGTATATTTACGGAAAACAGCTAATTATAGAGACTGACCATAAGCCTCTAGAAGTGATATTTAAGAAGCCTATACAAGCAGCACCTCCAAGACTTAAAATAATACTTTTTTATACAACACAATATTCTCCAAAAGTCATCTACAAAAAAGGTAATGACATACCGGTTGCTGACATCCTTAGTCGTGATTGCCAACAACAACCTGTCACAGACGAAGAAGAACTTCAGGTACAAATCGTGTTATCTATATCTAGAATTGCTGGAGAAGAATTTGTTTCAGTAGCATAACATGATAATGAGTTCTAAACACTGATAAACTATATTCAAAATAGATTTACCGTCGAAAAACATGATCTTCCGGAATTAGTGCAACATTATTTTAATTTTCGAGAAGAACTTGCCTTTTACAATCGTAGGTATGGTATTCAAAGGACATGAATTATTCTCAAGTAAATAAAATATTGAAAAATTTACAGCATTTATGCATTGAAAGTTGCTTACGTCGAGCTAGAAAGCATCTGTATTAGAAAGGACAAACAATCAACAGTATTTCATACATAAAAAAATGTGTTGTTTGTGAATGAACTTAAAAAGCAAACACACAATTAACAGTTCTTAATAAAGAAGTACCAGAGTTACCTTGGCAAATTGTTGCCTCATATATATTTCATTTCAAAGGACACGAATATATCTGTATTATAGACAGCTGCTATTCAGGTTACGTTGATTTTAAGCTAATTAATAGTTCTACGTCAAAGCAAGTCATCGAAGAGTTGGAAGAATGGTTTTCTACACATGGTACCCCAGAGAAATTACAAAATGACAATGGCTCCTCTTTGTCATCAAACGAATTCAAAGAATTCAAAAATCTATGAAGCTTTGAACATCAGACAAGTAGCCCTCACCATAGCATATGAAATGGTGTTGCAGAAAAAGGTGTGAGCATAGCGAAAAATATTCTAAGAAAATGTAATATTGATCAAAGTGACATACAGCTAGCACTTTCAAATTATAGAAATAAACCCAGAACTAACTTAGGTTCTCCTAATCAACGTTTATATAGCAGAATGACCAAATCAACTATCCCTATATCGAAGAATAATCTTATAGACCGAAAAAGCTATGACATCATAAACGTAGCCGCTGACAGTACTGAGGGAAAACAAATATTTGTTTACGTTCATTTTACGTTTGTAATATGCTTAAACATGGCTATTGTTAATTTGTCGAGCATTGCGGATCAGTTTTGTAATGAAATTAGAGTGTTAAAGAAATGTAGAGACAGTTTAAACAGTGGATATGTCGTAGATATAGAGTATTATGATGGAAGTTTAGGAGCGAAGCAATAATACATAATTACTTGATAGTCACTGCAGTGTCACTTTATAAATGAAAAAACGAAACAACTTCTAAAATATTACAACGGTCAAGACAAGACATAAGTTAAATAATTGATTTGTTTTCCCTCAGTAACTGTCAGCGGCCATGTTTTGACGTCACACTTTTTCGGTCTATACCTAAAATAATCACCAAAGTTTCCAATGAATTAAGAAGACAAAGAAAGAAACAAATATTATACAGTAATGCTAACAAAAAAAGTTAAAAAAATAAAGTGAAAGTAGGTGACAGAATAATATTTAAAACTGCTCACAGATAATGGGAAGTAGGACAAGTTCAAGCAAAGGCAGAAGAAAATTCAAGATCTGTTATTATAAGAAGTGATGAGGAAAGTTTTATAGACGAAATACAGAAGTATTACATAAAACGGAATCAAACATGACTAAAGAAAAAGAAGTTGTAGTTCTACCTAATCTTGAAATAACTCACATGTCATAAAATCTCGTAATTTCTACTTTGAATAATAAATAACATTTTCCTACGACCACATAGGAAAACAACACATATCGCACTTTCTACTCCCATGGAAAATGACCTTAATTTTCACGCGTGCGGAAAGTAGTTTCCACACGGCTGTCAATAATCCGTCAAATCCGTGATTCCTGTAAGATTTACAGATTTAATTATTAATTGCTCTTCCTTATTGATAGAGTAGCGGCGGGTAATATGAAATACACCGGCTAATATGGAATACCATATAATTGGCTAAACTTATGATGTCATCTACAAGGCGGTAGCAAAAATATGCTCATCGTAAGTGCAGATTTATACACAAACACGCGCGTAACTCTGTAATCGTTCGTTAAATAGTTATTCGTCAACACCTGTTTTTCAGTCATGCAGAATTTTTGTGGAGTTCCGTGAAAATTTAGTTTATTATCATTTAGTTGGTGATTTTTGTTCATATTCTCATCAGAGAGCAAGTAAGTACTGTAGATTAATATAAGATGTAGTTATTGCGGGTCTATACTCGTCTAGACATCTTTAAAAAATCCTAACCTCAACACAACTAAGTGCGGCTAATATGGAATACTATTCCATATTACCCGCAAAAGTTTGCCCCATAAAAGTGCCATCTAAGAATTAATTTCTATTGTTTCAGTCTTATTCGAGCACCAGGGTATCAATAATGCCTAAAACTACGGTCGTGGATAAAAAACGCAAAAAGTGGAATGAAGAAAATATGAGGAAAGCAGTGATAGTAGTCAGGTCTAAACAAATGGGTTATTTGAAGGCTTGTCAAACATATAATGTTCCTCGAGCTACACTTTTCAGGTTGTGCAAAAAGAACATGAAGCCTGAAGTTGTGTGCCGTACCAAATTAGGCCGTAAGCCCGTTTTACCTGATTTTTTGGAAAAAGAATTAGTTAAGCACTGTCTAGAGATGGAGAAATCATTCTTTGGCTTGACGCGTCGCGATGATTGTAATGTTGCTTTTCAATTAGCAAGAAAAAACAATATTCCTCATCCATTTTCATTACTAAGAAAATCAGCTGGCAAGGATTGGCTTCATCACTTCAGAATGAGGCATAAAAATGTTTTAAGTCTGAGAAGACCTACTGGAACTTCGTACGCTCGCGCCTTAGGATTTAATAAAGAAAATGTAGACACATTTTTCGACCTGTTAGAGACCCTAATGGAGACGCATAATTATTCGGCAAGCCAAGTTTATAACGTGGATGAAACTGGTTTAACCATTGTTCAATCAAGAAATCCAGAAGTTTTTTCTCTAAGGGGCAAAAGGCAAGTTGGGTCAATGACGTCAGCCGAACGAGGTTCACTTATAACCTCAGTCCTTTGCATTAGCGCAAGTGGCAATTTTGTACCCCCCCTTCTGATTTTTCCCAGAAAAAATGCAAGTGAACTTCTAAAGAAGGGTGCCCCGCCAGGAACCATTTTTTCCTTTCATCCGTCAGGCTGGATTCAGATAGATATCTTCACACAATGGTTCAAAAATTTTCTAAAACATGTTACACCGAGTGCAGAAAATCCCATTCTACTGATTCTAGATGGTCACCATACTCACACTAAGAACTTAGACGTTATTTTGGATGCCAGAGAAAACCATGTGACTTTACTTTGCCTACCGCCACATACAACTCATAAGATGCAGCCATTAGATAAAACTGTTATGGGAGCATTAAAGACATATTACAGTGAGGAAGTAAGGCTATTTTTAAGAACAAATAATCGGCCTGTCAATCATTTTGATTTAAGCGAACTTTTTGGTAACGCGTATCTGAAAATCCAAAGTGGTGAAAGATGTGTTAACGGATTTCGTCAAACTGGATTGTTTCCAGTTAACCGGAACGTATTCACCAAAGAAGACTTTATTCAGGAGGCACAAAGAAATGAGGTCCAAGTACACTCAGAAGATGATGTGCTCCGGGAGAAACCTCAACCAGAAAACACGGCTCAAAATGCAACCATAGTTTTACCACAGGATATAATTCCCAAGCCAACGTTGAGGAAGAAAGAAGACACGAGAGGTCGGAAAGCAGGTCAAGCCAAAGTTTTGACGTCGACCCCAAACAAAGAAGAGTTGGAGCAGTCAATAGAAATAGCGTCAGTTAAAGAAAGGGATAAAGTTAAAAGAAAAATAGAAATAACTAACAAAAACAAAGAGCATAAAAAATTTAAACTTGCAGATGCAGAGGTAGCTGGACCAAGTGGCGTACCAAAAAAGAAATTTCAAAAAAAGGCAATACAGAAATCAAAAGAAGGTAAATATTCATCAGAAGATTCCAACAGTTCTGCATCTTTACATGACTCATCATCCAACGACGATGAAGAATTTCCTGTTTATGATCGTCCATCTGAAGAGGCTGAGTGTTAGTTTTGTTCGGGATTATATTCGGCTGATACAAGGGGAGAAATCTGGATTCAGTGCGCAAGATGTGAACTTTGGGCTTATGAGTTATGCGCCGACACGCCAAAGGATGTTTACATTTGTGATTTTTGTCGCTAAAGTTTCCCTATAAGCATATATTTTTTAGTTCAATTAGTGTTTCATATTACCCCATAGTGGTATTTCATATTACCCGACCATTTTTTTGTAATGTCAGAATGTACTTATTTTATTTAACCTTATATTTTTTTTAATTCATAAAGTTTTAGAAATTCCAGACTTTTATTTGCTTAGATGGATAGTTATCACAATATTTAATGACTTTTCTAATGCACTGTACTGCACCTAGAAGAATTTATCACTATAATAGAAAACAGTATTCCATATTACCCTCCGCTACTCTATTATTTACATAAAAACTGAGCTAAAAACTAATTATTTATAAAAAATAAAGGAAAGCCAAAAATTGTTGAGGCCGAGGATCGAAACTACAACCTTCCGGTCATCATACCATAGAGCTACTTCAGATTTGAATTATCGTTATCAGAGATATGTACTTATATCGCGTAAATCAATTTACATTAATCTAATTATGATATTTCTTATATTTTCATTTTATTAAAACAAATTTAACTATTTTTAAAGTTCAAGTAATTAAAGGATAGCAACGAAATCCTAAAACTGTTCATTCATTATTGTAACAATAATCAATTCAGTTTTAATTTTTATGGTTCCAAATAATTCAAACATATACATACTGTCACAAATAACAGGCGAGATTAGTAAGGCAACTCAATATACACGATCTGATATTTAAATATTGTTTAATAAAATGGGTGGTCGTAGGAAAAATATTGTACATTACTTGTGCGAAAGTGTCACTTTCCGCACTCGTAATGTAGTATACTATACAGTCCAGAATGTAATGCCACAAAAATAAATAACAATTAGAGAACCCGTGCTGCTCCGCAGCATTAGGATAGACTATGTATGAGGGGGTGTAATTATTACATAAAATCATTTTTCGTACTTCCGGGCCTAAAGTGACAACTTCACTCCCTTGTGACAGGTACTAAAGTGTCACATTTAATCCCTCCGGGATTAAATATTGACGAAACTCCCGGAACGATTAAATCACAAACAAACGAATTTAAGGGATATTTTATTGAAAAATATAATTAATTAGAATGGTAATTAACGTTAATATTCAAATTAATATTGTGACAGTTCGTCATATTGACCAGTCTTTCCTGGGTTAATGCAGCAGGTAACTGACGAGTAACAGATAGGTCCTTTTCATATTGAACTGGTGTTTGTTTCGAAGATCCTGCGGAAACAGGAAGCGAGAATGAGGACTGTGGCATAACTATAGTGGACGAATCGGCGACTTGACCAAATATTTTATCTGAAATTTTTTGTTTATTTTTAATAGACGATTCAATATATCCCTCGGCCACGTTGGAGGATTTCCATCCTCCATGTCTCTTCAGCACGTCTATTGTTGCTCCCGAATCAGCTAACAAAGACGCAGATGTGCGTCTAAAACAATGTCCCGTATAAGACGTCGCATTTTCTAATTTCAAGAAAGCTGCTATTTGCCGTGGAAATGTACCAAACATGTTTTTTCCTACTACTCGCGTAGTACATTCTTTGTTGATGTATTGAACAAAAAATTTTGAATGAGTTGTCCCTGTCTTTCGCAATGCCACATATTTCCGAAATATCGCCACAAAACTGATGGCATTATTTTCTGAATTTTTGATCACAAAATTTCGGTCAATTTTACTTTTGGTGTTTCTAATCGCAATTAGGAAGGAATCGCCCAAATCTCTCACATCGTCGATTTCTAAATCAACCAACTCTTTTCCACGACAAGCTCCCGCAACGCCCAAAATAAGTGCAACCTACAAAAAAATTGATTTCTTAAAATTTCTGAATATAAACAAATTTCCAAATTTACCTTAAGCATTAAATATTTATCATCCGGAGCCTCCCGTAAGAACTGATCTACCTGCTCAGACGTGAGAATTCTTGACTTCTTTGGCTTAAATCCCTCATTTCTTCTCTTCAAAAAAGCTAATAATTTTGGAAATTTACTTATATCAATATCTTCTCTAATGTTAATAACCGATTTCAGCATTGAGTAATGTGCCCAGAGAGTTGAGGCACAAACCGCTTTTGATTTATCATCGAAGTAGACTAACAGCGCATTTTCAGTAGGTTGTCTCACATTTTTTAAGCGGCACCACTTTTTAAAAGTATCGTACTGCTGCTCGTATAGTTTTCTAGATTTCGGTGGTAACAATTCTTCACCTACTTCGGCTGCTCTTTTATCAATATCAGATACACCTTCTTCACTCATGATACCAATAATTATCAATAACAATGTTTCTTTACAATGACACTAGTAATGACAATGTTTCTAAATTATAACTGTCACAACGCAATGTTACTATGGTAACTTATTTTAAAGACAGTTTATTAAATGAGTTGAAGAGAGAAAAAACTGATTGAAATTATTGAAATAATTAATAAAATCATACCGGAAGTACGAAAAGTATCGTATATACCTTGCGACTGAAGTACATTTAATCCTTCAGGTAAATTATGGCCCTCCCTGCGGTCGGGCCATAAACTTTACCTTCAGGATTAAATGTACTACTTCAGTCCCGCGGAATATAATATACTATTACAGTACTTCCTTCCAGACAATATTAGCTGTGTGTCGGCCGTAGTATTTGGAAAAAATTGAAAGTATAGTTGATTGTGCACACATAACTTTCCTCAAACTCAACTAATTTAATTAGTTAATACCTCAAAAGAAAGGTCTTGATCCACTGAGTGTTCTTAGTCTTGTGTCAACAGCCCACGTTAATTAGAACTCTAGTTATAGAGGTTTGAGTGAAGGAAAATCTTGAAAAAATTGAGTGTGAAGTTGATTGTGCACGAATAACTTTCCTCAAACTCAACGAATTTAAGCAGTTAATAGCTCAAAAGAATAGAGCTTGATCTATTGAGTATTCTGACAGTGAAATAATCAAGATCCATTCATTAGAAGAGGAGCTATGAGAATTCGAATTGCTTGAGTGAATGTGTCCCATAAGAAATGTACAGGGAAGAATCGCGTTCGATTATAACTTGAGTAAGGTAGGAGTTGAGTAAATTTCAATGATTGATGACATATCTGTGTCTAAATACCTATCATTAAAAAAATGGAGGAAATCGGTCAGATAGAACGGTCTGACTCCAGTTTTCATAATTTTTTTTCAATATATGAGATAACAAACGAATTATGTTACTCAAGTGAATGTTAAAAAAGAGTTGAAATTAATGAAATTCCTGAAAGATAAAAGACAAAATTTGGATTATGATAAAGAATTATATAGCTACTGATTAAATTTTTTCCTATGAATCCATAAAAAATTCTATGATTACGAAAATATGTTATATATCGATTCCTTTCTCACATCATTCTTCAAAAAAAGGACACGTCTGAATTAGTTACTGTTAGCTCTAAGAACAATGGACTGTAGTTGTAGTTAATTATGCAATTAGCGAATCGACAACATATACAATAAACTCCAATTTAAATGTACTTACCAAAGATGCCGGTGTCTGCAGTTTACTATGAGTTTTCACAATCGATCGTTTAACTTATAGTGGAAAGTCCTGGCCTTTGTGACACTAACTAAAGTTCACTACAATGTCTATATTTGCGAATAGAAGAGTAAAACAAAATAAAAGAACTTAACACACGTCGCGGTTTTTAACTGCTTTTCAGCGGTTTAGCAATGAGAGAATTAAAGAGTTATTTTAGAACGAACTGTTCCTCAGCGTTAATGGCCAGAATTAAAAACTAATCCTTTATCAAAATGTACAAAGATCTGTATTGAAATGTAATGAAAATAATCCATGAGCGGAGCGCCGAATTTTATGGTACATAAGAGGGTGGCGCGAACAGTTACCATACTTGAATTCTTTCATTTTATATTTGTAGACAATGTACATGGTTAAAGTTGGAGTAAACATTTTTTTCTAAATTACCTTAAAAAATTTGAAGTGACTACCTCTATACAAGGAAAAGACTGAAATTGGTGAAAATTGAAATAGGAGTGTTCATACTATTAAAAAAAAAATACATCAGCTCCCCATCGATAATGCTCACCGAGTTGTAAAACATCAAAGTTGAACTTTAAAAAAATCCGATTCCAAAGGGTCCATATGGATTGATAATTCCAAAAGAAAATGTTCATTCCGATTTCGATAAAATTCTGCATAGGTGGTTTTGATACGAGGATTCCAATATATTTGTCAGTTGTTCGTAAAAAAATTATTTCGGGTGGAAAATTGTGAAAAATTTATGAAAATAGGATTTTCCGGAAAACTTCACATTAGATTTCGCTCATTGACGAAATTAGTTTCAGTTTTTATGGTCTGAATATACTTATAAAATTTCATTAAACTCGGTCGCGTTTTTGAGTTATCGTGTTGACAGACCGACCGACATTTTTCAAAAATAGGTTTTTTTGAAACATATGAAGCGTGTAGATCCACTCGAATCTCGAAACGTCAAAATCACTCCACTAGGGAAAGAGGGGTATATTCGTTATTGTTGTGTTTAAGTAGTGAAACTTATGACAAATGAAAAGTTATCTGAATAAGATTTCAGGACCTCATAATACAATATATTATCTACACTTTTTTGTAATAACACAAATATTTCAGTTATCATTCTAATATATAAAATAGGTAACAAAAAACTGACAGAAATTATAGACCTATTTCATTAATCACCCACTTATCAAAAATATTTGAGAAAATTCTAAAAAACAGACTACAAAATTTTATAAATGAATATATCATACTTTCCGAAAGACAATATGGTTTTCGAGAAAAAACGTCCACTCAAGATGCTATTCTGACCCTTACTGAAAAAATATATAACTCTTTAAACAACAACAAACCCTGTCTATGTGTTTTCATTGATTCTTCGAAAGCATTTGATACTGTTAGCCACGAGTTGCTCTTTCAGTCACTGGAGGACATCGGTATCAGAAATACTTGCTTAGATTTATTCAAAAGTTATGTTACGAATAGGTATCAGACAGTCCGAATAAACGGTGTCGACAGTAAATCGTTAGTCGTACAATGTGGAGTGCCCCAAGGTACGGTCCTCGGACCCTTACTTTTCAACATCTACATGAATGAATTGTTTTCTGTGAAAAGCAGAGGTAACATTATCGGTTTCGCAGACGATACCGCGATTTTCTACGAGGCGGATACCTGGACAGAACTAAAAGAAATAGTAGAAACAGACTTTATTATCATTAAAAAATGGCTTGCAAGTAGGTTGCTATCTATAAACTTCCAAAAAACCAACTTCCTACCTTTCAGTTGTAATAAAACAAATCTTCCTCACTTTACTCAGCTCAACATCCTCGATGGTAAAAACAATCTTACAATTACAGCCGAAAGTAACATAAAGTACTTAGGAGTCATAATAGATTGGCACATGAAATGGGACATACACATCAACTACGTAGCCAAAAAACTACAATGTATCCTTTATAAATTAAGATACATGAAAAAATCCTTCCTGTTCATCATTTGCTTACACTATATCATGCACTCGTTGGAAGTCACTTTAGATACGGTTTATTAGCATGGGGAGGTGTACTAAAATCCCACATCCGACCCCTTGAAGTTCTACAACGACGATTCCTGAAAATTATTCCAAGTAAAAACTCAAGATATCCAAGTCATCTACTATTCCAAGTAAAAACTCAAGATATCCAAGTCATCTACTATTCCAAGAATCAGAGGTACTCGACCTTAAACAACTCTATTACTACAATGTCAACATGAAGTACTATACAACAAAATACTCGTCAAACTTACCAAAACAAACCTATAACACTAGACAATGAAATAACTATGTAATACCACAAATAACAAAATCACTGCTGAAAACTAGTTTTTCTTACAACGCTCCCAAAATGTTGAATTCTTTACCTGGAACAATTCGCGCTATACCCAACTCATTCCAATTCAAAAAACAGCTGGAAATGTTCATGAAGAGATCTAAAGTTAGAGTCTTTTGAGAATGATTGTTTTAACCAATCAATATTGACCAAGAAACTTCCTCGTTATATTTCGTATACATTTTTTATCTCAATCCCATTCCATGTGTGTTAAATATGAATACACTTCAAGAAATATTGTTATCTTATTACATTTTTACATTTTATATATATTTAATCATTCACACTTTTACCCATATCAAAATTGTTGTTGTAATCGGCTAACATTCCAATTTATCTGTAGTATTATATGTCCTCTGTGTGTTAAATGAATACGCCTCAAGTAATATTGTTATTTTATTACATTTTCACATTTTATATATATTTTATGTTTCACACTTTTACCCATATCAAAATTGTTGTTGTAACCGACTAACATTCCAATTTATCTGTAGTATTATACGTCCTAAAATGGTAAATAAATATTATTTTTATAACATTTTATTTTGTGATACTTAGCACTGTAGTTCGATCATGTTGTTTAAAGTTTATAACATTATTGTATTGACTTCACTCCAATGGATTATATGCATACTTCTACTGTATTTAGGGCTAATTATAATTTAAAATTCCTTGTGTCGTTGATTCAGTTTTATACATATAATTTATAGTGTTTTTATTTATATTGAATTCAAATAGTTAATAACTAATATTGTTGTATGTGACCATTGTATATGATTAAATCGTATTTTTTGCGAAGCAAGTGTAATAACACTTATCGCCAACCTAATTTATTCACTTCATGTAATGTTCTTGTAAAACCATCCTTTTGAATAAAGTAACTATTAAGTGTTATTTAAACTTTCATATTCATATTGATGAATGTACCCCACCCATGGGGTAAATTCATCTATGACGAGGGGTAGATTAGTCTAATATCAAATAAGTACTGAGGAAATAATATAATACGCTTATTGTAACCTCAGATTAACAAATAAACTATATATGTTGGTTTTGACTTTTTCCTGTCCCAAACATTGAGTCACATTCGGGACACTTCCACTGCTTTGCCATATTTACAAATCCTGTTTAGTTGCGGGAAAAAAGACATTAGAAGTTTAAATAAAAATTTGTTAAAAAGTTATGCAAATAAAAAAAGTCATACTAATTTCTACATTTGAGTCGCTGCTTTTAAAATTAATTAATAATACTGGAATTTTAGTTAATAAAGGCATATTCTTATATAAATTTTAAACAAGAATGATTATAACTAAAAATTGCAACATTGCTCAAAATTTCAGTACCTGTTAATGTGTCAATAGTAATATATTTAGTAGTTTTGTCCTTGTTTAATTACCATATAAGAAGAGATGCAAATATCGTCAGACTGTGATCGACGATCCTTTCGAATAGGTCGTAGTATTGTAGTAAATAATGTCAAACGTGGTTTGTTTATACGAGCGCCATTACGACTAGAGAGTGAACATTTAGTTCTTTCGTTTTGATGTGTTTTTCAAAACTTTTAGAGACAAGATAAACTTTAAAATTATTTAATTTAATGTTTTTGGATTATCATGGTTCGTCGGTGCCAAGTTTGTCAGAAAAGCCGAAGTTACCAAAGCCATGTAGCTACAATACCATCCCCCCTTTTTGTAATTCATTCATTACTTCACTACTGGCGTTTAGAATTGTTGGGCGCAAAAATAAACGTGTTTATGAATGAATAGCCCTTTCTATGTTTATTATTACTGTAAGAGTGTAACCACAAACCAAATTTATTGTAATTTATTGTGTTTCTTCTAATTGTGAGCATTTGGTGTACCATGGGGCACCGATGATGATTTGTCAATAAACTGAAAGCGTTTTGCTCACATTAAACACCTATACCAAAATACTAAATGGTTTCCTTTCTATCATTAAATAAAATTTTGATGTTTGATAATAGAAATCGAATATGTGTGTGGATCTGATTTATTGTGTAGTAAATATTTTTGGATGAGACTTCCATGATTAGGAATAACTGCCATTAATAATACTCTCAGAACTCAGAACGAGTCGATAAAAAAGTTTCCTGCTTGTTTGACTGATGTTGTTTGTTAACAAATGTGATCTTTAGAAACTTTTAAGTGACTGGAAATTACTAGAAATCGATACTGAAGATAGGAAATATTTACGATTAGATGAATTATTATACAGAGTAGTACAGAACCAGAAGCGTAGCGTGCCTTGGCGGGGCCCCGTATAAAAATTTATTTGGGGGCCCTCAGGAAGGGTAAAGAATTCTCACAAAAGAAAAAAAATGTTTGCATCAAATTAAAAGAAATATTTATTCATCATAATTATCTATCTGTCATTTTTTTCAAAATTTTTAATTTTTACAAACAATTCAAATCAAATATACACCCTCCTTGCCTTTTTTTTGGCAAACTGATTTATTAAATCATTTATAGCTAATGATGACTTTAGTTTTTCTAAAGTTCCTCCGTCTATGGACAATAGTGACAGGTCTGACAGGCGTTCCTGCTCCATTGAAGTTCTTAGGTAATTTTTGATCAGTTTTAATTTTGAAAAACTTTTTTCAGCAGTTGCGGTTGTAACTGGAAGGGTCAAGAATAAAAAGCATGCTGTTATTACCTCCGGAAAACTGGATGCAAGACTATTGAATTTTATCAGCAATAATTCAATGAGTTCCTTAATGGAATGAATGTTTTGAAATTCAGATTTTAAGCATGTTTTTAGAGCCTTTAATTGGTCATAAAGATTAACTGAGATGTCTTTACTGTATTTATCCGACAGTTTTCCGGAAGCGTTTAATAACTCTTCGTTTGAAGAAGACAGGAGTTTCTCCGGTTGTAATATTTCGAACATATTACTCAGGTTGCAAAGGCTCTGAAATCTTTGTTTGGTTTGAGAAATTAATATATCTAAACAGCAATAGTAGACATTGACTTTGAAATAGGATTCGGGGTCTGAAATTCTCTCATCTTGTGACAACTCATCAAAAAAACGTTTCGTTATCTTTCGCCTTTTGTTTTTAAAAACCGTTGTCACCCTCCACTCTTTTGCTAAATCATTGGACTCATTTAGCAAACTATTGAATGAATTTTGATTTCTTAATTCGCACAGTCTATTCAAAAGATTACTTAATAAAATACTAGTGTTTTGTAAGTCGTTATTTTCATGCTGTAAAGCTTTAGAAACAGGATTAATGATTTCAAATAGTGAAGAAAATAATGTGACAAGCACTAAGAAATAATAACTCTCTAAAATGTTAATTATATTTTTACATTTTTCACGTTCATCTTTTTTTTTGAAAATCAAATTTAGTTGGTACAACGTTTTCATAATTAATAAATAATTTTTATTTACCGCTAATAAAGCGTCGTTCCTTGAAGACCATCTGGTAGGACATACCTTTTTAAGGGTAATTAAATATTTTTCAGATGAATCGTCACTTAACATTGCCCAGCGTTGTATACTGTTGCCAAAAAAGTATATATTTTTTCTAAATTATCAAAAAAACTCGACACTTCACGATCTTGTTTCGCAGCATCGTTTAAAACTAAATTTAATGCGTGCGCAGCACAATGAACATAATCGGCATTCGGAGCATGCTCTCTTATTAGGGTTTGTAATCCTCCATAAACACCCGACATAACATTTGCTCTATCGTAACTCTGTCCTCTGCATTTAGTCAAATCAATTCCATATTCTTCAATCGCATTTAAAATTTCAATTTTAAGTCCTTCAGCTCTTCAATGGGATATTGCTATAAACCCCAAAAAGGACTCACAGATTTTTAATTCTTTAGGCACATTATCATCATTCTCTGTAATCGAGATGTATCGAAAAACTACAGAAAGTTAGTCAATTTTTGATAAGTCTTGTGTTGTATCTAGAATTATTGTCAGAAATGCAACTTTTTTAATTTCTGAGATAATATTGTTCCTAACTGCGGTACCAAGCAAATTAATAATTTCATTTTGAATCGTAGGGCATAAATAATTTATTTTGCCTTTTGGTTTTAGAAGAAGTTCTTTCAAAGTTGCATCATAATTAGATAGCAAACGTAAAATTGGCATAAAATTTCCAGAATCAGAATCATGGCCTCTTAAAGGTAAATTACAAGATGCTAAAGTAATTATAACATTAATTATACGATGCAAACATCTCTCCAGAATGTAATTTTACTATTGATTTCACTTTGCAAAAGATTATCAATAGTATTTCCTTGTAACCAATTATTATAAGATAGGGATGTATTAATATGCAGCTGTGACTTTTCATGGTCAAGTATAGTTTGCGTAAAATTGCTTCTAATGGAAACACCGTTAACCCATGCAGAGGAGTACGATTTGCTTTGACGATCTGCTAATAACCAACAGAAGTGGCAATACGGTTTGTTTGAAACATTAGAATAACATAACCATGGTCTTGGAATTTTTATGCCTGCCTCATTGATATATGAATAATAATAGACCGAAAAAGGTCGGTTACTTTCTGAATCTTTTGGAAACGGTCCTTGTGGCTTAAATGGTCCCAATTTAAATATTATTTTTCGTTCGCATTCAGTTGGACTGTCACCAAAATTTCCTCTATCTGATGAAACTATATTACAATCTTCAGATATCGCAGAATCGTCGATTTGGGTTTCTTCTATTTCCGGATGGACATCTGATGAAGAACGTGCTTCAGAAGAATCTGAAAATATAATTGGTAAAAAATAAAATCGAATGTTTTGATAAATTTCAAAAATATATGTTAAATAAATTACCTAAGGTTATGGTTAGAGAGTGTTTAGACATACGCAGACTCTACGCGGGTTGTGTAGTACTGATAAATGGGTTGGGTAGTACTTACCTTTGCAATCTAAATCACTCACAGGAGCTGGTGTCTGAAAAAATGAAGAAATTTTGGGCATTTTTTTATAACCTCATCCCTTTTCTGTTTACTTTTTCTTTTGGTAGCTCCGCTGGGATAATCTCTTTTCCTTTCACTCATTGTTTTTTACAAATCGCTACTAATACTACTAAGCCAGAAGAACAATTGTTATTATTCTTTTACAATGTAATGCCCAAGTAAATAAAACGCGTTAATAAATATTGCTCTCCGTATATCATCGTATCATATGTACATCGATTATTGTGGGATTCCCCTGTTGGGGTGAATGACTTAAACGGGGAAATCCCGCAGCCCGCGATAACCGATGTAGAGTGTTGCCAACTTTTGACCGCACGCTTTACGCGGAGAGAAAAGAATTGCTTCTTTTGACTTTCGTCATTTCTGAAAAGAAAATTGGGAAATTTTATTAATTTTTGCTTACGCACGTTGGGGGCCCCGTATAATTGATACGGTAGATACGGCGGTAGCTACGCCCCTGTACAGAACTAAAAAAGATTGTGACATGTTTAGAATTCTGTTTTTTTATTTTGTTAAGTAAATAATTCAAATTTGGGCTCTACTCGTCATTAAATTCAGGATATAGGGTTTATATTTGACGGTGGGTTTTCTTTTTATTTTATGTTGACATATAAACATATATAAAATAATAACTGCAATAAGTTTTTGATGTATTTATATTTAGCTAAAAAATATTGGTAAAAATATAATAATTTGTTTAAAATCTAAGTATTTGAGTAGTGATAATTTGCCACTTAAAATATTGAATTTTTAAACAACTAATTCCGATTTGATGTTAAACAACGACTTAGAGAAGGGATTCAGATTAACGCATGACAAACTTCGCAATTTACCAATTGATGCTTAACTCCTTCTTCGCCAAGATCCTAAGTGTTTAATTTTATAATGATTGTTTCTCTCTCTACTTTGTGAAATTCATCCGTGACAAATGAAATGAAATTAATCTCGGTTGAAAGCTTTTGTCACCCGAATTTACTAATAGCAAAGTTTTGTTTTGTAAATGAATTAATCCATCAGAAAAACATTATCCGATTATTGAATCCTAGCGTAAATACTTAAGTTGTCTGATTCTTTTCCACCAAAAAAATAAATATTGTTATGGTTTAATTTCTTTTACGGCGACAATTTAGAGACCCCCTATATATTTATTAACAAAAGAAATTGAAATATGTCACTGTTTCATATTTTTTTTCATTGAATTTATACTTATAAATTTGAAAGGATAAATTCAATGAAAACTCTACCCAAATGAATTATAAAGGTGGTAAAGAGCAAATAAATTTTACTGATATAATTATTATCAATCCAATGATTAATAATGAAAATGTCAATTATGATTTGTAAAAAATGATTAGATAAGAAAATTTATAAAAAAAGATAGTGCGCGAAGTTCTTTACTTAATCTCTAAATGAAATAAGATGTTTAGCTAGTTGGAAAAAGAAATTATGGCTGGTTACTATGAAAAATAAATAGAAGGGATGACAGATTAATTTTTGAAGGATTGAGGTGAAAGTACGGTATCCGCCAAAATAAACAGTACCGAAACAGGGAGTGCTGTGGAGTTTTTTATGTAATATGGATTTGTCATATTTGACTTAATTGTCATTAGTTGATATATTAATAGTACGCTGCAGTTAAATTTGATTTAAAAATGGATCTAACAATGGAAGAAAAAGTTTTTTTGGTAGAGCATTATTTGCGTTCATACGGAAAAGGTCGTAATGATGGTCCAAGCTTAGAACAGGTGTCAATAAAATATCAACGAAAATTTAATAAAGCAGCTCCTAGTAAAAGTGTGATGTTAGCTGTTGTTGAAAAATTTCTTCGCACTGGTAGTGTATTGTGTCAACGTAAAGGTCCTTCAGGTCGTCGAAAAACAGTATGCACTAACGAAAATGAAGGACGTGTTTTTAACCAAGTTGTGCAATCACCTCAAAGAAGTCTTGTGAGAACTGCATGTAAACTCAACATTAGTGAAACGTCTTTACGTCGCATGTTTACTGTGGTCGCATGTTGAGTTTAATTTACGAAGATCCCGAATTTTTGAAAAACATATGGTTTTCAGACGAGAGTCACTTTCATCTTAGCCGCTATATTAATCGACAAACAACCAGATTCCTTGGATTTGAACGTCCTGATGTCATTGTAGAGAAACCACTCCACAGTCTTCGAGTTACCGTTTGGTGCGCGGTATCTGGTCATGGAATGATTGGTCCTCTTTTCGTTGAAGATGATAATCAGAATCCACTTACTGTCAACCAAGAGCGTTATAGAGAGAAAATTATTATACCTTTTGTGAGAGATCTAAATAACTTTTGCCGTGCACGAAATCTACAGTTTCGCACACAATGGTTCCAACAAGATGGTGCAACGAGCCATACAGCTGTGCGCACCTTAGACTTACTCCGTCAGCATTTCGATAATAGAATAATTTCTTGGGGAACAGACTTCGAATATCCTTCTCATTCACCTGATCTACGCCACCTGACGCATACATTTGGGGCATAATGAAGGACAAAATATTTAACTCGGAAAATCCGCCGGCGAATATTGCCGAACTACGGGAAGAATACAAAATATTTTTCGGCAGTTACATCAACCACTTTTTATAAATATGTTTATTGACTTACAAAATCGATATGAAGCTTGTTTGCGTCGAAATGGTGAACATTTTGAACACTTACATTACAGAAATTAAAAAATAATTTTTATTTTTATTTTCGGTACTGTTTATTTTGGCGGATACTGTAATTATCCTGATAGAATATACAAAGAAGTTAAATTGTATAAAAGTAAATCTAAAACTGAGAAGAATACTTTGTAATTATTTAACAAGAAATATTATTGAAATTTATAAGGTTCAAATTAAGATATTGATGAATTACATTTTGGTAGAGAGAAAAATTATAGATTTGAGAGGAGTACTTGCCTTATTGTACGGCAAGACAATTAACTAACAGTGATATAAAATGATTGGAAATATATGAGAAAATAATGACGTTACAATAAGTATAAATTTGAATTACTTGGTCATTCGATTCATAACTAAAAGAAAGACGAAATAAGAATACTTACTGAATAGTCAATTGTGGTTACGAGCTGCAAGGTAAAGTTTTTACTTACATAAACTGTTTAAGCAATATTAGTATAACTTAAAAAACTATTAAACGTTAGATTTGATGTAAAAACAATAACTTCGTATTTGATCACTAATAGAAAAATTATACAAAGGATATTTGAAGAACTTTTATATTAGCAAACTAATAACAAATAATCACCACAATAATATCAACACATTTTACCTCTCGATTGTCAAAAGATTTATAATTTGTGCGATCATTATTATCGTGTAAAATATTTGAATTTGTTCAATAGTTTCAATTGTGTTCCAAAACATAACAATAATTTTGTTGATCACTTGAGAAATTATGATTCAATACTAAATAATTAAATAACTGCATTTTGTAAATACGTTAACATTGATGACAAATAAAACAAAATAACTAGAGAAAGAGATCTTTCTTATCGACATTAGTTGATTTTATATCGTGTTGCCATCTCTGTTTCTGTATTAGGTAATTAATTAATAGTTTGTAAAATTATTGGAGAATAATAACCAGTGTTTATTTTTTTATTTGCTAATTAAATTACAATATAAATTATTTCTGGAGTTTAAATTTATAAATTAAAAGACTTATCCTCAATCACCATAATTTCTTGTTTATGGTTAAGAGTTTCATTCTTATAGACTGGGTATAGCTGGCTTACATAATAACATCATATAGATAATAATTTCATTTGGCGTTCAACTAAATTTCAATTTTGAAAACATCAATATAATTATTTAATGAATTAGAATAATAAAATTTAATTATATAACATTCATCTAATAACATAAAAAATATTCATAATATAAGAATTGTCAAACCGACGTGGGTAAAGAAAATTAAATACTTTTTTTTATATTGTTACGAAACAGCACACTGGTATGGCCCTGAATCCGACTCTGTCTAAGCCATGTATGAAAGTTAAAATTATAGCGGATGCGCAGGAACTCCTTAGAACTGTTTACGATTGTGACTATCTTATCTAGACATTGTTTTTGTGACCAGACTTATCTAGAAAATGCCAGAGAGCCAATTGTTTTTATGTAAGCCGCAATATAGAATTATTTAGTAAAAAGGCACTAATATATAAAGGACCGAACATCGAGAGAAAGTTAGTTTTTAATTTGACATCGTGAGATAAACAGTAAATAAGTGAATATAAATTAGTGAAGTGTTTATATAAATTAGTTTAAGTGCATATACTGTGTGTATAATATAAATTAGTGAATAAATAAATTAAGTTAGTAGAAATTGACTGTCTCGACCCTTACTTCGTGGAATATGCTCATATTAGTGTTTTTAAATGAAACTCAAGGTCTCTAGTTAATTCCACAATATAATACAAGTTATTGAAAATTCTAAAAAATTGACAATTGTTTCGATAAATCAATATCATCGTCAGAATGACAGAAGTTACATTTCATTTTATAAAACTGATTTATCGAAACAATTGTCAATTTTTTAGAATTTTCAATAACTTGTATTATATTGTGGAATTAACTAGAGACCTTGAGTTTCATTTAAAAACACTAATAAGTTAGTAGACATAACGTGTGTGTATATATTTATCCCACCCGTTATAAAAACGTTTAAATAAATAAGAAAAACATTACATTGGTGTCAGAAGTGGGATAATATAAATAAATTGCTACGTAAAAATGGCCATGAGACTATGTAACCTGAAAGTGACGGAACTAAGAGCAGAATTGGAAAATCGTGAGATAGAAACGTCCGATAAGAAAAGTGAATTAGTAGAACGACTTAAAGTGGCACTCGAAAATGACGGCTTTGATCCAGAAACAGTTTTATTTAATGACGAGGCTTCCACCTTAATCTCGTCAATTCCTGCTAACATGGACGAGAATATTTCTGCTATGGAAGAGAACATGGACGAGAAGATTTATGCTATGAAGAACGATATTTCTGGCATGGAATAGAAGATTACTACGAATGTGAAAAACGATATTTCTGCTATGAAGAACGATATATCTGCCGATATCTTATTAATGACCAACGACATTGCTACTGACGTTGAAAATGAAATTTCGTCTTTAAAATCTGAAATCGAGAAAAAGATGTCAACGATGGAAGAGAAAATTGAGAATAAGATGACAACGATGGACGAGAAAATCAAGGAGTGAGAAAGAAAGATGACAGATATGAGAACTCAAGACACGCCAGCGGAAGAAAAGAAGACCGAGCAAACAAAACCTTGCAAGCCAGAAACACACAATAAGTTAGAAGAGATTGGTAGTTTTACCCGAGTCAAGGTCCCAACGTTCGATGGAAAAATGTCGTGGTAGCCGCTAGAGTGAATAATGGGTCCGATAGAGAGAAGGCAATGAACGCAACTGTCGCGCTTCCGGTAGATGCCTTAGCTGTACTACAGACGATATCAGTTGAAGAAACGGATGGCTTCGAGCAGCTCAAGAAGAGATTGGACATGCGATATAGCCACGAACATCTAGAGCACTTGTAGCAATCCCAGCTGAAGAACCGAAGGCAGAATTGTGATGAATCCCTTCAAGAGTATGAAGTGGATTTTGCCCGACTAGTTCGATTAGCTTATCCGTCAGCACCAGAGAACATGATGGAATGTCTGGACATCCAGGCCTTTATTGATGGCTTAAGTGACCCCGATATGCAGAGGACGCTTCGTTTAGCCCATCCGAAAATGTTAGTCGACGCATTGACATCTGCTCTTGATTATGGAGCAGCCACGATGGCTTCCGAATACAACAAAGGCGGGACCATCCTAGAAGAAGATGACGAGGACAGATTTAACCCGTTCGTCAGTATAAAAAAAGGTATGATGGCCAAGAAGCCGAGAAAGATCAGATGCTGTGAGTGTGTCAAGTTAGAGCATGCACGCAGTTCGTGTAAGCGTCCTACGACTCCTGCAAACCAAGAACCTCTTAAACGCAAAGCAGCCACGAAGAACTCGCGGTACAACAAAGGTAGGACCATGCAGGAAGAAGATGACGATGACAAATTTGACCAGGTCGTCAACTCGTTAAAAGGTATGGTAGACAAGAAGCCGAGGAAGGTCAAATGCCGGAAGTGTGGCGAGTTAGAGCACGTACGCGGTCCGTCTAAGCGCCCCAAGACTCTTGTAACCCAAGAACTACAGTCACAGGGGAAATCAGACAGGTCTAAACATCCAGCTGATGTGAATAACCGAATAGCCAACTCTTTGCCTGGGCGGTCATGCTCTATAGACTATTCACAATGCAACAAGTCGAAATCTAAGGATGTTGCAGTTTCAAGAATTACAGTAGTCAATGAAGAATGGTCACCCACCAGGATCAGAGAAGATCAGAAGAATGATCCTCACCTGAAGATTATCCGGCAATGGAAGGAACAAAATCTGTGACCTACCTGGCAAGAAGTGTCAAGACTTTCACCGAAAATCAAGACGTATTGGTCTCAGTGGGACTCACTTGTCCTGGAAGAAGAGCTGTTGAAAAGAGTACTTGAAAGCGATGATGGTTCCGAGATGAGGATACAGCTAGTTATCCCGAGAACAAGAGTAGCTGAGGTACTGAAGAAAGTACACGAAATTTCATCGGGAGGTCATCTGGGAGTGAAGAAAACCCTTCAGCGAGTCCGTGAAAGGTTTTATTGGATGAACAGCTCCGACGATGTAAAGGACAGATGTAAGAAATGTACGACTTTTGCTACGAGTAATGGACCACATCGCAAGAGAAAGGCAACCATTAAACAGTAAAATGTTAGAAGTCCTTTCGAAAGGATTGCTTTAGATATCGCTGGACCATTTCCGACGACAGAAAATGGTGGCAAATACATACTGGTTGTAATGGATTATTTCACAAAGTGGGTGGAAATTTACGCTATCCCGAACCAAGAGGCCACAACTGTCGAGGATGTATTGGTGAAATAATTTATCAGCCGATATGGAGTGCCCTTGGAAGTCCAAAGTGACCACGGAAAACATTTTGAAAGCCATCTATTCCAGGAGATTTGTGTGCCCACAAACATGAAAGCAATGAAAAACATGAGTTTGGTTTCAAAAACACAAACATACAAGCTCAAGATTCAAACTACAAAAAATTAAAGGAATGGTGCACATTAAAAAGAAACAAAATGTAGTCAACGATAAACAAGATGTTAAGAACTTGAGTCAGATTGATCATAATTTAATAAAATAGTACACTTGATGTCTTTCCGTACCCCCTTGTATAATGTCGTAGTATTTGTATCGATGGTACCTGTTTTAAATGTCTGTTTTATGAATTTTTCCTACCTATTGTACATGCGTTTTTTAATTTTAATCTGTAAACAATGAAACTTGATTCAGTCATGAATAAACTTTGAAAAAGTTCCTAACCCAGGGACGAAACGTCAGTGACAACAAAATTTGTTAATTAATTACCTAACACCCAAGAATCAGGAAAATAAATTATATATATATATATATATATATATATATATAAAGTAGAAGGGTAGTCACGGCTGAATAGTTGAAAAACTAACTTTTAAATATTATGGGGTACAGCCAAAATGTATGGGTGGTTAAGAAAATTCGATTTTCACTATACCAAGCTTTCGATAATTTTATTATTATCTTTTTCAAGGCTAAAATACAATTTTGTTAAACTAAAAAACAAGGTTTATGTTTTATATAAGTATAACTTACTAGTAAATTGAATAAATTCTTGAAGGATATCAAAATTGATAACATTATTATGATTTCAGTTTCATATAATTAAAAAACACTGATATCAATTGCTGAGAACGTTGTCTGTAGTATCAAGGAATAAAATTTTTTTGAAATGATTGATCAGTCATAGTTTTTTTGACTTTTTTTGATAACAGTGACAACTGACAACGTTAAGGTTTAAATACCTTAACTTACACTAACTTTTTTATCTAGTGTGAAATTACATCTTGTCATTCATATATTAATGACAAATGTAAATATAAAGGTTAAAGGTTAAAGGTTGAATATCCTGATTAACACTAACATGTAGATTTAGTATAAATTTTCATTATATGATTTGAAATTCATTTAATTTCATTTAAATTTGAAAATTACCAATAAAAAATTTTTTTGTAATGACAAGTTAAATTTATTTAAAAAAATGGATATGAAAGAAATTGAAACTTTATAATAACTATGTTAGTTATCATAAAATCATGCATTTTATTTAATATTCATCATCTGATGTTATGTGTAGGAAATCCGTGTCATTGTTAAAGGTTGTTGGTTTATTTTGTAGGTAAATAAGTTGAGTATATATTGCACTGACATTGTTGATATCTGACCTCTTATTCATCGATGGTTGATTTAATTTTATGTTTACTAATTCTATGAATTCTCTTTTAGTTTTATTAGATTCTATACTCAAAATTTTAGTTTCTTTATAATTCATTCTATGTTTAGTTTCTAAAACATGTTCTGTGAGTGCACAAGTTTTTTTATTTAGATTGCAATCACTTTGATGTTGGGTTATACGTTGCTTTAGGGTACGTGAGGTCTGGCCAGTGTAAGTTAAGTTACAATGTATACATGGAATGTTATATATTACGTTAGTTTTCATTACTTTTTCATCTTTCTGTTTAACTTTTGAAAAAACGTCTCCTACCTTTAAAATATTCCTGTTAGCAATTTTAATGTTTTCATTTTTAAATATTATATTGATTTTGTCTGAAAGGTTCTTAACATAAGGTAATGACCCATATTTAGTATTCACTGTTTCATTATTATCTAAGGGTACATTTTCGTTGCTTGTATGTGTATGATTGAGGTTTGTATCAATAGTTGTATTAAAAATCAATTTTTTTAATAAGGTTCTAGGATAACTATTGTTAATGAAAATATCGAAAAGAACTTTTAAATTTTTGTTCAAAAGGGTGGGATGACAAATTCGTGCTATTCTATTTTTCATGGATAGAACTAGATTTATTTTTATTTTTTCGGAATGGTAAGAGTTGTAATTCAAGTATCTTCCTGAATTTGTGGGTTTCCTATACCAATCTAATATAACTATATTTTTTGGATTACGTATCAATAAACTGTCTAGGAAAGGTATACTATTGTTGGTTTCTGTTTCAATTGTAAATTGTATGTTGGTATTATAGCTATTAAAAACTTGTAGAATCGTGTCTATACCATTACTAGGAATTGCACAAATTAAATCATCAACATATTTTTTTAAAAAAGGGATTTCAAATGGTAATTTTGGAATACAACTATTAAGTAAGTCATCCATTACATATTGTGCATATATTGGTGAGACAGAGCTTCCCATTGGTGTTCCAAAAATTTGTTTATATAATTTGTCGTTATATGCAAAAAAGGTACCCTTTTCAATAAGATCAACGAATTCAATAAAATTGTTATAAGACAGTTTACATTGTATACTTATATTTGGCCAGTGTTTTTTTATACTTTGTTTAACTAATGAAATTGGAATATTACTAAAGAGTGAGACAACATCTAAGCTGATTATAACATGATTTGGAGGTAGTTGTTTATTTTGTATGAATTCAGCGAAACAGAAAGAATCCTGAATATAATATTCATTGTTTTTACAATATGCATTTGTTAAGGTGTCAGTCACAAATTGTGCAATTCCTGCTGTGGGTGATTCAATTGATGAAATGATTGGTCTTAAGCTTAAAGTATCTTTATGTATTTTGGATAGTCCGTAGTATTTAGGTGTTAAGGCCGATGTTGATCTTAATTTTTTTAATTCTGAAGTTGAGAATTTACTACTATATTTTTTAGTTAAGGTGTAAGTTTTTTGAATTAGTGTTGATATAGGGTTTGTTTTGATTTCAGAGTAATATTTATTGTTATCAATGATATTGTTAGAGAGTCTTATGTAATCAGTTTTATACATAAGTACACTGACATTACCTTTATCTGCTCTAGTTATAATAAGATTGGGATTATCATTCAAAAAAGTTTTAGTTTTATTGAATAAAAATCTCAAATAACTATTTTGTTGTTTCTGTTTGTGAAAATGATTTGTAATTAAATTTGTAATTTTTGCTCTGAAAAGATTTTTCTTTTCGTTTTCAAAGTCGTTAATTAAGTATTCAATATCAGCCAGTAGCCTATGTACCGAAATATCATTATTAGAAGGTTCAATTGCGAATTTGTGACCTAGTGCCAAAAAAGTTTTAATATCTTTAGGAATGTCAATATCAGTTAAGTTTTTTAACCAGTTATCTTGAGTTATTATTGATTTTAATTTATAGTTCTTTAAAGATTCAAGTTTTTTAATGTTAGTTTTTTTTATATTTATAAATTTTCGTTCTAAAGATTGTTTGTTAAATTGTTTGAATTGTTGGAAAACAAGTTCAGATAGAGTTTTAGTGATTTTGGTTTCTAAATTGGGTATTATTTTTTCTAAATTATTGACAGTCCTATGAGTATTATTGATTTCAAAATTTAAAAGTTTGTTCCTTAACCTGTTAATTAGTTGGTGTCCATATTGTCCTTGTCTACCATTATCTGTGCCAGTTAGGTATTCCATGTTTTTTGTGTTGTTTATAACATGTGATGGCATGATTCCACTTTTTCTACAGTTCAGCAAAAAAATTTTTCTGTTTATCATTTTGATCTCCTTGTTCTTCAGTTTAACCCAATGTTTAAGTTCCTTCACAACCGGTAGTCCGTATTGTATTGAAACATCTTCATAGAATCCCATCTTAATAAAATAAAGTAGAAGGGTAGTCACGGCTGAATAGTTGAAAAACTAACTTTTAAATATTATGGGGTACAGCCAAAATGTATGGGTGGTTAAGAAAATTCGATTTTCACTATACCAAGCTTTCGATAATTTTATTATTATCTTTTTCAAGGCTAAAATACAATTTTGTTAAACTAAAAAACAAGGTTTATGTTTTATATAAGTAAAACTTACTAGTAAATTGAATAAATTCTTGAAGGATATCAAAATTGATAACATTATTATGATTTCAGTTTCATATAATTAAAAAACACTGATATCAATTGCTGAGAACGTTGTCTGTAGTATCAAGGAATAAAAATTTTTTGAAATGATTGATCAGTCATAGTTTTTTTGACTTTTTTTGATAACAGTGACAACTGACAACGTTAAGGTTTAAATACCTTAACTTACACTAACTTTTTTATCTAGTGTGAAATTACATCTTGTCATTCATATATTAATGACAAATGTAAATATAAAGGTTAAAGGTTAAAGGTTGAATATCCTGATTAACACTAACATGTAGATTTAGTATAAATTTTCATTATATGATTTGAAATTCATTTAATTTCATTTAAATTTGAAAATTACCAATAAAAAATTTTTTTGTAATGACAAGTTAAATTTATTTAAAAAAATGGATATGAAAGAAATTGAAACTTTATAATAACTATGTTAGTTATCATAAAATCATGCATTTTATTTAATATTCATCATCTGATGTTATGTGTAGGAAATCCGTGTCATTGTTAAAGGTTGTTGGTTTATTTTGTAGGTAAATAAGTTGAGTATATATTGCACTGACATTGTTGATATCTGACCTCTTATTCATCGATGGTTGATTTAATTTTATGTTTACTAATTCTATGAATTCTCTTTTAGTTTTATTAACTTACACTGGCCAGACCTCACGTACCCTAAAGCAACGTATAACCCAACATCAAAGTGATTGCAATCTAAATAAAAAAACTTGTGCACTCACAGAACATGTTTTAGAAACTAAACATAGAATGAATTATAAAGAAACTAAAATTTTGAGTATAGAATCTAATAAAACTAAAAGAGAATTCATAGAATTAGTAAACATAAAATTAAATCAACCATCGATGAATAAGAGGTCAGATATCAACAATGTCAGTGCAATATATACTCAACTTATTTACCTACAAAATAAACCAACAACCTTTAACAATGACACGGATTTCCTACACATAACATCAGATGATGAATATTAAATAAAATGCATGATTTTATGATAACTAACATAGTTATTATAAAGTTTCAATTTCTTTCATATCCATTTTTTTAAATAAATTTAACTTGTCATTACAAAAAAATTTTTTATTGGTAATTTTCAAATTTAAATGAAATTAAATGAATTTCAAATCATATAATGAAAATTTATACTAAATCTACATGTTAGTGTTAATCAGGATATTCAACCTTTAACCTTTAACCTTTATATTTACATTTGTCATTAATATATGAATGACAAGATGTAATTTCACACTAGATAAAAAAGTTAGTGTAAGTTAAGGTATTTAAACCTTAACGTTGTCAGTTGTCACTGTTATCAAAAAAAGTCAAAAAAACTATGACTGATCAATCATTTCAAAAAATTTTTATTCCTTGATACTACAGACAACGTTCTCAGCAATTGATATCAGTGTTTTTTAATTATATGAAACTGAAATCATAATAATGTTATCAATTTTGATATCCTTCAAGAATTTATTCAATTTACTAGTAAGTTTTACTTATATAAAACATAAACCTTGTTTTTTAGTTTAACAAAATTGTATTTTAGCCTTGAAAAAGATAATAATAAAATTATCGAAAGCTTGGTATAGTGAAAATCGAATTTTCTTAACCACCCATACATTTTGGCTGTACCCCATAATATTTAAAAGTTAGTTTTTCAACTATTCAGCCGTGACTACCCTTCTACTTTATTTTATTAAGATGGGATTCTATGAAGATGTTTCAATACAATACGGACTACCGGTTGTAAAGGAACTTAAACATTGGGTTAAACTGAAGAACAAGGAGATCAAAATGATAAACAGAAATTTTTTTTTGCTGAACTGTAGAAAACGTGGAATCATGCCATCACATGTTATAAACAACACAAAAAACATGGAATACCTAACTGGCACAGATAATGGTAGACAAGGACAATATGGACACCAACTAATTAACAGGTTAAGGAACAAACTTTTAAATTTTGAAATCAATAATACTCATAGGACTGTCAATAATTTAGAAAAAATAATACCCAATTTAGAAACCAAAATCACTAAAACTCTATCTGAACTTGTTTTTCAACAATTCAAACAATTTAACAAGCAATCTTTAGAACGAAAATTTATAAATATAAAAAAAACTAACATCAAAAAACTTGAATCTTTAAAGAACTATAAATTAAAATCAATAATAACTCAAGATAACTGGTTAAAAAACTTAACTGATATTGACATTCCTAAAGATATTAAAACTTTTTTGGCACTAGGTCACAAATTCGCAATTGAACCTTCTAATAATGATATTTCGGTACATAGGCTACTGGCTGATATTGAATACTTAATTAACGACTTTGAAAACGAAAAGAAAAATCTTTTCAGAGCAAAAATTACAAATTAATTACAAATCATTTTCACAAACAGAAACAACAAAATAGTTATTTGAGATTTTTATCCAATAAAACTAAAACTTTTTTGAATGATAATCCCAATCTTATTATAACTAGAGTAGATAAAGGTAATGTCAGTGTACTTATGTATAAAACTGATTACATAAGATTCTCTAACAATATCATTGATAACAATAAATATTACTCTGAAATCAAAACAAACCCTATATCAACACTAATTCAAAAAACTTACACCTCAACTAAAAAATATAGTAGTAAATTCTCAACTTCAGAATTAAAAGAATTAAGATCAACATCGGCCTTAACACCTAAATACTACGGACTACCCAAAATACATAAAGATACTTTAAGCTTAAGACCAATCATTTCATCAATTGAATCACCCACAGCAGGAATTGCACAATTTGTGACTGACACCTTAACAAATGCATATTGTAAAAACAATGAATATTATATTCAGGATTCTTTCTGTTTCGCTGAATTCATACAAAATAAACAACTACCTCCAAATCATGTTATAATCAGCTTAGATGTTGTCTCACTCTTTAGTAATATTCCAATTCCATTAGTTAAACAAAGTATAAAAAAACACTGGCCAAATATAAGTATACATTGTAAACTATCTTATAACAATTTTATTGAATTCGTTGATCTTATTGAAAATGGTACCTTTTTTGCATATAACGACAAATTATATAAACAAATTTTTGGAACACCAATGGGAAGCTCTGTCTCACCAATATATGCACAATATGTAATGGATGACTTACTTAATAGTTGTATTCCAAAATTACCATTTGAAATCCCTTTTTTAAAAAAATATGTTGATGATTTAATTTGTGCAATTCCTAGTAATGGTATAGACACGATTCTACAAGTTTTTAATAGCTATAATACCAACATACAATTTACAATTGAAACAGAAACCAACAATAGTATACCTTTCCTAGACAGTTTATTGATACGTAATCCAAAAAATATAGTTATATTAGATTGGTATAGGAAACCCACAAATTCAGGAAGATACTTGAATTACAACTCTTACCATTCCGAAAAAATAAAAATAAATCTAGTTCTATCCATGAAAAATAGAATAGCACGAATTTGTCATCCCACCCTTTTGAACAAAAATTTAAAAGTTCTTTTCGATATTTTCATTAACAATAGTTATCCTATAACCTTATTAAAAAAATTGATTTTTAATACAACTATTGATACAAACCTCAATCATACACATACAAGCAACGAAAATGTACCCTTAGATAATAATGAAACAGTGAATACTAAATATGGGTCATTACCTTATGTTAAGAACCTTTCAGACAAAATCAATATAATATTTAAAAATGAAAACATTAAAATTGCTAACAGGAATATTTTAAAGGTAGGAGACGTTTTTTCAAAAGTTAAACAGAAAGATGAAAAAGTAATGAAAACTAACGTAATATATAACATTCCATGTATACATTGTAACTTAACTTACACTGGCCAGACCTCACGTACCCTAAAGCAACGTATAACCCAACATCAAAGTGATTGCAATCTAAATAAAAAAAACTTGTGCACTCACAGAACATGTTTTAGAAACTAAACATAGAATGAATTATAAAGAAACTAAAATTTTGAGTATAGAATCTAATAAAACTAAAAGAGAATTCATAGAATTAGTAAACATAAAATTAAATCAACCATCGATGAATAAGAGGTCAGATATCAACAATGTCAGTGCAATATATACTCAACTTATTTACCTACAAAATAAACCAACAACCTTTAACAATGACACGGATTTCCTACACATAACATCAGATGATGAATATTAAATAAAATGCATGATTTTATGATAACTAACATAGTTATTATAAAGTTTCAATTTCTTTCATATCCATTTTTTTAAATAAATTTAACTTGTCATTACAAAAAAATTTTTTATTGGTAATTTTCAAATTTAAATGAAATTAAATGAATTTCAAATCATATAATGAAAATTTATACTAAATCTACATGTTAGTGTTAATCAGGATATTCAACCTTTAACCTTTAACCTTTATATTTACATTTGTCATTAATATATGAATGACAAGATGTAATTTCACACTAGATAAAAAAGTTAGTGTAAGTTAAGGTATTTAAACCTTAACGTTGTCAGTTGTCACTGTTATCAAAAAAAGTCAAAAAAACTATGACTGATCAATCATTTCAAAAAAATTTTATTCCTTGATACTACAGACAACGTTCTCAGCAATTGATATCAGTGTTTTTTAATTATATGAAACTGAAATCATAATAATGTTATCAATTTTGATATCCTTCAAGAATTTATTCAATTTACTAGTAAGTTTTACTTATATAAAACATAAACCTTGTTTTTTAGTTTAACAAAATTGTATTTTAGCCTTGAAAAAGATAATAATAAAATTATCGAAAGCTTGGTATAGTGAAAATCGAATTTTCTTAACCACCCATACATTTTGGCTGTACCCCATAATATTTAAAAGTTATATATATATATATATATATATATATATATATATATATATATATATATATATATATATATATATATATATTAATACAGTTCAATGATTTCAAATTTTAAAGAATTTCAGTCTATTTTTTTAGCAATACTTTTGAAAAACCCTGTATTTGTAAGATTTGGCAGATCATTTAATTTCTGATGACATTTACTTGTCACAACTGAACATTGCATTCAAGGTTAAAGAAATTAGAAGTCATTACAAGGTGTTTAGTGATAATAAAAGTATTTCAAATCTTTGATATTAAAAAATACAAATTTAGCTTTTTTTTCAGAAAAAAAGAAAGTTTGTAACCACAGTAGAATGTGGTTATTTATTTTAATAAAATCGGTAGTGGAATTTGAGAATCCGAACGGGGAACATATTTAATATCTATATTGTTTTTTGAAGTTTTATAATAATTTTTGGATAATATTTGAAATTATTTATTATATACATATTTTTTACAACTTTACCTACAACCTCGCTAAATAATGTAAGTATTTTTTATATATCCTTTATTTTTATTTTGACCATATTTTATAATTGTAGTCCTTGAAAATGAATACAATTTGTATTCGAAAGCTCGGAAAGAAAATAAATATTTGAAAGAGTACACTTTGGTATTATTGCCACAAACCCAATAAAAATAATACTATATATATATATATATATATACATCACATAAAAATCTCTCTTATCTAAAGGTATTCCATATGGTTTCTCTATCAGAAACCTTCTACGAAGCAGGTATGCTTCATTTCTTTATTCAATCTAAAAGTCAACTGGGTATTTCTATGGTTTAATTTTTTCATTTAAACCCAATTAAAAGACTATATTATGGTATTTCAACCGTGTAATGTTTCTCCTTAGAGGTAGGAGAATGTATTGTTTCGTCCTGAAAGATGCTCTCTATTTCATTCAAGAGAATATTTAGAAGAATAAAAATAGATTATATTGTATACTCAAGATATTTCAACAACTTTGTACTATTGTATATAAAATATCCATCCAATTACAATTCCTTCAATTAATTTACAAGTTTAACCTTCTTTTTAGCAAAATTAAATGAGTCAGTATCAAAAAGACTACATTAGCACTTAATTGAATGTTGAAAAAATTTACATAATTTTTTCTAACTTTGCAATTAAGCCTGTATCTCGAAAAATCTAAATTAAAACGTTTTATCTTGTGCTCATTTTTTATCTACTTGTATAATGGAACTTAAGTTTTCAGATTAGGATCTTCCGTTTTTCATGACTCAAGACGATTTGAGAACTTGAAGAAGTTTGTTTTATCTTTTTGGTTGTTCAGTTGTAATCCCAGGTTATTTTTTGCATCTTCAAGATAAAGCTGTTGAGAGTTTTTCAAAATAATCAGATAAAAACTGAAATGGGTCATACATTTGTATAGTTTCACTGACAGCAATGAAATTAAAAAAAATATCTGGTAAATTTTTCAAAAAATTTGTTTCTCCACGACTATCGATAAATGCCTTTATTGTATTGTTAATAGTAATTTGGAAAAGTAGTTTATTGTTTTATACATGTCATACTCGTTTTTCATTGTGTTTCAATCCCCTTGGTGATTGAGTCGGCTCATTGAATTTGGTGCATAAAAAATAAAAAGCCAAATATACAGTGGCTTATAATGTATCTATGGACTGGTGCAAAAAATAATGGAATAGCTGCTGCTCAGAAAATATTCAAATGGCATGTTTTGGAGGTATTTCAAGTAAATTTGAATCGTCTACTTTACGGTCACAGATAAATACCATGCTAAATAAACGATTTTAAAGATTAAAACTAACTTTTCCGCATCTGTGGCCCTCAACAATATTCTATCATAAAATTGTTACTTGTATACACTTCGGGGGATGTATATTGTGCTCACAAACCGAAATTTCTCCAAAAATATGAGCTGGAAATCAATAGGGTTCATCAGTGAGATGTCTTGAATAATATTTAATCATAAAATTGGTGACTTGTTGAACTCCGGAGGCTGTATCGTGCTATCAAACTGAAATTTCTCAAAAAATGACAAAATGTTGTACTTCAAGTACCATAGCTCCCGTTGTACTGGCTCTGGTGAGCTGAAAATCAATAGGGCTCATCTGTGACATGTCCTTAACAATATTCCATCATAAAATTGGTGACTTATTGCACTCCGGCGGCTGTATCGTGCTAACAAGATATGTAACGAAAAGTGGCCGACGACAACGACGACGACACACAGGTTTTTTCTCTAAAAACCGTTCTTTCATGTTGTTGTTGATGAAAAACCTAAAAATAACTCAAATTTTTTTATCAAAATTCCAACTTTTTTTGGGGCAAACCAATACTTTTCTCGCATATTAGATAGGTTGGACGGAAAAGTAATATCAACAATGAAATCGATATCAATAAATACTCAAAATTGCGAGCATTTTTAAACGGAAATCTGAGCGCTATAGAGCATAAAAATTAAAAGTAATTCACCACAAAGAAGATACTTATTCTAATAATAACCCTTCCAAAACTGCCATGTACGAATTTTGAAATCAGATAAAGTGAACTCTTACGAGCATACAGATTAAAACTGCCAGATAAATCCCACTACACAAAACATCTATTTGACACCAAATATCCACTTAAGAAACCCACAATGTCAAGTCATCAATGATCAGATGAATCTAGGGAGTTCTCCACTTTCAAACTGTCTTCTTAAGTGATAATTGTAAAGATCAGCAGATATAGTTTTCCTGGTTTTTTATATCATTGCACAGTTATACTGAGCTTAAACGGGGAAAGAAGATATCCAGGATATCCCCATAAGGCTAATAATATGTAAGCTTTAATATTTGTATTATCATATCTTCTTCTTTCTATTAATATATATTAAGTCAATCCCAAGGTCTAGCCAAAAATTATTATGAAACATCAGGTAGACATCAAATGGAATGTAACTTTTGTCATTCGGACGATGATCGAAACAATTGTCAATTTCTTAGAATTTTTCACTTTTTTTGAACATATTGTGGAATTATCTAGAAATAGTTAGTTTCATTTAAAACAGTAATGTATTTATGGTTTTTTGGATGTTATCATGTCCTCTCAACTTATTATGAAAACAAAGTGTGCAGTTTATATAAGACTGAATTACCTAGTATACAGGGCGTTTCATAAAATAATATTTTAACAATGGCTACAAGTCATCCAAATAATGATATTTCGCTAAATAACACTGGGTCGAATGTTATCGACTACGGAGTGTTAAATATAACATTATTTTTGGTTTTTTTGCTATACTTTCGCTACATCTACGTCTATACATTTTCACCAAATTTGACAAAAAGGTTTGTTATGATAAACTTATCTCAGACAATCTTTTATTTTTACCTTTACTTGAAAATTTCTTTAATGACAAAGAGGACCGGGTGGTATGTATAAGCGAGTTGAAATTCAAGAAAGTTAACAAGAAACTGAACTCACTTATTCTTCGCAAAAATAGGCAGAACTCTGAACCTTCTGTTGAAAAGAATTTGAATTTCATGAACGTATTAAAAATTTATCTAGTACTTCTTTTGATGATGAGGAGATGGCCGTGTTATCGTTGGGGCTGAAATTCTCATTGAATGTAGACAAGTCTGGAAAAGAACTCACTTCGTTTTCCATTGAATTATATGTTTTGATTGATAAACTTCCCAATAACAACAACATCAGACAAATGATTAGAAATTTCTGTCAGTTCACTATAGCCAAATATCAACGTTGTCACAAGGTTACTTGAAGGAGTCCAATCATAAGAATTTAAATTTAACTTTACATAAACTTATCAAAAAAAATTCCAACAACAATCTCATCTTATCTAAAATTGATAAAGGCAGCTGCCTAGTCATACTTAATCAAACAGATTATATCACAAAGGTTGAAGACTTTTTGAGCTCCAACAACTTCATCTCTTTAAACTCAAATGCACTCAGCAAGTTCATTTCAAAACCCAAAAATTACATAAAAGTTTGTGAAGATCTTTTTTACGAATTCAACAAAACATACAATTTAATTCCTAGCAATCCTCAAATGCCCAGATTATATTGTCTCTTGAAGATACACAAGGAGGGTATTCCAGTCAGACCAGTGGTAAGCTTTCACAACACTCCTCTCTCTATTTTACCAACATTCATCCTACAAGTGATAAAGAACATCACCAACTACAAACCGTCCAATTCGGTAACACTGCAGAATTAATTAACAAAATTAAAATTTTTCTACTTGACAACAATACACTTATGATATCCTTTGATGTCAGCAACCTGTTTACGTCCATACCTAAATCTTAAACTTTACCTTTAGTGTCAAACTTACTTTCTCTACACGCAGTTCCCGATTCTACAAAAACTGATATCCTAAATTTTTTTGTCTTTAATGGGAAATCTTACAGCCAACCTGAAGGCTTGGCTATGGGTAACCCTCTCTTTCCGTTCTTGGCTGACATTTTTATGAAAAATTTGGAAAACTCATACATTATCAACAAGATTAATAAAATTGTTAGTTGGTTTCGTTACGTCGATGATTGCCTGGTTTTCATTGCAGGTAACTCCAATGATGCTCTGGATGTACTTTAATCCTTGAATAATGTACACCCCAAAATTAAATTTACCCTTGAAGTGGAATCAGACAACAGATTAAACTTTTTGGATGTAACCATAACTAAATCGAAGAACAAATTAGATTTTTCCATTTACAGAAAATCCACTCAGACTGATCACGTCATACTTTTCAATTCTCATCATCCTATGCAACTTAAAATGGCCTCCTTCAACTACTACGTTAATAGACTTTTAACAATTTCTCCAGCTCCTTCATTACAACAGCGAGGTTAACATATTAAAACAGATTGCTGTCAACAATGGTTACCAACATTACATTATTCATAAATTGATTAACAAAATTAAATTACAATCAACCCACCTTTGGTGAAATACTTTTCCATGCCTGTTTTTAATCAAAATATGTGCACGGATATTTCCAAATTTATAGAAGATACTGTACCTGGTACAAAAGTTTCCCTTAAAGCTTACAACAGTTTGAGCAAGGATAAAATTAGTAAATTGAAAAGTAGCGGTGTGTATAGACTTGAGTGTTCTGATTGCCTGGCATCCTACATTCGTAGAACCTGCAGACCACTTCTCACTCGCATCAATGAACATCTGAAGAGACCTGACAAGTCCATATTTGATAACCATCTCAAATTTCACAAGCATAACTTTAGCCCTTAAAGAAACTCAAACATTTTGCACAGGATTGATAATGAGGAATTTCTTAGATTGGATTTGTTTGAGACAATTGAGATCTCCAAAGAACTTAATTAAAATGAGCTTTGTTTAAACACACAAGTGAACTGGGAGGGAGAATTTTTTCCTCTCTATCAGAATCAGAGGATTAAATATAATTAAATTCACGTTAAGTAACGCTTCCATTTCAATACTCAGTAGACCCCTCTTTAGGTTGGTACTGGTATTTCCACTTTGACATTTTTGACATTTGACTTTACACATTCCGCATCTGGTTGACGTTGCTTCTGCATACCACATGGCCTGAATTTTAACATGTTCCTCGTTTAGTTATTGAACAGAACAATATTAATCGTAACAATGTTTTTTATTTATTCAGCAACTTCCTGTTTACCTGACTTGTAAGTACTCACCTAATAATTTTTCCAAAGTTATAACCTCACTTTTACAACTCATACTTCTGTACTTTCAACTGGGCATTTACTTTCAAGAGGCACTGAAGATGACGAAAGTCGAAAGCGCTTTGCAATAAAGAGAATGTATACACTTACAAAACTATTTATTTATTAAAAAGGGACTACTTTGGGTAGAAAAAATGATTTTATTTGTTATTTCATATTTTGTCATAGGGGGCGCTACTTGACAATTAACCATAAGCGGACTGTTGAATATTCATTAATTGAAAGCGAAACTCAAATTTTAGGTATATTTATTGGTTAATTAGCAGTATGAAATTTTTTAATTTTTATATAATTAATGGTTTTTCGCCAACTTCTTTTATAAGAAATAAAACTTCAAAAGCTTTTCTTTTTTTCTTTTTCCAACGTTTCGAATCCTTTATTTAGGTTCATCATTAGGGCTATTCATATAATACACATAATGAATGTTCTATTACAATTTCGTTATAAGACAATCTGCAACAATAATAAAAACTTTTCTTATTTTTATCTAAAGATGATATTAACATTATTTAATCAAGGTTGAAAATATAAAATTGAGAGTTTACACCAAACATTGGTTAAATATCTCTATTTTTTCTTATATTACAAAGATTAGAATTCACTCACCAGCTACTTTAACATATCCATTTTGGTTTCTTTAAAAACAATTATAATGAAACATACATACAAGACGAAGACAGTAAACTTTTTAAAATCATCTAAGTCATTTTCAGAAAGAAATTGTGGTAATTTTTATGGTCCACATATTTCCATTGCTCAATTCATTTCATATTTCGAATAGGTAGAGAAATCTTTACTGTATGTATTGCTGGCGATATTAATTAATTTCTTTTTAAACGCTAAAACACCAAAATAATAAAATATTTTAGTATGGTTGTAGATGATCACAAGTTTGAAGTTGAATTTTGTTTAGTAGATTGCTATATACATTATCCAATTTATCTACATCTTCACGAAAATTGAGTGAATTGTTAGTTTTCCTAATGTGAATCATTTCTTTGATACATTTTTTAGGAAAATTGGTTTCAGTATCCAAAATCTGAAAATTGTTGAAATTAAATTCATGGCCAGTATTAAAAGAATGACTGGACATAGCTGTATTATTTTTTAAATTCTTGACATCATTTTGGTGGTTACGTAATCTATTTTTCAAGTATTGTGAGGTTTGTCCTATATATGATTGTTTGCAGTTGTTACATTCGATTTTATAGACTGTATTAGGTGTTTCTGTTTTTGGAATAGCAGGTTTGAACTTAGTGAAAAATTATTGTTTAGTTTGATTTAGTGGTTTGTCGGCAATTTGTATATTGAAAGGTTTGCAAATATTCTTAATTTTTCTGTTAACATTAGGGATGTAGGGTAAAGCAATGTATATGTTATTATTTTTATTATTATCGTTACCATCATTATTATTATTTCTATAGTCCACTTTTTGATTTGAATTTGTGTTATAAAAATAGTTATTAAGATTTGTTGTAATGTTATTATGATTACTATTGTGGTTGTAGTTATTTTGATTTGTGTTGTTATTCGTTGATTTGGAATTATAAATCCTATGTATTCTATTTTTAATAATAGGTTCAAAAAACTTTTTTAGGTAATTATTTTTAATTAAAATGTTTTTAATTTTTTTAATATTATTTGGTCTGTTTATAGGGTGTGAAAGCTTTATGGCTCTATCTGTTAGGCTGTTAAAACACTTTTTTTATATTTGTTAGGGACATTAGATTTAAAATTCAAATATCTTTCAGACCAGATACTTTTTGTATACCAATTTGTGATAATTTCTCCTTGTGAGTTGTGGGTGATATTAATATCAAGGAAATTTATTGATTTATTTTCTTGTTCAATTGTAAATTGCATTTTATTATTATAGCAGTTGAATTTATCAAGCATATAATTTAATTTATTTTTAGGTATACATGTAATACAATCATCCACGTATCTTTTAAAAAATAAGGGTTGAAAATCAATATCATTCAACACATATCTCTCCAAATCCTCCCTTACTAAATTGGCTATAGTAGCAAGAATAGGTGAGCCCATGGCAACACCTTCTATTTGTCAGAAAAAATCTGAATTATATTTGAAGACTGTAGATTGTAAACAGAGTTTAATGCCTTTGGAAAATTCATTCAAAGGTGTCAGGGGGCCTGACCATGGGGCACTGAAGATGGTTTATCATTGAACCGAAAGCGCGCTGCTAATAATAAATTCTTGTACCAAAATACAAAATTTGGTTTCTTTTCGATAATTGTTTTTCTCTGGTACACTCAGCTGACTTCACTCATTTATTATATGTATGTTTCATTATAATTGTTTTTCAAGAAACCAAAATGGATATGTTAAAGTAGCTGGTGAGTTTTTCAATTTTAATATTTGTAATATAAGAGAAAATAGGGATCTTTAAATAATGCTTGGTGTAAACTCTCAATTTTATATTTTCAACCTAGATTAAATAATGTTAATATCATCTTTAAATAAAAATAAGAAAAGTTTCTATTATTGTAAGGTATTGTTGCAGATTGTCTTATAACGAAATTGTAATAGAACATTCATTATGTGTATTATATGAATAGCCCTGATGATGAACCTAAATAAAGGATTCGAAACGTTGGAAAAAGAAAAAAAGAAAAGCTTTTGAAATTTTATTTCTTATAAAAGAAGTTGGTGAAGAACCATTAATTATATCAAATTTTAGTGTTTATTTATTTTAAACATCAAAAACATCGTAAATAAAAAAATAGTATGATTGAATAGGCATTCTAAATATCTTTCACTTGCCATAAGATCCCATTTAATATTATTAGTTTCAATTGCCTGGTGACGTCACCGATGCCTATTACGTCACCTGTTACCACTAGTAGAGAAGCTTACATTAGTTCATATCCACGCTCCAAATTTCTTCAGTCTATAAATATCACCGTTCAAAAGAAAAGAGAGAGCGATGGGACTTTTGAGAAGCATTGTATATTTCCCGCTAGATCAAACCGATCTTACCCAATTATACAGCTATTTATGAGGTTATTTGAAATCTTCACTAATTGACCTAACAATGTTCGTGACCATTTTGAGTGAACTTGTGATAGATTTTTGGAAACAAAAGAAAGGTGTTTCATTTAATAGCACCGTTGCTGATATCTTCACTCAAATGTTATTTATAATGTATGTTCAATCTCCACGGCAATTGTTTAATTAATTTTTTGAAGCACTGCACCCAAGCTAAAACATAGTTCGGCGCGTGCCAACTAGATTGTAGGCGAAAACCTTCGAGTAGCGTTTGAACGGTGCACAGTACATGTTCTCGATCGTTGTAAAAATATTTTTACCTTTAAATTAAGTGTGTTACTCCAGATTTGAGAATTCACGTAGTGTTCCTATCTTCATCCTCAGTCGGTACCGACAAGAAGACCTACTGTCATAACCAGGGTAAGTGTTATCTGCTTCCTGCTTTGTATATGATTTTTTTTATTTTCTGCATCATTTTTACTGTCGGCATTAATCTACGCATTGAACCAAATATATAGAAAAATACTACAGTTTATTTATTTCTCGCCCAAACAAATTGGTCATTCGAGACCGGATTTTTCAGGATATTTTCAGCCCTTAAAATCCCATAATTTATGATTAATTAATTTTTAAACACCTGTTGATAAAATGAAATCCCTTTTGTGGCCGACATTTTTATTCATTATCTTTTTCGGTAAGTCTAGACCGTAGGTACCGAACGCGCATATAAATTGACGGACCTGTGAATTTCATTCTTGACCTGGCCAGTGACATTTATTGTACTCGTAATTATATTCCCTTCTCACGCAAATAATATTATTTAATACTTGATATAATTGAGTGAATTTTATTTAGTCAAAATGTTATTTAGTCGCATTTTTTCTCTCGATATAAATAATTTTTCTCTTATTTGCGAAAGCAGTAACGTTCGCTCTCTCTCTTCTCTATATGCTTTTGATTTAAATAATATTTCATTAATTATTCTCATTGTCAAGTGTTTACCTTTTATAAATACTCGTAATGTCTGAAGCTAAGAAGTTTAAAATATTAATTGCTCAACGTCAAAGTGAAATTCTTAACCTAAATGCTCTGTTAACAACTGCTAATGATGCTCTCACAAATACAGGCTAACAAAATAATTTTAAATGTAGGTATAAACATTCTTGATGATTTTCTTAAAGCTCATAATGGCATAATTTGTATTGTGTCTATACAGGAACGCGCGGACTTAGAGCCACATAATATCACTCGTACATATTTTGATAATAACCATTATCATGTTCAAGCAGTTTATACTCAACTATTCGAATATGATATTAGTAATAATAATAATAACCAAAATTTCTAGAACTAATCGTTATGTTAGATTGCCCAAACTCACTGTTCCTGTTTTTGACGGAGATTATCAACATTGGCAAACATTTATTGATATGTTTGATTCAATAGTACATAATAATGATTCTTTAACGAATATAGATACTTTTAATTATTTATTGATATCCACTTCTTCAGTTGCTTATGATCTCATTTCTAGTGTACCTTTACGTGGCAATACTTATGTTGTAGCATACCATAGACCCAGAAAGCGCTTTGATAAAAAGTTGTTAATTGCTCGCTACCATTGGCATGGTTTAAAATTTACTTCTGCAATGGACAGTTCAGATGTTCATGAGGCTTTACGTAAGGTGACTGATAATTTTGAGAAGAACTTGCCTATTTTAAAAAATTAAGGTTATAATGTCAATAATTGGGATTTCATGTATGTTGTTACATAGATTAGATAATAATACTAAAACTCGCTTTGAGCTGTAATATAGGGATAATCTACCTGATGATGAATATTATACTACGCTCATAGAGTTTTTAGAGACTCAATGTGACGCTATGGATAGTGTTCGTATATCTGAAGTTGATGTCAATACACGCGCACTTGCAAATAATGGGAATGAAACTATTGTTCCTTCTCCTAAAATGTTCTCTTCACCTAAAATTAAAAATGCTCCAAAACAGCGAATTAGTAGTGCATTTACTACCCAGTCTGACGACTCTAAAATAAATTGTCAATTATGCCATCAGCAACATTTAATATACAATAGTCAAGGTTTCTTAGCTAAATCTTCTAACGAAAGATATGACTTTGTAAAAAGAATTGGTGTACAAATTGTCTTTGTTACAGACATACACAATTTTAATTGTCCTTCTCAACTGAGTTGTAGAAAATGTTCACGCAGGCACCACACTCTTTTACACTTTGATGCAATTCCTACCTCACAAGCTCTCCCAAACAATGCTTCCATTACTACAGCTGCATCAACTAGTGCTTCTTCTTTGGCTGCTCATTCTAACGTAGAAACTTCTCTCGTGTAAATAGTACAGTATTGTTGTCTACTGCTATGATGGATGTTAAAGATAGCCAAGGTCGTTATCATTCTGTTAGAGTTCTTCTGGATAGTGCCAGTTAGAGTCACTTCATTTCTGCTAAATGTTGTGATAAACTGGGATTGAAGAACTTTCCTCTCTCTTTGGAGATAAGGGGTGTGGGTCAAATCTCTTCTCAGGCTTCACAAGAAGTGACTTGTACTATTAAACCACCAGATGCTCCGAAACCTCTTTTTACTTTAGACTTTGTTATTTTGCCACAAATTTGCTCTGATATGCCCAGTGTCTCTATACCTAAGCATCATTTTCAGGAATTCGCAAAGTTACGACTTGCAGATCCTCAATTCATGCATTTCCTTCCTATAGACATGCTTCTAAGTGTTGACGTGGTTGCTAATATTCTCCAAGGTGGTTTTAATAAGTTTTCAAACGATAAACCCGTTGATTTAGGAACGATTTTTGGTTGGATAATCATGGGAAAAGTCAATCATACCTCAAATCAGATAGCTCATTCGTTCTTTACTTCCGCTGAATTATCTCTAGAAAGTGAAGTTAGAAGATTTTAGGAAATTGTAGTATCTCTCCCCTTTCGTAACCCTCCATATAATTTATCCGATTCTCGGGACATTGCTTTAAGAAGATTTTTATCTTTAGAACGTCGTTTGGTAAAAAAGTCTCAATTATATACTCAATATAAAGATTTCCGATCATATGGAACCCGTTCACGGTAATGAATTTATCTCTTCTAGCTATTATATCCCCCATCATTGTATTGCTAAGTCAGATATGTCTAAATTTAGGGTCCTATTTGATGCTTCCGCGAAAGGCTCCAATAGTCTTTCCTTGAACGATATCCTGCTTTCAGACCTCAAGCTTCAACAAGATATCCAATCAGTTCTTCTTAGATTTCGTACATACAATATATGTTTCACCACGGACATAAGCAGATGTTTCGCCAGGTCCTTATAGAGAACATTCATCGTCACTATCAACGCATCTTGTGGCGTTTTAATCCTTTTGGCAATATTCAAGATTATCGTCTCAAAACAGTCACTTATGATATCACTTCTTCGCCTTTTTTAGCCATTCGAACTATTCTCCATTTAGCTGATATGTAAAAACATTCATACCCTCTTGCTTCTCAAATTTTACGTACGGATATATATGTTGATGATATTTTTTCTGGTTGTAGTTCCGAAGAAGAAGCCTTTGCTGTTCAACATGAGCTTATTGCCTTTTTATCTAACGGTGGCTTTTACCTGCGTAAATGGGCCAGTAATAAGACTCAATTTCTCTCATCCTTGCCTGCAACTGATTTATAAGTTGATCTGCCCTCGCTTGACTTTGCTAGTCAAACTACTCTCAAAATTTTAGGACTTCTCAAGATTTCTTATGCTATAATGTCTTAAGTAACAATGAGTATTGTACTAAGTGCTTAATGCTTTCTGAACTCGCAAAAATCTTTGATCCATTAGGATTTCTCTCCCCTGTAACGGTTTCTCTCAAAATACTAGTCCAATCACTTTGGGCTCTTGGAATTCCATGGGACTCATCTCCTCTATATAATATTGTTGATTTCTGGCGTAGGTTTAGGACAAATTTGTCTTCTGTATCCTCTTCACTTCATATTCCTCGACAAATAACTTCTCCTCATAATTGTAACCACGACCTTCTTGGCTTTTGTGATGCCTCAGAAAAGGTGTATGCCGCTGTAATTTATTTAAGGTCTGAAGACGGAATGGTAAGATCGAAACACATTTAGTGTGTAGCTAAACCCGGGTCGCTCTTCTCAAAAAGATCTCTTTACCTCGACTCGAATTATGTGGGGCCCTATTGTTGTCTGAATTAGTGCATTTTGTAAAGACAAATCTTCTAGATTCCTCAAAGATTAGAAATGTGTCCACTTACACAGATTCCACTATTGTCCTTTCTTAGGTACGAAGCTCTCCCCACAAATGGGCTACTTTCGTGTCAAGCCGGGTGATATTGATCCAAGAGAAGATTCCTCCCTACAGACCCTGCCTCAAAAGGCATATTCCGCCAAGAAATTCTCAATAATTTCCTATGGTGAGCGGGACCTCCTTGGTTATGTGAACCATACGATGGTTGGCCTACCTCTCTAACTAAATTTGAAGTTTCTGAATCTTCTGAAGAGCTACGCAAAACTGCTTATCAAGTTGAATTGAATCAATCCCCTATTAATATTATTTTATCTCATTTTTCATGCCTTGAAAAAATACAACGAATAATTTGCTATGTACTTAAATTTATTCTTAAGGCACGTAATCCCGCTAATAACGATTTGATTCATTTTCAGAAAGTGATTTTGATAATGCTCTTGTCTACCTCATAAAATTTACTCAATCTCATGCATTTGGTCGTGAAATACCCTTGCGTCAAAAGAATCTTCGTGTATCAAAGTCCTTGCGAAAATTAAGCCCTTTCTTAGATGATCAAGGACTGCCCAGGGTGGGCGGTAGACTGGTTCACTCTAGTTTGTCCTTTCATAAAAAGCACCCCATTCTTTTACCCAGTAGTCATACCTTCACGTATCGACTTATAGAATGCCATCATCGGAAATATCTTAATCCTGGACTGCAAACTCTCCACTTCTTACTTCTCCAGAAGTTCTGGATCCTCGCCTCAAAACGGTCGATTCGTAGAGTAATTTCCCATTGTATAAAAAGTTTTAGAGCTAACCCTTCTTCATCTCAGCCCTTTATGTACAAATTACCTTCTGTTCGTTTATTTCAAGTGAAACCCTTCTCAAATGTTGTTGTGGATTACGGGGGACCTTTTTGTATAACGTTTGGACGATCTCGTGGAGCCAAAACTCATAAGGCTTATCTTGCTCTGTTTGTTTGTATGGCCACAAAGGCTGTTCATCTAGTATTGACTTCAGACCTATTCGCAGACACCTTTGTTGCCGCGCTTCGCCGCTTGTTTGCTCATAGAGGTTCCGTTAATGATATATACAGCGATTGCGGAACAAATTTTGTTAGGGCTCGTAAGCAACTGGATCAAGCCGTGCAAGGTGATACGGAAAGGGAGTACATTAAGTGGTATTTTAATCCTACCCCAGCAACCAATTTCGGAGGTCTGTAGGAGGAAGGCATTAAATCCGTGAAAACTCACTTCTCTAGGGATATACGCGATCAGATCTCACTTACGAGGAATTATACAGTGCTATTCAAAAGTCCCCTCCCCCTCGTATCTTTTGAACGGCTACACTTACATTAATAAAATTTGGAGGGTGAAAATAAAGTGGTGTAAACTTCTCTACGAATGGTAACAGGTGACGTAATAGTAATAGATGACGTCACAGTGCCACTCTGGCCAATAATTTTAAATAGGACCTTATGGCAAGTGATATCTCGTTTGAAAGGCACTGACATTGGCTACATAGCCATATTAATTTTGTTTGGGTTTAAATTAATTTTGACGGATAAATTAAATAAATACCAAAATTATTATTTCACATTTAAATATTGAATATTTTTCAGTCCGCCTCTGGTTAGTTGTCAAAAAAATTGACATTTTAATTTAATAGTATTTGGTGCTTTGCAAAGTTTTTCTAAATAGCTTAAATATTTAATTTTATTATTGTTTAACGAGACGTTTACATAGGCAAAATGGTACGTTCTCAAGCCGACAAAGTAGCAGCTATCTTAATAATTGGTGAATCTAGAAAGAATCTCCATGAAGCGGAACGTTTATTTAATGAGAGATACTCAGATAGCCATATCTCGAGAACTTATTTGAGGGAGCTTCTTCACAAGTTTGAAGCAACAGGTAGTGTTCAAGATGCCAAACGATCTGGTCGACCAACATTTAGTGATGATAAAAAAATTGATATAGTTGCTACTTACTCTTCAACTAAAGTTGCGGCTATCTGTGAAGTAGGTAAAAGTACAGTACAGAGAGTGTTGGCTAAAAATAAATTTCATCCATACAAGTTAAAAATGGTGCACCTCCTTTCGGATGACGACCCCGACAGAAGACTCGAATTCTGTGAATGTATGACAAATAAAATTAGTCAAAACCCACATTACACAAAAACAATTTGTTCTAGTGACGAAAGTACTTTTTGCCTCAATGGAAATGTGAGTACACAATATGTAAGGTATTGGAGTGACACAAATCCTCACACCTTTCGTGAACAACATACCCAATTTCCAGAAAAGTCAATGTTTGGGCAGGTATTTTGGGAAACTACATAGTTGGTCCTGTTTTCCTAAATTTAAATTTAAGCAGTGAAGTGTATCTGGAGATGCTACAAAATGTAATTGAGCCGTTAATTCTTGAAATTCTGGAAGATAATCAAGATGAATGAATCTGGGAATAACATTCCAACAAGATGGTGCTCCTGTACATTATTATGGTGCAGTAAGACGTAACCTGGATGAAGAATATCGAGGTAGATGGATCGGCCGGCGAGGTCCTATAGAATGGCCACCTCGGTCACCAGATCTGACACCATTAGATTTTTTCTATGGGGGTACTTGGGGGTACTTGAAATCCGAGGTTTATACTACGGCACCAGAGAGCATTGGCGTTTTGAAAGAAAGAATTACTGAAGAATGCAATGCTATTTCAGCTGACACATTCGAACGAGTACGACAAGAGTTTACTAATAGGATGTATTACTGTCAGGAAGTAGACGGAGCACATTTCGAACACATGCTATAAGAATCCATTGTTAATATTTGATTAATTAAATTTAAAAAAATAATTTCAATATTTTTGGTATTTATTTAATTTATCCGTCAAAATTAATTTAAACCCAAACAAAATTAATATGGCTATGTAGCCAATGTCAATGCCTATCAAACGAGATATCACTTGCCATAAGGTCCTATTTAAAATTATTGGCCAGAGTGGCACTGTGACGTCATCTATTACTATTACGTCACCTGTTACCATTCGTAGAGAAGTTTTCAACACTTTATTTTCACCCTCCAAATTTTATTAATGTAAGTGTAGCCGTTCAAAAGATACGAGGGGGGAGGGGACTATACCGTTCTGGTGCGAATAGAGGCCATTCTAAACTGTAGACCCCTCTGCCCAATTAGCTCTGATCCTCATGATCTTCTTCCACTCACTGCAGCCCATTTTTTAACTTTAACACCTGTAGGTACCCTTATAGATCCTGACCTACAGGATATAAAGCTAGGGCGTCTCTCTCGTTGGCAGCTGGTTCAGCGAATTCAGCAAGATTTCTGGACCAGGTGGCATCGAGAATATATTCATACGCTTCATCAGAGGGGCAAATGGACACTCCCGAGTACTCCTATTGAAAACGATACTTTAGTTCTTTTAAAAGATGATAATTTAGCTCCTTTAAAATGGTCACTGGCTCGTGTCACAGAAGTTCACCGCGGCGCGGATAAAGTCATTCGGGTTAATACATTGCGCACCGCTAAAGGTGAATTAAGTGACTTGTTTCAACGGTGTGTCCGTTGCCACATAATTAATTTCTTCACTTTTTTTTTAATTCTTATTTATTTTTTTTCTCTCATTATATTTAAGTTTCACTCAGTAAATTGAATTTTAATGTAAATTTTTCTTTTTCTCTCTTCTCATGTATAATTTGTATGATAGATTATCTTTTTAAATAATAGTAAATTGAAATCGGGACTTTTTCATCTTATTGTTTAATTTATCCGATAATGAATTTATGCGTATGCGTGTATATGGACGCTCTGTATAATACGGGAAGTGACGCGGCATGAAACGTCCATGGCGTATGTGGTTACGAAACAATGAGGTACTTGGGGAGAACCAAAATTACCGACGAAGACGATTAATACAAATACTTGTACAATTACATGCTAAAATGAGTCTGTTTGTTATTAATGATTCAACGTTAATTAATTATTGCAAAAAGAAAGAAAATTGTTGGAACAAAGCCCTTTTGTTTTACAAAACAAACGTAGTTGAACGTGAGTTAAAAAAACACAGCGAAGTAAATAATCTGGCGAGTATCCACACACTGGCTGGCAAAACCCACTTTAAACAACTTATCATTGTTGAAACAACCGCTTGCTAATGAGGAGAAAATAGAGGTGATAATAGAGTTCGTATAAAGACTAGTTACTTCGTACTTGAACTCTCTTTGCATAAATAACAATACCCTGACAATATCATTATGTTTATCATGTTTTATTGTCAAAGAAATTGATTTATTTTTTATTCATCTACATAGAGTTTTTATATAGTAACCCAGATTAGAATTATAAGTGAAAATTGGTACATAATTTATAGCATATTTTCTTCCAGATATTATTCAATTTTCACGGAATTTTTATTTTAAATTAATGATACTGACCAAAAACAGAATTGTGATCGAGATTTATTATGTTTACTCTATTTTTCACTCTATCCTTGCAATTGGTAAGTTCCTTCGCAAACTAATATTCAAAATACATTCTTGTCGAACTTCTTCGTAAATAGATACATTTTCTTCGAGTTTTCTCAATTGTTTGAGGCCTGATGAAAATCTCAACCATTTGTCATATACTCCGATTGTTGAATTAAACTTTCTTTCCGAACAAGGAGAAAGACAGAAAGATGGATATAGATATAAATTTGATTCGCCGTTTGATAGAAATTTGAAACGGAAGTGCGGAGTCAGAAGAGAATAATAAGATTGGTGTAAGAACTCGAAAGATGTAAGGAAATGTTATGAAATAAATTTCCAATTTTTGAGCGGGGTATAACAGTACGTTTATATCATTCAACGATTTGTGTTAAGCCGGGTCCAGATTAATAAATTTGTATGTTGAATGTTGTCTGTTGAATTTGACGTGGCGTAAATTTTTGTTTTAAAAACAATTTTAACGTTTTCGTGACAAATATGTGCGTTGTGGTGGCGTTTTTATTGTGATCCGTATTCGTACGTAGTTATTGAAAGTTTCTAAATTGCACCGTCGTCTCATACCACTTCTCTGGCTTCTATACCCTACTATAATAGTTTTGTTGTCCAGTAAAGTGCATGTTTACCATTTTCTCTCTTCTTGTTATACAGGAATCGTTAATATTTTAACCACGGGTTAAGGACATCAAAATAATAATATTTTACTAAATCACACTGGGTCAAATATTATCTACTACTAAGATACATGGTGTTGAAGTTTTCCTGTTTTTTGGCAATAACTTCACTACATGCTCATAAGTTTCTACTAAATTTGGTACAGAGGTACTCCTCTAGCTGGTGAATATTATTTTATTTGTTTTTTTACATTTTGTTATAGAGTGCGCCAAATGAGCGGATACCTGATCATGAAATTAGGCCACAAATATTTTTGACGAAACTTTTTGATATATTGTAACGAGCCCGTTAATGACAATGATATTGTAATTACAGTGACAGTGTTAAGTTAGTTAGATCTTCTTCTTTCACCTGTTAATTAGTTTTATGTTAGGTGTTCTTCTTTCCCTTTTTAGATTTTTTTGGTTGGGTATTCTTCTTTCTCTTTTCAGTTGTCCTATGTCAGTTAGGTTAAACAGCAATATAATGTTCGATTGATGATTCTGGAAGTTTGAAAATGTATTGTAATATTTTTTCTTATTTATTTATAACAGTTTATCCTGACAGGTGTGATCATTTCATACGCACGGTATGTCTACTCGGATATCTAATGTGCCAGTGAGAACTCTTCCGGGAGCGTGAACAAATATTGTTTTTGTTCTGTAGTGACTCCGTATCTAGCTTTCCCGGTACCTCCGTATGCATCCATAAATTCTTCGAAGACTGGGCTAAACTCTTGTAGATGGTTCACTCCTTCCTCTTTGTCATGGTCTTCTTCGAATGGCGCTAGTCGGTTTTGGTAGACTACTCTCGGTTTTCCATTGGGGATCTTGCTTATACGAAAGATGATGTCGTTGATCCTCTTCTTGATTAAGTATAGACCGTCCAATGATTTCTGTAATTTTGGAGAAAATCATTTTTTCCTTCTCAGGATGTGTAACCATACTTTGTCCCTTCTTCAAAACCGCGCCTTTTGTGGCCTGCGTGTCGTACCGACTTTTCATTCTGTCGCTGGCAACTTGAAGATTTGTTCAAACTAATTCATGAATATCATCCAGCCTTCTTCTCTATTGCATCACGTAGTCTTCTCCTGCTAGATCTTCTCCAGGCCGACAGCCAAATTCCAGGTCACAAGGAAGCCTCATTTCACGTCCAAACAGGATTTTCGCAGGTGTTTCACCCGTGGACTCATTGACGGCAGATCGATAAGCCAATGCGAATAGGGAAAGATACTGGTCCCAATCTCTCTGATGGCTGGAAACCACTTTGGACAGATATTTTCCAATAGTCCTGTTCATTCTCTCGACCATTCCATCTGACTGTGGATGTAAAGCTGTTGTCCTGGCCTTCTTCATTCCCAGCTTGTCGCAAATCTCCTGGAATAGATAGCTTTCGAAATTTCTTCCCTGGTCACTGTAGACTTCCATGGGCACTCCATATCGGCTGATGAATTCTTTCACCAATAAATCCGCGACAGTTGTGGCCTCTTGGTTCGGGATAGCGTAAATTTCCACCCACTTTGTGAAATAATCCATTACAACCAGTATGTATTTGCCACCATTTTCTGTCGTCGGAAATGGTCCAGCGAAATCTAAAGCAATCCGTTCGAAAGGGCTTCCAACATTGTACTGTTTCATGGGTGCCTTTCTCTTGCGATCTGGTCCATTACTCGTAGCACAAGTCGTACATTTCTTACACCCGTCCTTCACATCATCGGAGCTGTTCATCCAATAAAACCTCTCACAGATTCGCTGTAGGGTTGTCTTCACTCCCAGATGACCTCCCGATGGACTGTCGTGTAACTTTTTTAGTACTTCAGCTACTCTTGTTCTCGGGATAACTAGCTGTCTCCTCATCTCGGAACCATCGTCGATTTCAAGGACTCTTTTCAACAGCCCTTAATCGAGGACAAGGAAGGCCCACTGAGCCCAATACGCCTTGAGTTTCGGTGAAAATATCGACTCTTCTTGCCAGGTAGGTCGCCAATTTTCTTCCTTCCATTGCCGGATCATCTTTAAGTGAGGATCATTATACTGATGTTCTCTGATTCTGGCGGGTGACCATTCATCATTGACTACTGTAGTTCTTGAAACAGCACTTTCCCTAGATTCTGCCTTGATGCAGTGGGAACAGTTTGTTGGGCACGGCCGTCTGGACAGGGAGTCGGCATTTCGGTGACGCACACCAGCTCGATGTTCGATGTTGAAATCGTACTCTTGAAGTCGTTCAATCCATCTAGCGATCTGGCTTTCGGGACTCTTGAACTGCATCAACCACTTGAGTGCTGCATGATCAGTCCAGATTTAAAACTTCCTACCATACAGATACTGATAAAAATGTTCCACGGACTTCACAACCGCCAAAAGGTCTCTTCTTGTGACGCAGTAGTTTCTTTCAGGTTTGGAGAGAACTTTACTGAAATATCCCAGCACTCCTTCTTGCCCGTCTTGGATCTGTGAAGGCACTCCATCAATTCCTACGTTGTGCTTGCGCCAGTGTCATGAATAAAGTCTTCCTTTGGTAATGGATATCCTAGTATCCGCTCCGTGGTTAAATGCCTCTTCAAGGTTTCAAAAGCCGTTTGACAGTCTTCGTTCCATTGCAAATCTCTTGTTTCTTCTGTGATTCGAGTTAGGGGCTTGGAAATATCCTCAAACTTCCTGATAAATTTTCTATAATATGTGCAAAGTCCAAGGAAACTCCTAATTTGATGTTTATCAGTTAGTTGTGGCCATTGCTGAATGGGAGCAATTTTCTCTAGTTACACCACCACTCCTTCATTGCTCACTATATGACCTAGGTAGTTGACACGGTTTTGGAATATCTGACATTTCTTCGGGTTTAACATGAGCTGGGCAGCTTGGAGTCGTTTGAATACGTCTTCCAAATTCTTCAGGTGTTCGTCAAATGTCTTTCCCAGTACTACGATACCGTCCAAATATACCAGGCACCTCTTCCAAAACAACCCTCTCAAGACATTTTCTATGAGTCTTTCAAATGTCGCGTGCGCATTACAGAGCCCGAATGGCATGACGTTGAATTGCCATAATCCAGATCCGGTGGTAAAAGCAGTCTTCTCTTTGTCTTTAGGGTCCATTTCTACTTACCAATAACCAGACTTCAGATCCAAGGTGGAAAAGAGTTTGCTACCGGTCAAAGTATCTAACGTATGGTCGATTCAAGGCAGAGGATAGTTGTCTTTCTTCGTCACGTTGTTTAGATGGCGATAATCCACGCAGAATTTCATAGTTACATTTTTTTTCTTGATGAGCACCATTGGAGGCTCCCATAGACTTGACATTACCAGTATCGATTTTTTGTTTGACGGCTGATGTTCTACCAGTCTTTCCTCCTTTTGGTACGAATAGGTCTCGATACTGCAAGAGAAATTATCTCATTCTCTTCTTTTCAGCTTGAATCAAGGATTGACCAGCTACTGATAACATCTGTTCCAATCTGGTATTATGAATGTCACTGCTGATTGTTTGACGAACTATGGATGTCACTGGTACGCAGGATACAATCCTGGTTCCTTCATTGATGGTAATTGGGTAATCATTCGCGTTTATCACACGTATCGGGCTCTCCTTCGCCGACGTAACCAATCCTGTTCCAATTAGTACTCCTTTGCCAACATTTTCGTCGTAGTTCCTTGCCTCCATCATAATTGGTGTACCTTCTTCCATAATTTCCTGTAGCCGCGCTACTATCATGGTTTCGCTTAATGCAGGTAGAACGGTTTCTCCCTATACATCTGCCAACACCGTGCTGCCTTCATATGGATGAAGGAATACCTCCTCGGCACCCACTTTGATGGTTCTGTTTCTAAAGTACAACTGGAAACCATGAAGAATCATTACGCCCATTTCCAGAATCACGTCTTCTTCAATGTCAGCTACGATTACCGTATGCGTGAACTTTTCTGTGCCTATTTCCAATTTGATTTGTGTTTTCCCGTGAATGTTGGCACTCTCAACTATGGTGGTCCGCAGTCACTCTCTCGTTGGTAAAAGCTTGTTCTTGGAGTTTATTATCGTTGGTCGTATATTGGTTCTAGTTGATCCAGTATCTACCAGCCATTCACTTCGCCATCTACATATACACTGTCGTTCCGACATCTGAGAGAAGCTATCAGTATGAGAGAGTCTTTGGAACGATTATGGGTCGGTGCTGCACCCTCGTAGCCGACCCGTGCTAGTTTTCCTGTGACTGCGGTTCTTCGTTTGCCGGAGTCCTGGGGCGCTTACACGAACTGCATAAGTGCCCTAGCTCGCCATAATTCCAGCATCTGATCTTTCTCGGCATCTTATTCATCATACTTTTTATCAAACTGACGATATGGTCAAATCTGTCCTCGTCACCTTCTTCTCGGATGGTCGTGACTTTGTTTTAACCCGAAGTCTTCGTTGCTGCTTCATATTCCAGAGCAGCCATCAATGCGTCAACTAATGTTTTGGTATGGGCTAAATGAAGCGTCTTCTGCATATCGGGGTCACGTAAGCCATCAATAAAGGCCTGAATGCCTAGACGTTCCATCATGTTTTCTGGTGCTGATGGATAAGCAAATCGAACTATTCGGGCAATATCGACTTCATACTCTTGAAGGGATTCGTCACGTTTCTGCCTTCGGTTCTCCAGCTGGGATTGGTACAAATGTTCTAAATGTTCGTGACCGTATCGCATGTCCAACCTCTTCTTCAGCTGCTCAAAGTCATCCGCTTCTTCCAGAGGTAGGCCAATAATATTTACGTTTAATTTTGATTTCAGTTTCATTAACTCCTCTGTGATTGTTCTTAGGATCATGATGCATTTGTACTATTTCTAACGGTGAATTGTGGTCAATTACATTTTCTAAAACACTTACAAATTTTTACGTCGAATGTAAATTTTTCAATAGTTTCTTTCAATGTTGTACAAGTTTTGGAATCAAATCTAGTCGATCAATATTCAAAGCAAATAATTTTATTGTTGAGGTAAATTCTTAAAATATTTCAATAATTTCAGAGGTTCGAAGTTTTCTTCTGAAATTTGTATGGTAGTTTTAGTTTTATTGTCATATAGTTTAGTAACGTATGGCGCTGCTGGTGAATGATGTACTATTTTAAGAAATATTTGATTTTAAAAATGATTAATAGTTGTTTCTGAAATGGGAATTTCTAATATTGGATTTTCGTGACTAGTATGTATGGTGTCGTCGTCATTGTCTGGACATAATTCTTTAATTATATTTTTTTTTGTCAGTGTATGTTATCTGAAGAGTTTCGTCAATATTTACTACAATTAATTCATTATCGAGAGATGTATCTTGTTGATCATTTTGTTCATTGTTACAGTCAATAGAAATAGTTTTAGTAAAATCATCCATGTATTCAAAAATGCCATTTGCATTAACTTCGGTTCTTTTGATTCGACAAAGAGCGTCTACATTTTTAATCACGGTTCCTTTTTTATTAATAATTTGGTAATAGAATTCTTCTAGTTTCAGTCTCCATCTCGTTAGAAGAGCATTGGGCTTTTATTGAGAAAGGCCAATGTAAAGGTTTGTGATCACAAAATATGGTGAATTTTAAGCCATATAAACAAGACCGGAACTACTTTGCGAGTAACTCTCTTTCGATTCTACTATAATTTTGTTCTGCTTGGTTTAACATCCTTGAGACATAACTCTTGGCCTACAGGTCTGTGTGATAGTACAGCGCCTATTGCGAATCCGCTAGCGTCTGTCGTTAAGATAAATTCCTGTGTAAAGTCAGGATGTATTAAAATAGGATCATTGCTTAACACTTCTTTGCATGTTTCAAAACATTGCACATATTCAGATGTGTATTCTATCTTTCAACCCTTTTTTAAACATGAAGTCAAAGGTTTAGTAATTTGCGCAAAGTTAGGTATACATTTTCTGTAATAACCTAATAGACCTAAAAATTGTTTAATTCATTAGTCGTTTTTGGAATTGGGAAATAATGTTTTTTGCAGAAGATACAGATACAATTCTCCTTTTAAATTGTCATCAATAAAATATGAATCAATAACTGTATTGAGTTTCATTTAAAAAAAATGTTGCGGACGTCTTCACTCAAAGATTATTCCCCTTGTATCATCGGTCTACCGGCGTTCAATCAATTATTTATGAATGATATGTTTTAAATAATAGGTCTCATCTTGTTGACCACATATAATATGCCTCATCTTGATGGCTACAAATAATCATGCAACTATCTATATTGAGAGACTTTGAGCGAAACTATGCTACTGGTTATTGAGTATCTCCAATACATCCACATCAAAGCAATAGATCAGAAGCAAATAATCTCGAAGGAAATCAATTCAAGTGAGATTTGTATAAATTGGTTTGTCTCTACGTCGTCAATAGGTTAAATTTCAATTACTTTCGTGCTTGGTTAATGTAAGAAATTTGTAGTGAACTAGAATCTACTTTTTAGTTCAGAGTGATTCATTATTTGAGAAGTATATTTACTATGTAATTGTCTACTACTGATAAACTATTTTATATCTTAACTAAAGGCTTTGTTGCAACTTTCAAACTGCTATTACTTTTATGTTTCTATTTCATTGTGTGCACTTATACCTATAAAAAATAAACAGTTTTAAGGATTAAAACTAACTTTTCCGCATATGTAACACACCCTGAATAATATGCAATCACGAAATTGATCACTTGTAATCACTTCGGAGGCTGTAATAATCAGAAATTTTTCAACAATTAACAAAAATTTGGTACTCCAAGTACCATAGTACCCGTTGTACTGGCTCTGGTGAACTGAAAATCAATAGGGTTCATTTGTAAGACGCCTTGAGCCATACTCAAAAATAAATCTGGTCACTTGTATACACCCGGAGGCTGTATCGTGCTAACCGCACCTCAATCCCCGTGGTCAAATATCCCCTAGATACTTTACATCCAAATTATTCAATGCTACTTTTACATTGCAAGAGCTTACACACGTTACTTTTCTTTCCAAAAATTCCCCTGCCGAACCAGATGGCGTCCCTTTCATCTTCCTAATATACCTTTCCACATCCAGTCTTAACAAACTCTTGGAACTGGATAATGAAATATGGACAAACCACAAATTGCCGAAAATTTGGAGAGAATATGTTATACTACCATCTATGAAGAATGATGCCGATTCTCAAAAATATAAATACTTCAGACCTATTTCATTAACCTCCACCATCTGTAATCTCCTAGAAAAAATGGTAAGCAAACGGCTTCTCTGGTACCTCGAAACTAATAAATTGCTAAACCCAGCCCGATCTGCTTTTCGATCCCAAAGATGTACGACTGATAGTTTGGTATATACGTATGCAGAGATTTTCAATCTTTTTGCAAAGAAATGAGAAGTGGTAGCAGTCACTATTGATATACAAAGTACGTTTGATAAAATCAGGAAACCCGATATTACCAATAAATGAATTGAACTTAATCTAGAAGGTAATATCCTAAAGTTTTTAACACATTTTCTAAGAAACTGATCTTCCATAGTATCCGTCAATGTTTCCAAAATATTTGACCTTGAAAATGGAGTCACCCAAGGCTCTGTATTAATCTCAACCATATTAATGTTTGCCTCAAATGACATAAGCTATTCTGTTCAACCACCAATAAAATATTCTATTTATACCGACGATATTTTCTTATACTGTTATGTTAAATCCTCATTAACCACATCAACATTACTCCAAAATGCCGTAGACAAAATCTCCGACTGGACTGTTACAGTAGAATTATATTTATCTCCAACAAAGTCATTAAGTTCAGCAGAAAAAGGAACGAACGAATATCGCCAGATATTAAATTAAACGGGGGAAGTTTGGACGTAGTTGACCACTATACATTTCTGGGAATAACCTTCGACAGTAAACTCAAGTAGAAGCTCCACATCGTATATGTGGGTTGATGAACAACAAAGGTACTAAAAATCTATAGGGCATTAATCAGATCAAAATTAGAACATGCTAGTATAGTGTATAAGTTAAACTTGATAAAAATACTTCACTTCTCATCTATTTAGGAGCCTTCAGATCCAGTTCTGCAGAATAATTATGCTGCGAGGCAACTGATATACATCTGTGCTTCTACTGTCATATTTAGCGAAATCGAAAACACCGCAACTAGCTGTCATACAATCCATACAAACACGTCATATTTAGCACGAGTATCATCTCACCATACAAATCCAGTATATCATATCATAAACTCATACCAAACCGAAATCTAAAACACAGTAACTAGCTGTCATACAATCCCTTTCACAACCTTTACTCAAAAGTACAGACCTTAAACAAACGGCCAATAATTTCCTCTCAGACTCACCACCATGGGTTAGAGTAGCCCCATATATGAGCACTACCTTAACTAAATACAATAAACCCCTAAGTACCGAGCTCATTTCTTCACCAAGCCTTCCTAGAACTCATATATCTGAAAAATCCTGACGAAACTCTTTATCCTTACATCAAATCTCGAGAACGGAGTAGGGTGCTCCACTACCACAACGAATTGTTCAATCACCACATCCTCTCTAATGTAGTGTACATACAGATGAACTTTTAAATATACTCTCGGCTGTCAAATGTATCGAGTACACCCTTAAGAAAGTTGCAATATTTACCGATGCTCTGTGATCCATCCTCTCAATAAGAGGCATCTACTCCAAAAATTATTTAGCCCAACGTATTCAAGGAAGTATCAAATGTATGTAGGTACTTGGAAGGAATTCACGTCATCCTTTTCTATGATCCTTCACATGTTGGTGTTATAGGAAAGGAAACTAATAATAAGTCTGCAATTTATTTTGACATATTGATGAAAATCTTACTATAATTATAACAGTCTCTTACTAACACAATCATAATACGGAGCAGATTTCCTTATTAGTGTTAGGTAATTATAATATAATATATTGTTGTAGTATGAATGGGTGCTCATACTGTAATCAAGTCAAATATTAAATAAAATAAATAGAGATCATATTTTTATAATACCTATAAAACCAATTCTGTCAGTTATTGTTTGATTTCATTAATTGACCATAGCGGAAGAATACGAAACCTATTAAAATAAGTTTTGCAATAAATAAAATAAAATAAAGCACATAAAGTCTTGTTATAATTAAGAAAAATATAATATTCGTATATAAGTTTTGAAAATAAATTAACGTAACGCAGGAAGGAACATAAAACAGAATGTTGTATTAACAAAGGAATTTAAAATGAAGGATATATGAGAAATTAGCTATATACTTGTTATATATTATAAATCATCACTTGAATCATAAAAGAAGACAGTTCGATACAATTATTATTGTTATTTAATATCCTACTTTTTTTGAAGTAGTGTAACTAAATTCTATAAATGATACAATTTCGATCAGACTAGCGATATGCAATTAATTTATATTCTGGAATCTGAAAAGAAACCAATATTAATATTATAATTAGAGATTCATCATTATTATTTTGTGTATTACAATTTAATTAATAGCTTATAACATATATACGGAGATAATGATAAAATGGAAACGACACATGTATATAAAACATAGAGAGTATATTAGACCACAGAAACAAATCATAAACAAACACAGCTGTGCGTTGAAATTGATGGAAATGCTAGTAACAAATTTTTAAATTACCTGTTATTAATGATGTAATTTGTAACATTTATTTGATATGACAATCGATCATTGTTAAACCAAAATAATATGAAGCAACATATGAATATCCGGTGAGAAAAGTTTGTTTGGACATACAAATGAGAGTCGTGGGGAGATTTGAAATCGAGAACTTCATGTGTTGAGCTCCACAAAATTTTGATAAAAATTGAATAAATTTTGAAAATTTGGTCAAATTATGAATTCATTTATTAAAACTTGTAGCAGATATTCTACCTGAAATTTTTCCTTTCATCAATCAATGTTATCGATTCCCTTCATATCTTTTATTTGGAGAAAACATCATTTATTCGGAAAGAGGCGTCCAACAAGGGGACCCTTTGGCACCTCTCCTTTTTTGCATATGGATACACAAACTTATTAGCATCATTGACACAGAATTCAATGCTTGGTACCTTGATGATAATTCTTTAGGTGGTAATACTAATTCCGTGTTCAAGTTTCTTGTCTATATAATAAACAATTCCAAGGATATTGGTCTTGAACTCCATTTCAGCAAATGCGAGTTATTTTTCTTAGAATCACCAAATAATCTAACCATTGATAAATTTAATTCTGTAGCACCAGGCATAACAATTACCAACAGACAAAATTTATTTCTCTTTTATTAAACGAATCCTTTCTATCAGCTTTCAATGAAAAACTAACCTTTTTCTAAAAAATGTCATCTCGTTTATCCTGGTTACTGACATATATTGCTTGTTACCTTCTCAAGAATTGCCTATTAATTCCAAAATTAACATATATCTTATTGCACTGACACTTGGGCTCCGTCCCATGTCCGATCCACATCTACTTCCGCAAGCGCTGCAGCTTTACAAGGCGAAACTTTTAAAATCAATGAATACAAAAATTTGCAGAACATTTATATTTGTATTCCTGTAGCAATTGAAACCTCTGGTGTTTTCGGTCAAGAAGTTTTGAAATTCATTAAAGAAATCGGTAAAAAAATATCAATAGAAACCAATGATTCAAGAGCAACTTTGTTCTTTATACAACAAATAAGTATTGCAATTCAAAGAGGAAACGCTTCATCTCGGTACGTTTCCCCGTTCTAAGCCTCTAGAAGAACTTTTTATGAAACCTAATCATAAGCAACGTACTTCTACAACTTTCAAACTTTCTCACATTACAGACCCTAAAACATGTGATCTTTCCTTTTTCCGAAATTCTTATTTAACATCTTCATTCTCTTCTTCAGAATGTGTGCCTTCTGATAATACATGCGTTGACAATTTGATAAATTATGCCCCCAACAAGCTTTTGGGCCTCAGTGTACTAAAAAATACAGATTCCCTGAAGAAGATGACTATGCTAGAGAATGATGCGATTCCTATACGCAGTAGATTATCTCTAACCAAAACAGTTTTCAAATCCGTAATATCTACATCCAATTCAGTAACAAACATCATCAATTCAAATTCCTTATCACGCCGATTAAGTGAGAAAGACAATCATAGAATCCGAGATTATTCGTACAATGATAGTAGTTGCGAAAGAGCTTTTAACAATATTTCCACATTCAGATCCATAAACGGTATTCCCCAAGATTCTTTGGGTCTCAAAAATATTGGTAACACATCTTTCATGAATAGTATTATCCAATGCCTATCAAACACAAGGTGGCTATTAGAATATCTAAAGAAAGACGCATACATAAGAGATATTAACATAAACATATCTAGCATGAAAGGAACACGGTTCAGACATAGTGGTTAATACAGTATCATTGAAAAGTAAGATTCAGCGATTAACTTCAAGGTTCATGGGATACACTCAACATGATGCACATGAGTTTCTTCGTTACCTATTAGCAGGACTTCACGAAGATGTCAACAAGGTATATGAAAAACCAAAGCCCATATTAACAGAAATTTATGACAAATTTAGTGATATGGAGAAAGCACAAGAATTTTGGTTAAGATATGCGAGAATGGACAACTCCAAGACTATGGATAACTTTGTCGGTCAATTAAAATCAACAACCAAGTGCACACACTGTGGTCACTGTTCAGTTACCTACCATTCTTTTTGGGATTTATCCCTTCCGATACCACAAAGAACAGGTCAATTACGACTTTCACAATGTTGAGATTCATTTACAAGAGTAGAAACACTCGTCGGTGATGAGAAACCAACTTGTTCGAAATGTAAGGAACGAAGACGATGCATTAAATCATTCTCAACTCATAAATTTCCGAAAATACTGGTTATTCACCTGAAGCGCTTTTCACAAACAGAAAGTTTTAGTGGAAAACTTAATGATTCAATCGATTTTCCAATAGAAGGGCTTGATATGAACCATTACGCGATGATAATGTAACACCTTGTATGTACAACCTCTACGCTATATCTAATCACTGTGGAACCACTTATAATGGTCACTACACAGCATTTTGCCGACATCCCTACACGGGACAGTGGCACGAATATAACGATTCAAGAGTGCTATTAATATCGTGGAAATCTTTAGTCAGTGGAGAAGCATATGTTCTCCTCTATGAACAAGATGACAAAAAATCCCACTTTTAAGTTTAATAATTTTTTTTATTAGTTTTTATATTGTATATTTTCATTGTGAATCAATGTCTTATTTTTTTTTCTGCAAAATTTATTTATATATTCATATATACATTGTATCCCTCTAGATATAAATAAAATTGATTTTGTTAATAAAACTTAACAAATTGTTAAAAAAAATTTATAAGTAAAACTACAACAAAAAGTTTAAACCAGTTTCTCAGTAAAGAAATAAGGATATAGGAAGAAAATACAATTAGTGATTCATAGCAGTGCATAAGGCACGCCAAGATGCAGACATTTGGAATTTTGAAAATTTGAACAAAATAAGGTCAGTGAAATTCCTTCTTTGAGTCCCAAAGGAAAACTTTATGATAAAATGATGATTTCTTAATTAAATATAAAGGCCATAGTGAATAATTAAAAGACTAAAATTCGAAATCAAACTAACGCTAATTTATACTTAAAATTAATTGATAAGAATGTACTAACCTGTTTTAAAGATTGCCAGTATATATTAGCATATGAGTAAATTACAAACAATTTTCCAGTATTTATTTGTAAAATCCATATGTATATATATATATATATATATATATATATATATATATACATATATATATATATATATATACATATATATATATATATATATATATATATATATATATATATAATTTTATCCTTTCTCTTGATATGAAATAATTTTTTTTATTGAACAAATGTAAATATGTTGTCTAATCTTAGTTGAATCATACGTATAGAAAACTTGTAACTGTTTCTCGTTGATGTTTAAGCTTGTAACAAAATATCTATTTGCGCAAGTGTTGTTTCTCAAGGTTATATGTATTTCTTCTAGCATATCGTAAACGCCAGCGGCGTGACACATTTTTATTTCTTCAATAAAATGTGCTAAATAAATAAAAAAAATTAAAATCAACATAAAATATATATATCGACATTGTTTCAAATAATTTTATTAAATCCATATAAAAAATAAACGGTTTTAAATATTAAAACTAACTTTTCCGCATCTACGAGATGCCCTGAACAATATTATATCATAAAATTGTCACTCGTATACACTTCGGGGAATATATCGTGCTAACAAACCGAAATTACTCCAAAAATAAAAAAAAAATGTAAAATATCTGGATTAATAGGACCCGCTGATATTGCTCTAGTCAACTGAAAATCAATGGGATACATCTTTGGGACACTAACAATATTCAATCATAAAATTGATCAATCGTATACTCTCTGGAAGCTGTATCGTGCTAACAAACTGAAGTTTCACAAAAAAGACAAAAATGTCGTACTTCAAGTACCATAGCACCCGTTGTACTGGCTCTCGTAAGCTGAAAATCAATAGGGTTCATCTGTAAGATGCCCTGAACAATATTCAATCATAAAATTGGCGACTTGTAACGAAAAGTGGCCGACGGAAACGACGACATACAGACAGGATTTTTTTCTAAAAACCGTTTTTTCGTGTTGTTCTTGATGAAAAACGTAAAAATAACTCAACAAATTTTTTCAAAATTTCAACTATTTTTGGGGTGAACCAATATTTTTCTCACATATTTGATAGGTTGGGCGGAAAAGTAAAAATGGCCAATAGACCTAGCATCAGGTATTAGAGGTTACATCACTGGATGTAAACCTCATCAAGACATTATAGAGGCTAGTTCACCTAGCACTTACGAGCAAATTAACCCATAGAATGTAACTAAATATTTCGATTGTTGATAAAAGTAATATAAAAAAACTCAGTGTTCCGATTTCTATGTCATTGAGTACATCACATCTTAAAATTCATGTCAAAATAAGAATTACTATTAAAGAAAATAATTAAACATTATCAATATAATGTTTCTAGATTTATTTATTCAATCGTATATTCTCTGGAGGCTTTATCGTGCTAACAACCTGAAAATTCTCCAAAGATGACAAAAATTTGATACTTCAAGTACCATAGCACCTGTTGTACTGGCGTTACTGAGCTGAAAATCCATAGGGTTCATCTGTGCATGTTCCTAACAATATGCAATCATAAAATTGGTGACTTGTTGCACTCCGGAGGCTGTATCGTGCTAACAAGACATGTAACGAATAGTGGCCGACGACAACGGCGACGACACATACACACCGTTTTTCGTGTTGTTGTTGATGGAAAACGTAAAAATAACTTCCAAAATTTTTTTCAAAATTCCAACTTTTTTTAGGGTAAACCATATTAGATAGGTTGGGCGGAAAAGTAATATCAGAGTGAATTTCTAACATATCTTAGCGCCTGAACCCAAAGAGAGAGAGAGTGTACTTCATGCCCGGTTTGTATATATATGAGGTGCCGAAGGTAAGTTAAATATAAACTAGTTTATTATAAAATATATAATTAACAAAATTATAACAAATTTCTTGAACCCAACGTGGAGCAAATAAAAATAATTAAAATCGAATACTCATCTATAATGAAATAATATTTATTACATACGTAACAATTTTGACCCTTATTACGCAACACTTATATTCATCAATTCACTAATAACCAATACATTGATGTAATTTACTATTTCAGAAGTGGAAAAAATTCTTAACGATATATTATTTTTTGTAATTTACCGTCTTTACTCGGGGATGTAGTTCCAACGCATCGAGAGCGCTTTTATTATAGCTTTACAATATTATTAGTGTACAAATTCCTACCAACTTCAATTTTTCAACATTGCAAAAAAACTATTATTATTTTTGGACCTTAATTAATCGATCTATTTTTTTTCAGTTGAAGCAAACGCGAATTGTACCACAATATTGACATATTTATTTCAACTCACGTTCCGGCGTTGTCTGAATTATCCATTTTTTCAGCCCACTAATCAGTATTGGCAACTGAACGATCTTCTGTTTAATTTTTAGCCTTCGACAAATATTTATTTCAGTAGAATTGTCAAATACGAAGCATGTCTTGAATTAAATTCAGAAATTGACTAATGTACAGGATGTTCTATAGAATAGAAATTGTATACAATGTCCAATGAACCTCGTTATTTTGTGAGATAAATTGTGCAAAAGAAACACATGCTACTTTTGTCAGAAACTCCAATTTTCAAATATACAATTTTCTGTGAAAATGTATTTGTATTTTTGATTCCGAAATAATTCAAAAACTCATTGCCCGTACAAATTGAAACGTTATGTTGACATCTGGAAGCTGGATATATTCAGTCCTGTAAGCAACCTATCCCTAACGGTAATGGCATGTAAAATGAACAAATTTATAGCTTGGTATGTGTACAGAAACACTGCGTACGTTGTAACTTCGGTGGTTTGGGACATGAATACGCAAACATGGATTTAGACGAGGAAGTTTCGTTAGGGATTGTGTGAGATATGATACTTCAGAGCTTTGCAAAAAATGTAGAAAACTTTTGAGAAAATAAGACAAAACGCATACCCTACTTTGATGTGATATTTGAGAATTTATATTTATGTATGCTGATATGTTTTCCAATATTTCTATTTCGTATTGGTACGTGGTGGACAAAAAGAAAATTAAAAATACACCTCTCAATAAATATATACAGGTTGTACTGGTGGAACTTTTTGCGAAGCGAAGTTATTTATTTTTAGCTATTTAAAATTAGCATGGCAACTGTGCATGACAAAGTGAGTGCGCGAGACGCATGCGTAAAAATTGAATGCTATTGGAGTCAGAGCCGATCTCGTCCAGATGATGATAGAAATTTTAGCGCAATATTACCACCAAAATATTCGGGACTGTAAGAATAGACAATAGAAAAGAAAATAGCCAGTAACATCTACCGAATTAAAACCGACAACAGCAACAGAAGTCATAAAATTCACGTAAAAATCTAAAATCAGCATGGCCGGAACCCAAAACCGGTTAACCCCACCACCAGCCCAAAACCATCAGCCCCACCAACAAATTACAATTAAATAGCCAAACAAACACAGAACAAAACCAATCTAAACCAAACCGCGAAGATGGGAGACGTGCTCGATCTTTACGACGACAACGTGTGGCAATTTGAAGGAGAGTTAGAGCGACTTTCAATCCCCGGGAAGTCGGTAGAGCAAGAGTCGAATCAACTAATAAAAAGGAAAAGCCAATCACTACCGGTGAAAGTACCATTAATATACCTTGTGCCGGGTCAAATAAGAAATGGACCGAAGATCAAGAAAAGGAGCTATCGTTACCGGCTAACAAACGGAGAAAGTATTATATTCATTACTAGGTCAAACGGTCCAAACGGCCTCCCATACATCCGAGGATATTCACCAATCCACATAATTTCTCATCCCACTAACGTGGGACCAAAAATTGTATTCCAAAATTTTTTTCGACCTGGAGAGGTATAACGACACTGTAGTCTAGGATATAAGTTAACCCCCTGAACACATATTGAACGCAAAACATCGATGACCAGGATACAGAACACTACCAAACCAGATTATCACAGTAGACGAAGTTGGACACGCAGTACCTGGAGTGTAACACTTCGGCATCTCACTAACAGTTAGACCGATATCATTTATTAACGCTGAAAAATTTCAATCCTTACGTCCAGAAACGATAGGAACTTTCAGCTGTGGATAACCCTCAGGGAAGTCGCAAAGGATCGCGGATCAACAATTGTACATATAGTAACTGTGGATAGAATTAGTTTTAAGTTGTAAAGATCTTATTGAATTTTTAGTTTATCAGGTAACATACATGTTACTATTAAATAAAAACATCTAACCAATACGCCCTTTTCATATTCTACCCCCTGACTACCCACGGCAATTACAAATTGGCGCCCAAGCAGAAGAATTACAAATTGGCGCCCGATCAGAAGAATTACATGTTAAATTTTTGATAAGTCTGACTGGGCATATTTCTTCATTGAGTTAGTCATTTTTCAAACGCTTTAGATGGTTTTAGAGAGAAATGGAATATATTCAATGCCACCTGTTAGTTTTCCTTGATTATCAATTTCCTCCACAAAATATTCGATGTATCCTGCAGCTTCTTTATTACCTCTCCAGGCCAATTCATATGCAGCAATGTAGAAAAATTGTCTTTGTATTACCTCCGGAATATTTTCATCGTAAAGCTCTTACAGTAATAATAAACATAGAAAGGGCTATTCATTCATAAACACGTTTATTTTTGCGGCCAACAATTCTAAACGCCAGTAGTGAAATAATGAATGAATTACAAAAAGTGGGGAAGGTATTGTAGTTACATGGCATTGGTAATTTCGGCTGTTTTTCTGACAAATTTGACACCGACGAACCATGATAATCCAAAAACATTGAATTAATTAACTTAAAAGTTTATTTTCACACTAAAAAGTCTTGAAAAACACATCAAAACGAAAAAACTAAATGTTTACTCTCTAGTCGTAATGACGCTCGTATAAACAAACCACGTTTGACATTATTTACTACAATACTACGACGATATTTGCATCTCTCTTTATATGGTAATTAAATAAGGACAAAACTACTAAATAGATTACTATTGACACATTAACAGGTACTGAAATCTTGAGCAATGTTGCCACTTTTAGTTATAACCATAAATGTATCTAAGGATACAACAAATTCTTGTTTAAAATTCAATTTAAAATAGAATATGCCTTTATTAAATGAAATTCGAACATTATTAATTAATTTTAAAAGCTGTGACTCAAATGTAGAAATTAGTATGACTTTTTACTTTTCCGCCAACCTATCTAATATGCGAGAAAAGTATTGGTTTACCCACAAAAAAGTTGGAAATTTGAAATTTCTTTTTGAGTTATTTTTACGTTATCCATCAACAACAACACGAGAAAACTGTTTTTAGAAAAAAAATCCTGTGTGTATGTCGTCGTCGTCGTCGTCGTCGTCGTTGTCGTCGGCCACTTTTCCTTGCAAGTCTTGTTAGCACGATACAGCCTCCGGAGTGCAATAAGTCACCAATTTTATGATGGAATATTGTTAAGGACATTTCACAGATGAACCCTATTGATTTTCAGCTCACCAGAGCCAGTATAACGGGTGCTATGGTACTTGAAGTACGACATTTTGTCGTTTTTCGAGAAATTTCAGTTTGTTAGCGCCATACAGCCTCCGGAGTTCAACAAGTCACCGATTTTATGATTGAATATTATTCAGGGCATCTCACTGATGAACCCTATTGATTTTCAGCTCACCAGAGCAAATACAACCGGTGCTACAGTACTTTAAGTACGATATTTTTGTCATTTTTGGAGAAGTTTCAGTTTGTTAGCACGATACAGCCTCCGGAGTATATACAAGTGATGAATTTTATGATTGGATATTATTCAGAGCGTCTTAAAGACGAACCCTATTGATATTGAGCTCACTAAAGCCAGTACAACGGGTGCTGTGGTACTTGAACAACCAACTTTTTGTCATTTTTGGAGAATTTTCAGTTTGTAAGCACGATACAGCCTCCAGAGAGTATACGATTGATCAACTTTATGAATAAGTATTGTTCAAGGTGTCTCACAGATGTACCCTATTGATTTTCAGTTGACTAGAGCGAGTACAGCGGGTCCTATAAAACTAGATATACTAAATTTTTGGTTATTTTTGGAGAAATTTCGGTTTGTTAGCACGATACATCCCCCGAAGTGTATACAAGTAACAATTTTGTGATAGAATATTGTTCAGGGCCACAGATGCGGAAAAGTTAGTTTTAATCTTTAAAACCGTTTATTTTATTTGCATAACTTTTTAACAAATTTTCAATTAAACGTTTAATATCTTGTTTTCCCGCAACTAGAGAGGATTTGTAATTATGGCAAAGCAGTGGAAGTGTCCCGCAAGTGAGCTTAGAATGTGACTCAATGTTTGGGGCAGGAAAAAGTAAAAACAAACATATCTATTTTATTTGTTAATCTGAGGGAAAGCTCAATAATTCGTCTGTTGATAATGCGGATGAACTTGTCTTTCTCTTTTATAGTTTCCGACGCTTAGCATTTATTGCGTGTTTTTGAATTGTATATTAGAAAATGGATTAGATTTGCGGTTATACCTTTGAAAAAAATACTCTTGCAACTGCTTGGCTGTGGAATTCCATAAAACTTTTACTGCACTCTCCTTGTAGTCTTTGGAGTTCTTTTTCCGCACATTGAACCCATAGTCTTCGAGAATAAGCGCCAGTTCCTCCACATGTATACTCGCTGTATGAAAATAAAACGCAAAAGTTTGTAAGCTGCCTCCATTATGCTTGACTGGGATTTCATAGTATTGCGGGTGTTAACTGCTGAATCTACTCGCGACTATTTTATTTACATTCTTGGCCGAAGCGGAATATTTTTTATCACGTTATGCCGCTTGACATATTCCTCATCATATCTGAGGCGCTTATCAACACTACTTTTCAAAATCGTTGGGTTAAAAGATATGGAGCTGTCGAATGACCACCCAGATATCCGAATATGGCACTTCTAAATTATTTTTTATGAGGTTATTTAACTTTATAACAAAATTGCATCTAACTACACAACTTGTATATGACACTATAATTATTATTGATGGATAACCCTTTAAATCATCCTTATATACGTCACATACCAACATCGTTATTGATGTTCATTTATTTATTTATTACTTGCAGACAAACGACTTAAATTAGCAGTCTTTATTGACAAAGCTAACACTTTAATGTGAAAAAATATATAAGCTCGTGTTGATATTTATCCAAGCGATTACATACTGAATATTTTTTCTGAATGTAAATATGAACATTTTCAGCAGTATTCGGTTTCGATCGTGAAGCGATCCTAATTAATTCATCCCCAGTGCGTCCTATCGCAAAAGGGGTTTACCGATTTTATATTTTAAAATGTGCGTTTAAACACACCAGCCATAAAATATCAGAATAAAAAAATATACGTGTCAAATAAAACTACTGGATCGATATTAGTATTTATATTACTTATGAATGTGAAAAAAACAGATAAAAAGAGAAAATTGGAATTTCTGGGCCATATAATGAGGAGAGAACTATGACTTACTATTGCAAGGTAAAATCTAAGGAAAAAGAAGAATAGAAGTAGAATAATTTCATAGTTAAGAAATCTGAGAGAGTGGTGCGACTGCAGTTCAAATGATCGATTAAGAGCTGCAATGATGAAATAAAGCAATTAAGAAAGGAAAACATCGAGAACAACAAACAGCTACTGGAAATAAAACAAGAAAACCAGGAACTTGAGAACGAAATAATAACAATAAATAATAAAGTGGAATATCTTGAAAAAATAACTGTAAAGAAGAATTTGGTCATTACTGGGTTAGAATTGAATACAAAAAATGATAAGGTACTAAAGATAACTATGGAGAACTTGATAACAAAAGGACTGCAAATGGATGTCAAAATAAGAAGCGCCCAAAAACTAGTTGAAAAGGTTTGCTTATTTGAAATGGATAGTTTCGCAGATAAAATGGACATTCTAAGGAACAGAAGTAGACAAAAATTATCAGTAACATATTTTTATTGAGTCGGATCTTATCAAAAAATAATAGGAATATAAAAAACAATTAGAAATAAAGCCAAAGAAGAAAAAGAAAAGGGAAAAAATGGAATGATGACTCAGAGGAACTACAATTGATGACTGGAGAGCAGAACCAACAAAACTAAAAAACACAAAACGGAAGAATAACAAGTAACAAGCATGAAAAATTGGAGGATGATTATCATTAACAGAGTAACAGTAAAAAACATAGACCTCAAAACACGTAAAAAGTACAGATGGGCATAGGTATATGGAATATAAACACATTAACAAGAAATAAACAAGAATTAACTGAAGAAATAGAAAACAATAATATTCAAATTCCAGGACTAAGTGAAATAAAGAAAAAAGGCAAAGGATGTTCACAACTAACAACAAAGCATACATTATATTATTCAGGAGTAAAAACAAAACAAAGTACAAAGGAGGGTAAAGGAATAATTGTTACAGAAGAAATAAAACAAAAGGTGAAAAAATGTAAGGCAGTCGAGTCGAGAATAATAGTTATTAGTATAAAATTAGATGAAATAGTCAATTTCATATAAATATATGGACCAGTAGAAGGAACGAGAGATGAAGAAATTTTAGATTTTATATAAAATTGCAAAGAGTATTAGATGAAGTAAGGGAGGAAATCAAAAAGACAATAATAATGGGAGATTGGAATAGCAGGGTAGGAAATGATTACAATGGAGGAATGGATTGTATGGGAAAATACGAAGAAGACATAATTAACAGAAACGGACTAAATATAATAGATTTTTGCAGAAGGAATGATCTAATAATAGGAAATACGATGTGGGAACAACAACTAAACGATGAATACACGTTTGTGGCAGAAGAAAGACATGTTAAAAGCCTGATAGACTACATAACACATACACAGAACCTAACAGGAGTAATGCAAAAAATTGAAACAAAGAAAGAAGCAGAAATTGGATCTAATCACAGATTAGTAATGACAATTTGTCTAGTAAAATTAATCAAGAAAGAAGCTACTACAGACTTCAGTAAGCTAGCAGAACATAAACTTAAAAATAAAGATTTCGAGGAAAAATACCAAAACGAGAAGAACAAAGAATTCGATAAACTAGTAAAAAAAAACAGATTGAATACTTGAAGAACTATGGATCGCCTTTAGAGAAACGCTACTAACAGCAACAGAGAAGATACGAGTATATGAAAAAATTAAATATAATACAAATCTAGAAAGGATTAACTGGTGGAATAACGAGATTAAAATAGCGGTCAAAGAAAAGAAAACGGCATGGTAAAAATATATCACATCAAAATCACATGTGGATAAAGAAAAATATGACAGGAAGAAAACTATTGTAACAAGAGCCGATAAAAAATCAAACGTGACTCATGGAAGAAATTCGGAGAAGAAATAACAGATCTAGTACCTGGATAAGCGAGCTTTGCTCGTTGACCGATTCATTTCATCCTCTACTTCTCGCATCATTATATATCCCTGTGCATAACGATTTTGCGCTCGAACGATAAACTCCAATAACTTCATCATTGAGGTAGTAATTCCTGAATTGAGTGGATGGTTAACTCTTCCATTCACGGCTTCATCAGGGTCTAAAAAGTATAGTTGTCCATACTGTGGCCGTTCAAAGACACCAACATCATTTTGGGTCGGATGTGCTGCCATATTCATTTTATGATATACTTGTTTGCAAACAATAAAACTATAAATTCCATGGCTATTTATTGTTCTACCATCTTGTACATTGAAGGATGCTAGAGCAAAAGATGCGTTCATGTTTCTTATTTTCTTATGAAGTTATTCCGAATATGGGTGACGGTTTAAAAAGAGACGTACTAATTCATTTGAAAATTTTGGTTGCTCCATTACAATTCGTCCATGCAAACAACAGTCACCAAAAGAATTTCTATTTATACGATTAGAAACGCGTTCCTCAGCGAAATGCAATGCACCACAATGGATACACAAAATTTCAAATGGTCCTAAGGCGTGATATTGCACAGCTGCAGTAACGGCACATTTATAAGCCGGCAAACAATTATTAAGTTCTAAAGCCCTACGTCGTCTTCCGTCTCGACGTCTTTGTTCTTCTAATCGGTGCTTTCGTTGTTCCTCATTTTCGTTAGCTACACGTTGTGCCGCACGCTGTCGCAAATCTTGCAGACGTTGATATCGTTGTTCGTCATTTTCAGTAGCTACACGATGTGCCGCACGCTGCCGCAAATCTCGCAGACGACGCTCTCGTTGTTCGTCATTCTCAGAAGCTACACGCTCTGCCGCACGCTGCCGCAAATCTTGTAGACGTCGCTCTCGTTGTTCGTTATTCTCATTAGCTACACGTTGGGCCGCACGCTCTCGTGAAACATCTAAATCATAAGACCTTTCTGCTCGTGTAATTTCAGTCAAATTTTGCAAGCATCTCACTTTAGCAGCACGTGTGGGACGAGCAGAAACCTGATTATGTTCCTAACCTAACCTAACCTAGCCTGATTATGTTCTGTATTTAATGAGTCTTCACTGTGAGAAGTTTGAGAATCCTGATCAGTTTGATGACGATGCTCTTCTAGGTGTTCTTGAGACGAGTTGCGGCTTCGTGAAGTTAGATTGTTTATAAGCGTTTTTCTCCAAGATCGTTTAGGCATTTTTAAGTGAACACGTGCATTAAGAAAACACAAATAACATAAATAAACAATTGATTTTAGTCTAACCTCAAAGCAAACACTCATTTACTTCGTGTTACTTAACAACGTCATCTGCAGTTGTGTCGTAAAAGCAATTAGTTGCTCACAATAAATAGTATTATTATTCGCCAATAGATATCAGGAAGAGTCATATTTTTCAGTTGAGACTACTCAAACGCCTCCTTTTTGTTATTTTTCTTCCAAGTTTATGTTTAAGTTGATTATCGATAAAACACGAATAAAATGACATTTTCTAAAAATGATTCCTATTTAGATCGATTTATCGCCCCCGAAACCCCCTATATACTAAATTTTATGAAAATTGTTGGAGCCGATTCCGAGATTCCAATTATATATATATATATATATATATATATATATATATATATATATATTTTTTCAAGAATTGCTCATTTAAAGATATAAGATATAAGATGGATAACTGGAAATTTTGGACAAGAATAAAAATATTGAGCGGAAATAAATACAAAGATATTAGAGCAATGAATCATCGCCACGGCCAAGTACAAACTGAAATGGAAGAAATATTAAAAACATGGAAACAATACTATATAGAGCAATTCCATACATTAACAACTGCAGAAGAGGAATTCGACTAACTACAAGGAATCCAAAAAGAAGAGATGGATCAAGTGATACAATAAATGAAAATAGGCAAGGCTAACGGAGAAGATGGGATAGCGCCAGAGATGATTAAATCGTTAGGAGAAAGAGGAAAAGAATGGATATGGAATGTATGCAAAGAAGCATGGGTACAACAAAAAATTCTAAGGAAATGAGAAAATAATTTAATAGTACCCATCTATTAAAAAAGAGAACAGGCACAATATGAGAATTACAGAGCAATCTGTTTGGCTCAAACTAGCTATAAAGTATACATAAAAATAATAGAAAAATGATTAAGAGAATATGTAAAACCAAAATTATGAGAAGTATGGGGAACCTTGGAGGGAATGGAAGTACCACTCACCTTAATAAATATAATTAAAAGTGAATACGAGACAGTTAGAGCCAAGGTACAAATTGCAGGCCAAAGGTCAGAAGAATTCAAAATGTATAAGGGAATAAATCAAGAAGACAGTTTAAGCCTATTACTGTTTATAATAATCATGGATAAGATTGTGAAAAGAACTAAAGAAAAATATGAGCAGCTGAATACGATAAAAATGAGTAGTCCACTACATGTGGTTTTAGTAGCGAATACAAAGAACAAAATGAAAAAACTAGTGGATATTTGGACTGAAAAAGTAGGGAACATGAGTATGGAGGTGAACTTAAATAAAACAAAAGTGATGATAATAAATGAAAAACAACCACGTAATCAAAATAATAGAGAGATTAAAATGCAATAACCAGACGTTAGAAAGAGTAACGACATTTAACTATTTAGGAAGTATAGTAACAGAAGATGGAAAAATAGATGCAGAAATAACAAACAGAGCAAATGAATTAACAATAATATACTACTCTCTAAATAAAACAACTCTTGGACATAAAGATATAGACTTAGAAGTAAAAATGAAAATTCATATGATAACAGTTCCTACAATAATATAGCAAGTGAAAATTGGACTGTGCGAAAAAAACCGAAACTAAAATAAATGCCATAGAAATGAAGTATCTAAGAATAATTGCAGGGAAAATTAAATGGGATAGGATTAGAAACGACGTCATTAGAGAGACAACTAAACAGGAACCGATAACTGGTAAAATAAAAAAGAGACAACTTAGCTGGTATGGTCATATGGTAAGAATAGAACCAAATAGATTAACTAGGAAAATGATGAAGATTCGAAAACCGATCAAAAAACAAAGGAGTAGGCCTAGAAGAAAATGTTTAGACCAAATACGTTTAGAAAGAGAAAAGACCATAGCAGAAATGAAAAACCCAGCAAGAGACAGAAAGGCATGGAAGAAATGGGTACAGGTCACGGAATCCACTTCCGACGCCTGAAAAGGCAGGAGGATTTAAAAAAGAAGAAGAAAACTTTTAGGAATAAAATAATTTTTTATTTTTTGTACAAATATTATTCAAAACGCGTACTAAAAATTTTGTCAACATTATAAATTGAACAACCGTGAACGTAATTTGATAGAACTCTATACAATAATTTTGGTAAAAAGATTGAGACACTGCGTAGTACTAAAGCTAGAAGAAGAATAGGTATATTTTAGACCGGAAAGACAAACCTGTGATAATATATACATAGTAAAGAATTTAATAGAAAGAACGAGAGAGAAAGGGAAAGAACTGAGAACTGTTTCTGATATTTATTGATTTGAAATCAACCTTTGATTCTAGTTTAAGGAAAAAAATAAACGGTTTTGAAGATTAGAACTAACTTTTCCGCATCTGTGGCCCTGAACAATGTTCTATCATAAAATTGTTACTCGTATACACTTCGGGGGATGTATCGTGCTAACAAACCGAAATTTCTCCAAAAATAACCAAAAATTTAGTATATCTGGATTTATAGGACCCGCTGTACTCGCTCTAGTCAACTGAAAATCAATAGGGTACATCTGTAAGACACCTTGAACAATATTCAATCATAAAATTGATCAATCGTATATTCTGTGGAGGCTTTATCATGCTAACAAACTGAAAATTCTCCAAAAATGACAAAAATTAGGTACTTGAAGTACCACAGCACCCGTTGTACTGGGTTTAGTTAGCTGAATATCAATAGGTTCCATCTTTGAGACGCTCTGAATAATATCAAATCATAAAATTGGTCACTTGTTTATACTGCGGAGGCTGTATCTGGCTAACAAACTGAAACTTCTCCAAAAATGACAAAGATATCGTACTTAAAGTACTGTAGCACCTGTTGTATTGGCACTAGTGAGCTGAAAATAAAGAGGGTTCATCAGTGAGACGTCCCGAATAATATTCAATCATAAAATTGGTGATTTGTTGAACTCCGGAGGCTGTATCGTGCTAACAAACTGAAATTTCTCAGAAAATTACACGTACTTCAAGTACCATAGCACCCGTTGTACAAGCTCTGGGGAGCTGAAAATCAATAGGGTTCATCTGTGACATATCCTTAACAATATTCAATCATAAAATTGTATCGTGACATGTAAGGAAAAGTGGCCGACGATAACGACGACGACATACACACAGGATTTTTTTTGCAAATACCATTTTTTGTGTTATTGTTGATGGAAAACGTAAAAATAACTCAAAAAAATTTTCAAAATTCCAACTTTATTTGGGGTGAACCAATACTTTTCTCGCATATAGATAGGTTGGGCGGAAAAGTAATATGGACAATACTAAGGAAAATAATCTCGATCCAGATTCATTATTATCGACTCCGGTTACTGTTGCAACGGCAGAAAGATCATTTTTTAAGTTAAAACTAATTAAAAATTATCTGCGTAGTACAATATCAGATGAAAGATTTATCAATTTATCTCTAATTAGTATTGAACAACAAGAGACAAGAAAATTGGAAATAGACGATGTAATAAATGATTTTGCTAATAAAAATATTAGACATTAATGAAGATTCTTGTGGTAGCATATTTTATGCATACAATTATTTCATTTGTAATGTCTATTTCATTTATATAAATAATAGGTATTAGCTAGTTATACACTTAGTTTTATTGTGTTTCCATCATTGTTATGGATCTTTTATATCATTGATATCGAAATAAAATTTGAGCGAATTTAATCGCAGTTATTATAAAGGGGCCCAAACTTGATATTGCGACGGGGCCCGATGATTTTGCGATACGCTACTCGTCGAGATATCTTCATGTCTCCATGCTTTACGCGCACTGTATAATACTGACAGTTTAATGTTTGAAAAAATATTTTTGCTACTAACATGAAGAGCAAATCATAAAGCTAGTTAGAACGGCTTTTGGTTTATCTTAAGAGAAATTCAAAGCATAAAAACCCTTTGAAATATATTTTAAGGTGTACCGTACACACCATTCCTCCCATTTCATTTTTCCCATTTCTTTGGCGCGACACATTTCCACTCTGATATCATCTGAAGTAATGTTTTTTGTCGAGTTTTATATTGTCACCTTTTTCGGGTTTATGTCTCGAACCCAAAATCTTTTCAGATTTATTGACACAATCTTAGGGATAGAGAAATTACGGCTTGTCAGATATATCCTCCTTGCAAGTAATGTTTTGAAAAATGTGAATAGGACTCAGGGCACTGTTCCATATCTTTAAAGTTACAACTCCCGAACGTAGAATTTATAGCGTGTTCATTCTATTTGGACGCCTACTTCAACTGCAGCTTTATAGATATTGGATTTTTAGTGTTATCTGACGTCATCAATCGTAAATTTAATAACTATGTTATAAAACGTTTCACTTTAATCAATTTGAACGAGTATAAACATCAATATGTTTTACTATTTTTAAAATTGATATTTTACTTTTATGTTTCATATGTAGTACTGCTATGAACAAGACATATTAATTAACAACTTTTAATATAATTAAATCTTAACAAAATTTACACACATGTTAGCTCTTAGCACGAAAACCATAAAAAAAATAGAGTTATTTTCTCACAGGACTGTTGTTTCACTTGACACTATACATCGTAGATAATAAACTTCCAATCCATAACATTCCTCCCTCCTTAGAATACTACTAACCTAATGATATATAAAACAATTATTATCTTTCGGTTTTTTAACCTTTCTAATTGACTTAGTCATAACAGACTTAACATTAGTTTATCTGACATTCTCAATATTATTGTTATCATCTAATACACTGATATTAGGATTTATATCTCTATTTAGAAATCGGGATGTCGAAGGTCCAGGAATGGGTTATGATTGCTGTTGGTCGCTTAAGCTGTTACCTTGCTTTAAAAAAGTAGGAAGTTTTATTTTGATTTCATTTTTCTGTTGTTTGTCCTCCATATTTTCATCTTTCTACTCAAATTCCCTTGTTTATTCCATATCTATGTTGCATGATACTTCTAACTTTTCAAATATATCTGTCTTTTCATTTTCCCATCCTTTAATTTACCTAAATAATTTTTATTTCCAAGAACTTTTTCTATTTGAGCTTGTATCCAAACACATTATTTCTCTCTCTGTAGTCTTTTACCATTACACCTTCTGCTTCTTCAAAATGTCTCACACTATTTGTTTTTATTTCTGTATTATAATTTACATTTTCTTTTGGATTAGATTAAATATAGTTTTAACATTTCTCCCTTTTTTACACACATGTTAGCTCTTAGCACGAAAACCATAAAAATAATAGAGTTATTTTCTCACAGGACTGTTGTTTCACTTGACATTATACATCGTAGATAATAAACTTTCAATCCATAACATTCCTCCCTCCTTAGAATACTACTAACCTAATGATATATAAAACAATTATTGTCTTTCGGTTTTTTAACCTTTCTAATTGACTTAGTCATAACAGACTTAACATTAGTTTATCTGACATTCTCAATATTATTGTTATCATCTAATACACTGATATTAGGATTTATATCTCTATTTAGAAATCGGGATGTCGAAGGTCCAGGAATGGGTTATGATTGCTGTTGGTCGCTTGAGCTGTTACCTTGCTTTAAAAAAGTAGGAAGTTTTATTTTGATTTCATTTTTCTGTTGTTTGTCCTCCATATTTTCATCTTTCTACTCAAATTCCCTTGTTTATTCCATATCAATGTTGCATGATACTTCTAACTTTTCAAATATATCTGTCTTTTCCATATTTTCCCATCCTTTAATTTACCTAAATAATTTTCATTTCCAAGAACTTTTTCTATTTGAGCTTGTATCCAAACCACATTATTTCTCTCTCTGTAGTCTTTTACCATTACACCTTCTGCTTCTTCAAAATGTCTCACACTATTTGTTTTTATTTCTGTATTATAATTTACATTTTCTTTTGGATTAGATTAAATATAGTTTTAACATTTCTTCCTTTTATTAGAAAATTTGCTGCTTCTTTTGTTGAGTGTGGAGGATTTATAATTTATAACAGAAGAAGTTGTGAGTAACGCAATAAACTCTTTTAAAACAAGTTCTGCTGGTGGTTTAGACTCTTTAAGACCTTCACATCTACAAGATTTAATAATAGTGTTCTAAATGAAACTCACGGTTTCTAGTTAATTTTTATTATATTGTGGTATTAACTATAAACCGTGAGTTTCATTTAAAACAATAATATGAGTAGATTCCACGAAGTAAGGGTCGAGACAGTTAATTTCATTAAGATTTGATAAGTTACAGTGCTGCCCCTTCAGGAAAAAATCTCTTATTATATTTGTGTAAATTATGTAATTTTATATTGAATGACACAGTCAACATCAATATTCGTCCTATTTTATTCGGGGCGTCACTATTAGCTTTAACCCTTGAGTATTAAGTCTAATAAGAGAGTTCACCCATATGGAAGCAATGAAGCTGGAAATTATGCCTAGCAAGTGGCGGTTATCTATTGGTGAAATACACCGCTAAAGAAATATGGAAAACTATTTTGCTTACAGGAATCTCTAATCTGTGAATACTCATGTAAAATGTATTTTCCGAACAGGCACGGATTGAAATATATTTACGGCGAGTTAAAATAAATTCTGTCAACTTTAGAAGCTATTAAATATATAACCATGAAATAATACAATAGTTTATCAAAGATACACGTAGTTATGATAGTCGTAAGATTACATTTTCAATGTCAAAAAGATACAAATTTCAAAATAGTGTTTAATTAATCATTTAGTCGTTAAAATGAGAGCCGATCCTGGCATGAAAAATGATAGTTGTGCTTCAAATCGATCTGTGTATGATTCGAAAATTTCCTAGTAAAAACCCACAAATTAATTTGTAAAGTGAGTTCAATCCACGTGCAAGATCAAGTTCAAGTGCATAAGAAGTCAGGTAATACCTACTTTCTGATATTTATTAAACAATTATAACTGCAAGTAATTCCAAAGTGTATAAATAAAACATAACGATTCCCAGCACATTAATTAATGCAAAAAACGACAACACCAGATAAACAAGTTAAGTGATATACGAAAATAAAATAAATAAATTACTGGTTAGAATCAAATAAAATACAGGTCCGGATCTAGGACAATTCAGTTTCGCAGTGCTGGAAACTGAATATTATTCATCCCACAGAATCTCACAATACATAACATAGTGTGAGACAGAATTTCAAGTGTGAAATATAGACAGGAATACATACGTACATCATGGATAGCGATGACGTGTCGGATGATACTAGCAAGAAGCGTGGAAGAGAGATAGATGATGAAGTCTTCAGCAGAAATGAGAAAATAAAGAGGACACCAATTAAAACTAAGCCTAAAAACGAAGAAAAAATAGATCAAATATTAAGCATGATGCAAAATCTGACAGCTCAAGTAACACAAACTACAATCGAATTACAACAGCTAAGAAAAGAACAGCAAGAAAATGGGAAGGAATTTAGACAAATGAACGAAGAGATAAATAGGCTGTCCAAAATGTACCAAGATGCTACAAAAGAAAATCAAGAATTCAAAAAAGAACTACAATTCACTAAAAATAGAATTGAGCAGCTAGAAAAAGAAAACAAAGTTAACAATATTGTTATACAGGGACTACCCTTAGATACAAACGATCCAGATGCACTTAAAGAAGGGATTACAAGGTTTATAAAACAAAATTTAGAAACAGACGTTAGTATAGAATCTGCCCGTAAATTAGGATTTAAAACTTGCCTAGTTAAATTTGGAAATAGTGCCGAAAAATTAAAAGTAATGAAAAATAAATATAAGTTGAGAAATATGGAAGAAAATAAGATTTATATAAATAATGACAGAACAAAAGGAGAAATGGAAATTGAAAAAAAAATAAGAGCCAAAGCAAAAGAAGAAAGGAACAATGGAAAATCAGTTAGAATTGGATATCAAAAACTAACGATTGAGGGTATTCAGTGGAAATGGAACAAAAACACAAATATGTTGGAGGAATCAACAACTCAGAACATCCAAAACAATGACTCAAAAAACTCTACGAATTAAATTGCAACGACTTCGACGGACCAACGAAAACGGTAAAGGAAACAAGTAATGAACCAAAAAAAGGAAATAACAAAAAATGTAGTGGTAAATTAAATAACCTTCAGTTGCTATTCTGGAACTGCCAAGGAATAAACACCTTAAATGGTGCTGAAACACAGGACATTGAACATTTGAATAGTTTTCCTATCATTGGTCTTGTGAGTACCTGGATTACACAATCAGTACCTAGGCTGCCTTCATATTTAACGAAATACAACTTTTTCCATAGTCAAGCGATGAAAGACAAACAACGAGGAAGAGGAAGCGGACGTATCTTACTCCTTATAGCAAAAGACATTCCGGGTCTTGAAACTGTAAATATAGTGGATTTAAGTAATATGTGGATATTTGTAAGATTAAATTTATGTAATGTTTTTATTATTTTAGGTATTGTGTATCTCAAACCGGGGCTGGACGATTGCACTTGTATAGAAATGTTGGAAGAAACGACTAGAAATTTAACCTTTACATACCCTAATGATCAGTTTATCATATATGGCGATTTTAATGCAAGGATAGGTCATCTCAATGGCTCTGGGGAAAGCAATCCCCTGAACTTTGATCTTCCCTTAGAAGGCCGCGAAACAATGGACAACGTGATTAATGTACGGGGTACACTACTTGTAGAAGCACTTGAAAATTTAGGTTTTTTTGTTCTAAACGGCAGGTATGATGATTACCAAGGTAAATACACTTACATTGGACACACGGGCTGTAGTGTGATTGACTTGGTTTGGGCTAATTTTAATAACAAAAATTCTATTTTAAACTCCTCTATTAGTGAAACACTCATTTCTGATCATTTGAGCTGCTTAGTAACCTTAGAGAATAATTTCTATCAAATCAACTCGACTACACACAGCTATAATAAACACCTGATTAGATGGGACCCTACAAAACTTCAGTCCTACAGAAATATTATAGACAACTATGACTTTGATCTAAACTTAAATACTGTAGAAAGTTTGGATAGACAAATACATGAGGCAATCAGACTGACAACAAGATTTCTAGACATGGAAAAAATACAAACATTCAACCCCAATAATAGCTCTAAAGCTAAACCTTGGTTTGATGAACAGTGTAGGAATTCTAAAAAATTATTAAACGTAGCAAAAAGAAACTTGTAGCATCAAATTTTAGTAAAAACATTGTAATAACGTACAAGCAAACTAAAAAAGAATATATCCAAATTGTTAAAAGTAAGAAACATGCATATGAAAAAAATATGAGATATAAATTAACAAATATAAGCAACCCCAATGAATTCTAGAAATATATTAATTCACACAAAACTAAAACAAAAATTGGCGGTGTTAACATGAATCAAATGATTACTTATTATAAAGATTTTCACAAATCCACACCAAATTCAACTTTTTGTGGCCTAGATGCTTTACACCCGTATCTTGATATAAGCTTTCTCTACTTGTGAAATTTACAATGCTCTAAGCTTAGCTAAGAATAATAAAGCGCCAGGGGAAGACAATATAAGTAACGAGTTTTACAAAAACATGCCTTTAAACTGGATAATGCACTTAAAATTGCTTTTCAATACTATCCTACAAGATGAAGAAATCCCATACACCTGGCCAAATATTAAAATGATTCATATTCATAAAAAAGGCCCAGTAGATGATCCTGACAATTACCGTAGTATTGCATTAATCAATCACATAACCAAACTGTTTACGCAGCTCATTAGCACTAGACTCAGAGATTATGCTGAAAAATATCAGCTACTACCTGAGTGTCAAACAGGGTTTCGGAAAACGCGATCCTGTGATGATAACATCTTTGTCCTTTACACAATTATAAATAATTATTTACGCCTCCCGTCTAGGAAACTATTTGCACTATTTGTAGATTTTAGGAAAGCATTCGACTCTGTGGACCATGGATTACTGTGGGAAAAGCTATTCGATATTGGAGTGAGCACTAAAATTATTAGGATACTAAGAAATATCTACAGTTCAGCCTCACTGTTCATCGAACAAGGTGGTCAAATCTCCGATAAAATTAAAATAACTAAAGGTGTCCTACAAGGAGATATCTTAAGCCCCTTGATATTCTCTCTCTTTATCTCGGATTTGGAAATTTATTTCCAAAATCATGGTGCTGAAGGAGTAACTCTTGATAACAATGAAAATATCAATATGCTGCTGTACGCAGATGATATGGTCCTACTTGCAGAATCCCAAATAGAGCGGCAAAGAAACCTTAAGATTTTAGAAGCCTATTGTGAAACATTTAAACTGGAAGTAAACACAAGTAAAACTAAAATAGTGGTTTTCCGCAGAAGTGCTAATATGGGACAACAGCCACAATTTGATTATAAAGATGTCACTATTGAGCTCTCGAATACCTATGAATATTTAGGAACAATTTTCACATTTAACGGAATATTTCTAAACAACCTAAAGCAGCGAGAACAAAAAGCGAGACTTTCCCAAGGAGCAACACTGAGAAAAAATAAATTCAGCTGGTATATCATCTCTTAATTCAATAAAGACCCTGTATAACAATGTTGTACTACCCACCTTTACATATGCAAGCAGTATTTGAGCGTTAAGATACTTGGAACAAACTGAAAAAATTCAGAGTAGTTTTTGGAAAAATCTTTTATTTCTGCAAACACGAACAGCAGCCTATATCATCAGAAGTGAGGTAGGTATCTGTAAAATAAGCTACTTTATAATAAATCAGGCGTTAGAGCTACTGCTCAGGTTAAAGGATCACAACCCTAGAAGATACACTCATAGAGCACTTCTCCGTTTGATCCACTTAATAGATCACTCTAACCTATGTCAAAAATATAACTGGATCGACCAATTATACCGCGGTATAGCGGCGTACTGTGATTATGATCTAGATATAAATAGTTTTAACACAAACCATATCAATAAACTTTTATCACAATACCTACAGAAAAATTTTTATGAGGAATCAAATTAAATACTTCTCAGTACACATCATACATCGTATAAATACCTTTTACAAGATCGAAATGAATCAAGCAATTATCTACAGGGGGATTCTCCATTACATATTAAAAGGCTCGTCGCACAACTCCGAACCGCTAACTACGAAGTACTGTATATATATTTAAATAATATGTCTCACAAAATAAATTCAACCCTAATCTGTTCAATCTGTAATAAACTATTACCAGAAACGCTTGAGCATATAATTTTAGTGTGTCCAATGTATCAGAGCATAAGAGCTCACTTTATTAAACCCCGGGGCCATTCAGATGACTTAGACTCACTACTTACCTCAACAGACAGAAAGCAACTGAAGGAATTATATCGATTTATGAACGAGGCAATGAAAATCAGATCATTCATAATCAATGAATAATGAGCCAAAAATGATTTGTATACGTATGTGTTGTACATATATATGACTACGTGGGTATGTTTATACAAAATTACAGAGCAATCGTTCAGTACCTATATGCTCAAACTCAGCGTTGCTTATTGTAGAATATCTTATGTAGTACCAGCTGGCTCTCTTGTTCATGTATTATATGTATACAAAGGAACAATAAAATTTATTATTATTATTATTATTATTATTATTATTTAGTCGTTAAAATATTTTTTAATTCCATCACAGTGCTAAATAGTGTCAAATAGTTTATAGACTTGTGGAAAATGAGCGTTTCCCGTGTAATGCAGTATATTTTTTCTGCGACAAAAAAGATTTAACAATAATAGTATGTTATAACGAGCGGTTATGTAGGTCATAAATCACGCAGATGAAGTTTGCTGTAATTCACCAAGGGAGTTATGACCATTTCCGCAAGTTGAATACTATATTTTATCTCCGATTGAAATAATAAATACCAAGCTACAAGTACAGAGAAAGAACTTTTTTTCACTAATCTTAATAGTTACCTATGCTATAAAACTTTTTGATGTAATTACTCATTTTGTTTATTAATAAAATTAACTGTACAGTTTGAACCATTAGTAAACTGAATATTTGGGACTAAATTATGCAAGTTTATTGTTTCTTTTTGTGGTTGTTGCATATATGTTGTTGATGTACCAGCTGGTTGAGGTGATATAGAACTGTATATTTGATTTGCAGTATCTACCTTATTCTTTTCGGAATCATCAACGTATTCCTCAGCAACGTAAATAATTCTCTATATTGATTCCATTATTTATGTTAAGTGAGCTTTTTAGAACATAGTAGAAAGAGTAGAGTGAACTACCCACCTTAAAGCCATGAGTGTAGAGACTAATTGTATATAATCAAGGCTTAAAGTTAAATTGTGACAATTTTTTGATGGGGTGTTCTGGTGTTCAATAAAATGTTGTCTAGACACTGAAATATTTTCATTTTTTTTAAATTACAAATAATTAAAGACATTAATTTTTCTGCGGCGAGATGAATTTTCATTTGTTGATGTTGTTCTTGTTTGTTTTAATTCTTTACGATTTGCTAGTTTGAGAAGCTTTACCCTGACTAAGTGGTTTAATATTTCGTGTCGATGATCACCACAAATTGAATTCCCAATTTCCAACCAACTGCTGATAATTTTTTTTGCGGATTTCTTCAAGGATCTTGTATTTTATAGTTGTAGTATGCGATCGATCTTTCAAAAAAGTTTCTATTCTCATTAGAGATCTTCTTATTATATTGGTGAAATTAACACTTGGTATTTTCAAATATGATATACTATGTGAAATTCCACAATATCTTTGTAAAAGATATATTCCTCTATCACCAACAACTTTTTCTTTGTTATGGAGTAGAGTCTATTCACACAATTTCTTCACTTTTCGTCAATGTATTTTCAGGACAAATTACCTACCTACCAGGAAAATGTGCCTTAGAATATTATTCCATCAAATAATATAGTAATTAATATCGATCCCATCACAATGAAACAGTAATTATTATGCATTCACTTACCTGAACTCTTGATAATCAATAAAAACTTTCCACAATCCCGAAAATAACAATAATAATAATACGTAGATAATTTATGTGTCCTAAAATTTGCAGTTCACTCGACCAATATACACATGCAATCACCTTCACAAAAGCAATGACCAATAAGCGGATAAATCAAGGGTATTTTCTAAAATTGAATAGATGAGGCTTTTACTTGATGAAGATCCATACTGAACGATGAAATAAAACAATATAGTTTGTTTAAATCTTCATATATTTGAACTAATGTTCAATTTAACTTGTTGACGCGTTTCACTAACACAGTAGCTTTGTCAAAACAAATGAAGGTAAAATATAAAAATGTCTTAATATATACAGTGCTAAATCTATTTACTAAGGTTAACAATGGTATTAAAAGATATTACCTGGAAATTCATTCACTACAAACATTCTTAAGCTATCTTCTAGGTAAAGAGGTTCAATAAAGGAGACTGATTGATATCTATTTGGTCGTTAAGGAGATTACCTGAATATTTATTTTTGTTAATCTCTAGGGCTTCTAATAAATTTAAACTAAAGGATTTACCGACTACATGGAGAATTTCAAAATTTGGGTCGAAAATGTGTTGGTTTTCTAATAAATGATTTGAATAGTTAGAATCTAATTTTTTGTTGTCATAGCTACGTTTGTGTTCCGAAATTCTAGTTTTAAAATTTCTAAAAGTTCTACCGATATAAATTTTATCACAATTGTCATTACCACATTTTAATTTATAAACTCCTGATTTGTTTAATTTTGAAGATTTAGATTTATTATTTTTAATGAATTTGGATAAATTGTGATCAGTTTTAAAGGAAATATTCATGTCTAAAGTTTCTAAAAATGATTTAATTTTTAAGGATGGTGTTCCAAAGTATGTTAAGCTTTTAAATTGCCTATTATTTTTATCTGAAGGGAATACTTGTTCTAAAGTCTGTTTTTTTATCTTTTTATTTATGATATTGTCAATTAAATTTGGGTCGTAATGACTGAATGGGTGGACCGAACTATTATGAATTGTAATATCTGTATGTGATGGTTTATGAAATATAGAAAAATCATGTTTATTATTCATATTTGAAATTGTAAGGTCTAGAGAGTTTATAGACTTATTTTGTTCAAGTTCTACGGTAAATTTGATATTATTGTGAATCGAGTTTATGTAAGTAATGAAGATCTCTAATTGTCTATTTGTACCGATGAAGCTAGCTAAAATGTCGTCCACATATCGGTGCCAGTACATAAATTTTTTACTAATTATCCATGAATATTTCTGCTAGTAGGGGGCTGAGAGGGTTGCCCATAATCAAACCATCTTTACTGCTATAAACCTCTCCATTGAAATGAAAATAATTTTGATTCAAACACACTTTTAATAAAGTAATGATATCAGAGTGAATTATAGGATTAACATTATTGTATGTGAGCAAGTCAAAATCAAAGTCAAATAGTCTTATTTTCACAAAAGCAGATAAAGGAAATACGGTAATAGCATTACCTAAAGAAGATTATTTATTAAAAACCAACAATTTTATTCAGGCAAGCAATTTTGAGACCCTTAAAAAAGACCCATCTAATAAATTTCAGAGAGAAATAAAATTAGCAGTAGATAACGTTAAATCAATAATTAACGATAAAGAAAAATATAAATTATTTTTACCCAATCCGCAACACCCTGAACTTTATTCATTAATTAAACTCCATAAAGAGGGGTACCCTATCAGGCCAGTTGTTTCTTATTTCACAGCACCTTCATTCAAAATTTCAAAGATTCTCATAGATGTCATTTCTAAATATTGTTCATTCATACCTCGATTTTCAGTTAAAAACTCAACGGAATTAATTAATAATATTCAAGATATAATACTACCCCATAATTCTAAATTCATATCGTTCGATGTAACAAATCTATTCCCTAGTATACCTCCTAAAGAAACTATAACTCTTGTTGATAACTTGCTCACATACGATAATGTCAATCCTATAATTCACTCTGATATCATTACTTTATTAAAAGTGTGTTTGAATCAAAATTATTTTCATTTCAATGGAGAGGTTTATAGCAGTAAAGATGGTTTGATTATGAGCAACCCTCTCAGCCCCCTACTAACAGAAATATTCATGGATAATATAGAAAAAATAATTCATGAACACCCCCTTAGTGAAAAATTTATGTACTGGCACCGAAATGTGGACGACATTTTAGCTAGCTTCATCGGTACAAATAGACAATTAGAGATCTTCATTACTTACATAAACTCGATTCACAATAATATCAAATTTACCGTAGAACTTGAACAAAATAAGTCTATAAACTTTCTAGACCTTACAATTTCAAATATGAATAATAAACATGATTTTTCTATATTTCATAAACCATCACATACATATATTACAATTCATAATAGTTCGGTCCACCCATTCAGTCATAAACTAGCAGCTTTCAATAGTATGATACACAGACTCTTAACAGTCCCATTAAATATTAATAATTATACCAAAGAATCAAATATCATAAAACAAATAGCAGTTAATAATAATTACGACCCAAATTTAATTGACAATATCATAAATAAAAAGATAAAAAAACAGACTTTAGAACAAGTATTCCCTTCAGATAAAAATAATAGACAATTTAAAAGCTTAACATACTTTGGAACACCATCCTTAAAAATTAAATCATTTTTAGAAACTTTAGACATGAATATTTCCTTTAAAACTGATCACAATTTATCCAAATTCATTAAAAATAATAAATCTAAATCTTCAAAATTAAACAAATCAGGAGTTTATAAATTAAAATGTGGTAATGACAATTGTGATAAAATTTATATCGGTAGAACTTTTAGAAATTTTAAAACTAGAATTTCGGAACACAAACGTAGCTATGACAACAAAAAATTAGATTCTAACTATTCAAATCATTTATTAGAAAACCAACACATTTTCGACCCAAATTTTGAAATTCTCCATGTAGTCGGTAAATCCTTTAGTTTAAATTTATTAGAAGCCCTAGAGATTAACAAAAATAAATATTCAGGTAATCTCCTTAACGACCAAATAGATATCAATCAGTCTCCTTTATTGAACCTCTTTACCTAGAAGATAGCTTAAGAATGTTTGTAGTGAATGAATTTCCAGGTAATATCTTTTAATACCATTGTTAACCTTAGTAAATAGATTTAGCACTGTATATATTAAGACATTTTTATATTTTACCTTCATTTGTTTTGACAAAGCTACTGTGTTAGTGAAACGCGTCAACAAGTTTAAATTGAACATTAGTTCAAATATATGAAGATTTAAACAAACTATATTGTTTTATTTCATCGTTCGGTATTTTCTAATCTTAGAGTAAAACAAAAAAAATTCAAAGGAAGTCGCCCAAAGCTGAGACCGTTCTTTTAATCTTCTTATAATGTTCAACACCGCCTATAATGGGGTGCACATCGGTGTGTTTAAAGCGTTCCTTGATATAATGAACTCTATTGTAAGGATTATATTTTAAAATATATTTAGAAATAACAAATTACTTATCACATATAAAACACCTAATAATTCTTGAAATACGATCGCATTCAGACCCTCTATTGATTTGATTTGTTTCAATGATTTCTTGACCTTCAAATACTATCAACAATAATAAACTTATGATGTTTATGAAAAAATTGTAACGAATGTGAAGGTAAATATTCTTGTGAGTGTTGGTGATTCATTACATAGACACAAATAATAAAACAGATTTTACAAATATTGAAATTTTTTGGATATGTGAAAATAATAATTTTAAAAGATGTTTTTTTGAAGTATTATATAAGGTAGGTACCTGTAATACCCCAGGATTACCAAAAAAAAACCACAATTCAGATCTCAGGTATAAATTATACCAGCCTTTTAAATTTCAAGCAAAGCTATTAATTTATAAACAATCTAGGACATGACAATATATATATATATATATATATATATATATATATATATATATATATAAACAATAAGAAGTACATCAATAATATTATTATAAATAAACATAGAGGGGACTTTTTAGTTATGTTCACAATATCTAAATAGTAAATATAATGCAATGTTTAATTCAGCTTTGACATGGTCCCATTTTCAGATTTAAACTGTGAAAGAAACAGAATAGTTTCAAATACTAGTTTGGAATAATAGTAAAAGAAATGGTTAAAGTATGCCGATCATTTAGCTTCGGATATAAAAACTAGTTGAACATAATAATTTTTTACCTACAAACATTATAAGTGCAATGAAATATAGAAATAAAGCTGTGTGAACAATAAACACTTCTTCACGATCAGCTCATTTTACTTCGCCCACCTTAAAGGTACTTTCTCTCGATACAATTCATTCGCCCATATCTCTAACAACATTGCCTACTCGAAAATAAGGAAAATACGACCCTGTCATATAGATTGGTCTATTTTGGAGGGTATTAAACTTTGATTTAATAGTTCCACTATGATTGAATAGATGGCATCGTGGAAAACCAAAAATCCGCCATATTTCACTGAGTTTCAGTAGCGCTGCATATGAATGAGTAAAGGAACTAAGGGTTTCGGTGGCTTCATAGTTTTACATGGTGGTGGTACATCTTATTGTGTATATAATCAAGGCTTTAACTAAAAAAGCAGGAGGTATCAGACCAATTGCTATTGGTACAGTTTATCGTCGTTTAGTAGCGAAAATAATTTGTTCAAACATCAGAGACAAATTAGGATATTTACTTCGTCCATTACAATTTGGTTTCGGGTCGAAAGGTGGTTGTGAAGCAATTGCACATGCATCCAGACGTTGATAATGAAGTTTTTCTGGAAATTGATTTTAAAAATGCTTTCAGTGCAATTCATCGCGATCATTTATTAAAACTTGTAGAAGATATTCTACCTGAAATTTTTCCTTTCATCAATCAATGTTGTCGATTCTCTTCATGTCTTTTATTTGGCAAAACATCATTTATTCGGAAAGAGGCGTCCAACAAGGGGACCCGTTGGCACCTCTCCGTTTTTGCATATCGATACACAAACTTATTAGTAACATTGACACAGAATTCAATGCTTGCTAGCTTGATGATGGTTCTTTAGGTGGTAATACTAATTCCGTGTTCCAGTCTCTTGTCTATATTATAAACAATTCCAAGGATATTGGTATTGAACTCAATTTCAACAAATGCAAGCTATTTTTCTTAGAATCACCATATAATCTAACCATTGATAAATTTAGTTCTGTAGCACCAGGCATAACAATTATCAACAGACAAAATTTATTTCATTAGGTGCTCCTTCATTAAACGAATCCTTTCTATCAGCTTTCAATAAAAACTAACCTTTTTCAATAAAATGGCATCTCGTTTATCCTGGTTACCGACACATATTGCTTATTACCTTCTCAATAATTGCCTATTAATTCCAAAATTAACATATATCATAAGATGTAGTCCGACCTGGTTACATAATGATATCTTAATCAATTTTGACAATACCAGAGTCATTAAATAACATTAAATTAGAGGACCTTTCTTGGAAACAAGCTTCACTACCTGTTTCATATGGTGGTTTAGGAATTCGCTCAATCGTTTTAGTAGCTCTTCCTTCTTTTTTGTCATCATTGAATAATTCAAAAAATTTCATTAATTACATTCTGCCTATATTTTTCCACCACAAGACCCTTAATTAATGGAGGCAGAAAATATTTGGTCATTCAAGTCTAACAAAGTTGTACCCGATGAATATAAATACTTTGAAAAATCCTGGGATATACCTTTATTGAACATTGAAAAACGAAATCTGCTTCAGAAAGCTATAAATTTACCAGACAAGGCTCGTTTGAGTGCAGCATTTTCAAAGGAATCAAGAGCATGGTTGACTGCTATACCGTTGGCCCCATTAGGTACGCTTTTAGATGCCGAAAGTTTCCGTATTTCTATTGGTCTCGGTTTAGGTTGACAAATTTGTGTAAAACATCGCTGTCGTTGCGGAGCTGATGTTGATAAATATCGCAGACACGGCCTAAGCTGCAAATTAAGTGCCGGCCGTTTTTCACGTCATTCTGCAGTAAATGACATAATCAAACGACGAGGCCTGTCATCTGCGAAGATTCCGTGATCGTTGGAACCGTTAGGTACTTGCCGCGACGACGGTAAACGTCCAGATGGTATGACCCTCATTTCCTGGCAACGCGACAGACCAGTTACATGGGATTTCACTTGCACTGACACTGGGGTCCGTCCCATGTCCGATCCACATCTACTTCCGCAGGCGCTGCATCTTTACAAGGCGAAACTTTTAAAATCAATAAATACAAAAAATTGGAGAACATTTACATTTTTATTCCTGTAGCAATTGAAACCTCTGGTGTTTTCAGTCATTAAGCTTTAAAATTCTTTAAAGAAATCGGTAAAAAAATATCAGTAGAAACCAATGATCCAAGAGCAACTTTCTTCCTTATACAACAAATAAGTATTGCAATTCAAAGAGGAAACGCTTCATCTTTTCTTGGTACGTTTCCCCGTTCTAAGCCTCTAGAAGAACTTTTTATGAAACCTAATCATAAGAAACCTAATTCTACTACCACTTTCAAACTTTCTCACATTACCGACCCTGAAACATGTGTTCTTTCCTTTTTCCGAATTTCTTATTTAACATCTTCATTCTCTTCTTCAGAATGTGTGCCTTCTGATAATACATGCATTGACAATTTTATAAATTATGCCTCCAACAAGCTTTTGGGCCTCAGTGTACTAAAAAATATAGATAACCACCAGCCAGATGATGTCCCATTCATAGGAATACTGGAGATGCTGACTATGCTAGAGAATGATGCGATTCCTATACGCAATAAATTATCTTTGACCAAAGCAAAATATAAAACTGATTTACCCCCAAAAGATTTGAAGACACCAAATAAAAAGGTAAACGACCAAATCGAAGTTATTTATACTAACAGTGTGACATACTCTAACAATACTAATATAGACAATTTGTATAATGAGGATGACAACGGAAATCACACATCAGTAGCCGATTTGAGTAAAAATTTTAATGACAAACTCTCCAGAACAGTAAAAAATGGTACTAACCTCGCCAATAAGGCAACTGAGATTAGATCCAAAATATCTGATGTGACCAATGGAGTCAAACCACTAAGTACAAAATCAATATCAACCAAAGTTAAAAATCTAGTAATAATTTTTTGGTGACCAAAAAAAAGGACATTGCCTCCAACAAGTGTGAAAATAACCCCGATGTTTTGCAGTCAAATTCAAAATTGGAAGAGAATGAAGACGTAGAAAAAAATAATGGTTCAGAAGTCGATAGGGTCGTAGTAACTGAGGAATCAATAAACATCAGTTCCCTTTCTAAAAATGATCCTACAGTTAACAACTCCTCTTCATACATTACATTTTCGATTAAAGGTTTTCAGAAAGGGTATGAAACTCAACAAGAACAGAAGGACACGTCTAAAAATGATGTGGATAACAAGGAATAATATATTAACAAAGTGAACCAAACCTATGATCTATCGACATCAACCAAACTTTACAAAACCTACGATATCCACATCCAATTCAATAGCCAATAACATCAATTCAAATTCATTATCACGCCGATCAAGTGAGAAAGACGATAATAGGATCGGAGATTATTCGTACAATGATAGTAGTTGCGAAAAAGCTCTTAACAATATCCCCACAATCAGATCCATAAAGGGTATTCCCCAATAATCTTTGGGTCTCAAAGGCGTCAAAAATATTGGTAACACATGTTTCATGAATAGTATTATCCAATGCCTATCAAACACAAGGTGGCTTTTAGAATATCTAAAGAAAGACGTATATATAAGGGATATTAACATACACATATCTAACATGCAAGGAGCACTAATTAAAGCATATACTGAAGTTATTCAAGAGCTTTGGTCTGAAGACAGACATAGTGGTTAATACAGTATCATTGAAAAGTCAAATTCAGCGATTCACTTCAAGGTTCATGGGATACACTCAACATGATGCACAGGAGTTTCTTCATTACCTATTAGCAGGGCTTCACGAAGATGTCAACAAGGTAAATGAAAAACCAAAGCCCATATTAACAGAAATTGATGACGAACTTAGTGACATTGAGAAAGCACAAGAATCTTGGTTGAGATATCCGAAAATGGACAACTCCAAAATTGTGGATAACTTTGTCGGTCAATTAAAATCAACAATCAAGTGCATACACTGTGGTCACTGTTCAGTTACCTACGATCCCTTTTGGGATTTATCCCTTTCGATACCCCAAAGAACAGGTCAGTTACGACTTCCACAATGTTCAGATTCCTTTACAAAAGATGAAACAGTCGACGGTGATGAGAAACCAACATGTTCGAAATGTCAGGAGCGAAGACGATGCACCTGAAGCGCTTTTCGCAAACAGAAAGATTTAGTGGAAAACTTAATGTCGCAATAGATTTCCTAATAGAAGGGCTTGATATGAGCCATTACGCGGTTGATAATGTGGCACCTTATATGTACAACCTTTACGCTATATCAAATCACTGTGGACCCACTTATAATGGTCACTACACAGAATATTGCCGACATCCCTACAAGGGACAGTGGCACCAATATAACGATTCAAGGGTGCTATTAATATCGTGGAAATCTTTAGTCAGTGGAGAACCATATGTTCTCTTCTATGAACAAGATGACACAAAGTCCCACCTTTAAGTTTAATAATTTTTTTTATTAGTTTTTAAATTGTATATTTTCATTGTGACTCATATTGATTCATTTATACATTGTATTCTTATTAAACACACTTTATAATAATAAAAAAAATTGATTATAGAAAAAAATCTACTAATAATCAAATCAGTTGATGTGTCTTTTTTTTGTAATCTAACAAATATGCTTTTCTTAAAAGTTTGGACCATATTTTCAGCTGCTTCATTAGTTGTAACGGTGCAGTTGTTATATGTTTTTCACCAAATATTTGGATTGAGTAAATTATGGTCCATGATCGGAAACTATTATTTCAGGTAAACCCCAGGTACTAAATGATTCTCTTAGTTTTAGAATAGTATCCTTCATGGTTATTTTCTCATTATATCAATTTCAGGATATTTTGTAAAGGAATCTATTATTATACAATAAAATTGTGTTTAAATTGGTCCCATAAAATCAGTATAAAGTCTTTACCAAGGCTTATTCCTTATCTAGCACTTCTTGTTCACACTCATTCGACAAAATAAATTTTTCATTTTATTTTAAAAGGTCATAAATAGGTTTCATGATCAAGGATAATATTGGAACAAATCTACCATAATAAGGTACCATACAAATGAAACTTTTCAATGGTTTACATTTTGAGGTCTATTTGCTGCAATTATTGCTTTTTGCTTATCACAATTATTTTTTAATCCTGTTTTTAAATTAATATAGCGTCCTTAAATAATTTACGTTTAGATTTTGTTTACTCCTAAGCCTACTTCTTTTAATTTACTGAATAATACTTTAGGATTTTGTTCATGGTCTTCTCGAGTTCCACCAGTTACAATTATGTCATCTAGGTAATAAGCTAAGCCTCTACAACCTTGTAGTTTGGTTTCTATTTCTCTCTAAAAAATTGCACTTGCTAATGTAATACGAATTACTTTGTATAGCCCCTTTTGTATATTCCAAGTCAATAAAAGTCACAACTTTTCATCTACACAAAACTTATTATATGCACTGTTGAAATCAATTTTTGAAAATGAATACGCCCCATTAAGTTTGTTGAACATTTCATCAACAGTAAAGGTTATCTAATATTTACTAAATTTTTATTTCAGGTAACGCGATAGTAACTAAATATTTTTAAACAGCGATCATATTTAGTTATTTTTACTATGGAAGTAGCCCAGTCAGATTGGTGAAATAACTCATTTTTTCCAATTGTGATAATTCTCTTTCGATTTTTTCTTTGAATGCAAATGGAACCGGTCCAGGTTTCAGGAATATTGGTTGAGCTTTTGGTTTAAATAATAGAGATATCTTTTTATGTTTATAGCAGCCTAACTCATCATTAAAAGAAATTTTGAAATCATCACATCTGCTATTTGTTTAAAATTAAATTTTTGTAGGCAATCTCTACCTATCAAATTTTGTTTTGTATCTTTATTATTAACAATATGAAATTTACAATGTCGTTTTGTGTAACATTATCATAAGTAACATCATAATATCTTTGGACAGTGTTCCATAAATCATGTATTCTCTAGATACATGAAATTGAAGACAGGCAACAAGAGCAGTTCAGTCAACAAAGCATAAATATATGACACAGCAAAATCGTTAAAAGAAGAAAAGACTATTCAGTATAGTAAGAGATATTTTTTTAGTATTTATGTTAAGGTAATTCATTCATAACTGTCACATATAGTATAGTAGGGTTTAACATTTTAGATAGGGACATAAGAGATAAAATGAAATTAATAATTCACAAAAAGTACTAACTACAAAAATGTAAATTACAGTCATTATTAATCAATAAACCAGTATCAGAAAACCCACAAACCAAATTTTCGGTACATACATTTTTTCATAGATTCGTCAATCATTCAAATACAATTTTTTCAGATAAAAAGTTCAATTATTACAAAAAAGGTTTTAAATATAATATTCAACCCACATGATCATTTGATAACTTCAACAAACTAGGTATAGAAACAGAAATTAACTTGTATAATTTTCCAAATAATTCTAATCTAAAACATAAAGCTTCAGAAATCATTAAAAAAGAATTTGTCGAGTTTAACAAACTCAACTTTGAATTATCAGTCGCCAAATCAATTCAACAAAAATCAAAGTTAAATAGTCGTATTTTCACAAAAGCAGATAAAGGGAATACGGTAATAGGATTACCTAAAGAAGATTAAATATTAAAAACCAACAATTTTATACAGGCAAGCATTTTTGAGACCCTTAAAAAAGACCCAACTAATAAATTTCAGAAAGAAATAAAATTAGCAGTAGATAACGCTAAATCAATTATTAACGATAGAGAAAAATATACATTATTTTTGTCGAATCCACAACACAACAACTTTATTCATTAATTAAACTGCAAAAATGAATTCTAAAGTATGTTATAGAATCTGGTATAATTTTTAACCATTTTAAATATATAGTTGTTTATGCTTTCTATTTATATATTGTAAGGTATACATGTGGATTCGTTTTATTCTATTTATATATATATATATATATATATATATATATATATATATATATATATCTATTTGGTAATTTCTTGGTATTCGGTCCTTATTATAAACTTTCATGTAGTTTGATAAAAGGACCAAATCCCAAGAAATTACCAAATAGAAATATATATAAATTGGTCCTCCAAGAAAAATCCATATACCTTCTACATATATATATATATATATATATATATATATATATATATATATATATATATATATATATATATATGTATATATATATATATATATAAATAGAATAAAACGAATCCACATGTATACCTTACAATATATAAATAGAAAGCATAAACAACTATATATTTAAAATGGTTAAAAATTATACCAGATTCTATAACATACTTTAGAATTCATTTTTGCAGTTTAATTAATGGATAAAGTTGTTGTGTTGTGGATTCGACAAAAATAATTTATATTTTTCTCTATCGTTAATAATTGATTTAGCGTTATCTACTGCTAATTTCATTTCTTTCTGAAATTTATTAGTTGGGTCTTTTTAAAGGATCTCAAAAATGCTTGCCTGTATAAAATTGTTAGTTTTTAATATTTAATCTTCTTTAGGTAATCCTATTACCGTATTCCAAAAGCTCAACCAATATTCCTGAAACCTAGACCGGTTCCATTTGCATTCAAAGAAAAAATCGAAAGAGAATTATCACAATTGGAAAAAATGAGTTATTTCACCAATCTGACTGGGCTACTTCCATAGTAAAAATAACTAAATATGATCGCTGTTTAAAAATATTTGGTTACTATCGCGTTACCTGAAATAAAAATTTAGTAAATATTAGATAACCTTTACAGTTGATGAAATGTTCAACAAACTTAATGGGGCGTATTCATTTTCAAAAATTGATTTCAACAGTGCATATAATCAGTTTTGTGTAGATGAAAAGTTGTGACTTTTATTGACTTGGAATATACAAAAGGGGCCATACAAAGTAATTCGTATTACATTAGCAAGTGCAATTTTTTAGAGAGAAATAGAAACCAAACTACAAGGTTGTAAAGGCTTAGCTTATTACCTAGATGACATAATTGTAACTGGTGGAACTCGAGAAGACCATGAACAAAATCCTAAAGTATTATTCAGTAAATTAAAAGAAGTAGGCTTAGGAGTAAACAAAAGCTAAACGTAAATTATTTAAGGACGCTATAATATTTTAAAAACAGGATTAAAAAATAATTGTGATAAGCAAAAAGCAATAATTGCAGCAAATAGACCTCAAAATGTGAACCATTGAAAAGTTTCATTTGTTTGGTACCTTATTATGGTAGATTTGTTCCAATATTATCCTTGATCATGAAACCTATTTATGACCTTTTAAAATAAAATGAAAAATTTATTTTGTCGAATGAGTGTGAACAAGAAGTGCTAGATAAGGAATAAGCCTTGGTAAAGACTTTATACTGATTTTATGGGACCAATTTAAACACAATTTTATTGTATAATAATAGATTCCTTTACAAAATATCCTGAAATTGATATAATGAGAAAATAACCATGAAAGATACTATTCTAAAACTAAGAGAATCATTTAGTACCTGGGGTTCACCTGAAATAATAGTTTCCGATTATGGACCATAATTTACTCAATCCAAATATTTGCTTATGAAAAATGGTGAAAAACATATAACAACTGCACCGTTACAACTAATGAAGCAGCTGAAAATATGGTACAAACTTTTAAGAAAAGCATATTTGTTAGATTACAAAAAAAAGACACATCAACTGATTTGATTATTAGTAGATTTTTTTCTTTAATCAATTTTTTTTATTATTATAAAGTGTGTTTAATAAGAATACAATGTATATATGAATCAATATGAGTCACAATGAAAATATACAATTTGAAAACTAATAAAAAAAGTATTAAACTTAAAGGTGGGACTTTGTGTCATCTTGTTCATAGAAGAGAACATATGGTTCTCTACTGACTAAAGATTTCCACGATATTAATAGCACCCTTGAATCGTTATATTGGTGCCACTGTCCCTTGTAGGGATGTCGGCAATATTCTGTGTAGTGACCATTATGAGTGGTTCCACAGTGATTTGATATAGCGTAAAGGTTGTAAATACAAGGTGCCACATTACCAACCGCGTAATGGCTCATATCAAGCCCTTCTATTAGGAAATCTATTGCGACATTAAGTTTTCCACTAAATCTTTCTGTTTGCGAAAAGCGCTTCAGGTGCATTTTAAATATATAGTTGTTTATGCTTTCTATTTATATATTGTAAGGTATACATGTGGATTCGTTTTATTCTATTTATATATATATATATATATATATATATATATATATATATATATCTATTTGGTAATTTGTTGGTATTCGGTCCTTATTATAAACTTTCATGTAGTTTGATAAAAGGACCAAATCCCAAGAAATTACCAAATAGAAATATATATAAATTGGTCCCCCAAGAAAAATCCATATACCTTCTACATATATATATATATATATATATATATATATATATATATACCTAAAGCTTATATATTAAAAACCAACAATTTTATACAGGCAAGCATTTTTGAGACCCTTAAAAAAGACCCAACTAATAAATTTCAGAAAGAAATAAAATTAGCAGTAGATAACGCTAAATCAATTATTAACGATAGAGAAAAATATAAATGATTTTTGTCAAATCCACAACACAACAACTTTATTCATTAATTAAACTGTATTAAGAGGAGTACCCAATCAAACTAGTTGTTTCATTTTTCACAGCACTTTCGCTTAAAATTTCAGAGATTCTCATTTCTAAATATTGTTCATTCCAACCTCAATTTTCAGTTGAAAACTCAACGGAATTAATTAATAATATTCAAGATATAAAACCAACACACTTTTGTCCCAAATTTAGAAATTTAGAAATGTAGAACCTAAATTCTTTAGATAAATCTTTTAGAATCTGAGAACCTTCTTAATTGCAAATTTTGAGGTTCCAATTCATACTTTCCAAACAAGTTTCTATAAATATCATAATTGAAAACCGATAGGTCTGCACCTGAATCAACTTGGATGTCTACTCGTTGATTGTCTATTAGTACTTGAATATTCAGATGTTCATCATTTTGGATTATTATTATAAATATCAATAGTTTCTGAACGATGAAATAAAACAATATAATTTGTATGAATCTTCATTTATTTGAACTAATGTTCAATTTAAACATGTTGACGCGTTTCACTAACACAGTAGCTTAGACAAAACGAATGAAGGTATAATATAAAAATGTCTTAATATATACAGTGCATAAATACAGAATTCTATTTACTAATGTTAACAAAGGTATTGGAAGAAATTACCTAGAAATTGATTCACTACAAACATTCCTAAGCTACCTTCTAGGTCAAAAAGTTTATTAAAGGAGAGTGATTGATATCTATTTGGTCGTTAAGAAGATTACCTGAATATTTATTTTTGTTAATCTCAAGGGCCTTCAATAAATTTATACTAAAGGATTTACTGACTACATGGAGAATTTAAAAATTTGGATCGAAAATCTGTTGGTTTTCCAATACATGATTTGAATAGTTAGAATCTAATATTTTGTTATCATAGCTACGTTTGTGTTCCGAAATTCTGGTTTTAAAATTTCTAAAAGTTCTACCGATATAAATTTTATCACAGTTGTCATTACCACATATTAATTTATAAACTCCTGATTTGTTTAATTTTGAAGATTTAGATTTATTATTTTTAATGAATTTGGATAAATTGTAGTCAGTTTTAAAGGAAATATTCATGTCTAAAGTTTCTAAAAATGATTTAGTTAGTAAATATGGTGTTCCAAAGTATGTTAAGCTATTAAATTGTTTATTATTATTTTTATCAGAAGGATATACTTGTTCTAAAGTCTGTTTTTTATCTTTTTATTTATGATATTGTCAATTAAATTTGGATCGTAATTATTATTAACTGCTATTTGTTTTATGATATTTAATTCTTTGTTATAATTATCAATATTTAATGGGACTGTTGAGAGTCTGTGTATCATACTATTGAAAGCTGCTAGTTTATGACTGAATGGGTGGACCGAACTATCATGAATTGTAATATCTGTATGTGATGGTTTATGGAATATAGAAAAATCATGTTTATTATTTATATTTGCAATTGTAAGGTCTAGAAAGTTTATAGACTTATTTTGTTCAAGTTCTACGGTAAATTTGATATTATTGTGAATTGAGTTTATGTAAGTAATGAAGCTCTCTAATTGTCTATTTGTACCGATGAAGCTAACTAAAATGTCGTCCACATATCGGTGCCAGTACATACTTTTTTTACTAAGGGGGTGTTCATGAATTATTTTTTCTATATTATCCATGAAAATTTCTGCTAGTATGAGGCTGAGGGGGTTGCCCAGAATCAATCCGTCTTTACTGCTATAAACCTCTCCATTGAAATGAACATAATTTTGATTCAAACACACTTTTAATAAAGTAATGATATCAGAGTGAATTATAGGATTAACATTATTGTATGCGAGCAAGTTATCAACAAGAGTTATAGTTTGTTTTGGAGGTATACTATTGAATATATTTGTTACATCTAACGATATGAATTTAGAATTATGGGGTAGTATTATATCTTGAATATTATTAATTAATTCCGTTGAGTTTTTAACTGAAAATCGAGATATGAATGAACAATATTTAGAGATGACATCTATGAGAATCTTTGAAATTTTGAATGAAGGTGCTGGGAAATAAGGAACAACTGGTCTAATTGGGTACCCCTCTTTATGGAGTTCAATTAGTTCAGGGTGTTGCGGATTGGGTAAAAATAATTTTCTTTTTCTATTTCTTATACATTTTGTCTAATATTTTAACTTTTACACATCTATCTTATTACAATTATTACATTTGTATTTAGCATACCTCCAGGTTTGTGAACCAGTATGTATACTTCCGCATATGCTACATAACCATTGGTGCTTCTGGTTTGTACTTACTGGTATTTTCATTTCCTGCTCCCTGACTGCAATTCTGGCAGATGTTTGTTTTCTCATTGTAATGTATTCCAGTTGAGCACCGTACATGAACAGTTACGTGATATCGGTCTAAATGTGCTAGGTGTGGTGTCTGATCAGGGTTCTAACTTATATATATCAAGCTTGTTTACTTTTTTGATGTGCCACACTTACTTAAATATACTAGTATACATTTTTTTCTTACGGGTTTGAATTACCAGGAGAAACTACCAATAAAATGTATTTGGATACATTTCACAGTTATGAAAGAGAAGGAATTTAGACTCTGCCCAAAATTAACTGACGAGCATCTGTTTCCAAATTATTTTCAGAAAATGAAAGTAAAATATGCTTCTCAGATTTTTAGTCATTCTGTTGCAGTGGCTCTTATTACATACATTGATTTTAAAGTTTTGCCTGCAGATTCCAAAGTAACTGCTAAATTTATTAAAACAATGATTGATATTTTCGATTTGTTAAATTCGTGCCATTTAAATAATTTTAATGCATTCATGGGTACCCAACAACACTTTCAGCCAATGAAACATTACTGAAGAATGTCCGTGTGGTTAACAGTGAAGGAAAAAATGTAACTAATTAAATAGAATTTTAATTTGGGTGGCAGCTTACAATAAAATCAGTTAAAGCCCTTTGGGGTATAATAAAATCAAAGGGCTACACATTTTTACTGACAAGAAATTTAAACCAAGACTCTTGAAAACTTTTTTGGGTAAGTTAGAAACTGTTGTGGTAATTCAAGAAACCCTACGCCTATACAGTTTTCTAGAGGATTGAAAAAGTTGTTTACTCTGAAGTATTTTGACCATGTTGACAGCGCCAACTGTATGAATGACATTAATGAATTGTTATTAAATATTGGTCCAGACTATACAGAAAACTGTAAAGATCTCATTTTACAGTCAATAAAACCATCAAATCCTTTAAAAGTTTTTACAACTGATTACAGGAATCTAAACAGTACCGATGGCAACGCGTTAGTTTACGTTACTGGTTATTCAATAAAAAAATGTATGCAGCAAGATTCCTGCGACATATGTACTGCTTTTAATGAACGAAATACCTTAAGAAAAGGAACTACCAATTTTTCTGAGACAAAAGCCTATGTAAGCAATACAAATTTTCCATTTGGTGGGCTCAATATACCTAGCCTGAATTTTGTTGAATATGTTACCAAGCTTGAAGATATATTTGTAAATAACTTCAATGAATTAGCATGTAAAAATTGTATCGGAGCGACGTTGAAAGGTCTTTTTAAAAATGTATCATTAAGGCATACTTGTAAAAATTTCCCTTCAAGTTATTTCTTATCTCTTTATACAAGAATGTGTTTATATTACATAACTAAATTCGCAAATCGTGACTTAAAACTTAAAAAATCTTATAATCCTAATACAAAATTATATATACAACAAAATTTGTAATTAATTCCTTTTTACTTTGCTTTATGAGTACATTCTTCACTAAATGCAATTATTCAGCATTGTTTGTATATGCAAAATGAATTCTGAAGTATGTTATAGAATCTGGTATAATTTTTAACCATTTTAAATATATAGTTGTTTATGCTTTCTATTTATATATTGAAAGGTATACATGTGGATTCGTTTTATTCTATTAATATATATATATATATATATATATATATATATATATATATATATATATATATATATATATATAAATATGTATATATATATATACATATATATATATATATATATATATATATATATATATATATATATATATATAGTTATTTTATATTCTTGGGATTGAGGACCATTTTTAAAGACATTTAACTAGTAGTTAATACATTTTTATTTTACGTTTCGGTCTTCCATGACCTTCATCAGAAATAAAATTTTTTGTTAAAACTTCGACAGAACGTTCATTTGATTATTTAATATATTTTATAGATGTTTTAGGATGCATCACATAATAGAATACAACTCACACCACAAAACAAAACGAACATTTTAAAAATATGACATTCATTGATTAAAATTTGTATTGGAATATTCCAATACAAATTTTAATCAATGAATGTCATATTTTTAAAATGTTCGTTTTGTTTTGTGGTGTGAGTTGTATTCTATTATGTGATGCATCCTAAAACATCTATAAAATATATTAAATAATCAAATGAACGTTCTGTCGAAGTTTTAACAAAAAATTTTATTTCTGATGAAGGTCATGGAAGACCGAAACGTAAAATAAAAATGTATTAACTACTAGTTAAATGTCTTTAAAAATGGTCCTCAATCCCAAGAATATAAAATAACAATATATAAGTAAATAAAAAAGACCAAGAACCAAAAAAAAGAAAAACTATATATATATATATATATATATATATATATATATATATATATATATATATATATATATATGGGAACAAATGAACTAGGTTCGTGGGTTGGAAATTTGAAATTTCTCGACGTTTCGGCTTCCACTTTGAAGCCATTATCAAGAGGGGGCGGGGGTTGGTTATTCGTTCATTAATCTAGGAAGTGATCCGATTCCGTAGTCTCAATCTGCCTACTCTACGCAATGAATCACCCCCTTCGGGTAATTCCAAGGCCTCAATCTGCCTACTCCTTGGAATTTCACTGGAAAAGGACATAACAATAAAATGAATAAATAAAATAAAATAAAAATAATAAAAAAAATTGTTTACCAGTTAAATCGCCGTAGAACACTAACACTAACTCCCACTACTGGTTTGAAGCCGACTGACCGATAAGTTGTCTGGACCGTGTATTTATGGGGGACCTATTGGCGGGTATGGTCTTTTTGGCGCGCGCGGTGCGTGTTCTGCTGGCGGGATTAGTAATAGATATCGGACGTTCGATATCCTGCAATATTTTAGGAGGGTAATTGTTATTCTTGGCGCAGGCCATGGCGGAAGGCGGCGAGGCGGCATCGGAATGGGGCGGATGGAGAAGATGTTTCCAGGTTGATGGCAATCTCTGGCTGTCGTCCCTGGTATTTAAACAGATTGGACGTTTTTCTATTTCGATAGCTTCTCGAATTATTCGGGACTTAAACGAGCGAGCTGGGGCGATAGTTATGGTTTTATCGAAATTGATTGTGTGCCCTGTTTGGACACGGTATTGGGCCAAGGTGGAAGAAGGATCGGAATTTCTGACAGACAATAAGTGTTCTTTTGCTCTAACCCAGATACGTCGGTTGGTCTGACGTATGTAGGTGCGAGGACAATCTAAGCAAGTGATTTCATATACTCCATGCTGTTCATTGGGAATTTTATCCTTGACAGATCTGATTAGGTGGGAGATTTTTGTTGAGGTTTGAAGATTGTTCGAATGCCGTGGGGTTTGAAGATTTTACAGATTCTGTCTGTCACGCCTTTTATGTAAGGAAGGGATATTTTTAATTGACTGTCTAAGTGGATGGTGGAAGGTGATGGAGTGGGAGTTGAAAATTTCTGAATACTCCTGTTGATTTGGGATTCTTTGTAACCATTTTGAATTAGAGTTTGTTTTAGGAAATTGATTTCTGATGATCGATTGGATTCGTCAGATAGAAATATGGATCGGGATACGAGTGTGTTGATGACAGAATTAAGTTGGGTCGGATGGTGATGGGAATGGGCATTGAGAAAACGGTTGGTGTGAGTGGGTTTGCGATAGATGTAGTGTGAGAAACCATTTGGTGAAAGTTTTTTAATCATGACATCAAGAAATGGTAGAGATGAATTATCATCCACTTCCATCGTGAATTGTATACAGGGATGTAGACTGTTCAGATGGAGTAGGAAGGAATTCAAAGTATCTCTTCCAAGGGGATAAATGACGAAAGTGTCATCAACATATCGTAACCAGCAGCTTGGTTGGAGGGGGAAAGAAGATAGTGCCGAATTTTTGAAGTGTTCCATGAAAATGCTAGCCATAACCGGAGAGATAGGGGATCCCATAGGAGCACCTTTCAGTTGTCTGTAGAAGTTACCTTGGAATATGAAATAGGTGTTGGACAAACAGTGTTTGAATAAGGAAAGGCAATCTGAGGGGATGTGGTATTAAGTATCTAAGATGGACAAAGTTTCATTGATATGGATGTTGGTAAATAAGGAGACAATGTCAAAATTGACAAGGATATCTGTGGAAGAAATATCAAATCCTTTGAGTAGGTCAATGAAATGGCGAGAATTTTTGACATAGGATTGGGACCGTTCAGCGATTGGTTGAACGAATTCAGTTAGATGTTTAGCCAATAGTTAGGTGGGGCAGTTGAATGCACTGATAATGGGTCGTAGTGGGATATCGGGTTTGTGGATCTTTGGAAGATCATATATTCGAGGAATACGGGATGATTTTTCTCATGGGATGAGCTTAGCTTTTATATCGGAAGGAAGTTGAGACTTATTGATGCAAGTTTTTGTTGTCTTTTCCAGATATGTGGTAGGGTCATTAGGGACGATTTTATAAGTGTTGAGAAGATTATTCATTTTATATAAATATATATATATATATATATATATATATATATATATATGTATATTATAATATATTAGTCAATTAATAAATATTTTGTTTTTTATGATTAGGGTGATTATATCAAGTCGAGCATGAGTACTCCTTAATCTCTTGAGTTCAGGGCTAAAGATACGTTGGTACGCCTAAGTTATGGAACCTATTTTTGTTTATTTTATTTTTTCTGATATCGGAATGAAACGAAAATGACATACATTCTAATTATATATTTTATAAGAACTATGAAATGAAAATACGAAAAGAAGTATATATGTCAATACAAACAAGATTTAAATCTAATACGATGAAATGAAAAATTAACTATAAACTAATAAATTTTGAATTAAAATACCTTTATGCTAGAAAATTGAATTTAAATGGCCAAATCAAAATTATTTTAGTTATTAAATTAGTTAACCAATAAAGTACTCAACACTAACCTTGCACTACCGATGTCTTCTTCTGGAACCAACAATCAATCTTCTACACCAACACTTCTATTCATGTGTCTACCATATACAACTACTCTGGAACTTGACACGTAAGTTTAAAATTATATTTCAGGTATAATTTAAGATGTCATATTTTTCTTTTCTTATTTCCCAATTCAGGCTTCAATTAATTTAGAAATATGATCTAATGGTACTCTCTGTTTGTTTTATCAACCCAATACCTTCCTTTTCTATGTATTTTAATCCTTTATCTTCTGTACCTTCAATTCACTTTTAAATATTTTCAATTAACTTCTTTCACTTCATTTACACTTTCTATATACTTTTCTTCACTTATATGAGGACTTTACTTCTACTTTCTTATAGTTTTAAAATTTTATTTAACTACGTCCTCTCTCCAAAAAATCATATCATACTACCATTTTTTTCAAATCAATCATGCTTTTTCATGTCCGTTGCTATGGACAAAACTCATCATTTCACTAGATTTTTTTAACAATAATTTACAAATCAGAGGTTTTCATTTAATTTCATATTTTTCTTAACTATTACATGATATATGATATTTAATGTTTTGTTTATTTCCAAGATAATTTAATTTATCTATTTAAAACTCTACTTCTCCAAAAATATCCCTATTTATAAAAAAAACCTCTCATTGTGTAATACTTTTCCATTCTAAATTAGACAAATCTACAAACTGATACTTTTCAAAATATATATAATTCTTTTCAATTTCTATTAAAATTTGGTCACGATTATGATTTCTCATAAACTTGGCCTAAAATTATATATACAAAAATTCTTCATGTGTTATATTTCATTGTCCCTTCAGATATCAATCAGAATTACATAGTTCTATGACAACGAATTCTTGTCGCGCACATCGAAATCTGTCGCTGATGTTTCATGCTTTGAAAGTATTTTTGACATTCCAATCAGTTGACAGTTATCTGTGTCATAATAATAATTACATATCTCAAATAATGATTCTGCTACTAATTCTTATTAAACATGATGTATTTTAACAATCTAAATACATTTATTTATTCTTTTAGGGCTTTAGATACTTTTAATGACATATATGACACATTTCCAAGTTATTATATTGTTTAAAGATGAAATTAACTGTCTCGACCCTTACTTCGTGGAATATGCTCATATTAGTGTTTTTAAATGAAACTCTTGGTCTCTAGTTAGTTCCACAATATAATAAAAGTTATTGAAAATTCTAAAAAATTGACAATTGTTTCGATAAATCAATATCATCGTCAGAATGACAGAAGTTACATATCATTTTATGCCTACCTGATGTTTAGTAGTTATTTTTGGCTGGACCAAGAAGTAACCTGACTTGTGATTGGCTTGATATATGTTTATAAAAAAAAGAAGATGTGATATTACAAATATTGAAGCTTAGATATTATTAGCCCTATGGTGATATCCTGGATATCATTTTTCCAATTAAGATCAGTATAACTGTGCAATGATATAGAAAACCAGGAAAACTATATCTGCTGATCTTTACAATTATCACTTAAGAAGACAGTTTATTAGTGGAGAACTCCCTAGATTTAACTGTTCATTGACAACTTCATATTGTGGGTTTCTTAAATGTCTTCTAATTTCCAGTTCTTCACGGAAATCCAGTTCTTGTTTCTTTTCACAAATATGCAGCACTTCTAGTTCTGTGTTAGGTGTCAATGAATGATTGGCGTCAAGTAGATGTTTTGCGTAGTGGAATTTATCTGGTTGTTTTAATCTGTATGCTCGTAAGTGCTCACTGTATCGTATTTCCAAATTCCTAAGGGTCTGACCCAAATAGACAGCATTACATTCTGTACATTTGAGTTTATAAATACCTGACTTCTTTAATAGTGGTATTTTTGTTTTTACATTTAACAATTTTGTACTAACGTTACTTTCTGTTTTAAAAGAAATTGTTGTATTCGTTGCTGAAGATATTATCTTTGAAATATTATTAGAAATATTTTCTGCATATGTGATGGTTTTATAAGTTTCAATTTCATCAGCTTGTTTAGGATATATTAGTTGTAATGCCACTTTTTCTTCTTTTTTACTAATTAGCTTATTTATCATATCTAATGGATAACCATTAGATGTTGCTATTTGTCTAATTGTATTAATCTCTCTATCAAAATTACATTTGTTCATAGGAACTGAAAAAGCTCTATGTATCATTGAATTATATGCCGCCAGTCTGTGTGACATAGGGTGGTTAGAATCTGACATTCTTGTTTTCTTCACATAGTCTATCTGTAATTTATCCATCCACAGTTGTATATTGTATACAAATGCTGAAAATGAAAAATTTCACACGATTTTATCACCAAGATTCTTAAAGAGTTGGTTGTAATATTCTGTGGTAAATTTTAAATTAAAATGACCATTGTGGCTTTTGAATAAGAAACATGAAAAATTTACAGATACAGCATCCGGTACAGAAATTAATAATTACCAATATTTCAATTTTTTGAAACAATATAAAATAAATACATAGTTTAATGATTCGAGCTCATGCGGACAAATCAGTAGGAGTAATTACCGCAATAAAATTACATTTCAAGTAATAAATGCCATATTATACTGAATATTCTGTTGAATTTAAATGATACTGTCACAAACAAAGCATTGCCGATTTAATTGTGTTCGCATTTAAAAAGATATTTTATATAGGAGAAAAATTGGTAGCATTCACACATCTAGTTGCCATTTACGTTCGTTCCAGCAAAAATTGATTCGTTGAAATTTCATGATTATTTTCGAAGTGTTAAACATCATGTCATGTCAATTACTCCAATCATTCGTATAAATTGACGTTTGATATGTTAAAATACCAACGCAATTTGTGCCAGTATTGTAATTCTATAATTTCCACTCTTTCCAATCCCCTAAGACAGGTAAATTTTATTTTCAAGGGTGACATTTCAAATGAATGAATTTGTTTCCCTTAGAATCTTAAATTGGAAGGGTGGTAAGTGGTACATATTATGATTCTTCACATATTATCTCATTCTCTCTGTATTTCAATAAATTTCTTCACCATATACAATGCATTTTCTTATTTATTAAATTTATTAAAGCAATCAGTTAGTAACCTACGTTACAAACAAAATTAATGATAAAAATACTTTTAAATAAGGGAGTTACTTCAATTTTATATAATATGTAATTCAATTTGTGATAAAATGAATCCACTTGAGTTTTATATTTTGACAGACATTCTCTTGTGAATAAAATAACTCTCTAGAATGAATTTTCGATGACATTCAATTTTTAAAATGTAATTTTAATATACCTATATCAAAAGTGAGATATATATATATCGGACAGAACTTAATCTAACCGAGTTTCTCCGCAAATAATTCATGACTGGTGGAACGTCGATGGGTTCTATTCAAGAATTTTTCGAGGTTCGGTCAGCCGACTCCCTGACTGGCTATTCCAAATCCCTCCTAGGAGATTCGAACGTGCTGAGAATCCCTACTTACAGTCAGGCTTGATGCGAATATATCTCTGTCGAGAATTTCATCCTAGTTGAATTAAACATTGGAAGTCCTCAGGAATTTCTATAAGTTGATTAGCATTTGATCCGGAAACTGTAGTGTTTCTAGAAAGTGTTCGAAAAGAAGGATTGAGCTTGAAAATGCTGTTAGCGTTCTACGATTAGGTTTATATTCTGTTTTCTATCGCTTTTAACACCACTAAATGTAACGTACTCAAAAAATCTAACACTGTAGCCACACTTTTCCATAAAACTAACGCACCTTTTATTAAATCAGTTTTATAAAAAAAGATGAATAAAAAATTGAGCATTTTTAGGGTTATTACTATAATAAATAGTTAAACGAACTGAATTTAGGCTTTGATAAAAATTCTAGAAGGAATAAATGGCAAATTCGAAGTTGACAATAAAACGAATTAAAAAATAAGTTCTTAAAAACGAGTATGAGAAAAAAATAGGATCATATAACAAATTTGGGATTTCAATGTAAACTTAAGAAATATGAAGAATCCAAAACAATGAAAGATGAAAAAAGGATAATTAATAACAGGCAGAAAGAATCGTGGAATGAAGAATATTCCAGTAATCTACTAGAACAAAGCACAACGTAACCAAATCACGGCATAGTGCAAACAATTAAAACAGAAGAAATTAAAAAAAATACTAGCAAACCACAAAAATTACTAAGCCCATGAGAATATACGGAGTGGCCCAAAAGTCTGGAAACTGCCAATTATCTCGTAAATTGCTAGTCCCACTTGTACAAAATTTGGGGTACACCTATTTTGGGATACGGAGATTCCAGATTTGATATTTGCAATATTTCCAGATTTGCCATTTCTCTCATATTATTAGTCACGTTGGTTTTTCAAATTCATCACCCTATATATTCAATCATTATTGGAATCTCCTGTTCAATACGAGTTCAACCATATGTAACATTTATGATTTTATGTAGTCTGCAAGGTCTTAAATAAATAAAACAGAAGTCTAGCAACTCCTAATTGTCTCAATAAATTTTTTAATACAAACTATTTTCAACAACATTAAAAAGTAACAATTGAAAGATTACATCTATAACATAATGGTTACTTTACCAAGTGTTCAAAATGTGCTCCATTTGTGAGTTGACAGTACCTTAACCGATGCTAGAAAGCTTGGTCGTTTGCAGACTTTTAGGCCACTCTGTATATTGACTCAATAGATTCAGAGAAGATATAAAAAAACGTAATCTATACCAAACAACAAAAAAATACGTAAGCATTTGAAACAGTGAAAGGACTAATACGAGAATATATCCTAAGCCTTATATCGGTTTTCACTAGTGCTGGACGAAGCTATCACAGAAATTGAAGAAATTGATAACAAGAAAAACTACAGTAGGGGAGACCGGGGTTGGTTGGACACAGGGGTTGGTTGGTACAATCGCCAAATTTCGAAAGCTGCTGGGTAAAACCCGGCGTCGCCCATGTCTGTGTGAAGCTCTCGACCGCTCTCCACCGGAATAAAAATCGTTGATGTGCGGTTGTTGGTTCGACTTTTTATTTGGTGCACGTTATTTTGTTACCTGTTAGTAAACATTTATGAGTTTGTAATATTCGTAATATCTGTTTTATGGTTATGATTTTGGATGCAATATATATATATATATATATATATATATATATATATATATATATATATATATATATATGTAATCAGAAATAAGTCGCGTTTTTATATTATTTTCAAATATGAAAGCCTCATTAATGTCACTCTAAAAAGTAGTTTTGGCTTTTTTTAACTAAAAAATTACGTTGGTGATGGTTGGTATAAACTGTGCGGGGCCGGTTGGTACGGTGTACCAACCAACCCCAGAGCTAGATTTGGTTTTTTTCCTCGTAGTGTTTCTAACTGGTATCTCTTTTAGGTTAACTTTAATATGCGCAACTTTTAAATAAAGCAAGTTTACGCTAGACGAACTTCAAGCGGAAACAGGAATGCCTCAAACTATATTTGGCTACTTTAAAAATAGACAAGTGCCACCAGCTTCAACAAAACCAATGTAGCAAGATTCTTCAGCAATCTAGAAAATGTTTTTAAAATGTATAAATTTAGCCCTGTAGACATATGGAACATGGACGAGACAGGTATAACGACAGTTCAGATGTCTGACCGAGTTGTGGCTAGACGTGGTGTGAAACAAGTTGGAAGAGTTACCTCGGCAGAACGTGGGACCCTTGTTACTTTGGCGTGAGCTGTCTCAGCGATCGGAAATACTGTGCCACCTTTTTTTATATTTCCGCGTGTCCGATTAAGCCCAAGTTTCTTCAAGATGCTCCCCCTAGAAGTGATGGCAGTACCAATCCCTCGGGTCAGATGAAAGAGGTGCATTTTATAGAATATATTCGGCATTTCGTTTAATACTCCAAGGCGCCTAAAGAAAATGCCCCCGTTCTCTAACTAGATAATCACGATTCCCATTTATCTCCTAATGCACTAAACATCTGCAAGGATCACGGAATAACATCATTATCGTTTCCCCCCCAATGCAGCCATAAGCTGCAACCACTTGACCGCAGCGTGTGTGGACCTTTAAAAAAGTATGTTAATACTGCGTGTGATTCCTGGATGACTAGTCACTCTGCTGCAACTATGACTATTTATGACATACCCAGTATTGTTCGTACAGCACTACCCTTAGCAGCAACCCCAAACAACATCACAGCTGGGTTTAGAGTTTCTGGAATTTATACTTTTAAGAGGGATACTTTCCCGCACAGTGAATTCATGGTTACCTATGTTACTAATAGACCAGGTCCTGATAAAGGTTTGGAAGATATTCTGGAATATCCAAATCCTATTGAAGAAAATCAACCTGAATATGTCCAAACCACTCCCATCAATGACAGTTCGAGTATTGTCAAAAATCCCTGGGCAGAGCAAGAAACTAACGACAATGTAGATATGCAACAACCTGGACCTAGAAGAATCACAGGAAGTAGGACACCTACCAAAAACTTATCAAAATGTTTCCTCGTCTAACAAGCCTGAGTGTCCTCAGCTACCTCAAAAGCTTTCAACAAATAATATTGTTAATCTTCGAGCAGGATGTAGTTTTACAGATCTCGAAATTTTGATGCCGTTTCCAAAAGCAGCAGAAAGAAAACTGCAATAAAGAGGTCGTAAAAAAAGGCCGAAATCTTGACAGACACGCGTGTTAAAAACGCATTGGAAGAACAGAAAAGGGTAAAAGAAAATAAAACGAATTCTGTATAAAATCAGCTTTTTGGCAAACAGAAAAAGTACTCGAAGAAACAAGCAAATAGGAAAAATACGAAAACAGTTAAACGCGATTCAAGCAGTGACAAAAATACTTTTTGCTTAATATGCGCTGAATCATGGTCAAATAGTTTGCCAAAGGAGAAATGGATCCATTGTGCTCAATGCAAAATGTGGGCACATGAAAAATGTGCAGACGCGAGTTTATTCTATGTATGTCATAACTTGAATACCTAATTATATCGAACTCACTTTATACGGATTTTCTATAATAAACTTCTACTCAGTTTGTTTCATATCTAAAACAATAAAACCATTAATAAGATACATTGTTTTTTGCTCTTACCAACCAACCCCTAGGTATGTACCAGTCTTCCCCGGATATGGGGCTGCTTGGTACACTTGCAGCCTTGGAAAAAATCAAAGATGCTGGATTTATGTTACGTCCAGACATACCCCAATTTGAGAATTCGGTAAACAAAACATCAGTTATCATAACCCACAAGGCATTTTTCCTCCATATATCAATAAAAGAATTGGAAAAGCTTCGATGTGGAACATGTACCCACAAACCCCGGTCTCCCCTATATTATGTCTCAACGGCGGAAAATAGGCAGTTGCTGCTTGTGTGTTACACAACTGATTTTCTCTTCGCAATAAATCAAACAAAATTATAAAAACTAACTTAATACATCAATTAATTTTATTAACAGAATGTAAGAGAAACTTTAATAACAACTTATTTATTATAGTAATTGTGCACAATTATGGATGGTAGTAACATAATTTTTAGGAATTTATCAAGTGTACTAATAGCTTTATGACTTATTTCTATAGTTATTGTTGATGAATTCTTGGAATTATCTAGATTAACTGGTATTTCATTTATTTGGTTAGAGACATTAACCTCTTCAACTGTGTTATTATAAGTGCTGATTTGTCAGGATTTTTTGCGAGATATCAATTTCATTAGATGAGCAATCGTCAATATATCTTTCTGCAACCGTAGAAAAACGCCAACCTTCATGTCTTTTGAGTGTTAACAAATACGTTCCAGAATTAACTACCCGAATTTTCTCCAAAAATGACCAAAAATATGGTACTAGAAGTACCATATCACCCAATTTACTGGATCTAGTTGTAACGACACAGTCGTTCTGAACATAAAATAACCCCGATAAATAATCAGAAAACAGAACTCTACACGAAACCAAACTAGACGGAGTTGGGCACCCAGCACCGAGAGGGCAGCACCTTCGCCTTTCCGCTAATCACTTCACCGATACTACCAAAGCATACGTTCTGCGATATACCAGGCAAGCTCTACCTTACGTAGAATAACGATATGAAGCTTCAACTGAAAATAACCGAAGTGTTGGATTATATTCCGGAGCGTGTTGAGCTTAGGAATCGTGAACACATAAATATCCCGCTTCTCGTTGACCCCTCGATGTGCGTTGAACTCGAGACTAGACGCTAAGCGAACCTGTATATCGGACGAAGTCCTGAAGCGTGTTGAGCTTAGGGCGGACGCCAACTACCCTAGGTCAAGCCCTGCAGCGTGTTGAGCGCAGGACCAAGGCCTTTCCGATTAGCCGAAATTCCGGAGTGCGTTGAGCCCGGGACGGAAGCAAACTCCCGACCTCCGAGATCACGCTGTGCGTTGAACGCGGGATCTCTACCCTGACACACACCCCTTTGGTTATAGGAACCTGGCGTCTCAGTGAGGAAGCTGGACATCCGAGAAGAATAATCCGCGACCAAATCCGACGACCACCCTAGAGGGACTGCCCGCCTCCAGGACCAATAAATCTTGTATATATACTTATTGTACAGAGTTTTAGGTTTTAATTGTAGATATTTATTGTAGGTTGAATAAAGAAATATATCTAACCATCCAACCCCTTTTATGCTCTACCGCACTGACGCACCCTCACATGGTGATATGAAAATAAATATTATTCAGGACATCTCACAGACCCCGTTGATTTTCAGATCACCAGAGTCAGTGAACCGAGTGCTGTGGCACTTGAAGTACCAAATTTTTACTGTTTTAAATTAAACATACTGTTTCTAGATAATTCCACAACATGTTGACAAAATTTTTACAAAACTCTAAGAAATTTGATAATTGTTTCGATAACTGAATATCATCGTCAGAATGACAGGGTTTTTTTGAAGCTGCTGATTCGTTATTTGCCAACTTTAGAAATAAAGACGAGATAGTTTCAGTTATAAAATCTATGCAACTTTCTGCCATTTCTGCTAATACAGTGATGAGACGTGTAGAAGTAATGAGCAATGATATTTTTTTTCAGTTAAGAACTGACTTGGATAACTGTGTTTATTTTTCACTTCAACTGGATGAATCAACAGATGTCGTTGACACTGCCCAGATGGCCGTGTTCGCTAGGATGGTTTTTAGTGATTTTACGATTGAAGAAGATCTTTTGAAGTTTATCCCACTGAAAGGACACACTACTGGACAGGAGTTGTTTTCTCATTTAAAAAATATTGTTTCTTCCGAGAAAATTCCAATATCGGAAATGGTAGGCTTGACAACCGATGGCGCTCCAGCTATGGTGGGCTGCGATAAGGGTCTAGTGGCGTTATGTCGTGAAGATGGAACTTTTCCGCAATTTCTCTGTTACCACTGCATTATCCATCAGCAAGCATTATGTGGAAATTTCCTGAAACTAAACAACGTTATGAAACTGGTGGTAAAAATTGTGAACAAGATTAGAGCTCAAGTATTACAAAGAAGATTATTCAAAACCTTGGCCGATGAAGTTGACTGTCAATACGGGGACCTACTCCTTCACTCTGAAGTCCGATGGTTAAGTAGAGGACGGGTGCTGAAACGTTTTAATGATGTCCTATCTGGCACAGTTCAATTTTTCAAACAACTCAATGATCCGACTCGGGAACTAGAAAATTCAATCTGGCTTAGAGATTTTGGTTTTCTCGTGGACATTACAGAGAAATTCAACGAACTTAATTTGCAGCTTCAGGGGAGAGACAAAGAACTATCGGAAATGATTTCTGATATAAAAGCATTTATCAAAAATCTGGAGTTTTGGGAACAAAACCTAATTAACAGCGATGCCAAGCATTTTCCTATTCTTTCAGAAAAATATCTCAAAATCCATTAGAACCCTATGACAGCAAATATCATGTGGAAATAGTTTCTACCCTGGAGATTAACTTCAAAAATCCTTTTAAGGATTTCAACGAAATGGCTTTAGTAGCGCAGTTTGTTGTTTCACCCATTATGGAAATTGATATCCAACAGTTTGCAACTTGTGTTATGCATAACTTTGGCGAAGACATCGCTGCAACAGAAATGGAAGTAATTGAGTTTCAAAATGATTTAGCCTTAAAATCGCTAGTCTCAAGTACCAAATGTATCAGGCCTATTGTAAGTAAAGACAAATATTTAGTTCTATGCCGTGTTGCCTTGAAAGTGAAAGCATTATTCAGTTCAACCTATTTGTGTGAATCTTCATTTTCCAATATCGCAATCGACCTACAGATGAACATTTGGATAATTGTATTTGAATGGATGTATCAAATTATACTGCAAACATTAAAAAAATTATCGATGAGTCTGAGTGTCAGCCTTCTCATTGAACGTGTTTTTTTATTTTTCAATGTTTATGTTCATGATAGTGCATTACTTTTTTGTTGTTATTATTAACTATTTTTAAATCTTACGTGACATGCCGTTGTGTCTGGATAAAAAAGTTTGTGTTTATTTCTAAAACACCTTCGTTTGGTAGGTAGGAATGTAGCTATGAACAAGTACGTATTAGTTATTTTGTTATTAGTACCTATGTATTATGTATTACCAGTTAAATAGTAAAATAGATACATATAATGATAAATTAACTGTGGATTATTTCATTTACGTTGCGTTACGTGGCTTCCGTGTGGGTAGTTCGCTGTTTATTCCAAAATTAACAAAATAGCTCAACACGATGAGAGGTTGGCGACCACTGACTTAAGAAGACAGTTTAAAAGTAGAGAACTCCCTAGATTTATCTGTTCATTGACGACTTCATATTGTGGGTTTCTTAAGTGTCTTCTAATTTCCAACTCTTCAAGAAAATCCAGTTCTTGATTCTTATCACAAATATGTAGTACTTCTAGTTCTGTGTTAGGAGTCAATGAATGTTTGATGTCAAGTAGATGTTTAGCGTAGTGGGACTTATCTGGTGGTTTTAACGTATATGCTCGTAAATTTTCACTGTATCTGATCTCAAAATTCCTAACGGTTTGACCCAAATAGACATCATTTCATTCTGGACATTTAAGTTTATTTATACCAGACTCCTTCAATGGGAATATTTTTGTTTTTACATTTAACAATTTTGTACTTTCTGTTTTAAAAGGAAATTGTTATATGTGTCATCTTAAGTGATAATTGTAAACATTGGCAGATATAGTTTTCCTGGTTTTCTATGTCATTGCACAGTTATACTGATCTTAATTGAAAAAATATATCCAGGATATCTCTGTTGACGCTTGTCAGTTACTTATACGCAGATTATATATTTCCCATTATATTAAATCAGCTTCAATATTTGTAATATCATATCTTCTTCTTAGGTAGGTCTCTCCTTGGTCTAGCCAGAATAATTATTAAACATCAGATAGGCATCAAATTAAATGTAAATTTTGTCAATATAATGATGATATTTAATATCGAAGCAATTGTCAATTTTCTTAGAGTTTTTAAATATTTTTCAATATACTGTGGGATTATTTAGAAACAGTAAGCTTAATTTAAAACAGTACAATGAGTAGATTCCACGAAGTAAGGGTCGAGGCAGTTAATTTGACCAAATTTCTAGTAATTTTTTGGTTGTTAGCACAATACAGTCTCCGGAGTGTACACTACTGATTAATTTTATGATTTGTTGTTGTTAAGAGTATCTCACAGATAAACCCCAATAATTTTAAGCTAACTAGAGCTGGTACAATTGGTGCTGTGGTAATGGAAGTTCCACATTTTTCTCTTTTTTGGTAAAATTTCGTTTCGTTACAATGATACAGCCTCCGGAGTGTAAGAAGTTACCAAGTTTATGATATATTATTGTTCAGCAAATTTCATAATTGAATTCTATCAATTTTAGGCTCAAAAGAGCTAATACAACGAGTGCTATTATAGTTGAAGTACCACTTGTTTCGTCATTTTTTGGAAAAATTTCTGATTGTTAGCAAGATAAAGCTTCCGGGATGTATACAAGTGACCGATTTTATTATTAGATATTGTTCGGGTTGTCTCACAGATTTTTATTTTTAAAACCGTTTATTTTGAAATTCTTTTTAAGAATAAACATCACACACTATATGCCCTTTCTTCAAATAATTGTCTTAGCTTCCATTCTAATTAAATTTCTCCTATGTTGAAAACTGTCTCTCGGAAGCGGTTTGTAATTTTGTGGGAACATATTTTGTATCAATATCCCCGTATTCATATTTTTCTCTAATAAAATGGTACTTGACATACACATGTTTAGTGCGGTTATGAAATTCTGAATTGTGGATCAGTTTTATCGCGCTTTGATTATTGATTCATAATATGGTAGGACATGTAAGAGGTTCACAATTGCCACTCAAGAGTTGATGGATCCATATGGCCTCCTAAGTGGATTGGGATGTATTTGCCTAGTCTGATTCTGTTGTATTAAATGTAACAGGGGTCTACCTCTTGCCACACCATATATCTTAAATATACAACCAGTCACGAACTTTCGGTTTCTCTGTCAATTGCATAGTTTGCAACAAAGAATCCAATTAGAGAACAATTTCGTTTATTTTTATAACTTATGCCATAATTTAGAGTTCCTCTTAAATACTTTATGACTCTATTAATAACATTCCACAGGTAGGAATATTCACATATCGGCTTAATTCTCCTACTGGATATGAAATGTCAAGTCTTGTTATTGTAGATGCAATATATTAATGATCTAGCAGCTTCTACATATGACTGTGGAATATGAATTCTGTTATGTTTGGTGATAGTACTCATACCTTTTTGGAATTCTAACATTTCTCTGTGGTCTTGGGTACGGTTTTTTGCCAATTTGGTCATTATCTATCTATCTATCTAGACTTTCAACAAATTGTTCGCTTCTGTGGCCTCTTATATTAGCTTCTTCATCCTGTTCCTGAATCGATACTGGAATCGGGTTAATTACTATTGGAACTTCTTTTCAATTTTCTTTGAACATTTCGTCACACTATAATTTTCTTCGTTGTGGGATCGAACTATCTGTAATTTGTAGAGTTTTTTTCGTAGCCAACAAATATTAATTTCTTGCTTTTTTATTGTAATTTTGTTCTTACAGAGTCTGGAATATGAACACATACTTCACACCCAAACGTTTTCGTGTGTGTCCTAGATATGGTGTCTCACCTGTCCATATTTCAAGTGAGGTTATGTTTGATATCTGGCTTGATAGAGTTCTGTTTAAAATTTCAATTCCACCGTTGTGTTCTGGCGTGTACGGTGCCGTTGTTTTATGTTCAATTCTTTCCTTGTCAAGATACGTTCTGAAGGTTTCATTCCAACATTCAAGACCAGTATCTGTATGTAGTGTCCTTAGAGAATGTGAAACAGTTAAGTACATCACACTTGATTGATAAAATATGCTTCTAAGTAACTGTCTTTGAAGATTAATAGGTATCGTGCACCAGATACAGATTTCTCAACAAATTTCTCCAGGTTCAGTCTTTTTTATCACCAGTACTCTTTTTAAATGGTAATTTGTGTTGCTTACCTAAAATATAGGCATCAAGATAAAATTGTCAACATCCCATAGATTAACATCTGTTGTCTTTTTTTTCAGGGTTTTTACATTTTTACATTGAATATATTTTCATTACTTATTTCATTGTTTCTATCTATTTCCTTAGAGTCATTTTTACGAAGAGCACTGTAGTCTTTTAACATATTATGTCCTTTCTTATTACAGTTATAGCAGCTGTATGGGAATCGTTGCTTCAGCTTTGTGTCATTACTTTTATTCCATGACATGGTTGCAAGAGCCATTTCATTTTTTTACATGCAAGTCAGATTTTTTTCTCATCTAACAATCTAGCAGTCTGGATTTGAATAGTTTGTTTTGCCTCTCCTAATGATAACCATGCTTGTATCATGTTTCGATACTTGATAGGTAGGGTGTTCAACATTTTTGTCATTGTTGCTGTATCACTGCTGACATCTCCAGTTTATTTTATCTCTCTGGCTAAATTTTCTACTTTGGAGACACGTTATGTAATAGAGTCATTGGGTTCCATTCACTCCAGACTTTTGAACATATAGCTTGTCCATTATTTGCTTAGACGTTTCGCAGTTCTCTATAAAAGTAATTTGGCCAAGACCCATTACAGATGTAAGCAAAAACATTGCTTGTGCGTCCTTATTTTCACAGTATTCCACTTCTGTAGTTTGAATTACTGTTGGTGAGGACGTAGAGCAATCTACCATGCCATATATACATCTAGCTTTCAAATAGCGCTTTCTCTGAAACTTCCTTTGGTTGTCATTTTTTCTATTGAACTTACTGATTGAAGTTACACCTATTTTGTCAGATATCTTTCATTTCTAACTTGTGACTAGAGTTTCAAATATCCTTTAATCTTTTCAGACACGTGCCTTTAAAGGTTAGATACATTTTACGCTTGAGGATTACCAGGTTAATCTTCCAATTAAGCGTCCACTGGGCTCATAACCTATTACAAATTTCTTAAATGAAATATTTATAATGTGCATTATAAATCCATAACAAAATAGCTCAACTTCCACTCTATGTATAAATCCCTGGAGGGACTAAGGAATATATTTTGATATAATTAGCAAAAAAGGATTGTAACGAGTTGATGAGATAAATATCAAAAGGAGTTCTTAAGATGTTGAATGCAACTATTCAATTGAAGGTTTAAGAAAATAAAAATATTTAGCCCAACAAATGAAAAAATAAACACCCAAGAATTATTTCTAAAGATATTTCGAATGGAAAATATAACAAGAATTAATTTGAAAACAAAACTCATATTTCCAAAAATAACGAGCCAATTATTATGTTTTTTAGAGTGTGTGACTGTAACGTCTTCTTTTAAACATGCCTTCATTGGTTATTGTTACAATTTCCCAATTTATTTTCAGTATAATTATATCTCAGAAGTGCCAAACAAGGTCTGTGAAATAAGGAACTTTTTTATGGCTGCCGATTATGTTTCATCCGTTAAAAAGTTCGAACGTGACCTACATTATACGACCTTGTTGAGAATCAATTCGTATTATGAGCTTTCAAACGCGTTATTTCGAAAACATTGCTTCTGAAAGCTTGTATAAAATGTTGTATCATTTTCATTCGTATACATACTATGGTAGAAAAAATAGTAGGATATAAAAAACTTATTAAAAGTTATAATAAAGCAAGAATGGTATTTAAACAGTATGGAGGATATCAGTACAGTGTATCAAATAGTAAAATAAAATACTCACCGGTGCTATAAAGAGTGAGAGAATAACTCGTGTCATGAACTGGAAAAATACAATAATAATTGCTGAAATAGGGAACTGTGAAGCATAAAAGAATTGATTTGAAAAAATAAATACGAAGGTCAAGATACGACATCATTCTGGTTTAGAAGCTAGTCAACGAAAGTAAAATCCATAAACTAGAGAGATGGACCTAGGAGTATTCAATAAGATCAAAATAGATCATTTCCACAGAAGACATGTTCTGGTTGCAACGACCTTTGTGCACCTTCCGGATTATATAGGAAATTATAGAAGTAAGTTTAAAATGAAACGGTAACTTAGAGATTTGACAGCTGTGCCTAAGTTTACGACAAGGTATATTTCTTCTCATTTTTTAGGGATGAGTCGAGAGAACGTTGATACATATAGTTCTCGTCAAGTGAACGAGTGTCACTTATAACGTAATTTTGGTTGTCTTCCAGTTCTGTGGTCATGTATTATTTTATCTAAGATAAAAAGTTCTACGTTACAATTTCTTTTCAAAATTACAGTTAGCTTCTATTAGTTCCGGTCACTGCAACCAGAGCATGTCTCGTTGAAATAGTTTATTATCGGAAAAATGCAGCTGTAAGTGTCGGTGGTTAGTAAACCATTGGCACGAGACACAATACTAATAGAGTTAATCGTTAGAGAAGAAAGAAATTGAGTAAATAACGGAAATGTTCAAGTTACTTACGGAGAATACAACAATTGAAGGTAAAATTGAAAAATGCTTTATAGAAAATGAAAAGCTGAGAGGATAAAACCAAGTAGTAAATGACAACACAAGAAGAAAGAACAGAAACGCTAGACAGAGAGCAGAAAAGAAATGATACAATTATTCAAGGGATAGAGGACAAAGAGGATGAAAACACAGAAAACATGAAAGCCAATATTGAGAGGTATGATAGTAATAAAGGTAGAACTAAGTGCTGATGCCGGGGAGGGGATGTAAATGAAATATTTTCAACGAAATAAAAAGGGACCTGTACTAATAAAATGAAACAAGTAGATGGAAATATTAAGATGGACAAGATAATTAAGAGCAGTAATAACCTTAGGAGAATAGTAATCAGATATCCGTTTTAGCCCAATTCGACACTCTGATAAAATCATGTCATGAACTGCATCGATATTTTCGGGGACTGACACAGAAACTGGCCTTCCCGATCGGTCATCATCTTCAATGGAAAATTCACCTCTTTTGAATTTTGCAGTCCAATTTTTCACGGTCTCATACGAAGGACATTGATCACCAAGGGTATTAAGCATATCTTCGTAAATCTGCTTATCTCTCAACCCTTTTAAATACTGGTACTTGATGATGGATTGATACTCCAATTTTTAAATTTTCACAATTTCGGTGGACATTGTAACGAAGTAGGTCAAGAATCCGCTGTCACCAGTGTAACAAATCGGTTAGAAATCCGATTGTATATTTATCCTCTAATACCGTGTGGTGAAATCGCTGTCACCACTGTAATAACTAATGGTCATAAGATCCGTTGTAACCACTGTAATGAATGGGTAGAAATCCCTATTGTATATTTATCCTTTGTAATGAATATTTGGTCACCACTGTAATAACCGCTGTGGTCGTATAGGGTTCACAGCCCTCCGTTACCAGTGTAGGACAACCTTTGAATTCCTATTTCCTTGAATTTTGCAGCGTGCTGTCACCAGTGCCTTACGGCACAATTTAGAGCCAGGAATCCCCCTGTGGGTAACCTTGGTGGAGGTGGTTTCCTGGCACGAGCGAACAAGGTCTCCGTGGGGCCTCTTGAGCTTATACAATATGCCAAGCCTGAGTTCTAAGGCACGTCGCGTCAACCCGTTCAAACTAGCTGGTCCGAGGGTAGGGGTTGTTGATAAAGGAAACAGACTGGGTGGATAAAATGTATATATATATATATATATATAATATATATATATATATATATATATATATATATATATATATATATATATATATATTACAAACAGTAATTAATTAAATCCAGTAATTCAGCCCTGGTTTGGATAAAATAAAAGTTACTCGGGGGAGAATGTCCCGGTATGATACACTAGAAATTAGTTAGGGAAAAACGTCTCTCATAATCTGGAAGACGTTTCTCGTTATTATGACAAATGTAAAAGATGTCTTGCATATGACTATCCCTGTATAAGGACTGAGAAAAAATTAATATGGCTCTGCAAAACGTCTTCCAAAATTCTGAAAGTAGTCTTTCCTGATTATGACATAAATGAAAGATATCTGGCGTATGAATATCCCTTGTATTATATAAGAAAATAACTATAAAAAGAATCTTTCGAAATCTGAAGTTATAAATACGATATTTCTTACATATGAATATCCCTGTACAATATAAGAAAATAATTATCAAAACAAGTCTTTCGAAATCTGAAGGTAGAAATACGATATTTCTTACATATGAAATATCCCTGTACAATATAAGAAAATAATTATCAAAAAAAATCTTTCGAAATCTGAAAGTATAAATACGATATTTCTTACATATGAAATATCCCTGTATAATATAAGAAAATAATTATCAAGAAAAATCTTTCGAAATCTGAAGGTATAAATACGATATTTCTTACATATGAATATCCTTGTACAATCTTTAAATTCTCTTGACTAAAATTTAGGGTTCTCCTGGATTATTAGATCGATTGCAAATCGTACTATTTCCTAAATATGTTAGGTGAGGGACTCAAATGTCAATAGTGCACTTGATATGACCAGAAAATGTACCTTTGGACACCTAGTCAAATCAAATAAAATGTCAATACGATATTTGTTAAAAAAAAATAATTATAATGACATAGAAAAAAAAACTTACGTTTTTGAAATATCACAAGTCACAACAACACAATATCACTTTTGACGTACGGCCGTCGAAATGTCAGGCCTTACAGTACCTGAGCACTCTATGATGGTTACTACCTCACTGCCTCCGTTACCAAATTTTCTGCTATTTATTTCAGAAAATTAGGGATATGTCACTCGTGTTGCCCTTGTCTCATATTTTTTTATTTTCGTAATTGAAGGTTAATTTCCAATTTCTTTATACTAAGTTGCAAGGTTTGTCTATATCTTTGATAAACAAACCATCGTGTGTTTTGTCATCGACCTTGTCGGTTGTGTAAAATTGTTTGTTTAAATTCTTTTCTGGTGTAGGTCAACAATTGTTTTTATATTAACTGGATTCGACTTATTTTATTATCAAGAAAATTATATCTATATAGGGTGTCTTTAAATTTCCCTTTGTCATATTTCGTGTTTATTACAACATATTTTTTCTTTTAATTTATTGCGTAAATCTGGTTTACTTTTTTGACGTCAAACTTTACACTGACACTTCTAATAAGTTATTGTTCGTTGCTATGGTAACGCAATATTTTGTTTATGCATGGAACTGGTCTCGGCTAACTAGATATCAATACATCCTCGTATTGAGACCTTTTTTACAATGACGATAAGAGAAGTTTTTGAAGATTTATTGACATTAATACTTGATTTAAATATCTATACTAGTACAATGGTGGTGTGTGTTGTGTTAAGTTCACCTGCTGAAAAGCCACGTCTGTCAAAGACAAATGATGAGATTAGTTGGATTGTACTTTTATAAAGTTAAATAAAGTATATTCTAACATTCTGGTATCTCTGACACAACGTGTAAATTTTGCATTAAGGGGAATCATTTTAAGAACTCATATTAGTAGAAAAAATATACACTTCACCAAGATTTTACGAATTAAAATATGAGTCACTGATAATTATTAATAACTTATTATAATATAATCATTTTCGTTATTACTATTAGTTCTGAAACTATCCCAAGCAGTTAAATTTCATACACGTAACAAAAATACATTTTATTTAATATCGGGAGACAGAAATACCAATTTTGAATTTCTTGTAGACTATACAAATTTTGTCAAATTCTAATAATTGTACTATATTATTAAAACGCTTTGTATATCTAGGTCAAATAAAATTTCATGAGCTATGAAATTAAATTTCAACAATTTATCAACGCAAAACATGAGCGTCAGTGTTTTCAGAAATATTCAAATACGCGTCATGCTAAAATGCGGTTTTTTCTGTATCGAACCATCGTTTATTTAATATTATTCAAGCCATTACTCTCATTGTATTATCATTTTTCGCTTGTACGTAACTCACAACATAAATTTAAAACATTCGATTAGTTTTGGACTATAAATAATCCTGATAAGTTGTCGAGCGTGGAAAATGACACTAATATTCAATGGCGGATTTAGATGGAAAGCTCGGAGTAAGATCTACATATTTTCATGAAGCGACATTTAAAAATGGTTAGTTACGACAGTTTTCACTCGAATTAACTAAATATCATTACATACTTCGATAAAGCTGCTCTTAGGGATTCACTCAATGTAGGGTTTTCTACCTTACATCAAGGATATTAACAGATATCATAAAATATATGAGGAAACTGTAAATTCAAATATTACTTTTCCGCCCAACCTTTCTATATGCGAGAAAAGTATTGGTTTACCCCAAAAAAAGTTGGAATTTTTTTTTAATTTTTTTTACGTTTTCCATCAACAACAACACGAAAAAACGGTTTTTAGAAAAAAAATCCTGTGTGTATGTCGTCGTCGTTGTTGTCGTCGGCCACTTTTCCTTATATGTCTTGTTAGCACGATACAGCCTCCGTAGTGCAATGAGTTAGCAATTTTATTATTGAATATTGTTGAGGACATGTCACAGATGAACCCTATTGACTTTCAGTTCACCAGAAACAGTAGAACAGGTGCTTTGGTATTTGAAGTACGACATTTTAACATTTTTTGAGAATTTTCAGTTGGTTAGCACAATACAGCCTCCGCAGTTGAACAAGTCACCAATTTTATGATTGAATATTATTCAGGACATCTTACTGACGAACCCTATTGATTTTCAGCTCACCAGAACCAATACAACAGGTGCGACAGTACTTTAAGTACGATATTTTTGTAATTTTTGGAGAAGTTTCAGTTTGTTAGCACGATACAGCCTCCGGAGTATATACAAGTGACCAATTCCATAATTGGATATTATTCAGAGCGCCTCAAATATGAACCCTATTGATATTCAGCTCACTAAAGCCAGTACAACGGGTGCTATGGTACTTGAAGTACCAAATTTCTGTCATTTTTGGAGAATTTTCAGTTTGTTAGCACGATACAGCCTCCAGAAAGTATACGATTGACCAATTTTATGATTGAATATTGTTCCAGGTGTCTCACAGATGTACTCTATTGATTTTCAGTTGACTAGAGCGAGTACAGCGGGTCCTATAAATCCAGATATACTGAATTTTTGGTTATTTTCGGAGAAATTTCGGTTTGTTAGCACGATACATCCCCCGAAGTGTATACAAGTAACAATTTTATGATAGAATATTGTTCAGGGCCACAGATGCGGAAAAGTTAGTTTTAATCTGTGAAACCGTTTATTTTTCTATATTATTTAACAAGCGGGTCTTGTTGAGGTAACATATATAGTGTTGCAATCTAATCGTATATCCCCTTTAAGTTACGCTGCGGAGCTGAACTCTGAAAGGTATTAATATTTTGTTTACTTATACCAATACCTCTATTGTAAATTAAGTGTCTCGACCCTTACTTCGTGGAATCTACTCATACTAGTGTTTTAACTCAAACTCAACGTTTCTAGCTAATTCCACAATATATTGAAAAATTGACAATTGTTTCGGTAACTGAATATCATCGTCAGAATGACAGAAGTTACATTCCATTTGATGCCTACCTGATGTTTAATTATTTTTGGCTAGACCAAGAAGTGACCAAGTTAGGTCACTTCTACCTGATGTTTAGTAGTTATTTTTGGCTAGACCAAGAACTGACCTAACTTGTAATTGACTTAATATTTGTTAATAGAAAAAAGTAGAAGATATGATATTACAAATATTGAAGCTTAGATATTATTAGTCCTATGGTGATACCCTGGATATCATTTTTCCAATTAAGATCAGTATAACTGTGCAATGATATAGAAAAGCAGGAACACTATATCTGCTGATCTTCACAATTATAACTTGAAAAGACAGTGACGACTTCATATTGTGTCTTCTGATTTCCAACTCTTCAAGGAAATCCAGTTCTTGTTTCTTATCACAAATATGTAGTACTTCTAGTTCAGTGTTAGGTACAATGAATGATTGGTGTCAAGTAGATGTTTTTCGTAATGGGATTTATCTGGTTGTTTTAATCTGTATGCTCGTAAGTGTTCACTGTATCGAATTTCAAAATTTCTAAGGGTCTGACCCAAATAGACAGCATTACATTCTGAACATTTGAGTTTATATATACCTAATTTCTGTAATGGTGGTATATTTGTTTTTACATTTAACAATTTTGTACTTACGTTACTTTCTGTTTTAAAAGAAATTGTTGTATTCGTTGCTAAAGATATTATCTTTAAAATATTATTAGAAATATTTCCTGCGTATGTGATGGTTTTATAAGTTTTTATTTCTTCAGTTTGTTTAGGAAATATTAGTTGTAATGTCACTTTTTCCTATTTTTTATTAATTAGCTTATTTATTATATGTAAATTATAACCGTTGGATGTTGCTATTTGTCTAATTGTATTAATCTCTCTGTCAAAATTACATTTGTTCATAGGAACTGAAAATGCTCTATGTATCATTGTATTATATGCCGCTAGTTTATGTGACATGAGGCAATTGGAACTACATGGAATTGTCACATCAGTGTGTGTTGGTTTTCGGTAAATTGAATAATCAAGTACATTCTTAGCTCTTTGAATTTTCAAATCAAGAAAATTGATTGAGCTATTTTCTTCAACTTGTAATGTAAATTTAATTTTTGGGTGTAAATTATTGATGTGGTTGAAAAATATATCTAATTGTCGTTCACTACCTATAAAACAAGCTAATATGTCATCTACATATCTATACCAAAATAAAATATTTTTTGAAATATTACTTTCAAAGATTTTTCTTTCTAATCTGTCCATAAACATGTTTGCCAAAATAGGTGATATAGGGCTTCCCATTGGTTAACCTTCATTTTGAATATATATGTTATTGTCAAAAGTGGAATAATTCTGTACTGTGTCATGGGCAAAAGTAATTATTTCTCTAGCTCTTTGTTGTAGGAATAGATTGTTCATGTAGCTCGTTCTTGTAGGAATAGATTGTTCATGTTAATTATGAAAAGTAATGACCCCAACGCTGTTCCCTGTGGCACACCACATATAACTCTTTTATCGGTACTTTTGTGGGTTTGAATTTTAACGTATCGATATCTGTTTGATTGGTACCTCTTAAACAAATTATGTGCTGTAACCCTAATTCCTATTTCATCTAGTGTCGAATAAAGTAGAACGGTCTCAAAAGCATTCCTCAAATCGATAAAAAACACTCAGTGTCGGTATATTTTCATCCAGTGAGTCCTATATCTTAGTAGTTAACGGTTAACGCATGAATCGCATCTTGTGTAGATTTTTTCTCTTGAAATCCTTATTGGGATCATGATAATAAATTGAATTTTCTAAAAAGTTATTCAAACAAGTTTTAGATTATTTTTTCTACAATTTTACTTATCGATGATGTAAGAGAAATTGGCATATAATTGGATGCCTCCTTCGGATCACCACCTTTAAATATGGGAATAACTGCATACTTTTTTAATACAGATGGGAAATATCTAGACTCTAATATTTTATTTATTATAGAAGTTGAAGGAACACATATAAAATCAGCAATTATCTTTAGGTGTTCCTCTTTTATACCATCTTCGCCAGGGGATATTTTATTTTTGCGACTATTGATTGAGTTTTTTTACTTTAAATCATTTGCTGGTTGTAGAAACATAGAACGAGGCTTTATTTAATTGTGTATTTGTAATCAGAGTCTTTTATAATATCTGTTGTTATATTTTTTCAAATATATCCGCTATATCTTGAGGGTTCGTTACAACAATTTCTGTCAATTTGCATGATTACAATAAAATTAGACATGCACATTTAAATATTTTCTCCTCGAGAGAGATTGCTATCTTAGAAAATGTCATATCTATCACGGGAATAATAAAATATTGGAGGGGAGAGTTTTTTTTTGTGAGCAAAGGTTTGATGTATCATATTCTGTTACACCACGTAGATGCGAACCAAATATGAACATGCATATGAATGTAGTACATCTTTGCCTTCAAGTTATTTATAATAAGTTTAAAATTATTTCAATTTATACGTTCGTTAAGAACTTTTTGTATAAATTACTAAAGTTCCTCGAAAATCCAAGCACCTGCTGACTCTGATGAACGGGGATAAGTTTCTATAGGGGAGACGGAAATGCGTATATTATATATACTTCACTAAATATATCTTTTTTATAATGGGTGTGCCCACGAAAACTAATCAAGAATCATTTTCTTTCCCACATTCCCAGCTTAATTTCTTTAGCATTCATCCAAACCCAGGTTGCACTTCCTTATACTAATGTGGTTGAAGTGCCGTTAATTGCTTATATAAATTGCGTTTAATATAAGCAATTGCCCGCAATTATAATTAATTGATTGCAGGTTGTTTTGGTTTATAAATACGCCTTCTATTTAAAAAAAATTGGGTGGCAACGTGGCATTGATAACTTGAAGTTTAATTAAATTTTCTAATATAAATTATTCGAATTTTCCGAGTTTGTAACGGAAAATTATTAATAGTGAGCCTAGTAGAATGAAATATAAGTGTTAATTCAACGGATTATTAAAAAAGATAGGCTGAACATTTTTCTATAAAAATAAAATATAAAACACGGATAACAGTGAGAATTTCCGACGGGTTGGTTATTTGATCTCTCTACTGAACAATGACAAGTTACGAGGACATATACACAAAAAGAAAGAGCGAGAGAGAGGAAGAAGAAGATACCGAGGAGGATGTAACAATAAAAAGAAAAAAGATGGAAAGAACAACTATTAAAAGCCATAAAAAATATGGAAATACTGACTGAGATCATGAGAAAAATGGGGGAGACGATGAACATAATAACAACAGAGCTAACGGAGGAATATAGAAAAGAGATTAATGAGTTAAGATTGGAAAATAGAAAATTGCGGAATGAAAATATAAATTTGAAAAAAAAACAGTAGAAAATATGGATGAAAAGCTGGAAAGAATTGAAAATGAAAAAATAAGAAATAATGTCGTATTGCAATAGATAGTGAAGACAGGATAGAACTAAAACAAGTCATAGAAAACTTTATGAAGTGTGATCTGAAAATTGATACAGAGGTGGTAAGCATAACGAAATTAGGAGATAAAACCTGCTTAATACAGTTGAAGGATCAGAATCAAAAGGAAGAAGTTATGAAAAATAAAAGTAAATTGAGAACAAAAATGGGTATCAAGATATTCATATAGGATGATTTGTGAAAGAAAGATGGAACAAATAAAATATAGAGCTCATGAAGAAAGAAAAACAGGAAAAAACATTAACATCGGCTACAGGAAATTGTACATTGAAGCTGATGAATGGAAGTGGAAAACAGAGACGAATAACCTGATTAAGATACAAAACAATGAGCAGCGGCAATTAACAGATAAAGCAATGATGGTAAAACTAATAGTAACATATAAGGAAACCGAAAATGGAAAAGACCTGGTCATGGAAAATGATATGGATCGACAAAAAAATGCATATGAAAATGTAATGCAATTGAAAGGAATAATAAATCAAAGAGTACATAAATAAAAAGAGATAGAGAAAAACATGAAGGTGAAAGTAGTATATAGAAAATCGGAACATACATGGAATATAAGGGTCTTAACAGAAAAAGAAAAAGTGTTGGAAGATGAATTTGTACAAATGGGAGCGGACGAGCTAGGAATAACTGAAACAAAAATGAAAGGAAGAGACATGATAACAATGGCAGAAGGAAATATATTGATATATAGCGGAGTAAAACAAGACAATAGGGCATCTTCAGGAGTGAGTTGTATAATAAATAAAAAATTGGAGGAACTAATAAATGGATGGGATGCAATATCGGACAGAATTTTAAAGATAGAAATGAAAACAGATCAAGACATCTAGAAAACAGTTATAGTAGTTTTTGGACCCAGTGAGGACGATACAGCAGCAATTAAGGACCAATTTTGAGAAGAATTACAAGTAGCTAGAGAAGAAGCCAAAGGACGACTGTATATATTGAGGGACTTCAATAGTAGAGTTGGCATAGAAGATCAAAGGCATAGAAATATATTAGGAAAGTATGTAGAGCAAGTAAGAAATAATAATGGAAAGAGATATATTTTTGTATGATAAACCAATTAGTGATAACAAATACGTTCTTTCAGCATAAAAATATACACAAATACACCAGAGAAATAAAAAGTAAAGGAGAAGAATCAATAATAGACTATATACTGGTGGAAAAGATTAATAGAAGAGTAGTACAGGATACAAAAGTGAGAAGAGGACCAGAGATAGGCAGTGATCATTACGTAGCACTGAGAATAATAAAAGAATACGTAAAGAAAAAAAAACACTGCCCAAAAAAGAAGAATGGGAAACCATAAAAACGTATAAATTGAGAAACAAGGAAATAGCGAAAAAGTACGAAATATGTCTGAGCAAGAAATTAAAGAATGTGGAGAAACAGATAGACAATTATATTGAAATAGTTTGGAATTCAATGAAAACTGCAATCATAGAAACAGCAAAAAAAGTATGTGGAATAAACAGAGAAATAAATCATAGACAACAAACTGCATGGTGGACTGACGAAATAAGAAACCAAATCAAAATAAAGAAGAACAAAATATCTTTCATCGTCATATTGAACAAGTACCTACCTCCTGTTTTAATATCATTTTTAGCAAACGGCTTTGAATGACTTCTAAATTTTTAAAAAACTTTCACTAGCTCTCCCAACCAAGGATGCCGTAATAAATTAGACTATCTACATAGTATACCATTTTCAGCTGATGAACAGACCATATTTGTGATGTTTTCTGTTACCAACATTTAATAAGTTTAATTGCAGTAATTGCAATAAATACAATTTTTTGTAGGTAATTGTCAACAAATGATGATCAAACAAGTTTTTAATATTGCCTACTTCTATAAAGTTGCTGTGCCATCAGCAAATGTTAAAAATTTTTCTACAGAAGTAACTGAAAATAAGTTATTGAAGTATATTGTGAATAATGCTTTCCCCAATAGTGTACCTTGTGATACACAATCTTCACCAGAATTTCTTTGACTAATTTATAAACCTATATTCACTATTTGTGATCGGTTTCCTAAAAAACTCTCAAAAAGCTTCAAGGCTACACCTCTAATTCCTACATTCACCAATTGACCATGGCTAACCGTATCGAACGCCTTTGCGAGGTCAAGAAAGGCACATAACGTTTCAATACCATTATTTAAATTTGTATAGATATTGCATCTTCTTAATTTTTATTTCCCTTGAATCCAAATTATATGGACTTAAAGATCTTATAGATTTGCTCTTTTTTTTATTCTTCCATTTTTGCTTTAACACTTTTATTTTCATATCTACATCTACCTCATACATCCAAAATAAATATTATTATTGTTTTCACGTATATTGAACTGTCTGCCGTTTTTTCATGCAAAGATAAAATGTAGAAACTGTTTATAATCTAACCAATAGGTTTAGCATTTTTTGTTTGATTTATCTTACCTTCTTATCGATAGAAACTCTGTATATAAATTTGTAGCATTGATAAGACTATGTTGCAAATTGTGTGGTGAACATTTTCAAGAATGAGCAAGAATTCTATGGCTCTAACATAGTTTTACGTTACCAGGTCACTGCACTCCATGCATTTTTATCAGCTACTTCATTTCAGACAATGCAATAAGCAAAAGAGAATTCACAAAAAAAGGTATACTATGTTGTATTCTCTCATACATTGGTCGCTTCTGTTCCGAACATTTTATAATAAAAAGAAGTTATATTAAATTAAATAACAATGAAGACTTTCATAATTTCGTATAAATCATACAAAAGAGACAGAAAAGTAAACTTCCATTGCAAACAGAAATATGTAGAATATTGCTTTATTTCGCCGATAGACGAAATTTGAATTGTTTCGAACAGTATTAATTTGAGCTAAAGTACGCTGAACATTTACTAGATTTTGGAAGTTGAGCTAATTTGTGATAGTGTAACTTCTAGACTGAATAATTTCGAATTCAAATGCTGACTATTGGAATAATTAACTTATACAATCGAACTAGTTGTAAGAAGAATTTGATGCATACAAGACCATATTTGTATTGATACCGTGCAATCGAAATACGTTTAGACCTAAATAATGATAAATAAACAAAAGTTATATTCTTATAAAATGAAGTTTCAATTATCATCCAAAAGGCGAGCTTGAATTTTTTAATGTGAGTTCCTGTTAGCACGCATTCGAAGGATTCATAATTTTAAAATGTTGAATTTCGTTTGTGGGGTGAAAAATAATTACACAACTACCTCAAAATTAGGTTTTTGAAAATAAAATTTATTTGAATTTACTGTTTCAACCCGTACGTTTTTTAGATTCGTAATGAGAAAAGGACAATCACAAATAGAGAGAGAGACTTACGCTTTATTGTCATGAAAATTTTTTACAATTTTATGAACAAAGCGACATAATTTAAAAATAGATAAAAAAATAGCGTCAAGTAAATTTAGAAGGTTATCAAAAAAAGAATGAACATTTGATTGAGGTGGTCTGTAAATACAAATTATATATAAATCGACACTTTTGTTGTGAATTGTGGAAAATTCAAAAGTATTTTCTACTTGTAGAAAATCATATTTTTGTACAGCCTAGAAATCCTCGCCAAAAGATAAAATTCCACCGTGAGCTGAATCACCTCTGTCATATCTGCTAATAACTCGATATTTTTCAATAACAACAGGTTCATTTGCTTGTAGCCAGCGTTCATTAATAGCAACTATCTACGGGAGCCCCAATTCCTCCAAAAACGAACACAATTCGTCCATTTTATTGCGTATTGACTGAATATTAATTAGAACCATTCTTAATTTACTGTCCATCAGTGGCGGCTCCTCCATTAGGTCATTGCGTCAATGACCTCCTATTAAAAACGATTCAAAAAAATATTTAAATAGATATTTAAAAATATGAAATATACCTACTATACATATAGTATAGTATTAAATACTAATACAAAGTATTTCTCTTAAATAAAATTTACCCAAAACGTTTCAAGACCCCGTGTATACGTTTTTCAAGACAACCGTCTAACCGTTATTTCGCAGCAAGTACCTATGTCTCTGCGAAATCCAAAATGGCAAATCGGGCTGGTGTTCATCGTTGATCTCAACGCGTTAAATGGGAACGGAATTTGCCGAACGCCGACAATCTTCGTAACGTGAAAGAAACACGCCCGAAGTATACATGTGTTGGGTCAAAAGCCCGGGTTAATATCGATGATGAATCGACTTACGTCGTTCGATTATTACACGCTTAGAAAAGAGATGAGTAGAGGGGTTGGCAGGCCGCGCTATATTTTGATTTAAAGGAGATCATTTGAAGTCAAATAAGAGTTATGTTTTGATGTAATAAGTTGTTGTTATTATTTTGATTTTTGATTTGTTTTTTTGAGGGCTTGTGTTCTAATTATTTGGTGTTATTTTATTGTACGCCTTTTATCATGTCTGTGGTGCAAATGGTTCAAAATTTGGGAACTGAAAGTGAATTAAATTTTGAAAATGGATATTCGTTCTCAATTAGACAATGCTTATAGACAATCGGTAAGAATTTTTAATGAAAATGTGTCGAAAAACAGATATATTATAAATAAAATAATTGACTGTGTGAAATTTTGTGGGTCGTTTGAACTTGCTTTGCGAGGGCACGACGAGACATAATCTTCTGTAAACCCGGGAATATTTCGTGGACTTATAAATTTTGTTTCAGAGCTGGATCCATTATTCAAAGAATACTTGGATAAGGTTACGGTTTTCAAGGGTACTTCTAAAACTGTACAAAATGAATTACTTGATTCAATGTTATCGGTGGCTCAAGAACAACTTAAATTGGGGATTCAGTCAGCCGAATATATCGCAGTCCAGGTGGATGAAACTACTGATAGCTCGAACAGAACTCAAATGACTTTTCTGATACGGTACATTTTATCCGGTGTCGTTCACGAAAGGTTTATAAAATTTGTAAATCCTACCGGCACCATAGCCGAACGTTTATCGGAGATAATTTTTAAAGAATTAGAGGTGCTAGAAATTAATAAAACACCGGAAAAGTTAATTGGACAGAGCTATGACGGAGCTTCTACTATGAGTAGACGATTAGGCGGAGTACAAAAAAATTAAAGAACGATATCCTCAAGCAAATTTTATTCATTGTTATGCTCACCGATTAAATTTAATTCTGCAATAAGCAGCAAGTCAGAGTAAAAATGTTGAAGTTTTTTTTGCCAATTTACAGGGATTTTCCACATTTTTTAGTCGATCTCCAAAACGTACAGCGATTCTCGATGAATTTGATTAAGTACGTTTACCTAGAGCGGCACCGACAAGGTGGTATTTTAATACGCGTTGTGTGGAAACCGTATTTATGTATCAAGCTGGTATTCTGGCTTCAATAGAAAAGATAATTGAGGTTGAAGAAGACTCAAATACAATTAATCAAGCAATAGGATTAAAAACTTTTTTGCAAAGCGTGAATTTTCTTTATTGGCTACATTTTTTCCATTTAATAATGCCTAATTGTGAAGTTCTTTTTAATCAACTTCAAAACATGGTATTGATGTGATATTGGTGAAAAAAAATATAGATTCACCTAAAATATCAATTCAAAAAGTCAGACACCATATTATATTAAATGAAATATTTCCCGAAGCACCTTCATCCTCTTCAACACTTGGTGCAAAATGACCAAGGAAAAATGAAGGCTCAAAGCGCCAAGTTGCTTTGGAGGTTTGCGACATAATAATTTCTGAGATTAACCACCGCTATAGTTTCAGTGATCATTTAGTGATTGTCCAGTTATTTTACAGCGACCAGTTCGAACAATTGGTGCGTTCTTTTTGACTGAGATCTCAGATCACTTCAGTTAAGGTGATCTGAGATAAAGTGATGTGAGTGAGCACCAAAAAGAACGACATCTCAATTGAAGCGCGCGATCTGTCGATAGATTTAAACTATATGACATTCGTATCAGCATCTAATAATGTTAATTAATGTATCCATAATTTGTAACAAAAGAAAAATAGATTATGTGTGTTTATTATTCATATGTCAATGGTTAAAACCTTAGATAACCTTGTTAAAACTACATATAAACCAAGCAAATTAAATATTTCTTCATCCTCTCCACTTTATTTCCGACTCAATTCCAACTGATACCCCCTTACAACACATTCAGCATCGGTGAAGGGGGAGGAAAAATCTCCGTTCACTTAAAGTGAGTAAAACAAAAAGAACGCTCATATTACTGATGTGAGCTGAGATTAACTGAGATCTCAGTCAAAAAGAACGCACCTAATATAAAATTAATTTTCCATATCATATTCTCAAGTCAGTGAGAGAAAACTTTTCTAGTATTAATTACTTAAAACTAAAAACTGAACTTCAAGTTATTTATGAACGCGAGGATTTTAATAAGAGTTCGGGAGCTGTGCCAATGCTGCAATTGTTTATTAATAACAATTTCTCGGAAACTTTTACGGAAACTGTGAAATTGTTGACTATTCTATGTACATTACCAATGACAACTGTAGAAAGCCAACGATGTTTTTTCACATTAAAAAGAATCAAGACATTTTTGCGTAATACTATGGGACAGGAGAGATTGTCGGCGTTAGCTATGTTAAGCATAGAAAAGCAATTTGTGAATAGTATTCATAATTTTAATGAAAGGGTTATTGATCACTTTGCAAATACAAAAGATCGAAGGCTTCACTTAATTTTTAAATAAATTTAGATTAATTATCATTTAATTTAAGTTTGTCATATTTAATATGTATAGAAAAGATTAAAATATGGTTGTTATTTAAGAGAGCGTTATTTTTATATAAAACAAGCGTGGCCCAAAATTTTTTTTTCCTCTCTGGCTTTGAAAACTCTACAAATTTTGCCTTTTTAGCGATTTTAGAACTCCTGGGCAGAAATTGGGCGTGGTTTTTCGAAAAATGTCCGCTCACGGCGAATAGGCCTCCGGGGGGCTGGTCAGTGTCGTTCTGTATTTTAAGATTTTGTTCACATCAATTATGACGCCCTTTAAAATTAACCACGAGCCGCCACTGCTGTCCATAAAACTAAGTGAGGATTCTAGTTCCTCTGGACACGTCCTATCAACAAAAATTTCCTCTTGGAAGAATCGGCAGTAAAGTAACGGCTATTACACTCTCTAATTTTTTGTTGGTGAATTCTCCGTTCCGAGGTGATGTAAGTTCTGTAGGTGGATAGATCTTCATCGAGTTCAACTCAGCTCATGTCATAAAAATCATGAAAATTCGCCCTTAAAGCTATAGGATCAACGCGTAGACTCTCGGATGCTAAAAACATCTTAACACTTGTGGAAGTATATCCTTCAAAACATGCGGACAATGGTTGGTAATGTAGATAGGCGAGGAATAACTTGAACGATGATAAAATAGCCGGTTCTCTTAATCTAGACATAATAAAACGATTACCTCCAGTAGAGGACTCCTGTGTTAATCTGTTAGTGTTAGTGTCATTGTGTGAATCTTTTTTAAACTGAAATGATTTATCACACGAAAAGCCGTTTGATTTACATACGGCTATAGCATGTTTGTCAGATGTGATGGCTACTACTATGGGACGAGGCAGGTCAGAATAGGCCGTATTACTTGATTACTTCACTGAACGAAAAAGGTACGTTATATTAATAAAAAAGTACATCAAATCAATGAACATCAATATTAATTTTCAGCCGATGAGCTGTATCGTTAATACAATGAACGTTCGTACGTAAACTTTATCAAGTTATGTTCTATGTACATTGAATCAATGAATACAGGACATGGATCTATGTTTGACGGTTATTATTATTACGAACGGTTTACATTAGTTAATGATTGCTGTACGTTAAATCAATGAACAGCGAGCATGGATCTATGACTTCCAGTTATTAATATTACGAACCACATACATTAATACAATAAACGAGAAGCATGGATCCATGACCACCGGTCATTAGTTTATGATTGTTGTACGTTAAATCAATGTAAAATAAACATTGATCAATGTTCACCGGTTATTAATATTACGAACATAATTCATTGATATTTACTACTATACCTCAGCAAAATCAAAATCAAATTAGTCATCGGCGAAATGAGTCGGTTCTCGATTCACATTCGTATATGGAATTGTGTGTTCAGCAATCTAAACACGTTAAACACATATACGAATATGACCGCCGATTTGATTTTTATTTTGATAAAACATAACACTATCTCCATTAAAAAAAATGTGGCAGTACAATAGAATATTTTTTTTAATTTTAAGATACTACACTGGCTGAAAATTATCTTAGGTATATGTCCATTGATTTGATGTACCAGTATCTGCAAATGAGAATACAAATTTGAAATAAAACAGTCCCAAAAATAGCTTTCGAATTAGGTGTTACACTTTCAATTATGTGATTATTATTTTCCCCCAAGTAGGGTTCATGATAATTTGCTTCTTAAATTCTGTCTTTAAACAAAAGTTACTACTTTGAAACAGTAAATTAGGTGTAACATGTTATATTGACAAACAGTTTTTGTATTTTTAATATATTTCCGCTGCATAAAAACTATAATATAGGTACCTAGAGAGTAAAAATATTTACTACTTTTATTTTTTATTCACTTATTACAAATTCAGACAATATATGTACTTTGGGGCTTTCTAGTGGAACATCATGTCTAAAAAATGACTTTTCTAGAAAGTTCCAAAACATTTTGCTTTCCAAGGGAAAGTCCAAGTTAAACAAATAAATAATTTTAAAACATATGTCTACTGCCTTAAGAATATGGAAAAATTGATATCTAATGTCGTCAAAGTAGACGCATATATTTGAAATTGTGTTGATGTCTTCACCAATACACAATATAAATGGCTGAATAGACATTTTCCGGGCCTTCAGGTTTGCAATATGCTCCTCTACTTCTTCTTGAGTCTTCGCACAAAACAAAAATGACTCGGGAATCTTTGATGGTGTATTTTGTGTGAGTGGATTTCCCCCCAACATTACTTTTGGCACATTGCTTGCCAGTATGCACAAAATATGCATGGATTGCCCATAAAATTGGAGCATATTTTCCATCTATAAAAAAAAGATAAGTACTTAAATCCAAAACTAATAAGCAAAAATTTAATAATGAAGTTTTTATTTTTGCAAAAAAAATCATAAGAAATATTTCGAAATCATTTATGTCATATAACTTAATGAGAGGTAATAGCATAGAAAAATATAAACATTTTTCAATAACTTTCAATGAGAAATTTAAAACAAAAAAGGTTTAGGAGAAACTTGCTTTTTAAATACGTAATAGTACGATTATTAAAAGTACACTTACTTTCATCGGTAGTATCACATCAAGCCATTTCTAAAAGGGATTTGGCAGCTTTATCTTTAATGTGACCGTCTTTTTTTAAAAAGGACACTATTTTAGGAAAACATTTTTCCCAGTTTTTTAAAAAGAAATCACCATTTTCAAAAGCAATGTCGTAATCCATATCAACCTAAAAATAATTGATGCTATGATTCGTTTAAAAATAGATATATGATTAGAGATTGTTCTAATAAAAAGTATAATGTAGGAATGACGGGTGTATGAACTGAGAAAAATTTGTTTACTGCCCTGCCTACAAAAAAAAGTTTTTCTTAACATGAACTAAAATGTAACACACCACACTGTTTGACCCATGTTTGACCAAACTTTATTTTGACATCGTTATAAAAAAATATGTATATCGATAACATCTTTACCCGTGAAATTATCGTTATTATACAGCGACAAAATGAATTCTGCGAATGAATTATTTAATGCGTTGTTAATTTCACCTAAACAAAATTGTTCATTTTTTGCAAAGTCTTCAATAAATATTTCATTTCGAGTTAAAATATCACATGCTTTTTTTCTTTCATTTTTCGAAATTATATCACTAGATTTCTCAACAGAACTATTAATTAAAACATCTGGAGTATCATTAATTTTCTCGCTTTTATCTTCATTTCCAACCGATTCATTAATATGTTTTCTGTTCATGTACTTTTTAAAATTTGTTAAATTTTGAAAAGCTTGATTGCAATTAACTTCAGGACAGCGGTAAATAGAATTTGTCTTCAAATCATGTTTTAATTTAAAATATCTTATCCTTAAAGACAAAAGAGAAAAACGATATTTACATATAAAGCAATTCATATTATTACACACTCGTTTTTTTAGGTCGATTAGGTAAATGAATATTTGAAATAAGCTCACTACAAAAAGTAAACTAAAAGAGTACTCACACTTGCAATTAAATATGAAGATTATATTGTCTATTCGTTGTAAAAATAACAAATAGTCTATCCTCAATAAAATGGCAACATTTCACGTACTAAAAAACATAAACCACACAAAATTCACCAGCTTCACAACGAAGCACAACAAGAATGTGGTTGACCCTTTCGAGAAACAAAAAGACTGAATAAATAATTAGGCGGGAAGATGGTCACGTATTTTGCTTTCTATGTACGCCTGTACGTAATATTAATGATTACAATCATGGATCTATGAACGGTTTACATTAACTTTCGCGCGTTATTCTATGTCCATGTAAGCTGTTCGTAATATTAATGTTTATCGTTATGGATCTATGAACACGTGTCATTGATTTTATCGCCTTATTAGAATTTAATGTTTGAGTTCGTAATATTAACGTTTAGCAAACATTGAAACAATGAATACCGTTTATGGTGTTTTTATGTATGCTGTTCATAAATCCACAACAAAAATTTATTGTTTTAAAGACGCACAACATCAATTTAATAATTCTCAAACGTTGATTCAATGAACTTTTGCATTGTACCAATGAAAAAAATAATTAATTTTTGATGTTTTTCGTTTATTGCTCAATGTTAGGTCATTTATTGTTTCAGTGTACTAAGACATTAATCCGTGATCAGAAATCATTGTAACAATCACCGATTCATAATATTAATGTTGAAAATATTGACGAACGGTGTTCATTAATTTTACGTACAAAATTTCTTTCTGTGATTTATTAACTTTCATAGGCTGAAGAGAATCTATCGTCGGAGGAGGCGAGGCTTCTTGGGAGAATGAAGATTCAACAGACCATTTTAATGAAACTCCAGTTGGCCTTATATGATTGTTAAACAATTTGCTAGCAGAAATTTTTGTTAGAAAACCAATTTTTAATGTTGATGTTTTTGATTCATTGCTTTCATTGATTAAGGGAAAGCAACGAATGAACTCTGTAAAACCCAGCTTTTCTTTGACATGATATACAATATGATTTGTGGTGAAGCCTGTAGGGAGGTTGTTGACTATTATATAATGCCACCTTTGATTGCGGCTAGGGTTTACGTTTTTCGAAACTTCCAGAATACTGGCCATCTCAGTTTAGTTTGTGTAGAGAATGATGTAATACGGTGGGACGCTTCCTTCGATTATTGTTATTAATTTGCGTGTTCATCTCTCACACTAAACTGGAAATATGAGTTAAATCACTTTTCCTATTATATAAATCTTCTTTTAACGCCACGGATGAAGAATCATGGATATGAGTTTTCGTTGTTTCTCCGGAATCGTTGAAAAACATTGAAGAGATTATGTTCCATATCCCTTACTCATTTAGACAACAAATATTTAAGATAGTAAACATGTTGGCTATTTTATTGATATCGTCCATCTTCTTTTCCATAAAACTCCATTTACATTCATTCTTTAATAACATATCGAAAATCTCAGTAATAGTTGGTACGCTGTCGGTTAACTGATTTATACGATTTGCTAGCGAGAATAAAACAACTAAATGAAGTTAATATAAGCATATAACTGATGTATTATGTATTACAATATAGCAAATATCATAAAACTGAATCTTAATATTTGCATATTAGAGAATATTCATTTATGATTCCATCAACAGTTCTCGACAATGAAAGCATGCATTCATCGAACATAAAAAAAACTGTTATTTCTCCTTTTTGTATATAATAGAAAGAAACGCACGTTTTATGAAAACATCGGTCACCGGAAAGCGACATGAAAAAGCGAAAAGTCTGTTTCAAGATCCCGATCTAGAACACACCCCCATTGTTAGCGAAGAATTAGAATATTTATCGAGGGGTTCTTGCCCAGTTTTTTCTACCTACAAAGACATTTGCGATATTTCTTCCAAAGATAAAGGAGAAATGAGTAAAATATAGGTGTCGAAAACACACTTTTAAAAAAATTGTTCTATAAAATCGTTGAATAAAAGCAATTTGTGATAAATCCTCGAGATCGAGGCCGGTTTATTTGATTTGTATCTTTTTTTCAAAGGAATCGGGAAAAGAACTGAACGTTTCACTGCCGTATAAACCAAGCGGCTTTATCAGATAAGAGTAACTACTAATTTTTAAAAATGCCAGCCAGCAAAAAATGAAAAATGTGCATACAAACATGATATATTTGACATAAATCATTAGTACAATGAGCTACTCAAATGTTTCTATACTGATAAGGCACTGAGGTCAAAATCAGTCCATAAGTTATACATTTTTCATATTAGAAGGAAGCCTGGAGGTATAGTGTATAGATTTCTTGAGAGGAGAATATAAGTAATTGTTTGTTCCTTTAAAAAATGGTCAACATTTTGAGTTGGTAGTATTCACCTACCAACAAAAGTTTCAGAACTCCAAGAATTTTTCAATACTCTCATGACCTCCATTTCTCTTTTATCTATAATAGCTAAAATTATAAGTCGAATCCAATCCCACTAAAAATTTTATTATCTACAGTGCGTCCCGTTAAGATTGCGGCAGTCAGGATTTTATTTCGCCATATTTTACAATTTCTTTCAAATCTATCTTTTCTAATCATAATTGAAAATATTCTGATGAATGTTTTTTTGTTATAGGAAGCAAAGTAATGGAACTGGTTCAACAAAAGGTGTTCAAGAAAGTGATGAAAATACAGAAATAAATACGGAGTGTCGCGAACAGTACATTTTTACATTATGTTCGGAACACCTTTGAAAGATGTTTTAAATTATAAAGAACCTTCGACATGTGTTGGTTGATAAATATGAACAAGTGCTTGTTTGGGTTCATTTTATATTCTCTGTTATTCTTCGAATTCTTCAGTTTTGGACAAGGTAAGTTATTTGAACATATATTTTATCTAACATAACGATTAATTTGAAATGAATTATTTAGCGAAAATAATATCGATCTTGAAACAAGTGTTTTTATTGGGATCCATTGTATTATGGATTATTGGAAGGACATTGCAAGTGAATATTACGTCATATTTTGAAAGTTTTTTGCAAGTGCTTTGTTTGAGGTTCTCAGGCTGAGCTAGTACGAATGTTCTAATTGCTCACAATCATGTTCAATCTCTTCTTTAACATCCATACCGCTTATAAAAACAGATAACTGTGACATTTAAGATATCGGTAAAATTCAGTTTTTTTCAAACTCATGACCTTTTTTGAAAATGTTTAAGGTGTTTAGAAATAGGCATAAAAAGTTGCAAATGTGAGGTATACTGTTCATCGTGTTCCTGCTCTTCTTCCTACAATTCTTCTTATAATTAGAAGAAATAATGATGGGGGAAGCAAACAAAATCTCATAATATTTATTCTAGGAAATGCTATATCTGGAGCACCAATTATTAGTAAAGCTTATCAGTTTAAAAATCTTCCAATTATAATAGGTATTACTATAAATTTGATCATTACCAATTAATGTACCCGGTCTTCCTAATTCTGTTCGTACAAGAGTACTTAAAGAAGTTCCAAGTAATCCAGCTCAAATTCCAAAATGTTCCAATATCTTAATGATTAGTAGAAAACAACGTTCGGGCAATAAACAATAAATTGATTATCGAATAATTTTATTCTTTTACCAAGTTTTATATTCAAGTATCATAATAAATTGCATATTGGAGGTAGATAATTTTTTAGGGTTAAATGAAATCTATATTCAACTTTGAAGTTTGAGAGTTTAACTTAACTTAAAACCTTAAAGAATATTATATATTTTTTTTTCTTGGAGCTTCGACTACTTTGGCTATTAGCTCTTTTGAATCCTTTCTTTCACTCTTTTTAATTAATTATATTTTTCTAAATATGTCGATTGCTTGTAGGGAAGTGAGTATTTTCTTTAAAGTATCGTTGTTTTCCATCGCTTTTAAGTCTAAGTCGGCGTCCAATCCATTACATACCCTCTGAAGTCTATATTTTTCACATCTCAATAGATGTTCTACAGATAAGAGTGTCTTACATGTTTCGCATTGTGGTCTGGATTGGCCAGTCAATAGATAGAGATGTGTGATATAAGTGTGACATATTCGAATTCAGCACATAACAACTTGTTCTCTCCTTCTTGCCTTTGGGTAGAGCCATTTATTTATACTAGGCTTGATCATTGACAGCTGGCCTTCAAAGCGAGTCCATCTTTGTTGCCAAAGGGAGCGTATTTTTGTTTTTACTGCCTTTTTCAAATCTTCCAGAGGGATAGGGCATCCAACGTCACTTAGGTTCTGTGCTGCTGCTTTGGCTGCTTGATCGGCAAGTTCATTACCAGGAATATTGCAGTGGCCCGGGATCCATATGATAGTGCAAGCTTTCCCTAAAGTGGTGAGATGAGTGTTTAATTCTAGAATATTCTTACAATAGGGCTCATTTGGAAAAATTTTGCCAATGGCTTGGATGACACTAAGGGAGTCGGTGCATATTAGGCAGGAGAGAAAATTTGAGAAGGAAAAATATAGGAGTGCTTGCCGGACTGCATAGATTTCCGCTGTAAAAATTTAACTCATAGGATCTAGGCACCAGAAGTGAGTTTCATTTTCTGTGACAAAGGCTGCCCCTACCCCATTTTAAGACTTGGAGCCGTCGGTATAAATTATGAGGTTATTAGGATAAGATTTGAGTAATTCTTCAACTTTTTCTCCGTAAACTGTTGATGGCGTTTCCTCTTTTCTTAAGCTAGCTAGTGTAGTATCAGTATGTGGGGTGACAAGAGTCCAAGGGGGAGTCATTGAAATGTTTTCTTGCATAACTCCTATCAGATTGATCAATAACATGTTGCATAGCTCTCTATTACGATAGAATGTTGATTTTTTGTTTAGCTGTTCGTTTGAAACGTGATTTTTATTTGGGTGAGATGGATAAACTATAGCTTTTGCGTAATATGTTATGGTCTGGTATTTTGTTCTCAAAGCAAGAGCCATTTGTCCGGTATCGCATTGGAGAGAATTTATTGGACTTGTTCTAAACGCACCACTTGCAGAACGTAGAGCAGATGATTGTATTCGGTCTAGCTGTTTTAGGCGTGTTGCAGTGCAGGAGTTGTATATATGAGCTCCATAATCTAACCTTCCTTGAATTAGGGACTGATACATACTCAATAAAGTCTCTCTATCTGCACCCCACCTGATGTTAGCTAAGCATCTGATGATATTGGGTGCTTTTTGGCATTTGCTGACAAGATAATTCACGTGTTCTGCCCAATATAAACCGTTATCCAATGTCATATCTAGTATACGAACAGTATCTTTAATATTAATTAGGTGGTTTTGCATGTATTATTGGGGTTCGGAATGTGGTTATTTATTACTGCAGAAGTTTATACAATTGGTTTTGTCATGAGAGAAAGTAAAACCTTTTGATCTGGCTAATTGATTTATATTGTTTATGTCTGTATTTAATACATCTTCAATTGTATCCATTGATTTGTGGCGACATGACATAACTAAATCATCGACATAGAGAACTTCCTCAGTAAGTTAGTTTGTTTCTTCTAAAATAAAGTTGATAGCTATTGCGAATAAAGTACCACTGAGAACTGATCCTTGTGGGATACCATTTTGTAGCAGTTTATTAGACGACTCTTGATTTCCGATACGAATGCGAAATGATCTGTCTGAGAGAAATCCTTATAATACTGTTGGTAGAGTATCTCGGAGGCCCCATGTTTGTAATTGTTTTAAAATTGAGAATCTCCAGGTTCTATCATATGCTTTTTGTAAATCGAAAGTTACGGCTACTAGGTGTTCTTTCTTTGTGAATGCTTCTTGAGTTCTCAAGGTACGTCAGTGCATCCATTGTTGACCTATTTTTTCTGCAGCCGACTTGGAATTGGGAAAGCAAAGAGTTGGATTCTAACCACCAGGTTAGTCGGAAGTTAATCATTTTTTCATATATTTTCCCCAGACAACTGGTGAGTGAAATTGGACAATAACTGTTCAGGTCGGATGATGGTTTATCGGGTTTGAGGATTGGGATCACTATATCAGTTTTCCATTGTTTAGGATAAATGTTTGACAGCCACAATTTGTTGAAGAATTCCAAAAGTTTGTACTTTTCCGTTGGTGGTAGTTTTTTCAGCATACAATACAGGATTTCATCATGGCCTCCTGCTGATTCTGGGGTGTTTTCTAAGGCTTGTTTCATTTCATCAAATGTGTATGGCAGGTTATAATCGTCTTCTTGTAGCGGCGTGAAATCAATATCGACAGATTCTTCTCTTTCTTTTAAAATTAAAAATTCATTTTCGTAGTTGTTTGTGCTACTCTGGGATTCAAAATAATTCGCAAATATTTCACATATTTCTTGGGGGTTATCTATAATCTTATTTTGATGCATCAGATATTCGGGAAAATCTAGAGTATTTTTTCCCGAGATTATTTTGATTTTACTCCATATGTCGCTAAAATTGGTTTCTGATATTAGCGTTGATACATATTTCTCCCATGAATTCTTTTTGACTGTTGTGATTTTTCTTTTAGCTGGAGCTCTAGCCCCTTTGAAAGTTATGAGATTTTCTATGGTTGGATGTTTTTTAAATAAGTTCTTTTTCTTTCTCTGATAGCAACTTTAATATCCTCAGCCCACCATGGGACAGGTCGATGTGATTTTATTGGTTTAGATCTGGGGATGCTAGATGTGGCAGCTTGGATAATGACGTTTGTGAGAGAGTTCACGGAGGTCTGGATGTCATTGACAAGTGGAGGAATATTAATGATTGATGAGTATTTTTCCCAGTTTGCTAGGTTTGGTAACCATTTCTCACGATTTGTGTAGGATTTTCTTAGGAGGTTGTCAATATACATAATAATTTGGAAATGATCACTAGAATGGAGATCTTCAAATGTTTTGGCGCTAATTATGGAGAGCATAAGCTGAGATCAATACATGATGTTTCTCCTGTAATTACATTGAATCTGGTTGGAGCACCTGTGTTTAAAATCACAATGTTGTTGTCTTCTGTTAGAGATTCTAAGCGGCCGCCTCTGATGTCTTGTGATAAAGATCCCCACTGTGGTGAATGGGCATTGAAGTCGCCTGTTATGAGGAATGGGCGAGGCAGGTGGTTAACTATCTGTTGTAGATCGCGTGGGTTCCATTTATCGTTGGGTAAGTATATATTACAAATTGTAATCTTTGTAGGATATTGGATTTGCACTGCCACTAACTGTAGTTCTGAAGTAATGCTAATTTCTTTAGCAGGTATTTTATTTTTGATAAAGATGGCTACCCCTCCATTTCCTCTGTACTTTGGTATAGTATCTTTTCGGAAGCAGCGGTATTGTCTTAATCGGAAGGGTTCTTGTGGTTTTAGGTGGGTCTCTTGTAGACAGAAAATTAAGGGCAGGAATTGGTTTCTTATTATTTGCAGTTCACTGAGATTATTTTTTAGGCCATTGCAGTTCCATTGTATAATAAAGTTTTTGTTAGTCATTATATGATTTGTTTTATGATTCAGAATAGTTATTTATAATAGCGTGATTTATATTTGTAACAATCTCAGTTCATTTAATTAGGAGTAATGAGTATGATATATACATCTATAGGAGCAGACGAATAAATGGAAGATAGAAATATAAAATTTATATATCGAGATAGCAAATGAGTGTATGAATTAAGTTATTAATAATTTTTGGTTATGTGTTATCCTCTTTTGTCAGTGTGATGGTAGATTTTTCTCGTTCAAGTGAGTGTTTTTCTTTTTCAGATGTTGTTTTGGGTGGGTTTTCCAAAGGGGGCCTTTTGGATCTAAGTTTCCCTTTTGGCCATCCCTTTTTCTTTTTATAGGATGCTGCTGAAGTATCGCTTTTCTGAGAAGAACACATGTCATCAGAATCGTCCGAGAGATTGTAACTTTTTCTTTTATTACTGTTTGGGAAATGTTGTGGTGGTGAGATATTGGATGTCGGTATAGATATCGGTTGGTTTTTAGCAAGGGCTTTATAAAGGTCTTTAATCTTTGTTTCTATTATAGTAGAAATTTTTGGGATGAGGGACTCTAGTGTGAAATTTAAGTTTATCTGTTGAGAAGAGGTTGCTTGGGAATAAGAGGTATTGGGTTTTGGAGTATTCATTGTCATTTTCCGTTTAGCTTCCGGATAGGATATTTTTTCATTAGTTTTGATTTCTTGTATAGCTGCTTCGTACTTAAAGATAGGACATTCTTTGGATCTTGTCGAGTGTGGACCTTTGCAATTTACTCATTCCACCGGCGATTCACAAGGGGAGCCAGTGTGGACAGGTTTTCCACAAACACAAACTTGAGGTTTCTCACAATTTAAGGAGGTGTGTCCAAAACGTTGGCAACGAAAGCATCGTACAGGGGAGGATATGTATAGGCAAACGCTTAATGAATGAAAGGCAATTTTAACATTTTTTATTAGAATAGGAGTGTTAAAAGTGATGATATGATTGAGTGTGTCCATAAATATTCCATTTCTTTTGGTTTTAAGTCTGTACACAGAAGTTACATTTTGTGAGATAAGCTCATTTTGGATTTCTTCTATAGGGCAATTGAGCAAGTCTGGTTAGTAAACTATACCTTTGGAAAAATTTAGTGTTTTATGGGGTATTACTTCAACATCCATATCACTAAGTCGTGTCATAGATAGTATTTTTTTTGATTGGCCAATAGACACTGTTTCTACTAATAATCCTTCTTTAATTTTTCGAACTAGTGTGTACCACAAAAACCGTTCAAAGCTCTTTCAATCAAGACTGACTTTGTCAAAATTATCATTTTTTCTTTTAACGACCAGGAACCGGGGTGAAACTTCTTTTGCCGGGTTCGTTCTAGTGTTGCCTCTATTCATAGAGGGAGGCGCCTCTGTTTGGGGTTTATTGTTGAGATTGTCCATACAATTCCCACGAGTAACCTAGGAAATAACAGTCATCTGCAGCAGAACCTGGATACTACAGAAAGGCTGCATACAACCGGAGGTCGCCTGGTATCCGGAGAGAACCGTTAGCGATCAACTACGCATGATCATTCATCTCTCGGCACGGTCTCTTCCACCTCAGATTTCGAATTTTTTTTATCGCTGCTTCACTCCATCGGGACTCTTCTGTCTGGGTTACCATACCATAGCCGAGGGTTCCAGTTTTTCGGCGCCGGAAACTCGCCGCTCGTCCCCCATGTCTGGTCAGGACTTGCCAGTAAGTTCGGATGTAACTTGGGCATATTGGATCTTCTACTGGCATTTGTTGGTGCTATCACATCGGCATAGATAGCCCCACCAGTGCCCCACTGACCATTTTTGAGCTGTTTTTTAGTTTCACTCCTCCCTTCCCGTCCTTGCGGATCGAGGAGGGAGGAAGTTACTCAGCCACTCCACCAACGACAAGGTCTTACAGCTCCTAGTAGGGAAGAATGTTATTGTACGTAAGAATAAGTTAAGTAGAGTAAATTATGGCCACTGTAGGAAGATAGCGCCTACAGTGGCCACCAATACGTCTAACAGTGGCCACCATTTTTCAAAAGAATAAAATATTCATGCATAATGAGTCTTGAGGAACAAACTTTCAAGAAAACATAAAAGTGATATTTTAAAGAAGATAGATAATAAAGTATGAAAATTAAATCTTCAGTCTTCAGATTGGTCGATTAGTTGATGTTATAAGAGTCTAGATCTATATCGAAGGAAAAGCATCTAGCTGTTCTTAATGTCCCTCCAGTATTTCTCGGTTCAGGTAGATGCAGAACAATATGTCTTCTCTTTGTATCACAGAAACATCATCAACATTTAGAAAAACTAATTTTTTTTCCCTGTATTTTCTTAAAAACGACACATTATATTCTTCATCAGGCAGCACCTCTTTGATTTGTCCAACAAAATATTTTATCGTTTTTTTGGTAGCAAACATCACAAGAACAAAACTGCTCACTTTCAAAGGTCCATCGTCATCCCCTTCCTCATCGAAATTCCCAGTAAGTGTGGACGAGGCAAACGAAATGTTCTGTTCACTCTGATCTTCGTTTTCTGATGAGCTAGGGGAAGCAATTTCTGCGAATGGAAGCTTTTTCGTAATCTTGGACTTCAGCTTTTCATCAAGTTCATCTTTAAGCTTCTGAATATTGAGGGTACTTGTTAAAATTTCGGTTGCCCTCTTCTTCCGTCCACGATCAGATTGGATTTGTCTTCCTGCTTTCAGGAAAGCTCTCACCAATTCGGGTGAAAAGTATAGAGCACTCTCTTCATCACCTTGATTGATAATCGGATCCTCTTCGGTTGAGATCTCATCACCTTGATTAAACGTTGGAACTGTTTCAGAAGTAGAGGCAACCGGACTTGTTTCGTTGGTTGATTGTGAAGTAGATGGCTGAGGTTCAAATGGTATATCGATGGGTGCTGGTTGGGGCTTAAGTGGTATATCGGTCACTGATGCTGGCAGAAATTCATGATCCTTGAAACAATTCTTATTAAGCGGATATATACCTGTACTTTTGAAGGCGGGAACTATATTTTGTGTGCAAAAGGCCTGGCCATAACTTTGACCCAAAATATAGGAAATTTTATACATATCAATTCGTTTTCCCGGATGATTGGCACACTCCTTATTGTACTATTTTTTAAGTGGGCCTAAAACACAAACATCCAATGGCTGGAGCTTATGGCTTGTGTGGGGTGGCAATGTAAGCAAGATTGCACTAAGCGGTCTCTATTACCTCCAAACTAATATGTGAGTCATGGTTATCCATGATGAGCAGGACTGGTCGATTTTCAGTAGGACCTGCATGTTTGATAAAGTGGTTAGGCCACTGTAAAAAAATCTCTTTCGAGCTCCATCTTTGAAGATTTGCTGCTCCTACACTTCCAACTAACATATGCTGTTTGAAAATTTTTCTTGGAAATACCAACAGGGGGGTAAATGAGTTTCCAATTGCTTTTATTGCTTCTATCATGGTGACTAGGGTTCCTCGCTCTGCCGAATTAATCTGGCCGACTTGCTCTTGGCCTAAAGTAGCAACAGCCTCATTTGTACTCTACACCGTAGTTAAAGCCGTTTCATCTACATTGTAGATCTGATCAAGGCCAAGTTTACGAAATAAATAAATATCACTCAAATTTTTGAAGAATTTGTCAACTACAGGCTTATTGAATCCCATGGCTCGAGCAAGTGGCGTTGCTTCAGAGACCCTTAATAGTAAACTAGGGTTTCTCTTCATAAACCCGTTGAACCATTTGAAGCCAGCAGATTTGTTTGCTTCCCAGCATTCAGGTACCTTTTTCTTGTAGAAAGTAGCCAGCTCATATGCAAAAATTTTTACTTGGGTTGGCGTGAAGCCATGATGGAGATTTGCCAAATGTTCGATGTACGAGCTCGATTCTTTTTCTTCTGCAGAAGTAAAGATCTGATGACAGGCATAATTTTGAGTCAATCTGGGATGCTTGGCCACATTAAAGTCTATGTTCTCCATTTGTCCCCTGCATTTATTGACATATCTTCTCAATGTCGTACGGGGAATATTAAAATATTTTGCCCCTCTTTGTGTAGACCAACCGCCCTCTAGTACTTTTTGTACTGCTTCCCGTATTACATGCTCTGGAGTAATTGTTAGTTTCTCACCTTTCGGCATCTATAAAAAAATTAAAGCATTAAAACCGAATTCATTCCCACAGTGGCCACCCCTCAATGACTCCAAAAAGCAGTGGCCACTGTTGGCTACATCTACCATGGCCACTGTAGGAATTGTCACTTTTTTGAGAAAACTGGTAGCCATGATATTCTATACGATTTTCAGCAAATGAAGGTAGGAGAAATATGTGGCCACTAGATACACAATTAATGCTATGGATGTTACTTGGAACAAAAAGGGAATGATAATGTACAATTTTACTCACAATTTTGATGAAAACGTAACTTTTTGCGTCGCAAAACACACACCTTCTCACTGCTCGAACTGCACGCGACTGACAGACACATCGACACAGTGCAACGTGGCAGATGCTAATACACACCTAACAAGGTTGGTGGCAGCGTGCACCAGTATATAGATTCGCAGAAATTTAAAAGTGTCCACTGTAGGAGCATGGCCACTGTAGGGCACTCTCCCCTATAACTGTTGTGTAAAGTTGACGTTTCGTGTCTCTTCATTAGGAAAGACAATTGTTGCCAATCAAATACTCAATTAATGTCACAAAAAGTGTTAGAAACTTTACAAAACAACACACAACAGAAAAGAATTACAGAATCTTTAGAAATAGAGTAAATAAGCCAAGTCCTTTCGACTTTTTCTCCATTTGCTAGACTTCTTACAAAGTATTTGCAGGAAAACTTTCTCTTATCTTTATAACTAGGAAAGTTAAAACTGATGTCTATCAAGGGCGGACCACGTTAAACCAATATTCTAGCTGTCTCATTGGTGATTTTTTCAGGCCACAAACCGGGGTCGGACTCAATTATATCGACACAAGCCTCATTAAAGCCTTCATCGAAAAAGTCATTTGTAGCAGGTATTTCGGTAGCTGACATTACCGAACTCCTTACACAAGCTGAATTATCTGAAGTGGATTGTTCAAGTGCCTTAGACGAGGATGGTGTCATCGCTTCATCGGGCTCTGCATCAGTAGAAGCTGTTTTGCTGCTACAACCGCCGCCACTTGTTGCAGGACCTCATGTTACCGTGGTCGCCTCTGTTGACATTTCGACATTTCAGATGGTCCACTCACGGTTACTGATAGTCTCCGTGGAATCTTGATTGTTTTGCAAGAAGTGCTTTTAACATCCAGCCATTTTTTCCCTTTCTTGTAGTTTCAGTTTCTTTTGCTCGCGAAACTTCGCACCTGAAGGTCTCCTTCTTTTATCCTGAAAAAACAAATAGATAATTAGTACTCATGGGAATTAGAAATTAACTTCTGAAGAACCCTTCAAAATGGTTGTTATTAAAAGATCGATAACATAAAAACTAAGCGAGTTATGGATGAAAAACCAATTACTTTTATAAACTCGTACATGACATTTTAAATAATAAAGGTATTTGGATAAAAAAATTAATTATAACCAGTATGTTGATGGTATAAAGTATGGAACATATACCATTTTATAAAAAATCAAACCGTTGAAATTGCAGTTAGCAGATATTTAACACTTAATTTTTTAGAAAAAAAAGTAGTAAACATTATACAACACAACACTTGACAAAATAAAAATAACTCTAAAAGTAAAAATTAATAGGACTACTTGTTTTTATGCACTTGTTGCATGGTCCATTGAACTAACCGGTTGAAAAACGCCTCTGGCGATGCCTCGCTTTTATAGCGATCCAGGCATTATTCACGTTTGAACAGGAAAAATCAAGAAACTACCGCCTGACATGCTCTCGCAATATAGGAATCGGCAGTGATTGGATGATATACAAATAAAATTTCCTGTGTATTTATACCTAATTGGATTTAATTTTTCAACTATTATTTTGGAATTGATTTTTGTTTTTTTTTGCAATTTCTTTGGATCTTGGGTTTTGGCGCCCCTAAAGGGTGGCGCCCGTGTACATTGCACACTTTGCACATATGATAGCGGGGGCCCTGTGTATTTCTCTCATCGAACCTCATACACCTGGAAATCGTCACCTTTACTGGAACCAGCTGAGACGTGTTCCAGCAAAAACAAACGTCAACCAGTGTAAAGGTGTCTCTTTATTGGGAACGTGGTTTGTGGCTAAATATATCTCACCCGGAGCATTTTGTAAGAACTGCTTACTGCTTAACATTTCCTCAGTAAAAATCACCAATTTCTTAGCAGCATCCATTTAAGAAGAGCGTTTTAACAGAGTTTCCATTTTTCATTGCTTGAAATAGTGATATTTTCAAAATAGCTTTAAGGATTGAGTATATTTTCCTTAAAGCCGTAACTTGATGCATTCCTTAAATGGTTTTTTACTATTTTACAGTTTCAATTAGTACTTCAATCAATTTCTACTTGAACATTTAGTGAACAATGCGATTTCAAGTGCTTTAGGAGATCTTTACAGAACTTTCCTTGAAAGTGGAAATCGATAATTGATTGAATTCGAATTTGAAGTTGACTTTTAAAAGGAATTGTGAACAAATAAAATAAATTTTCTTTGAAATATGAGTTTTTTTTCCTTAAAAAGGGACTGAAATATAAGACTTTTTTGTATAAAATCTGGACGATCTGAGAGAAAAAATATTCAATTTTGTTGATCGGCTAATAAAGCTTTTTCCAATCCGCAATTAATGAAAAAAATCCCAATGTTCACGTGATTAGTTTCTCGAAGATATTGCTCCTTATAAACGAGAGAGCATCTTTATTTCTTAAGATTCAATTCAGCTTTTTTATGGGTTTCAATTCTTAATGCATCGACCCTCTGTTTGCTTTTGCTCTTTCATCTGTTCGTCTGCTGGTCTTGCAATTCTTTTGTTGATTTCCGGAACGTATATAAGAGTGTTCGACAGGATTTGAGAAAATGAGAAAAGTTTTTTGGTTTGTTGTAATACGAAACATGGAAAACGACTGTTTCAGATCTAACCGCAAATCCAACAGCTCAACTTAAAATATACTGGTATTAAAAGAAACGTGATACAATATACGAGGTATTGTATATTGTTACAACGGTAAAAAGTTGGATAGATATTTTTAAACTTTTATGCCCAATTACCTCTCAGGGAAGGTTACATACAGTTCTTTGAGGCTACGAATGAAACAATGCGGTTTGGTTGCTTAGCTATATTTGGTTCTGACTTCCATATAATAATAGCAAGGTATTGTGGGTGGCGGCACTTGTGGCGCGATACAAGAATGCAGAACGTAAGGCCACTAGTGGCTGAATTGTGTAGTCTAGAACAGGCCGTACACTTTAAATAATTACCCGAAGGGGCGACGTAAGCTCGATTAGGTTAAGAATCTGAAAAATCACAATTGTTTTTGTAACAATAATCAAAAAAGTAAATTAGCTATGACAAAGTGGCGTGACTGAAATGCCCCAACAACTATGTTATTTAAGGAATATCTACCGCATAGTATACTTTGCGTTTACATAACGTAAGTAAGCCACTTTGAAGTTTCGCAAATTGTTCCAATAACTAAAATCTTAAACTTTATTTTTAGACTACGAACTGATGTATCTACAATAAGGAGCCTAGGTCCTTAAGGGTTCTCTAATATTCAATTCAATATAATATATGAGTTCAGTGTTTAATAATTCATTGTGATTGTTTTTCCCTAAGTGAATGTTAAACTATATGTGTTAAAACTTTATATGTTCACAAAGAACAAAACCCACTTATGACTACCACTTAGCTGTTAAATTACGGTGGAATACTCGTTCAGCACCGCCTCGTACAGTTGCTTCTTGAGCCTTTAAAATAATATAAATAAGGTAGTTCTCAGATGAACAGCTGCTAACCTGTTAGGTATACAGGAATCTGGGGTCCAAGGTATTCCCAGGAATTTCTTAAAACAAAGATCTTTCTCTGTAAGAATCAATAATCACGAATCCATCCTCACCCCCCTCGAAAATGGAATCCCCCAAGGTTCTGTCCTAAGCTCTACCCTCTTCATCATATCTGTCAACTCTATATCAAAATACATCCCCTCATTCACATCCTACAGAATGTATGCCGATGATCTAATAATTTATCATTCCTCCTCCACTTCCAAAACATCTGAAAGACAAATTCAAATTTGCATCAACCACCTATATAAATGGTCCATAAACACTGGCTGTTCCTTCTTCCCTTCAAAATCCTCCATTATTCACTTCTGAAGAAAGAGAAACTGTTCTAAAATGAACACAATCTCCATCAACAATGACGAAATTCCTATAAAAGATAACATAAAAATATTAGGCCTATATTTCGACTCTTACATAAATTGGAAATCTCACATAAATTATCTAAAATCCATAACTCAACGCCATCTTAACATCCTGAAATCCCTATCTCAACTCACCTGGGATTCGGACTACAATACGTTAATTAAAATATATCGAACAGTAATTTTACCAAAACTAATGTACGGCGGATTCATTTTCGATTCCGCAAGACCCTCAAATGAAAAACTACCCAATCCAAACCAAAATCAAGCCCTCAGAATATCAACAGGAGCATACCGAACATCTCACATAGAAAGCCTACAAAGTATCACTAATTCTCCTTCCCTAAAAGATCTCAGACAAATCCAATTGTTAAAATTCTCAATCACCGTGAAACAAAAACTTTTCATACAAAAAAACAACAATCTACTGTCTCCTTCCTCTCCAACAATGCGAATAAATTCCACCCCCGGCTCTAACGATCGACTAAACACACTTCTCAACAACATACATATTTCTCTCTCCAACGTCTTATCAATAAACTCCAACATATCTCCCCCATGGACACTTTCCTTTTCCATTAATACCTCTATGCTTTCATTCGATAAATCTTTCCTCCCTAATTCCTTCTTTATATCTCACTATTCACAACTCATCCACCAAAAATAGAATCAACATTTCTTAATACTCACAGACGGTTCTAAATCTGAAAACGGTGTGGAATCGGTATTTTATTCATCTAACTCTTCTACAAAACTAAAACTTTACCCTAATAATACAATCCTCTCAGCAGAACTCCTCGCCATTCGGGAAGCCATAAAACACACTTTAAAAAAACCAAACACCTCAATATTCAATAATATCAGATTCCCTTAACGCGCTGAAACTTATTCAAATATTTTCCCCCAACAATCCTATCTCTATCCAAATACAAGATCTACTTCATATCTCCAAACTGAGAAATCTAGAAATTAGCTTCCTCTGGATACCCAGTCACAAAGGCATAACTGGCAACGAAAGAGCAGATTTCCTTGCCAAACAAGCAACTACAGATGGCTCACCTATCCTAATCCTATACACCTCAAAAGAAGCTAGCTCCTTCCTCTCTGACTTACCTAGGAAGGACAATGTTAAATTGAAAAGAATTGCCACAGGTCATTCCAATTTAACCCATTCTTTCCTCCTCAAAAATGAACCTCCACCAACTTGCCCATTTTGTAATTCCATCCTTCTAATAAAACACATATCATAGTTTGTCCACCCCTTCAAAACAAAAGAACCAACATACTAAACTCAAATTCATTCAAAGACATCATGTCTCCAAATCTAACAGCAGCCAAAAAGCTCATTCAATATATAAAAGACATCAATATATACAACAAACTCTAAACATACAACACAATGAATCTTCTGTAAAAATTCGCAATGCGAAATAATTATGTTACTACCTATTCCAATATCAAACATAAAAGTTAAAGTAATTCCACAGAATACATATACTCAACAAAAACTCCTATGGGTTGTAAATGATCAAGATGTCGATGCACCTTACCCCCCTAACATTTCCTTCCTTCAAAAAACGATGATTACTATTGTTCGATTTTTATCTTGATCCGGCTCGAATTGGATCAATTTATGTTATATAAATAATTGGACTGTACCTGTTGCACTGGTTTGGTTTAGATAAAAATCACTTCGTATGGCATAATCAACGTTTTTTATTAAGTTGACATTCAACGTCAAAATTCAAAATTAACTGTCTGTTTCACAAAAAAATGTTGTTGCTTCGAACATCTAACTTAGGAGTCAATCTGGTACGTGTGGAACGCTGTTGCCATACTTTTCTTTAAGAAGAAGGTATGAGGGCGTGAACAGAAATATCTCTATAAAAACAACCACAGAAAAAATAGTCCTGAAACGGTCAGTGTCCGACCCTACCTCCTATCATGATTTTGAAATCCGCAACCATTTCTCTAAATTATGCTACACCAACTACATTTGCCACCCAACAGCTCAACCCAACATTCCCTGAAAAAAGAAATCTTAGTTCAGCAGTTTTAAATAAGAATATTTCTGTAGCAGATGAGCTTTTAATAATCATATGCTGACTGAATCAACAAAGAAACTCATTTTAGGTGGCTACAATAAATCAGTAGGTACATTTACTCTCACAGTACAAACTTTTACATATTTTCTCGAAAACTCTTTATTAGAGGCTCAAAGATTTATTACAAACGTTAAATCCCTGTTTTCAGATTTACACACCATGTATTCTCTCTTAGCTGAAAGATTCATCAAGAATATACTAACCAGACTCAGTAAAAAGATAGATCATGCGAGAAGGTTCAAAAGATGATGGGCTAGCATCTCAGTCATCCCTAGACCCTCATGAAAATGGCCATATCTCAGACACCTCATAACTTTCACAATAACTTCATATTGACGTTCACTCTTATTCAGTGAAATTGTGACTGTTTTTATCCTCGCCTTGAACGTATCCAACAATTAATCTCAACTTTAAATGCTTACAAGAAACTAACTTTACCGAATCTTACAAATGCCACCTCAAAGGGTTTGAGGGCTATCACCACATCAGAACTGAATGTAGGAGAGTCAGCGGCAGAGCTTCTGTATCTGTTTTGAAAAACCTCTTCTCGTCGGCTAACTCCGGGAGTACATCTTTAGCAGCTGTAGCTGCCACCGTTTGGTACTATTTGTAGTATTTATATTGCGTCTTATGCTTCAGTTTTAGAACTAGAACTATTAAATTTAATTTCAGCTAATAGTGATGACTTCCAAGCCCACAATTTCTTGTGGAGTTCACAAAAAACGTTTGGTAGGGGTAAAATAATTGGAAAGTTTATGAAATTTTGAACTTTGTCTTCTAAACAACTAATCAACGGTACAAGCACTCACTTTAATTTTTCATCTCAACCATTGTCCACAATTGAATCTTTGAGATTCAAAAATTTCTCTTTTGCTCAGATGGAACCCATTAGCAGTGGTTCCCAACCTTTTCTGGACCACCGTCCCCTATAGAAGAGAACAAAAATTTCACCGCTCCCTCCCCCCAGTCGCTGGTTAGTCCAAAGTAGTTAATTTAATTTGAATATCATCTGTACCGTCCCAATTGATCTGTATTTAGCTTTAATTTCAGTTAATGTCCAAATTTTATTTTAGATGAATGATGAAGTAGAAATTTATCAAACGACTACCAAGTGTACAATAAAATTGTTTATTAAACTTTTAAATATAGACACAGAATCAATAAGAAATACAATCACAATAGAAATAAGAAATGCAATACAATAAGGAATACAAAATTAATAATAAAGAAGAAATCAATGAGACGGTTGAGGCTGGTGAAGTGTTACCAGTTTGTTAATATCGGGTTCCAATTTCGTTAACATCAATCGCAGATCGCCACGTTCAGTGATGTGTAGTCTGTTCCTCTTCTTTGACAGCAAATCAGTTACTGCACTGAATGCACGCTCAGCCATAAGGATTAAGGAAATGCAATTAACAACTTCTGTACTATTGTTCACAATCCAGGATATAAGAAATTTTCCTGCAAAAGCAGCTATGACGTTTTTAGTTTTAATTAAATTTAAATCATCACCTTGCAATTGTAGATTAACTTGATTAAATACTTTAAACAGGTCCGTCAAATAAGCGATGTCATTTTTTGACGTAATGAGGTTTTCCCGCAATTGTTCGTTTTCTTCAAGAAATTTCAACACTGAGTCAAATAGATTGGAAAAACGATTCAGACAAACACCTTTAGAGAGCCAACGTACTTCTGTGTGCAGCAGCAAGCGATTGTAGTCTTCATCATTTTCATTGCAAAGCTTATGAAACAAACGGTCATTCAGTGAATTGCTTCTAATGATATTGATTGCTTTAATAACGTTATTGAGGGACGCATGCAGACGTTCATTTAATTTTTTTGCAACCAAATGCTGACGGTGAAAAATACAATGTACAGCGAGTACATTTGGCACTGCTTTTCTCAAATGTGCTATAAAACCCTTATGACGCCCGGTCATTGCTGGAGCACCATCAGTAGCAGCAGACAAAATATTGCCAATAGGAATTTCTTTCTCTTGAAAAAATTCTTGCATGATATTAAATATAGAATGTCCCTTTGTATCAGATTCCAAATTCTTAGCAAATAATAACTCTTGATGAATTTTTTCTTCTTTTATAAATCTAACATATGATAAGAGTAGAGCTTCGTTACTTAGTAGAGTTGATTCATCGAGTTGACAGGAAAATTTGCAAGTTTTCAGGTAATCGCATAATGATATTTCAACGTCATTTTCCATTTCATCTATTCTTCTTTGCACTGAATTATTACTGAGAGGCATTTTTTCAATGATATCAAATGGTGTCTTATGATGGAGAACATTTTTTAATATCTTTTCGACTGCCGGCAAAATTAATTCCTCGCAACGGTGTGTTGTTTTCCTGACTTTGCGATTAACAATGAAACGTTATATGAGGCCCGTTGCCCATCATTGTCTTGTTTAGAAGACGATACAAAAAGGTTTGATACAGTTGGCTGTTTTAAATATTGTTTTTCGAGTTCTTTAAAATAGAATATATCTTTGTTCTTCTCATCAGGATGCATTTTATGTAAATGCTCTTGTAGTCTAAAAGGTTTCATAGCTTTATTTGAAACAACTTTTCGGCAAATTAAACACATAGGTAATGATTTGTTTGTAGAAGATTCCGCAAATCCATATTTTAAATATTCAATACTGTATTGCCGGCAGTTCTTTTTTAATTAAGAAGTAGATTCAGCCATTTTCATACAAAAATTAAATTCCCAATCGATTTATAGATAGTGATGTTTATAAAATGATACACCACTCACGATTATTTACTACGACAGAGCTTATGATTCACGACTATATATCGCGGCCAAGCACATACAACTAACAAAATACTCGTAGAGCTGTTGCTTTTATACGTTTCATTTCGTGCATGATTCAACTTGTCTGTGTGCGAACATCTCGAAAAATGTTATTTCGTATGAACATCGCGCGTTCGCTTATCAACGTACTTCTATTCTGAACTAAAAGAAATTGTTATAATTATTAGTATTATTATTAATGCTAATTTAAAGCTGCTTATTAACCCTTATTAAATCATTTTTATTTCACCATTCCTCTTGACTGCTTATTATTTGCTTCTGAATCCGCTACCGCCCCCCTAAAAGGCTGCAGCGCCCACAGGGGGGTGGTATCGCCTCGTTGGGAACCAATGCATTAGACAATCCCTATGACAGTAATCATTTCCTCATTCTAATCACTGACAATATTCCCAGATCATCTGAAAATGTAACGAATTGGAAAATAGCTTATTCCAACTGAGAAGCCTTTAGATGCAGAATGGAAAATCAGACTAATCAATTAGATCTTCCAGATAATATCGAAGCTGCCATCTACGATGGGTTGGTTATAAAAATATGTTTTGAAATTTGTCTATAGTAGAAATTAATATGGTATCGTTCTAATTGTTTTTCTATTCTCATATAATTTTCAAAGTTATTTAATTGTTTTTCTAAGCTACTGAAACAAATACAAATAATTTTAGATTTGATCTTGTTCATTATTGATGGTTATAAAAAATTGTGTCTACTTACATCAAAGGCCACTTTTATGCATTTAAATATTTCCTTCAGTGATTTCCACATGACATATAACCAACGTTAGGAATTCTGAAGCATTAGAGCATTAAAAAGGATTTTCGATGCAGCGATCTTCGCAATAAATTGAAACTTGTCATATGTGGGATGAGAGAAAACAGACATTTCCTTTTCTGACGTATACCAAATAAAATTCATATTCATGAGGAAACTTATCGCAACATTTATGAAAATATCAAGATAGAGACTTTCAGTGTTATGTTTAGGATGAAGTTTTCCATGTAAAATGTATACAAAAGGTAATCGAGGTGTGTTTTCAAGGAAATTATTAATTTATTCATTTCGACGAGGTTTACAATTGAAAACTAATGCAGCAAATAATTTATATAAAAAGAGAAATAACAACTGGTTAAATATGAAATTAGAAAATATTTATAGAAAAGATAATTTTTTTTATGAAAACTCAAAATTACAATACAAACATGAGCAGGACACAATAAGAATATTGTACATAACGATGTTCTTACACAATATTTAGATGAGCAACTCTTGTAAAAAAAGTTGAGGAAGAAGGAAGTCCGGAAGCAGATGAAATAAAAGTAGATATCAGAAAACTAAAAAATAGTAAGGTTGCTAATATTAATCTGTTGTAAATTATGCTCATGAGACATCGCGAATTGGAAAAAAACGTAGCAAAGAGATCAACAGTTGATTTGATTTTGTGGGAGAGGTACTTTTGCTTATCTATACCTCAGAAATAATTTTCATGGGTCGTGAAATAAAATCTGATGTAATTTCTAAAAACAACTGTATTATAAACTTTTCTTCGAAGGACCAGTCTATTTTTAATCCACAAATAATAAATTATTACATTAATTGGAATAATAATCTTCTCAATTGACATCCAAAATACACAATGGACGATGACATATATTTCAACAAACTCAGATAAACAATAATTTCACTTTTTTCTTTACTGCTTGAATAATAAAATTGAAATGAATAAGTGTCCCAATATCAAAAAATGATTCAAATATTTTCAAACAGAAACTGTATTATATGATAAATGCAACGTTGTGACAAAACTTTTGATTTCAGACAGCCATTGGCGATTATATTTATTTGTTTTTCTCTCCTCCACTCACTAACAATTTTGAAACAAATAACAGTGCATAACTATCTATCTATGTTATATTTTCGATCAAGAAAACCTTCGTTAAATAACTGTTTTTTGATAAATTAAGAATTATGACGAAACTTAACAATATTCATTTCACACTTTCGAATTCGAAATGATTCTAAAGGAGCATTGTTTCTACGAAAAGTTTCTCGTATTACAACTACTCCTTTCTAAGTTAAGATGATTTGAACTTGCCTTATAAATGCCATCTTCTAACTTCGAAATGTATTCACAGAGCTCGTGGAAGTGCTCGAATTTGTCTTCGGTGTCTTTTGCAGCATCACGAAGAAAAAGGTTTATAAAATATTGTTTGATTTAATGAAAACGGAATGCCGCAGACCGACTTTTTTTCAGAAGAACTGCCTAGTCGTTTTATTATGCAGAGGGGTCCCCGTTCCATCAATTTACGTGAATGAGAATAAACGAGAAGATTTTTTACACTGACATGAATAAAATGTGCCTATCGAAGTATGTAAATACGGACATGGGCGAGGTAATGGATAATTTTTAATTTTCATATTAAATATATGATAATATTACTTTGTGTATCTACATTTCCCGGACGACCAAGCATTGAAGTCCGGGAATGTGCTTTTGCTACGAGGTACATGGAGTATGGTCACGTGGAAAACTTTTGATTTTTAGAAACTTTTATTAACTGCTAATAATACATATTTCAATACAAATGTTTTTGAAATATGTTGACTGTAAAAATTTATGTCAAAAACTAAATAAAATATGTTCAGTTGTTTTATAAAGGCCAATGCTTGTAACGTGAATTTCAAACTTTGAAATAAATCTAAATAATTTAACAACAAATTAAATACTGTCACGGTATCGGCTTACGAGGCACGATTTAAAATTTAAAAACTCGTTGAAAGACCGGAATATTCAAAGAATCAATAATTGGATAATTAGCATGCGCTGTCGGAGTGTACTAGCGTAGGGCGATTGGCTTTGATTTCTTCCTTTTTGACGTGAAAGGTGCTAGTTGGCGTTTCGTTAAACATAATTTTGTCCATGTGGATGAAGAAATAATATTACATAAAATATAAACCCAATAGTTCTGCAGATCATGGTTCAATCCTATTAGACATCTGGTAAGAATTATTTCGTTTAATTAATGATTTTTATTAGTTTAAAAAAAAATTAGCACGAGTTAACGACGTATTTTATCCAAATAGAATAGCAAGTTTCTTTCAACGTTGGTTGTTTCAATGTTAAATATATTCGTTTCCAGGCAGTGAGAAGTCTAGGAGAGATTCTTATTATTATTGATAATTATTATTCATATCTCACATTTTAAATTTTGTCTTAGAATATGAAACTTAACTTTTTCTCATTTCTTGCTCTTTTTCAATTGTTCTTTTCATATGATATCATTGGTTCCCAAAAGTTTATTTCTAATTAAATACCGATCGTAAGATATGAATGTAGATGCTATGATTTTAATAAAAGTTGTCATTATTCATATCTAACATATTAATTTGGTCTCATGATATATAAAACTTAACTTTTTACTTCACGTTTTTTTATCAACTGGTTTTTATATGTCATTATTTCTTAAATGTTCCTTATCAATTAAATTTATGCATTGTAAGATATTGAAGTAAAAGCTATGAGTTTTAATAGTGAAAATAATTTTACAAGAAAATCACTCAATAACAAAATGCACATTGCTCTATATTTTTTTCTTTTTCGTCAGCCAAGAGGTCAGACAGATGTAGTTTAAATTGTGGTGGATAAATTCTCGATGATTTGCTAAAACTCAAGTATATCTTCTGGTTTTTCAATTCACTTCATATTTTATTGTAAATTCTTCAACTTTTTATGTTAACTTTTTTATTGATGTTCAATAGTTTTTACTCAAATAGTTTATCGCATTTAAAATTGTAAATTGCATTCATTTCAGAGATATATAGATTTATTTAAAGTAACTCGACTGCAAATTATAACATAGTAGTATTGAGCTTGAAAATTATGCGATCATCCAAGAGCAAATTATTATATAATCGCTAACAATTTGGCGGTTTGTCTGAACTGGCTGACACTTTAGTTTGAAATTTTGATTACATCGCACTATGTTTTTTTAGCAAAACCGGGTAGAATTATACAACGTTGAGACAACAAAACTGAGTATACTTATATAGATTTGAGTAGTCTTATATACCTATAAAAATAAATTGCTGATTCATGAAAGCTGGGATATAATGGTAAATTTGCAGTAGGAAACTTATCATTCCAACCATTGCGACGGACTTCCTACCTGAGGGATGTTAGCTTTGTGCATACATAGAAAGGAAGTATAAAATTACATTCTTTGAGAATTCTAAAGTATAGTGTAAATTTTGAACTACTGCGTCGCATCAAGCTTCGTTCATATTTTTCTTTTTATCATATTATAATCTATAGTTATTCAACTTCTTTCAATTCTCTTTTCTCAATTATAACCTGTAAACTATTCACTTTTTTTATATCTTTTTATTATCAATAATATTATAAAGTATTTTGAAGTTTATATAACTGAAAAGAAATAATTTTTCTACATCTGAACTTTTGTATATTTAGAAAGTCATGTAAATTTCTTTGTAAATTATTGTAAATACGGTATAATTATTAAATTGTAAATAGAACTTTTTTCCACTTTGCTTTATCACACCAAACCAAAAATTTCAGGTTCACAAGGAAAAAATAATTTGTATGTGTTATTTGGGTTTTTGTTACTTTTGAGAAAGTAACTGGCGTCCAACAATTTACCATATTCACTTTATTTATTTTTCAAGTTATTACATCTAAACTAACTAAGTAATTAGATCCGTGATCAGGTCTAATTACTTCCCCAAATACCACATACAACCTGGCAAGAATTCACGCCCTTAGTTTTCCGGGAAATACCCACACTTTTTGGGTAACAAAATAAAAAATTGGCGCCCAACGTGGGGCCAGGTCACATCTGATCTGAAAATTGGTTTGGTGTATTGTGTATAAAGGCAAATCATCGCGATAGCTTCCTTTTAGCAGTAAGGTTCAGAATTTGCACACCTTCTTTATATCTTTATTGGTTTATTATTATTATTGTATACTGTTTTATTTACTTTATTGAGATATTTTTTCCTGTAATTATTGAGTGATTTATTTTTATGCATATATCTTGAATAGTCTTGAGTTTGCTTTAAAATGACTGCTTTGGGTTTTAAGTTGACTGTAGATTACTTGTTAACACACGAGTTAGAACATGAGCTTAAATATAGGAATATTCAGGTTCCAGCGTCAGCTGCCGATCGAAGGAAGGTTTTGCGTGGTATTTTGAGTCAAGAGTATACGGGTCGTAGTTCGGTTGTATATGCAGATAATTTGAATTTCGTGGAGGAACAAATTGGAATAGTTGAGTCCCTTAAAGACTTGACTAAAAAAATCAAAGAGTTTTCGGGAACATCCAATGATATAGAGTATCATCGTTATATGTGTAGATTAACTCATGTTACTAATAGAATCAATAGACTTGTAGGGATAGATGACAAACAAAAAGAACATAAGGATAATTTTTTAATTGAAGTATTTTCTTTAGAAGGAGAATTAGATCTCAAAACTCAAAAACCTAGTGTACCCGCCCATTCCACACCAGTACAGGCTCAGAACTTTTCTTTTTCTAAGCCCTCACAGGTTCATAAATGGGGAATAAAATTTTCGGGCTCAGAGCAAGAATCTGTTAGTTGTTTTTTAGAACGCATAGAATGTCTTCGAGTTTCGCGGGGTGTTAGCGATGATGAAATTTTCTTTAGTGCCGTTGAATTGTTTACTGATGGAGCTTTCACTTGGTATCTCAATAATAGAAACGGTTTTCAAAATTGGCAGGAATTGAAAGAGAAATTAAAGGAAGATTTTCTTCCTCATAATTATCAGGAAAACTTACTAGATGAAATCAAAGCCAGAAAACAGGGTCAACAAGAAAAGGTTACAGTATACATTAACATTATGCGAGGGTTATGTAATCGGTTGGAAGTTAAACTTAGTAACGAGGAGATCATTAAATTAATTCGTCGCAATCTGCTCCCAAAGTTCGTTCAACATTTAGCATTACAAGATTTTAATGATATAACTGATTTAGAAAAAAGTTGTCGTAAACTCGAGGAATCTTTTGTTTTCTGTCAAAGTGCTGAGGTTGTCTCCCCTAGGAAAGGTGTAGCAATTTTAGAACCTGATCTAAGTTTACCGAGCTCTTCAACACATCCTATTCCTAAATCTCACTCAACTCGAAATATGTCTACTTTAAATTCAATGACGTGTTGGAATTGTAATAAGCAGGGACATTCTTACCATATATGTAGGTCGCCAAAGAGAATGTTTTGTTATGGTTGTGGTCTTCCTGAAGTCGTAAAGCCAAAATGTCCGAAGTGTTCAAAAAACGGGGAAGGCAGAGGTGTTTCCGTCGCCTCTATAAAACATACGGATACGGTAACAAGCTAAAGCAGAGTCAGGAAATGGAACGACGAAAAACCTCCCAATTCAAAGCAGGGCTTAACAAAACCACCAAGCAAACAAATAATACAATACCTAAAATTTGTAACAGTAATGTCTCAGCGAACACTGGACAGAATGCAAGAAACATTGATTTGCAAAATCTTCCGAAATTCAGTATAGATGATTGGAGATTATGGCTTCAAACTGTTCGAAAATTCTATAAGGAGAGTTCTGTAAAGTCTATGACATCACAGTTTTCTAATCCTAATATAGAATACTTGCTATATAAAAAGGTTGATGATAACAGGCCTTATATAAATGTTTCTATCTACAATCAAACGTTTGCTGCTTTAATTGATACAGGAGCTAACATTAGTCTTTTTGGTTCAATATTATGCGATATTGTGACAAATAATAATATTACAATTCAAAAAGATAATAATCTACGAATTAGCACTGCAGATGGACAATTGCAGAATGTATTAGGTTATGTTGAAACTCTCATCACAATAGGTAATATATCAAATTTGGTAAAATTTTATCTTATACCTTCAGTGAAACATGCAGCCATATTAGGCATGGATTTCTTGAAAACATTCAATATTAAAATTGACTTTGTTAAATTTTCTTTAGATGTAAATTCACTATCTTTATCTGTTGTTAATACAATTCAGGATGTTTCTCATTTATCGGTGGCCGAAAGGAATGCGTTGGATTTAGTCATCGAAAAGTTTCAAAGTATTAGTCCTACAGATAGACTGGGTCGAACTCATTTAATAACTCATTTTATAGACACTGGAGATGCTCCCCCATTTAAGCAACGTCAGTATCCCTTACCACAGGCGTTACAACAGAAGTTAGAAGATGAAGTTGATAAAATGCTGGAATTAGACATTATTAGGGAAAGTAAATCGTCCTTTTGTAGTCCCGTCTGGTTAGTTTCTAAGAGTGATGGTGGTGTTCGTGTTGTTTTTGATGGTAGAAAGCTTAACAGTATCACAGTTAATAAGGATGCGTATGCCTTACCCCATATTGAGGTTATTTTAAGCCAATTAAGAGATACTCGTTTTATTTCTAGTATAGATTTACGACATGCTTTTTATCAAATTCCTTTGGAGGAATCTTCACGGCCAAAAACAGCATTCGCAGTTAGAGGCAAGGGACTATTTGAGTTTAATACCACTCCATTCGGATTAGTTTCAGCTCCCGCATCAATGTGTAGATTGATGGATTTAGTCATAGGTCCTTCATTAGAACCTCATTGTTTTTATTATTTAGATGATATCATTGTTTGTACTTCCAATTTTGAAAAACATCTTGATGTGCTTACTAAACTGTTTGAGAAATTAAAAGATGCTAACTTAACGGTTAACATTGAAAAATGTCATTTTTGTCGTCCGTCCCTTAGGTTTTTAGGATATTTGGTAGATGAACAGGGTTTGCGCACTGATCCACAGAAGGTATCTGCTATCTGTGAGTATCCAGCGCCCAAAACTACAACTCAAGTTCGTCGTTTTCTAGGCATGGTATCCTACTATCGCCGTTTTCTTTCGAATTTCTCCACCTTGTCTGCCCCTATCTCAGGTTTAATAAACGATCGAAAAAAACATCAGCCCATTACTTGGTCCGTGGAGGCAAATGAGGCTTTTGAAAAAATTAAAGTAGCACTGACCACAGCTCCTGTATTAAGTAGTCCTGATTTTGACAAGGATTTCTTTTTAATGACTGATGCGAGTGACGTAGGAGTTGGTAGCGTACTTTATCAGCTGGATGGTTCGGTAGAACATCCCATCGCATACATGAGTAAGAAGTTAACGAAAGTTCAAAGGAAGTATAGTACCACAGAACGAGAATTACTCGCTGTTTTGATAGGCATTGATCACTTTAGGTATTATCTGGTAGGACGTCACTTTACTGTGATTACCGATCATTCTTCGCTTGTCTGGTTGAATAATATGAAGAAACCTTCACCACGTTTAGCTAGGTGGATTCTTCAATTATCACAATATGATTTTTCAATAGTACATAGGAAATCCACAGGAACCGTAGTCGCAGATGCCCTATCTCGCCTTCCTGAAATTAACCTTCTAGAGTTATCTTCACTCCAACCAGATAAATGGTATCTCGGAATGATAACTAAGGTTCAGACTGAGCCGGAAAAGTATCCAAACTTCAAAGTTGAAAATAATATTCTTTATAAACATGTGTATGATAGGTTCGCCTCTATTGGTAATGTATCTAGTTGGAAAATTGTAGTACCAACGAAGAATAGAGCTGAAATTCTGTCGCAATTTCATGACCATCCTACTGCCGCTCATCCAGGTGTATATAAGACATTGTCCAGAATATCTGAATTGTATTATTGGAATGGATTGAGGAAGTCCGTGAATAAATATGTTAGACGTTGTAAAGTTTGTGCAGCTTGCAAACCCACAAACCTACCACAAGCTGGTCTTATGGGACAATATAGAAATATTAATTTTCCTTTCCAATTAATATCTTGTGATTTATTGGGACCGTATCCTCGTTCCCGTAAAGGTAACCAATATGTCTTTGTGGTTGTGGATTGGTTCACGAAATTTACTCTAGTACAAACCTTGCCGAAAGCTACTGCCCCTGCTATTATTAAATTTTTGGAAAATCATGTTTTTTTGGTCTTCGGAGTACCGCAAATTGTCTCTGTCGACAACGGCAAACAGTTTACCAGCAAATTATTCAAGGAACTAATGACCAAGTATAATGTTCAGAAAATTTGGTACAATTGTAACTTTCATCCACAGATTAATCACAGTGAACGTGTTAATAAATCGATTGTTACTGCGATTCGATCATACTGTTACATGGACCATAGATCTTGGGATGAACAAGTTTACAGTATTGCACAAGGAATACGTCTGAGTAAACATGAAGTTACAGAAACAGCACCTTCCTTTTTAGTTTTTGCTCGGAACGTCCCAGTTTCGGGGGATTTTTATGGTAAAATAGCAGAAAATGCCAATAATCAGATTACCATTTCTAGTAAAGTTCACAGACTAGAGGACTCGCAGGAAATGCCTGAACTGTTTGAAGATGTTCGTAAGCGATTGCATATGGCACATACTAAGTCCAAGGCACGATACGACTTACGCAAACGTGATATTAGATTTTTTGTAGGGAATTACGTCTGGAGGAGAAATTACCAAAAATCAGACAAAGCTAATTATCTTACAGCTAAATTTATGCCTAAATACATTCTTTGTAAAGTACGTAGTGTAATATCACCATTAGCCTATGACTTAGAAGACCTCGATGGTAAAGACTTAGGACGTTGGCATGTAAAAGATCTAAAAGAATTTCATGATTTACCTGATGATGATGAAAGTCAAGACTCTGAAACGTCTGATGTTTCTGATACTTAAATATCGGTCGCTTATTTTTTTATTCTGTTTTCATCGTTATTATTTTCCTGACAAATAACTATGGTTCGATTTTCGTTGTTTTTTTCTTTATTAATGTTCCTATATTGCAGTTCACACAAATTTACATTTTTTTTCTATCGGAAAATTATTTGCTACATATATAAAACTTAAAGGCAAATTTATTCGTGATTTAGTATTACATTATATTATTATTCTGTCAGGCCAGAGATGAGAACACTTTTTCCTTTTCATTTTTCTGCTATTACACGCTAGGCTAGTAATACTGTCCTGTAGCCACGCCAGTAACATCTTTGGATTTACATACGTCATATAGAGGCAATCGAACACACGAATATTGATGTCATTTGATACGTTAGTGGTCGATTCATTCCACCATAACCCTCTGTTACGTATTGTAGTGTTGTTATTGCAATTTATGCAAATTCTCGAGGCTAAAGTTAGTCTGTACCTTTTTATAAATTTTAGAGTGTACCTAAAATTTTCTTGAAGATTTTGTATTTTACTTTAGCATATCGTAGAATTTGAAATTAAGCTAATATTGTATTAGTCTTAGTTTTGATTGTGACCCATGTCAGTTTAGACATAATTACCCTATTTTGACTTTCGTATATAATCTTTAGGTAGATCCTATTCGTCATAACGAAAAGGATAAATGATTATTTTTGTTTTTTATTATCTTTTGATTTTGAATAATTGGTTTCGTTGGAAAATGTTTTGACGTTTCTTAACAATTAGACAGACGAAGTTTTTTTCCTCCTCTCTAAAGACAGGAGATTGTGGCCCGATGTAAGGGAAATCCGTTGCATAGAGTGCGGTAAGATTAATTTACAGCTTATGGCTGAGTTGTAACTTATCTGTTACTTATCGTGATTAATCAAATGCAATGTTGCTGGATTAATGATTAATAATTTTTCATGTTCAAGCCTAGTGGTCATGATAGTTGGATTATTTTTCTGCGTATAAATAGGTATATATTTTTGTTGAAAACAAACAAATTATGATATGAAATCATAATTATGTAGCCAATTTGTGGAAATCTGAAAATCAGATGATTCCTTGCCATATGTGGTGGTTGTAGTTTGTTTTCGGTTGCGTCATATAGCACATGGGCAGCTGTCACATAATATAATGAATTTAATAATTTACGAAAGTAGATTGTTTCCCCGTTATTATTGTAGACATGCCAGGTTCTATTTTTCTTTTTACTCATAGGTAGGCATCTAATTAGAAAACATTTCTTTTGAACGTTATAAGGTTCAATGATTGTTAGTATCTACCTATTATTTATGAAGTCTAACATTTGGAATGAACTATTCACATTACTAGATAATGGGAATAATAGTTTCTGAATCTGAACACACTAATGTACAGTTGTAAAGTTTTTTTTGTAGTAACTCAATTCCACTCTCCGAAAAGAGAGATTAATTTTTTTAGTTATTTTTTTTTCCTTTTAAATTCAAAATTTGCAAGCAATTGGATGCGGTTGCAATCTGTGTTGTACATATTTTCTATAGGGATTATCTCATTTAGTCATATGAGAGTATATTAGATTTGTAAATATAGTAGAAATATTGTTTTAGTGATATAGTTGTGTAGGTAGGTTTCATTTCAGTTATTAACAGATGTTTAAATATTATTTTTTATTTCCAATTTATAGTTTTCTGGTAAACATGAAACAATATGTTTATATAAACATATTATAGAAATCTTCTCGACTCTTCTGTCTTTCATAAATAAAAAAAAATATTTTTTTTTCTCCGGCTTATAGGGGGGTGTAACGTGAATTTCAAACTTTGAAATAAATCTAAATAATTTAACAACAAATTAAATACTGTCACGGTATCGGCTTACGAGGCACGATTTAAAATTTAAAAACTCGTTGAAAGACCGGAATATTCAAAGAATCAATAATTGGATAATTAGCATGCGCTGTCGGAGTGTACTAGCGTAGGGCGATTGGCTTTGATTTCTTCCTTTTTGACGTGAAAGGTGCTAGTTGGCGTTTCGTTAAACATAATTTTGTCCATGTGGATGAAGAAATAATATTACATAAAATATAAACCCAATAGTTCTGCAGATCATGGTTCAATCCTATTAGACATCTGGTAAGAATTATTTCGTTTAATTAATGATTTTTATTAGTTTAAAAAAAAATTAGCACGAGTTAACGACGTATTTTATCCAAATAGAATAGCAAGTTTCTTTCAACGTTGGTTGTTTCAATGTTAAATATATTCGTTTCCAGGCAGTGAGAAGTCTAGGAGAGATTCTTATTATTATTGATAATTATTATTCATATCTCACATTTTAAATTTTGTCTTAGAATATGAAACTTAACTTTTTCTCATTTCTTGCTCTTTTTCAATTGTTCTTTTCATATGATATCATTGGTTCCCAAAAGTTTATTTCTAATTAAATACCGATCGTAAGATATGAATGTAGATGCTATGATTTTAATAAAAGTTGTCATTATTCATATCTAACATATTAATTTGGTCTCATGATATATAAAACTTAACTTTTTACTTCACGTTTTTTTATCAACTGGTTTTTATATGTCATTATTTCTTAAATGTTCCTTATCAATTAAATTTATGCATTGTAAGATATTGAAGTAAAAGCTATGAGTTTTAATAGTGAAAATAATTTTACAAGAAAATCACTCAATAACAAAATGCACATTGCTCTATATTTTTTTCTTTTTCGTCAGCCAAGAGGTCAGACAGATGTAGTTTAAATTGTGGTGGATAAATTCTCGATGATTTGCTAAAACTCAAGTATATCTTCTGGTTTTTCAATTCACTTCATATTTTATTGTAAATTCTTCAACTTTTTATGTTAACTTTTTTATTGATGTTCAATAGTTTTTACTCAAATAGTTTATCGCATTTAAAATTGTAAATTGCATTCATTTCAGAGATATATAGATTTATTTAAAGTAACTCGACTGCAAATTATAACATAGTAGTATTGAGCTTGAAAATTATGCGATCATCCAAGAGCAAATTATTATATAATCGCTAACAATTTGGCGGTTTGTCTGAACTGGCTGACACTTTAGTTTGAAATTTTGATTACATCGCACTATGTTTTTTTAGCAAAACCGGGTAGAATTATACAACGTTGAGACAACAAAACTGAGTATACTTATATAGATTTGAGTAGTCTTATATACCTATAAAAATAAATTGCTGATTCATGAAAGCTGGGATATAATGGTAAATTTGCAGTAGGAAACTTATCATTCCAACCATTGCGACGGACTTCCTACCTGAGGGATGTTAGCTTTGTGCATACATAGAAAGGAAGTATAAAATTACATTCTTTGAGAATTCTAAAGTATAGTGTAAATTTTGAACTACTGCGTCGCATCAAGCTTCGTTCATATTTTTCTTTTTATCATATTATAATCTATAGTTATTCAACTTCTTTCAATTCTCTTTTCTCAATTATAACCTGTAAACTATTCACTTTTTTTATATCTTTTTATTATCAATAATATTATAAAGTATTTTGAAGTTTATATAACTGAAAAGAAATAATTTTTCTACATCTGAACTTTTGTATATTTAGAAAGTCATGTAAATTTCTTTGTAAATTATTGTAAATACGGTATAATTATTAAATTGTAAATAGAACTTTTTTCCACTTTGCTTTATCACACCAAACCAAAAATTTCAGGTTCACAAGGAAAAAATAATTTGTATGTGTTATTTGGGTTTTTGTTACTTTTGAGAAAGTAACTGGCGTCCAACAATTTACCATATTCACTTTATTTATTTTTCAAGTTATTACATCTAAACTAACTAAGTAATTAGATCCGTGATCAGGTCTAATTACTTCCCCAAATACCACATACAACCTGGCAAGAATTCACGCCCTTAGTTTTCCGGGAAATACCCACACTTTTTGGGTAACATGCTACAGTACCCATTTTTTTTATTTCGACAGAAAGTCGTATCAACCATAGTAGGTTATTGGCGACGGTACAATAGATAATAACATAATTACACTGAATTATATATATTAATTGATTTTGAAAATATTATTAGTTTATCATAATTATTATACTGAAATAAGGCTCCAACTGTGTTGGGTAGTTTACAATTTTTTCTTTGATTATAGTATTTAGGACATTCGGCGAGGATATGTTTCACTGTTACATCTACATTATAGTCTGAGAGATGGCTACGAAAAAGTGAACTGATAAGGTGCATTCACGAATTTTGTATAAAATGTGTCCTTGGTACCCGATAAATACGTAGCGTTACCGTCAGAACGCTCGCCCGGGGCGGGAGGCGTGGGTGGACGGTCAAAGTCGTAAATTTATATTAAAAAAAAAATGATAAGGTGCAGTCCTGAAATTTAGTAGAGTTATAGTTCTTTACTGTAGGAATCGAGGAAAATTATTGTCAGAAGTCTAGGTCGGGGCTTAAAGACTGTCAGAAGTCGACAAAGTTGTAAAAAAATTGTTGAAATTCAAACCACAAGGTGTAGTTCTGACAATTGCATTTTTATATTGTTTATGGCTTACCGAACCTGTATATAAATTGTCAGTAGTCTAAATAATGGCTAAGTACATGGAAATTGATCATATGGCCGGAAGTCGTTGAAGCGGCTATCGCCAAGGAAAGTAATCTTTCGTAGCTTGTTTCAAATTTAAATAACAAGGTTCAGTTCTGACGATTGCATTTTTATATTATTTATGGCTTACTGAACCGGTATATAAATTGTCCGAAGTCAAATTAATGGCTAAGTACATGAAAATCGATAACATGGCCGGAAGTCGCCGAAGCGGCTATCGCAACGGAAAGCAATATTTCGAATCTTTTGTTTCAAATTTAAATAACAAGGTGCAGATCTGGCTATTTCTTGTTTTTAATTTTTGCGTAGTTATTTAACTAAGTATGCAATGACAGAAGGCTAAGGAAAAGAGATATTCAAAAAAACATAAAAATCGTGATGCCGCGTAGGCGCTAATTTTTTAAAACCACTCACTGGCTATACAGACAACGGACTTTTTAATAATAATTCGTATTCAAACAATTATAGAAAGTAAATAAATAATACGAAAAATAAAATAAAATCGACAAGTTTTGATGTTCCTACAACATTTGATCTTCCTAGAACATTTGAGGGTATTTCAAAAAAGATACTGCAAATACCAACGAATTACAATGCTCCAAATATTCACCTGATTTTTGATCGATATTATCAACCATCGATCATTGTATGCGAGGAACACAAGAGACTGACCATGAGTACGTTATCTCTGGTCCGCAGCAAGTAAGGCCTCCCAAATTCGCAAAGGAACTCCGAAATGATAACTTCAAAACAGCTCTGATTTCTTTCTTGATAGATCATTGTAAAAGCGACAGCGTTGCTGAATTTATTGGCCGTAAGAAGATTTTATAAAATGTTATTCATATGAAGTCGATAGTAATGTCATGTCCCTGGCACGAAGAAGCAGATACCAAAATTGTATTTCATGCCATGAACATTAATTATGCTGCCAACATAACTGTTATATGTTCGGACACCGATATTTTAATAATTTTGCTGGGAAACATGCACCATCGAAAAAGCCAAAGTAACATCTGTATTGACTGTGGTGTATCGAATAAGAGACGGATAATTGATGTTAATAAATTATCTGATTTTTTGGAAGACGATTTATGTAAAGCGTTACCTGGCTTCCACGCATTTACAGGTTGTGATTACAACCCTGCATTTTTTTGAAAAGGAAACAACGCCCCATTAAAATCATGTCACAATCACAGAAGTACACGAAGGCTTTTTCAGATCTCGGAGATATATCGTGTAACAAAGATGAAGTTTTTCAAATTTAGAAGTATACACGAGCCACTTGTATGGAATCGCTTCGAAAAAACAACTGCAACTAGTAAATAGTACTGGATTCGAGATATTTTTAAGAAATTATAAAATAACAGATATAAACGAACCATTTCATAAAAAAGCAGTAAAAAATTTCGATGCATCAAGTTTGCCTCCTTGTCAGTCGGAACTACGTCAGCAATAAGAAAGGGCGAGATACAGTTCAAATGCTCAAATGCTAAAAGCTCCAACGGAACTCGAACCTACAGATTGCGGCTGGTTACAACAAGAATCGACATATGAATTTAAATGGTTTGAAGGACCTCACCTATCTTTAGCAGTGAACGATGTTATACGAAAAGACGGAAATGAAGAATCTGGAGCTGAAGGTTAAATATTCTACTACATGATTGATTCGTACATTGAAAAAATTATTCAATTTTAATGTTAATGATTTATGTTTCAGATGATGAATCAGACATTGAATATGCTAGTGACGAGAATGAACATGAGCAGTCAGATTGCGAGTGTTAATAGTTTTTTAAATATATTTTTTACAAATTATAAAACAATATTTATGTAATTATTTATACTTTCTCTACTATTAACTTTGTTATAATAAAATTATTACGAAAATATTAAAAATAACATATTGTCAAAAGTACAGAAATAAATTATCGCTTACTCGGCATTTTACATCACGATTTTTATGTTTTTTAAATATCTCTTTTCCTTAGCCTTCTGTCATTGCATACTTAGTTAAATAACTACGCAAAAATTAAAAACAAGAAATAGCCAGATCTGCACCTTGTTATTTAAATTTGAAACAAAAGATTCGAAAGATTGCTTTCCGTTGCGATAGCCGCTTCGGCGACTTCCGGCCATGTTATCGATTTTCATGTACTTAGCCATTAATTTGACTTCGGACAATTTATATACAGGTTCAGTAAGCCATAAATAATATAAAAATGCAATCGTCAGAACTGAACCTTGTTATTTAAATTTGAAACAAGCTACGAAAGATTACTTTCCTTGGCGATAGCCGCTTCAACGACTTCCGGCCATATGATCAATTTCCATGTACTTAGCCATTATTTAGACTACTGACAATTTATATACAGGTTCGGTAAGCCATAAACAATATAAAAATGCAATTGTCAGAACTACACCTTGTGGTTTGAATTTCAACAATTTTTTTACAACTTTGTCGACTTCTGACAGTCTTTAAGCCCCGACCTAGACTTCTGACAATAATTTCCCTCGATTCTTACAATAAAAAACTATAACCCTACTAAATTTCAGGACTGCACCTTATCATTTTTTTCTAAATATAAATTTACGACTTTGACCGTCCACCCACGCCTCCCACCCCAGGAGAGCGTTCTGACGGCGACGCTACGTACTTATCAGGTACCAAGGAGTCATTTTATACAAAATTCCTGAATGCACCTTAATTGTTCACTTTTTCGTAGCCAGCTCTCCGACTATTACATAGATCACATACTGGATGTTCTTCACGTTTTATTAGGTAAGTGTTAGTTAGCCTAGTATGCCCCAACCGTAGACGTGAAATAACCACTTGGTGTTGTCTGTTGTTAGAAAAGGAAAACCACTTTTTATATAACGGTTTAATTTCACGAAGTTTGGAGTCACTTTCAGTCCACTGAGATGGCCACAAAGCAATCATTTTCCTATTTAATACGCACTTTAGATCCGAACTAACCACCTTTGAAATCGATACCGCACTTTCATCTGTAATGGAATTACGAGCACCTCTGTCCGCTTCTTCATTTCCAATACCAATATGGGATGGGATCCAT